>CM053623.1:275917677-276007124 GCA_028646595.1 Phalanger gymnotis
TAATTTGTTGCTCTGGGCCCTGAATAAATTTTTTGATGCCTTCTGCTTGGAGAATTCTGTATACCCAACGATTTCGAACCATTCAGATATTTATATGATCCTTTTTGAGATCATAAATTCGGCCTTCCTACTACAGGAGGTCATCACATTCTCTGCAATTTATAACCTTAGAGAGTTGAGTAGAGAAATAAGAGATCGTGACTAAACCAAGATGCTACTCTCTGTATGTATCAAAGGTGGGACTTTACACCCATGTTTTCCTAAGCTTGAGGCTGACTATTGACTCTCCAACAATGCAGAATTTCAAAACATAGAGACTTAGCGGAGATCAAAACAGTGCATATGCTCTGAGGAACCTAGGTCGCACAGAGAAGAAAGCAGTGAACTTGGAGTCAAGAAGCCCTCAGAAACAGTGTACTAACTATGCAGCATTACCGAAGTCACTCAACATATGCCTGTCTCGTTTTCTTTATCTGTAAAATGATGATGATGATGATGATAATTGTTATTATTATAGAACCTAGCTCCTAGGTTTGTTGTGAAGATCAAATGAGATAATATTTGTAAGGCTCTTTGCAAACCTTAAAGTGTTATATAAATGCTAGCTACTATAATTTAATATTATATTGTATTACATCATGCATGTTCTATCATATCATGTATGATGTTGTGATATGTTATACTATGCTATATTATATAATGTTATAGAATATAATATTATATTATATTGCATAATAATATATCATATCATATCTTTTTACATTACATTATATCCTGTTATGTTACATTACATTACTTTACTTTATGTTACATTATGCTATGTTATGTGATATAATGTCCATAATCTCCCTTTTTTCCTTTCCAGTGCTGATGTTGTACTAAGGATGCTTTCAGTGAAAATACAGAGGATACATTTAAAAGCTAATCCTTTTTTCCACTACAGAAAAGCAGTTATTTTTTTTCAAACTATGCAATAGTCCTTAGAACATTAAATAAAAAGGACAATGACTTGTCCCAGGATCATTTCTTACTGAATTCCTTCAAAAAAGATGAGCATAATGAGATAGAACTCTGACATTTATGTAACACTTGGAGACCTGCAAAGCACTTTACATCCATTATCTCATTGGAGCCTTATAACAGTCCTTTGAGAGAGTATTATCATTTTACAAATAAAGAAACACACTTAGAAAAGATAAATGACAGCTAGTAAGTGTCACGTGAACCTAGATCTTGCTGACTCCAAGTCCAAATGTAAAAACAGCTCTCATTTATATTCAGGGAGTACAAATATTATAAATTCCAATTTCAAGATATTCAAAGTTTATAGGAGTAAAATGGCTTGCCAATAATCACCCCTCTTTAAATGGATTTGAACTCAGGTTACCCAGCAAAATTGGATTTCTAGAAACGTGTTTACTATTTTAATACAGTCATGCAGGTAGCGTCTGGAGTATCTACCACCTTAACCTCCATTCAGCCTATCCAGTTATGACTCATTCTTCAAGGTCTAATTCAACTATTTGTATGAAGTTTTTCTCGATCTTTATAACCTTCCATTCCTCAGATCTCTTATAGCACATTTTCCCACTTTTATCACACATTCTCCCTCACATTAGAGTTATTTTTACACTTATTTTCTTCCCTTTTATACAGAGACATCATCTTGCCGACAAAGGTCCATATAGTCAAAGCGATGGCTTTTCCAATTGCAATGAATGACTGTGGGAGTCAGACTACAAGGAAAACTGAGCGCTTAAGAATCAGTGCTTTCAAATTGTGGCATTGGAGAAGATTTTTGAGAGTGCCTTGGACAGCAACGGGATCAAATCAGTCAATACTTAAAGAGATTAATTCAGGCTATTCACTGGAAGGTCAAAGTTGAAGTTTAAATACTTTGGCTACATAATGAGAAGATGGGACTCTGGCAAAGACTCTGATATTGGGAAATATTAGAGGCATAAAGAAAAGGGAATGGCAGAGGATGAGATAGAGAGATAGTATCATGAGAGCAACAAACATGAGCTTGAACAGACTTTGAGAGGTAGTGGAAGATAGAAGGTCCTGGCATGGTATGGACCATGGGGTCATGAAGATTCAGACATGACTGAAGGACTGAACAGCAACAGCAGACTACAAGTTCCATATGAGTAGAGACTATATATTTTTTGTTATAGCTTCAATCATGCCTTTCTAACAGAGGTGAACTCAAGAAATATTTGTTGAAGGAATGAACAAACAGTAATTAATATCAGATTATCATTGCACATGAATATTGGGCCAAAAGGACAATTCAATTTCTTTGTTCAAATGATGACCAAATGAACAGGAATTTATGAATGCATTATTTAAAAGCTAGTTTTCACTAAACAGATTTCATCCTGTTCACATTAGGAATGTGAAGATAGTGTGAGGGATTGGCTGGAGCACAGAAATAGCCTGTATAGGATAATTGCATTTGATCAAACAGGGTTCAATATATGTGCCCACTGCAGAGTTGTGGTCACTGAAATATTTAATAGTTGCATTATAGCAGTGATGATGATGATGGTGGTGATGATGATGATGATGGTAACATATATGCAGGCATGTAAACAACATGTTCTTTCAGTTTAAGTGGAGAAAAGCTGCTGTGCTGTGGGATTTTCTTATTCAGGAAACATAAGCTTCAAAAGGAACAAAATTATCGTACAATTGAGGCTAACATAGTTACATTATTTTTTTTTTGGCAGAAATCCACCAGAAAATCTGTTTGCTATTCCAAAATGATATGGATATCTTCCCAGAACTGATTTCAGAGAAGAGAATTGAAAATATTCTCAGATGGGGCGACTGGTCATTTTCTCTAGTTCATCACAAACAGATTTTTGAGGATGGGGTTATAAAAGTCTGAAGGGGGAAAAATCCTTCTCTGAGAAATCTCAGTTTTAAATGACCTCATCTAAGAGAAATCCAAGTGCCATATGTTTATCTGGCCTGAATTCCATTCAATAAGGGTTTTCACATGGACATACTTCAGAGCAAAACAAAATTAGGAGTGAAGTGGGTGCTAGAAATCAACTGCCTGCAGCTTGTGTTAATTTTTTAATCAGATTTGCCCGGTGACATTTATTGGGTCCTAACGTTGTAATAGCTTTAAAATTGAAGAGACAGCTGAGTGATTTGAATTTGTAAATGCAGAAAGGACATTGTCTTTGTTCCCCAATTTAGGGGGGAAAACATTGCAGCAACCCCCCACTCTTTCCTTCTCCAGATTGCCATTCATTCTTCCCTTTACGTGAACAGCAGACTGGTACATTCTAAATGCTTCCACAAGGCACTGCTCAGAGGTGGGTAGCCTAGGGACAAGGTAAAGTATTGAATCTGTATGTGGATAGCAGAGAATTTTCCCTTTGGCCTTCAGGAATGTGGAACAACTTTACTTTTCATTTACCCCTGGCCTTCGGTGAATGATTGATGTCCTCTCTTAGCTAAATACTCACCTTCACATACTCTGTGTTCTAGGAGAAATAGAGACTCCCTGTTCTCCAGTCTTGTCCTGCCATCTACTAAGATGCCTTTGCCTGTACAGGGAAGGTATTGCTTAGGGACATAATCATCAATCAGTCAATAAACATTTATTAATCACCTTCTGTGTTCTAAGCATTGTAGTAAGTGATGGATATAAAAGACAAGGGAAAAAATAGACCCTCCTCTGAAAGACCTTGGAGTCTAATGGGGGAGATAATACACAAACAATTAAGGACAAACAAATTACACACAGGGTAAATTGAGAACAACAGAGGTAAGATTCTGTAACAACCATGTTGCTAGCAGCTACTGTGGCTGTGTAAGACCAACAACCACCATCACACAGAAGGCTGCTAGCACAAGTTCTTTGATCTGCTTTTCTAAGGAAAGCAACTCTAGGGGGTTAACAATCTCAGTTTAATCAAACATACATATATCATTCACTTAGTTCAGGGGGAAAAGATCAGCCCCCTGAACTTCAAGGCAAATACAAACAGAAATTACAAATATCAACAGAGAGACCTTGTCTGATCAAATCACAATACAAAGTTACCAGAGAAGCACCAGCATCTGTCTGGGTTATCAAAGCTGGGGGGATATGGGGGCCAGTTACAATGGCTTGCCCAGAATCTCAACACTTCTTCCATGAGTGAGCCCCAAAAGTCAAACACCAACCTTGGATCTAATATACCTGTCTTCTGACCCTGGGGCACTTGATTACCTCAATGCTGAGAAGCACTCGAACAAAAAACAGTGAAAAGTCCTGATGGGGTCCAGTCTCTGGGAGCTCCTTTGAACTCTCCTTGAATCTTCCCACTTGATCTGGCCTTTGCCTGAGACCATAAACCTTCCCTTATTGATAGGCCCCAATCTCTGTTACCCTTAAACCAGCCTAGCCCTGTATTGTCTGTTATCTCCAGGTGGCCTTCAGCTATTTCCCACCCTTAATCTCTTAGTTCCTGGAGTCTGGACCTCTAGCCACCCCAGTCCCATTGAGATCCTCCTTAGAGTCCTCCTCAAGACCCTCCCTAAACCACTCATTTAGTCACCCCAGACTACTTGACCATCCCTCAGTCTCTTCCACAATCTTTCTGTACATAAACTCCATCTTGCCTCCATGAAGGCACTCATTCACTCTAGCTTAGCTTAGATTGTTCTGGCCCACTGGCATTAGCATCACAAATGCTGTCAGGCTCCTTAAGAGTCTACCCAATATGGCAAGTCTTTAATAAACTTTGTCTTTTTCTTTGGCTGAGAAGGCTTGAGTCGAATTCATGCAGCAGGACCCTGTGTGTTGGTATTTTGGGGTCTTAAGCACCCCTAGAAACATATGGTTCCCTGCCCTCATCATTTTGGTTTAACCTCAACAGTCCTATTTAGGGTGTGGGAAAGTTAATCCCTAGTACTGCCATATACAGGGTTTCTAATCGATGACTCCCAATTGTCTTAGAGCTGAGAAACATTCCAAGACAAGATTACACTTTAGCAGTCCCATTCAAACAAAGGCCAGAATCATTAAAGGCACTTAAAAGAAGACCAGTAAAAAGCCTCCCTCTGATTACCTCTACACATGCTAGAATTAAGGGGGATGGGCAAAGGTTTTCTGTTGAAGGTGTGATTTCAGCTAGGACTTCTAGGAAGCTGGGAAAGCCAGGAGCTAGAGATGAGAAAAGAATTCCAGGCATGGGCAACAATCAGATAAAATTAATAAAATTTGGAGGTGGAGTGTCTTCTACAAGCAGACCCCTGCCACTGTATCCACATAATGTGACAAGAAATGTGAATAATGAAAGAGAGTGAGGTGGCCTAAACTAAGGAAATCTTCCACACTCGCAAGGGCTAAAAGGTAGTATCTCCCCTGCTAGATATGAGTCACTGCTGTACAATTGAAAACAAAAACAAGAACAAACAGACAAACAAGAAACAAAACCAAAGCTTGGGTGGGGAGTTAAATCTAAACTCGGGCAATACAAGTATAAATTTCAACTCTTGTACCTTCCTGACCTTGTCAAGTGACTTCCCTTTTCTGAGTCTTAAGTTCCTCATTTTTAAAGGGGTGTAAATTATCTACTTATTTAAATTATCTAATCATTTAAAATGAGGAACTCAGGATCTCTTTTCAACTCTAGATTCCGTGACTCTTCTAAACCCTTAAAATATGGCTTTTGAAATCCAACCTTTCATTTAAAGATTAGTTGAGATGCTGCCCTAAAGTCTTCCCTGACCTTTCCAAACTGAAGCAATCTTTCCACATTCAAATTTCTCCTGATATTTTGTTAGTGCATGATTCATGTACTTATAGTCTAATTTAAATTACAGTTATGTGCATTCGTGCCTCATTTTCTCTGTTGCTGTTATCAACTCTTCATGACCCCATTTTTGGGGATGTTCTTGTCAAATATACTGTAGTGGTTTGCCACTTTCTTCTCTAGCTAGTTTTATAGATGAGGAACTGAGTCAAAGTAGAGTTAAGTGACTTGCCCAAGGTCACATAGCTAGGAAGTATCTGATGCTGGATTTGAACTCAGGAAGATGAACCTTCCTGATTCTAAGCCTAGTGCTCTCTCTGCTGTGCCACCTAGCTGCCCCTAGCTGTCTTATTTTCTCTGTTAAATTGTAAACTCCTTGGGAAGGGACAATGTCTTAGTTCATCTTTGTATCATAGAATCACAGAATTTTGGAATTGGAAGAAACCTCAGTGGTGAACCAGTGTGAAGAAATCCTTTCTATGACATGCCTGACAAGCAGTCATTTGTCCTCTTTTTGAAGACCCCTAAGGTGGGGGAATTGTCACTTTGAGACAAAACATTCTACTTACGGACACCTCTACTAGTTTGTAACTATATCCTGAAATGACATAAATTAGCCTCTTTGTAACTTTGACTTATTGTTTCTGGTTCTGTCCTCTAAAGGCAAACAGAGCAAATCGAATCCCTGTCCCATATGATAGCCTTTCAGATAGTTCAACTTTACTATTATGACCCTCTGCGTTCTCTTTTCTGCGTTCTCAATATATCTAGTTCCTTCAACCAATTCTTATGTCATCAATTCAAGGCCCTACACCATTCTGGTTGATCTCCTCAAAACATTCTCCACCACCTGCGTATGCATCCATCTTAAGCCATTTTACCCAGAACTGAATTAAATATGGCAGATGAGACAGAGTATTCTGAGACTATTATTTCTTCATTTCTGAATTTCTTCATTTTGCCTAATTCAGGCAAAGGAAGGAAGGAAGGAAGGAAGGAAGGAAGGAAGGAAGGAAGGAAGGAAGGAAGGAAGGAAGGAAGGAAGGGAGGAAGGAAGGGAGGAAGGAAGGGAGGAAGGAAGGGAGGAAGGAAGGAAGGAAGGAAGGAAGGAAGGAAAGAAGGAAGGAAGGAAGGAAGGAAGGAAGGAAGGAAGGAAGGAAGGAAATGAAGGAAAGTAAGAAAGGAAAGAGGAAGAAAGGGAGGAAGGTAAAAAGGAAGTAGGGAAGAAAGGAAGGGAATAAACATTTATTAACCCCCTACTATAAATCAGGCACTGTGCTAAGTGCATTACAAAGAAAACTCATTTGATTCTTACGACAACCCTGGGAGGGAGGTGCTATTATTAGACCCATTTTTCAGTGAGGCAGATAATGGCAAAATGACTTTCCCAGGATAACACAGCCAATAAGTGTCTTAAGTCATATTCGAATTCAGATCTTCCTGAGTCCAGGCCCAGCACTCTATCCACTGAGTGACCTAACTGGCTAGGTAAAGATTGTGTTGGCGTTTTTGGAAGCCATATCACAGTGTTGCCTCATTTGGGACTTGCCGTGTACCAACACCTGCAGATCCTTCTCAGAAAAGCTGTTATCTACCCATGCTTCTACCTCTATTGTCAAAGAGGTGATTTTTTTTTTGCTTCAAGTTCAAGGCTTTATATTTATCCCTAATGAATTTCATCTTGTTAGATTCAGCCAAATACTCTAACCTGCAAAGACCATTTGGATGCTGACCTTTTATCCAATGTGTGAGTTATCACCACCAACTTGGTTTTGTCTGCAAATTTGAAGAGCATACCATCCATGCCTTTATCCAAGTCATGACAAAAATAATAAACAGCACAAGGTCAAGTACACATTACTGGGATATTTCACTGGAGACCTCCTGCTACAATGATACCGAATAATTACCAATTGCTTTTTTGAGTGCAGCCATTCAGTGAATTCTGAATTCATCTATTTATATTAGCTTCTATTTTACACCTCTCTGTCTTATCCTAGAGAATGGTATGAGATATTTTGTTAAAAGCTTTGCTAAAACAAAGGGAAGATAGAGGATATTAGAGAGGGGTGAGGCATGTGGAATTGACTCAAAGAGGGAATAACTTACTGAGTTGCATTTAGAAATCTATATTACCCTACAGGAAAGTAAGAGGGAAAAGGGAGGAGGGGTGGGGCTGATAAAAGGGAGGGTGGATTGGGGGAGGTGAAAGTCAGATCCAAAAAACTTTTGAGAAGGGACAGGTTGAACAGAGAGTAGGATAAACAGGAGAAAATAAGATGGATGGAAATACATAGTAATAATCATAGCTGTGAAAAATATTTTATAGCAAGTCTCTGATAAGGACCTCATTTCTCAAATATGTAGAAAACTGAGTCAAATTTATAGAAATAAGAGACATTCCTTATTTGATAAATGGTCATAGGATATGAAAAGAAAGTTTTTAGACAAAGTAATCAAAGCTATCTATACACATATGAAAAAATGGTCTAAATCACTATTAATTAGGGAAATGCAAATTAAAACATCTCTGAGCTACCACCACATACCTATCAAATGGATTAACATAACAGAGAAGGAAAATGACAAATGGTGGAGGGAATGTGGGAAAACTGAGACACATGCACTGTTGGTGAAGTTTTATACTGACTCAACCATTCCGTAGGTCCACTTGGGACTATGCTCAAAGGGCTATAAAACTGTGTACCCTTTGATCCAACAATAGCATTCCTAGGTCTGTATCCCAAAGAGTTTGAAAAAAGGGAATAGATCCTATTTGTACAAAATGTATATGTATACCAGCTGTTTTTCTGGTAGTCAAGAATTGGAAATTGAAGGGATGCCACTAATTGAGGAACGGCTGAACAAGTTGTGCTATATGATTGTAATGAAATACTATTGTGCTATAAGAAATGACAAGCAGGATGACTTCAGGAAAACCTGGAAAGACTTACATGAGTTGATGCATAGTGAAATGAGCAGAATCAGGAGAATATTATACATGGTAATAGTAATACCGTACAATGAATTGTGAATGACTTGGCTATTCTCAGCCATACAATGATCCCAGTCAATTCTGAAGGACTTATGATGAAAATGCTATCCATCTCCAGAGAAAGAACTAATGAAGTCTGAATGCATATTGAAGCAAACATTTTCTTCACTTTCTTTGTTTCTCTTGGGGTTTTTTGGTCTGTTTTCTTTCACAACATGGCTAACATGCAAATTAGTTTTGCATGGCTACACATGTATAACCCATATCGAATTGTTGGCTTTCTCAATGGTGGGAGGGGGGGCAAGGGGAGAGCAGGAAGGAGAGAATTTGGAACTCAAAAATTTTTTAAATGGTAAAAATTGTTTTTACATGTAATTTGGAAAAAAAATGTTAAGTTAAAAAAAAGCTTTGCTAAAATTCAGGTAAACTGTATCTGCAGGCATCCTTTCACTTACTAATTTGATATACCTGTAAAAAGAAAGAAAGAAAAGAAAAAGAAAAGGAAAGAAAAAAAAGAATATGGAGGTATTCTGGCACACTTGTTCTTAATGAAGCTATGCTGGCTCTTTGTAATTGCTGCTTCCCTTTCTAGATATTGCCCAACCATCCCTTTAATGTTCCTTTCAAGAATTTTATCAGGAATTGAAAGCAAGCTCATTGTCCTACAGTGTGCAGATTTTTTTGTCCTTTTTTTTGAATATCAAAATATTTGCTCATCATCAATCTTGTAGTTCCTCTCCCATCTTTCAGTATCTTTCAAATATCATTGACAGTGCCTCAGCCAACTCATTTGCCAGCTCTTTTAGAACTTCAGGATGCAGTTCTTCTAAGTGAATTAATTCTAGGTGACTAGAATTCCTGGAAGGCAACCAAGTGCTCTGCTACTCTCTCCTCACTTATCTTAGGTATCAACTTCCTGATAGCCATTTCTCTTTTGCCATTTCCATTGTTAAGACATTCTCCTTAGTGATAAAACAGAAAAAATAATATTACCAAGCATAGTAAAGTGTCCTGGAGATAATACCAGTTCATCAGCATCACCACTCCTGGAAACACAACTGAGAGAGAATACATTAGAGATAGAGAAGTATTGAGTTCTTTAGGAAGTGGTCCCGAAGATTTTTTAATAGCTCACATTTATACAGCTTTATAAGATCTCCAAAGCACTTTGCTTATATTATTCTTTTTGAACCCCTCAACAAATTTGTGAGGGAGGTACTTTTATTATTTCCATTTCACAGATGGGGAAACTAAAGTCCAGAGAGGTTCATTGATTTTTCCCAGGGTCAAAAAGGTGGGATTTGAACACACATTTTCCTGATTTAAAATTCAATATGCAATCCACTTTCTGTGTTGTCTCTTTACCTCTAATAAGTACCTAGTTATTGGGCACTGACCCACTATGTAGCTGTAGAAAATTACCTAACCTAAATTAATGAACACTTTTACTCTCAAATCTATTTTTAAAGCATTTTCTCAGGTATCTTAAGTGAAAACTTGAAGAATGTTGGAATTGATTTAAAATTCATTTACAAGGGCCTATCAGGATTACTATTGATCTGAAGGATAGAAATCAAGCACAATATATAATTGGAAAGGAGACAGATGAATAGTGACTAGAAATCATTGAGTCATAGACCACCTAATCCTACTAGGTTAAATCTAGACATGATCTTAGAAATGATTTAATCCAACCCCCCAAACATTTTATGGATGAACAAACTTGACTTATAGACAGTGTCAGAACCAGGACTGGAATTCAGGCTTCCAGGTTCCTGACTCAGTCCTCTCTATTGTACAACATGGTCACTTAGATGAGACAAGTACCATTGCAACTGCTTTTTCATAGAACATAAAAGAGTCCATGAGAGTTTCTCGGTCTTAAAGAAAAATTAAAGCCAGTCATGTCATCCCTCCCATCTGGGCTCTACTCCTCTGAGTCTCTGGACTTTCTCTGCTGTGCCACAGCAGCCTCCTCACCCTGGAAGTCCCCTCTTCCCCTGGACTTCTCTCATTGGAAGTATACTCTGCCCCTGTGGCCCCTTCTTCTGGTCAACTGGTTCCTCTCAGAGCCTCCGTTTTAAGAAGAGAACCAGATCCAACAATATCTTCTTTCTCATCTAGGCTCCATTCTTGACACTATCCTCTCCCCATCCCCATTGCAGACAGGTACGTTCTTTCCTTCTCCTCTCCTTTCAGCTGCCTTTTATGTCTTGCCTCCCCTCCCCCTGAAACCCCACCCCCATTAGAATGTAAGCTCTTTGAAAGCCGAGAATGCCTTTCTATCTCCTTATATTTCTGTTTTCAGCACATAGCCCAGTACCTAGCACACAGTAAGGACCTTAATAAATGCTTATTGACTTGAAAGTTTAAATAACATTTTATCAATGATATGCAGTGTGTTATACTAGAGAGCTACCCTCAAAGACTAGAAGTTCAAGTCCTATCTATGACATATATACTATGCTACCCTAAGCCAGGGGAACAAAAGATGTTCTGTGTAGTTTGGATTCAGTCAAAGGACTGCACTTGACGACCTAGAGGGCCCTATGTGGCCTCAAGGCCACAGGTTCCCCACCCCTGCAGCAATTAACCTCACCTTCAGTGCCTTATGCAATTCTAAGTTGACATATGGAAGACAAGATTCTAGCCTGAATTAGCAGAGGAAGTTTCCTTCTCTAGGACTTCTTTGTATTAATAAAATCAAAGGTTCAGTCCCTATCCTATTTAATAAACACTGAGAGAATTCCCACCAACTATATCTTGTGTTCTTCTGATGCCATAATATCTAAAATTTACTGGGGGGTTCTTTTCTTGGGCTCAGTTCCCATCTTAGGCTTAGTTAAAAGTCATCTTCGCGTGTTTTCTTAGCAAGCACCAAGTACAAAGAAACCAGTTATTGCCTATTGTCCTCAAAGGAATTCTTTCTAATTGCACAATTTAGAATGAACTACTAATGAAACTAGGAACTGTGTGCAAAGCCCCAGATCCAGAATGAAAAGCACACAGGCAGAGTTCCCTAACGTGGGAGTGCAAATGAGAAGAAGGGTGAAGCAGAGCAGGGTGGCTTGAACCAATAACATGGTGGGTATGGTTAATACAAAACACGTGTCTCTGCAGTCAGGCTAATAGTAAATGGAATTTAGTCCACTAGAAGGAAGGAAAAACACTTCAGCAACTAATTTAACCTTCTTCTTTCATGGTTTGTGCAGTTATAAGATGGCAAAAGAACAATTGCTTCTTGTACTATGAGACCATTAAATCTGACCAACACCATAGAATTTCAAGGAATCACTGGGTATTCTTATAACTCCACAATACAAAGAATTTGCTTTCACATGTCAAAAGACACTAAGCTGAATTTAAACTCAGGTCTTCTTGGTTCTGGGACCGGGAGCCAGGTGGACTGTGAAATCCAATCTCTATCCATCCAATGTCTATCCGTTGTGCCATTTTGCCTCATCTGTAAAATGGTCATAGTCCTTACATCTCAGAGTTTTGAGATAATCAAATGAGATAATGCACAAAGATCCCTTGGAAACATTAAAATGCTACATAAATGTTAGTAATTTTTATTATTATCGCATGGGTTCCAAATGTGTATGAGTTTGTGTGTGTGTGTGTGTGTGTGTGTGTGTGCGCGTGTGTGTGTGTGTGCATTGAAGAAGGAAGGAGGGACACCCATTGAGATATATGAAGTAACCCTAGAGAAAGTTTTATTGTAGCAAACAATGACAGATAAAGGGCTTTGTAGAACAATCTTTCAATGGATCTGGGATCTCCAGACACGTCAGTACCCCATCCAACAATACATTTCACAAACTATTTAGAACTCCTCATTCTGTATGATTCCTATCTGTGTCATCCAATAAATGTTCCATAAATGGATGCTTTTATTTAGGCCTTGCTAGAGGCAACTTCTAGAGGCAAATTCTAGAGGCTGTGGCATAGTGCATGAAATGTGGGACCCAGAGCCAGGAAGGTCTGTCTCCAAATCCTGCCTCAGACACACCTATGAAACTACAGGTGGATCACTTGACTTCTCTTAGACTGTTTCGTCATCTATTATTGTTATGGTTCTGTCCTTTCAGTAGCATCTGAGTCTTCTTAATCCCTTTTGTTGTTTTCTTGTCAAAGATACTGAATTGACGCGTTTTACAGATGAAGAAACTGAGACAAACAGGGTTAAGTGACTTGCCAGGGTCACACAGATAGTAAGCATCTGAGGCAATAGTGGAACTCAGGAAAATTATTTTTCCTGACTCCCCGCCCTGCGGTCTATCCACTGTGCCAGCTAGCTGCCTGTTCTGCTTCAATGGGGGTTAATATTTATATCCCTTATATCTCAGAGAAGCTCACATCTGTATTATCACTATATCCTTCTATACGGTCTCCCTGCCTCCAGTCTCTTCTTTTTGCAGTCCATCTTCTACTTAGTTATCTAAAGAGCAGGTCTGACCATGTTCCCACTCAGTCACCTCCCTCTGGTTAATAAATTCCAGTGACTCCTTATTTCCTACAGGATCAAATATGATATCCTCTGGTTAGCTTTTAAAGCCCTTCATAGCTTGTTCTCCTCCCACCTTTTCACTCTTCTTAAGCCTTAGTCCACTTGACATAGTCTATGCTTCAATGGCTTTCTTGCTATTCCTCACACAAGACATTCCATTCCCAACTCCATGCATTTTCATTCTCAGTGCCTATAATTCTCTCCCTATTCATCTCTGCCTCCTGGCATCTCCAGCTTCCTTCCAGTATCAGCTAAAATCCCACCTTCTGCAAGGTGGGATTCCCCCTTAATGCTTGTTGTTTTTATTGTCGTTTGTCCTTCATTCTTGAAGAGGACCATGACATTAGGAAGGTGATGCCATGAATTGCAAGTGAATTGGATTTAAGCAAGGCAGGGCTGTGCAAAGTCACCAGCCTCACTTTCTCCTCCACAGCCATCTGAATCCAGTGGCAAGACATAGATCAATCAGGACAACTGGAGATGGACCCCAATGCTAATATTTTTTCTATGAATCTGTATGCAATTAATTATGAGTATATCTTATTTGTACATGGCTGCTTGCATATTATTGAAAAGAGAGCAGGGAATAAGCATTTTAAAAATACATGTATCAGGCCTTGTGCTAATCTCTGTTTGCAAATATTATCTTACTTGATCTTTGTAACAACCTGGAGAGATAGATACTATTATTGTCCCTATTTTATAGTTGAGGAAACTGAGGCAAACAGGGGTTAAGCAATTTGCTCAGGATTACATAGTTAATGGTCTGAGGCAAGATTTGAACATCTAGGCATCTGTAAGCATATGGAATTTTTGTTTCTTTTGTGTTTATTCTTTCCCAATACTGGGAAAACGAGAAGGGAATGTACAGGCAACCATGTGAGTTTGGGAGAGAGAGAAGTCTCATCTAGAATTTTGAGGTGGTTGTAGAGCCACTGGATTGGTAGTGGGCAGTGACGGAAGAAAGTGTCTATGGATGGATCTGAAGAGACGATCACAGGAGAATGGATTGTGACCCCTTGTGATGGAGAGAAGTGCTAACTATGGACTGATCCTTGGTGCCCAGTAGAGCCTTAAAGGAAACTCTATGTAAATGCCACAGAGGAAGGAAGGAAGGAAAGGACTTTTGGGGGCACAATTTGAGAAGTATACTATTGCTGCCAGACTTCTTTCCACATATATCTCATTACCACTGAACTTTATATTTCAGCCCACTCTCCTCAGGCTACTTTGGCGGCAGAAGGAGATTGTGCCCCCTATAAAATGGACAGCCGCCTTTTTGTAACTATTATTTTAGTAAATATATTTAGTAAGTATACTTTCATAAAAGCTTACTGAGGTGAACAGATTGTTTAATCATGGGGATCCATCAATAGGGTTGAGTGACAGTGTTAGAAACCTCATCCTCTCAGCATTACCCTCCCCCCCCAAACCCCTGAGAAGAGGGATAGTCAGCCAGCCTCTGAAACCTGGCCTGCTAGTGAAAGTACAAATTGGAAAAGTGTCTGTCTCCCCAACTCTCTGTGAGGGTCTGCATGCATAGATCTCAGGGCATCTAAGTGCATTTAACTGGTGTCTTCCTGAATACACTTATTCCATCATTACCGATCACAATTCTTCCCACGCTGTTCAATGATCTGATGAGCTGAATACTTTCTTGTTTTATTTTAATAATGAATGACATTAACAACATTCATTTAAAATATATTGACTTTTCTCCTACTTGATGTGAAAAGATTCCAGTCCTTTCATTTTATCATCAATAAAAATGAATGGGTAGGAGACTGAAGAGGGATCTAGCAAACACTTTGAATGGTATTCAACAGGTACTCAATGACTCTTTGTCGATTTGAATTTGCTTTTTTTTCTCTAGTGTGATCTCAAGTAAAGAGGAAAAAGACATGCACTGGCCATGACCACCTAGACCATTGTGTTTTTCAGAATAAACCAGTGAAAAATAAATTCACGTAAGGAAATTTTTTCTCTCTTTTTATAGCTTTTTTTCTGATTTCTTAGAGCTAAATGGCACAATGGGTAGAATATTGGACCTGGAGTTAGGAAGACCTGAATTCAAATCCGGTCTCAGATACTTACTGTGGGACCTTGAGCAAGGCACTTAACCTTTTGCTTCAGTTTCCTCACTTGTAAAATAGTGATAATAACACTTACCTCCCAAGGTTATTGTGGAGACCTAATGAGATATTTGCATAGCAATTATCACAGTACTTGGCACATAAGAGATACTCTATAAATGCTAGCTATTATTATTATCCTTAATTTTGTTATAATTATTATTATTATATTATTATTTTTATCCTTATTTTTTAAATTAAAATTTTAGATTAGATCCAATAAAATATGAACTCCTTATGGGTAGAGACTATTTTTACTTTTTCTTTATATCTCTAGAGTGGAACATAACAGAGGATCAATAAGTGCTTGTTGAATCATTTGTTATATTGTGGTCAAAATACCATCATTTTTAGCCAAAAGCTGCATGAAACTTGCTGAGCAAACCGTAGCTATAATGTAATATGTAAAATGGAGATCAAAATGGAGATGAGGGTTGGGTCTGAGAATACATGATTATCTTTTTTATTACTAATTTTTACTCCGATGAAATTCTTAGTTGCTTTTAAAATTCGACCACCAGGTTGTGCTGCTAGCCAATATCTTCATGCTGTTGAACAGCAAGGTGATGAATCTGGGAGGTCCCATGTTCCCTCTGGCAGTCCTGTGCACCCACCCCAATAATGCTAAGGAGGCAGAGATGGACAGATTTCTATACAACAGTCCTCAGAGGTTCAGTAATATTCTGTCCTCCAACTCATTCATCTCTTTGCAATGTAATGCCATCTCAATACATATATGTGTGTGTGTGTGTGTGTGTGTGTGTGTGTGTGTGTGTGTGTGTGTATTCGGTATGTATTACCGATATCAATTTATCCAACAAGCAATCAAACTTCTCAAGCCCACACCTCTCGCAAACACTTCTTCTTCCTTGAACTTATGTCTCATTTGACCTTGCCAGAATGGAGTCAAGTTCCCTCTCAAAGAGATAAACATTCTTAACTGTATATAGTTTCATTCATTCTCAGGGGTGTATCAATAAGCAAATGAATGATACCCAATAATGAGGAAACAATGTATAACAAAACATCCATCAAATACTTGCCCATTCACTGCTCCCTAAGCCCTCCAAGTCCCTAGGCAGCACTAGAGAAGTTGCTTTAGGCCCATTAATTCTAGGAAATTCACAGTTCAGTCCTTGAGTGGGCAAAGCAGTATAGAACAGCACAACATAGGTTAATTCCCAATTTTTAACTCACATATCCAGCAAGACCAGGAACTCTAGTCCCATGATCTCTTATATCCTTCTTAATGATGGAGATTTGGAGTCAAGAAAAGACAGATGTTCCCATAGCCAAGGCTTGCCTCAATCTAGCCATGATGTGGCAGGCAGGGATTTCTAGATGCCTTTCTCCTCAGCTAACTTAGACTTGAGAAAAAGAGTGAATACTCTTTTCTGGCATCACCATGCATGCTGCCCTGTCTTTCTCTCATTCTCTCTCCCGCAGTTGGCCCATATCACTTCCTCTTTTCCTCCCCAAACAGCAACCAAACTTGGCCAGTCACTTTTCTTCTCCTGCCCACATGGTTAGGAACAGAGTTTATTGCTGCATAAAGTTAATTATTGTTTTGAGACCATCACTTTATATCTCTTGTGATTCTTCATCACAAGTGCTGGGAGCTTCTATCAATCTCTAAAGTCTTCAAGTAAAATCTTAGTTATAGACTGTGTTTGCTATAACTGGTATAGAGACTCACCAGCAGTGAGGTGGTCACTGAATGATTTGATTATGATAATTCATGAAACATGGAAAAATAAAATGTCCTTCAGTCCTGTATGGCCCCTTGCTATTTCTTTAGCAAGTTTTAGTTAAGATGAAAAAAACAACAGGAAAGGACAAAGAATCACACAATTTTGGACCACCTATCAACATTAATTAAACTATGAGAGGAAAGTTGTTTTCAATTTGCCTTAACATTTGTGTAAAGCCTTCTTACTCTGGAGATCCCTCCATCCTGCAACATACTCCTCTAATTGGTGGGTTCCTCCTGGAACATATATTTTGAAGACATTCCCAAGCCAATCATGTATAGGCCTTAATTCATTTCCTGGTTCTCTTCCTAGAATCTTTGTACCTCTCTATTGCCTAGGTCCTAGGTCCTTTTATTAAGGGGATTTGTTCTCGGAAGTTTGGATTTGATCAAAGGGTCACACTTGAAGACCTAGAAGGCCATATATGGCCTGGAGGCTGCAAGTTCCCCACCGCTGCCCTAGGAACTTGGAAGATGCCTCTGTCCATGTGGACTTCTTAATATGAAAGATCCTTCCTCCCCTGGTTTTCCTTTCTCCATTGGTGCATTTCAACCACAACTCCCATGTCAAGGAAGTACCTAGGCCATCCATGCTCATTTCCTCTCTCCTCTCTCAGCTCTTCTCATTACTCTCTGGGTTTCTCCAAAATGTAACAATCCAGGTACCCATCCCCACTCTCCCACATGCTACTTTCTCAGCTCCTTTTTATTTATTTATAAATATATACAATATTTATAAATATATACATAAATTTATATTAGTTTAAATTTATACTACATATTTATATAGTATATAAATATATGTCTATGCGTTAATATTAATTTAAATATAAATTATAAAATATACATATACTATATAAATATGTATTTATATCTATAAATGTATATTTATAAGTGTATACATATAAATTTATAAATTCTAGTAGAATGAAAACTCCTTGACTACAAACACTACCTATTTTTGTGGTTGTATTTGTATTCTCCATGCTTAGAACAATGTATATAGATAGACTTAATAATTTTTTTTGCATGACAAGTGTTTTCAATTCTTGAGACACTTGGCCATCTTGCCTTATAGTGATAAAGATGAACATAAGTGATAAGATCACCATGAATCTAATTACAAAATTATACATAGACATCTGTAGCGCTGAATAGAGTCATAGAGAAGTTTAAATATGAATTTTGTAAGATATTCTAAAACATATCCATCAATATTTTGTGACTTTAAGGGGAGAGGGGAGGAGAACAAAAAATGAGTTGGAAAATATGAATTGGATGAAGAAAGAAAAGAGTCCAAAGACTTGTAGAAGTCTTATACCTATACCTTATATCTATACAAAGAAGGAATGCTTTCTTTAAGAAGAGTCAAAGGCACTGGCCAATGTAAGGACTGACCCACATCACAAAAAAAAAATGAAATTAATGTGAGTCATACTGTAATCACCTGTGTTTCATACCATCAAACTTTCAAGGTGAAAATCAATAGGAATTTAAGGGGAAATATAAGAAAATTCATGGCACAACTATAGAAGCTCCAGATTGACTTATACAAATGAGATATTGATACTTTATAAATGGTAAATGCATAAAGGACAAGACTTCAGTAAAGATCGCCCTAATCCAATCCACAAGGTTGAGATATGTAAAGCAATCATCACAGTGAGAATGCCAAAATAACTCCAAAACTTCATTGGCAAAAAAACCCAAAACCTTTAATCTTACCACATGGAGAAAGAAACATTGCAAATCAAGGCAATGCCAGTTGAGAGTGTGGACTCATTTGCAAACTTTGTGGAGAAGGAAGACGAAAGTTTATGATCAGTACTGCCTCATTAAATAGTCAAGAGAACCAGAAGGGAAATAAGTCTGAAGAAAGCCTGGAATGAGACTCAACTAAGTCAGATCATGCTAATGGCATTTGTAGAAGAAACTAGAAGCAGAAACACACACACACACACACACACAAATTGAATATATCTGCCAGCATTCCCATAGTGCACTATTTTCTTCAACAATAAAAATATCAGATTCGGAGTTTTATGACTGTGTCCCTGATATGCTATTAAAGGAAGTGGTGATGGTGCTAAGAAAAATGAAAAAAAGGGAAGTATGACTGGATCAAAAAAAAAAAAAGCAAACACAGAGGAAATCAGTCCTGGAGGTAAAAATATTTTGAAAACACTGAAGGGTGGATTTTTTCAGAATATTTGAAAGAAGGGAAGCTACTCAACAATTGTAAAAAAAAAAAAAGCACAGAAGTTGGTTTTTTTTGTACCAAAAAGGCAATTGAGTAGACATCAGTAAATGGCAATCTATATACCTGCCTAATTTTTTCCTCTGTATAAAATCTTTCGAGAATAATGTACATCTTGCATCAAGTATATCTTGATAAATGTACATACAGAAAGCGAATTAGCAATCCTTCACAAATGATTTTCTATAGTGAAACATCTTCATATTCAGCAACTGACTGAAGGGCATAGAGAATAAAGCTTCTACTGGTTTTATGGTTTGCTGCTCATATACAAAAAAAAAAAAGAATTTGCCTGGGTAGAATAAAGTGCAGCCTTAAGAGCCCTCCTCCAATAAGAAGTCTCTTATATGTTTTGTTCATTGAAAATTCCTTAGTAGATGCAGTAAATAAAGTAGTTTTATTCAACAATTTCCTGATTAACAATATCAATCAACTGATTTTAGAGAAACCCGGGAAGATGTGTATGAACTGATACAAAATGAAGTGAGCAGAACCACTCCACTGTGAATGATTTAGTAACTGACCAATAGAGTGGTCTACCATAACTCCAAAGGACTCATGATGTAAAATGTTATCTACCTTGAGACAGAGAATTGAAGAACCCAGAGTGCAGCCTGAAAAATTTTTCTTTTATTGTTCTAGCTTTTTTCCCCTTCAGAATATGGCTAATGCAGAAATGTTTTCCATGACTTAATACGTGTAATAGACATCGTATTCATTGCTTTCTCAATAGATGAGAGAGGGGGTGGACATATGAAGAGAATTTGGAGCTAAAATTGAAAATATTCTTTTAAAAATATACATCAATCAAGGCATAAAAGTAAAGTCAACCAGTATCTCTAAGCACTTACTATATGCAGACACTGTGCTAAAAGCCAGGCCTCTAAAAAAAAGGGCAAAAACAGTCCCTGCTCTCAAGAAGCTCAGAACCTAATGAAGAAAATAATAGGCGAATATTATATATCAATAAGATATATACAAGATAAATTGAAGATAATCTCAGAGAGAAGTTAGTAAGATTAAGGGAAATCAGGAGGAGCTTCTTGGATTTTAGCTGACACTGGAAGGAAGCCAAGGAAGAAGCAGGAGGCAGAAATGAGAGAAAGAGCGAGGGGGGGGGAGAAAGAGAGAGAGAGACAGAGGAAGAGAGAGAAAGAGAGAGAGAGAGAGAGAGAGAGAGAGAGAGAGAGAGAGAGAGAGAGAGAGAGAGAGAGAGAGAATGAAGGAATTCTGGAGGTGGGCTACACAGCCAGTGAAAATGCATGGAGTTGGGAGATGTATCTTATGTGAGAAATACCAAGAGCTATATCATCGAATTGCTGAGTACATGGGGATGAGGGTGTAAGGAAACTGGAGAGGTAAGAAAGAGGGTATAGTATGGAGAGATCTGAATGCCAAACAGAGATTTTTTTCATGTGATCCCACAGGAAATAGGAAGTCACTGGAGCTTATTGAATAACAAGTTGATATGGTCAGACCTGCTCTTCAGGAAGATTACATTTATAGCTCCATAGAGGAGAGACCAAAGAGAGGAGAGACTGGAGGCAGAGACTGGAACCAGAAGGCTACTGCTCTGATCTTTAGTCAGGCATCACAGACACCAAGGTTATCCACCATATCCTGTGACATCACCAGTCACTTTGACTTTTGTCTTAGGACTTTGTGCAACTCTGTCTCACTTAAATCTAATTCACTCACTAGTCAAGACATCACCTGCAATGTCATTAGTCCTCTTTGAAAATAAAGAATGAACGTCAACAACAATAAGGAAACGAGGGTCTGATTGCACGGCACGCTGAAGATGCTCACCGCTGTCATGAAATACATTCTGTACAGAATCCAAATGGAAGAGAGATTGGTTCTGTTGATGAAAGAATGATTCCAAACTGATCTCTGAAACACAAATACATTTTTTCCAACTTTTTGTTGAATGCGCTCTTTGGCTGCATGTCATAGAATACCGCAACATCTGAATCGAAATATGAGTGACACAAAGAGAACTGGGTAGAATAAGTAGGCTGTAGCATATTTCCAATAATGACATATGTGTGTATATATACATACATACAATGCATATATGCATAGCACAAAAGGCATCATCTAGAGAATTCATGAGCAGAAAAGGAGATGAACCCAGACCTGTCTCTAGGAATTCTTACACCTGAAAGCAAAAACATACTATTGAATGGGAATCTGGGGAAGGAATGATGGTGCAGAAGGCATCCACTTTCAGGTGGAAAAAGGAAGCATTCCCATAGCATCTAATTTGAACCCTTGAGGAGTATGGGAAAGAAAGTAGGACCTGCGTTAAGTACAGATCACGATTATCAGACCATGGCAGGGTGAGGGGATGCCCAAGAGCCAAAATTAGGAATTTTTTTGGATCCTGGAGTTTGTTATTGAATAGGAGGATAACATAAGGAGACACGTACTTTAGGGATGTCACTTGGATAGCTAAGCTGAAGATGAACTGAAAGAGAGAGCCCAGAGGTAAGGAGACCAACCATAGTCTTATTACACTAGTCCTGGAATGAAGTGATAAGGGATTGAACAAAGGTGGTGACAGTATCAGGAGACAGAGGAAACATATAGCAGAGATATTGCAGAGGCAGAAGTGACAGGATTTGGCAAGATTGGATATGGTGAAAAATAATGGGTAGTCAAGAATGCCACATTTGTGGATAACAGAGAAAAAGGCAGTAGATAGGGAGAAACTGAAGATAATTGAGAGAATGGAGTGTATGTTTGAGGGAAGGGGGTTTGCAGAAAAGGGAGTCCCCTTATTGGGAGTTCCCTCCCTCCAATAAAATCAGAGGTTCAGTCCCTATCCTTACCCTTTTCCTGAACTATTTTGTCTATGGATACATGCTTTGTTTTTTTTTTTTTTTGCATTGATGTTCTTATATTGGTTAGGGGGAACATAGGCAGAAGATGCCTTAAAACAAAGACTGAGAAAATAAAAAAAAAATAGAAAAGAAAACTTAAAGCCCTCGAAGTGCATTTGCTTTTTGTGTTTTTTCTAACGATGAATTCCAAAGATGATGTCTTTGAATCATTCTCAAGAACTAGGAAAAAATGTTGTTCCCTTCCTTAATTTATAGACCCTAGGAAAATACTCCCAGAAGGCATAGGTAACTATTGAGAAATTTTAGTTAGAATCATTGGGTCATAGATTGTGGGAGGATAGATTTAGAGGTAGAAGCGACCTTAAAGGTCATCAAATTCAACTGTCATTTTACAAATTGGGAAACTGAGACCTTGGGACACCAAATCAATTACCCAATGCCACACAAGTAAATGGCATTGGAAACCAAACTTTGATTCCAGATCTTGAGTGTTTCCATGCACTATGCTGCCTCCAATCCACTTCATCATAGCAGACATCTAGGAAAAATGAGTAGACAGAAGAGAGAGGCTTGATTTTCCTGGCTGGACCTCAGTTTCCCTCAGCTTTATGTTCTTTTGTGTATATGAACACCATTTTTCCTAATCCTATTAGTCTCCCTTACCCTTTCCATGAGCAAGAAGTAGAAAAACAAAACAAAATGAGAAACAAAAATAGGCAAAGTTAATTCCTCCACACTTTCATTTAAAATATTGAGTATTTCAATGTATTTAACTTTTATGGGAAAACCATTAGGGCTATCAGAGGAACATTAGCACCAGCTTTAAATTCAATAGAACTGAACTGAAGTAAAAATTGACTTTAACAGTTTCAAGGACTTTGATTCTGATAGTATGTTATATAATCCTCATGTCTGGGTTTTTTGTATGACATGAAAGACCTGAATACATTTGGGAAAAATTTCTCACATCTCTGGCTCATTTCCCCTACCTAGGATATTTTAAGAACTTTACTGGGTGACATCATTCAAAGTTTTGTTATCATCTCCCCTTGAAAATATTTTCACAAGTCTCAAAGAAGGAAAGGTGTATTTGCTGGTTAATAAAAATACAGAGTCCTACCACTGAGAAGCCTTTCTGAAGAGATATCTTCCTGGGTCCAGGAAGGTCAGTGAGGTCACTAAATGTGATTGTCAACTGCAAAGTCGTTGGGTGTTGGGATAGAGTAATGGGGATGCTCTGAGTGGTCTATGGTCCAGCATGTCCCCAGAAGACAGGCTGCTAGGGAGTCTACAAGTTCCTACCGTCACCTCATAGCCAGTCTCCTCACATATGAAGACCTCAGATCATGGCTGTGATAGTGCTCTGAGCCTTCTTTCTCCTGCTTGGTACAAGATGTTCCCTGAAGTAAGGAAGCTAAGGGCCAAGCCAGGCATATTCCTTCTACCCCACAGCAACCACTTCCATCTGTACAAACACAAGGCATCTTCGACTTCCTGCTGCCAGCCCAATTTCCCGACTGTAATGTGGCGAGCATCCAGTGCAAAGAACAGTAACCCTCCCCTCAACTTCAGATCTCCTGTCTCCTTCTGCACGTGTCCATTAAAAGTAGAGGAGAGGTGCCCCTCACTTATGATGGACATTCACACACCTGGTCATCCTCTTTATATTCCAGTAATTCTAAACTCTTCTAGATCATCATCAAAACCCTATTCAACACCCCTTACCACCCAATTCCTCATTTCCATCTCCCCTTAACCCTCCCAACCCAAAGTTTCATCCTAACTCTACCCAGCCCTTCCACCATGTCTTCTGGAATGCCCCTTCCTTAGGTAATTAACTTCCCTTCGTTTTAAATCTTTTCCTCTCCTACTTCTTCCATCTACTAGCTCTTACTGAAACCTGTCTCCCCCACTTATTCAAGAACTCTGAAACTCAATATGTCCAAAACAGAACTTAGTATCTTTTTCTCTAAATGTTCACTGTTCCTACCTTTCCTATCCTGGGAATGGGGAACCAGGGGCTTTTCTCTAGAGTGCTGATATGGGGTTTAAGGGAGTTCCTTCCTTCCTTCCTTTTAGCCCTTTAACAGTTAAGAGGTGATGAAAAGGAGGCAATAAGCATTGGAAATACTGAAAGACAAGTAGGAAATTATTTCCCCACCATGTTAGGCACTGGAGTGGAGGTGAGAGGAAGAGAAAAGAGTTAGGAGAAACCAAGCCCTATCACCAATTCCTCATCCCCAGCCAGCTCCAGGCACCTACTAACCTAGGCATATTACCCGCACTAAATAGTTAATATGACAGTACCTTACTAGTATGCATCATTCTGGGTATTCACCCCATATGGGATATCCGGTATGATTAAGTTTTATGCCCTAACCTCAGAGTCTCCTGGGATTTGTATCTCCTATACCCAAAATCCAAACAAATTTGCTTCATTCCCCAGAATTCCCAATTAGAATTCCAATCTTTTTTCTTTCATTTTTAAGTTGACCTCCATCACCAACACCAGATTGGAAAAGGTTTCTTTATGGCCAATTATCCTCTTTTCCTCAAATCTCCTGCATCATTTCCCATCAGTGTCAAATTTCATGGCCACCAATATCTTAGTTTGTCCTCAAATGACTCTCAAATTCCCCAAGATTGCTTTTTTTTTGCTCCTTCTCCATCAATTAAGGTGATGATGCTGAAAATTCCCCACCTACCTAGAGATAGAAGAGAATGAAAATATCTAGCATTTATAATATGCTTTAAAGTTTTCAAAGTACTTTGAATATATTAGCTCATCCTCTGCTAAGGTTGGTTTCTACTCAGATGTGAAAAAGAAAATATTACACTAATAACAATGCTAACAAAAATACATATCTTTTAAAAAGGTTACCCTGAGATTTCATGTTGTTAAAGCTGGATGAAACTTCAGTGACTGTATAATCCAATCTGTTATTTTAGAGCTTGCTAGGAGATGAAGAAAAGTTAAATATTTCATGATCCTAGGATTGTTACTTCCTTAATATCCCATTGAGTAAAGAAGAAGTAGGGCATTATTGCTGGCATGTTAAAGATATAGGTGCCAAGAAGATGTATAAGTATGGGTTCCACATATTGAAGGAGGCAAAGCTGGATTCAAGTTCTTCTAAATGAAACCCCAGTTCTCTTTCCAATAGGCAACAACGGCTCTCTAATATAAAAGCTAATATATGATATTTGTGATAACCCTTAGGGAGTAATCTGTGAAATTCAACTTGAACTCTTAAGGTCATTTATAGCTGTATTATTTTCCTTTGCAGAAAAAAAAAATATTATTTGTCTGTTTGGATTCAACCCAAAGGTGCATTTTTGTTCATAGCTGCTGTTTTTTATTACCAAAAAAGTCTATTCCTTTATTAAGTGGAGAGAATATTGAATTTTTTTTAACTTTAAGGAAACTAACAAGTAATCCCACCCTTTCTATTTTTTTTTTATAATGGAAAACAATCAACTCAAGTCCAATGGTGACCTGCCTATATAGGCCAATGTTTCACCTATAGGAAAGGGAAGTAGGCATGTGGAAGGAAGAAAGAACTACATATGAGTGATGTGCAGAGAAGGGGAAGCCAAATTGGAAAAGGATTCTGAGAATAGGCAGCAACAAGGAGTGACAGATTTGTTTTTATGAAGATGACCAAACAGCTAGTGAATGGGGCCCAAAGGCAGGAAGAGAGGGAGTAATATGCAAGACAGACCCAGAGGGAGACAACACACGTGCAACTTTTGGGTGGGACAAAGATCTAGGTCCAAGTACAGAAAAATGAAAAGAATTGATGCCAAGATACAAAGGGTGGAGCAGAAAGCTTTAGTCAAAATGTAAGGGAAGATAATGTATTATTTATACCATAGTTCCATAGGTTTTAAGCCTAGAAGGAGACCCAGGAACTCATCTATTCCACACTCTTCATTGTACAGGGAGAGAACCGGAGGAACT
Organism: Phalanger gymnotis; assembly: GCA_028646595.1. Classification (NCBI taxonomy): domain Eukaryota; kingdom Metazoa; phylum Chordata; class Mammalia; order Diprotodontia; family Phalangeridae; genus Phalanger; species Phalanger gymnotis. The sequence continues at coordinate 275,943,888 of CM053623.1, forward strand.
AGAGGGGCTAAGTATCTTTCTTAGGATCACATAGGTGACAAACAGCGGATCTAGAAAGGCCAGCATTCATTCAGAAGAAGAACTAAATACTATCAGATGAAATTATAACTTGCTCTTTTTCAATGTGACTTGACCCCAGGATTCAACAATCATAAGAATAATTTATAAAATATGTTAGTGGATCAATCCAAAGTCCCTTTTATGTTATAGCGTGATTCCGTGGAAAGCTTTAGGATTGAAAAACCTGGGTTCAAATCTATGTTCTGTGATTTTTCTATGTGTGTGACTTTGAGTAAATTCATTTAACTTTGTTGGACCTCAGTTTCCTCATCTGTGAAATGGGAGTATTAGACTAGATGGCTTCTAAGCCTTAGATCCACGGTCTTATGATTAATATTTTGTTGTAGATAAAAAAATACCAATGAACTTGTTTTAAGTGAGGATGAGATTTGAAAGAACATTTCTCCTTTACAACAAAACTCTATGTTATAAACATACATGCCCAGGGGTAGGGGTTTCATTTAATAAGGTAATTCACATCAACAAACATTAATAACCTGCTAGATTCCCAGCAGAATGCTAAATGCTAGCGATACAAAGACAAAAATTAAATCATTCTTGCCTTCAAGTAACTTACCTTCTAGTGGGAGAAACAACACATGTACATGTAACTAAATATAAAATATACACAGGAATTAGAAAGTAATTCAAGTGGCTGTTGGCAAGGGTCTCAAACGATTGAGAAAGACTCAGGAAAGGCCTCAAGCTGGAAGCAGGACTTGAGCTAAGCTTAGAAGGGAAAGCCTTGCAGGCAGGAGATGCTGCCTGCTAAAAGTTGCAAAGAAAGATAGAATGTCATGTACAAGAACAGAAAGAAGGTGTGTTCAGTTTGAATGCAGAATTTATGAAGGGAGGTAGATAGGAAATAAGTCTGGAAATAGAGAGTGCAACCAGATTTTAAAGGATTTTTAAATGCCAGAAAGGTTCCATTTTGTTTTTATTTTTCTTTTTTTTTATCCTAGACACAATAAAGAGACACCTAAACTTTCAAGGAGAAGCAGCATGATCTGACCTGTGTGTGCTTTAGCCATATCAGTCTGGAAGCTATGTGTATGATGAACTGAAGAGAGAGGAGACTAGAGGCAAGGGACATTGCACATTGTAAAACATTTAAAGTTATAGACAATGATAAACGAGGCACTCAGAGTTAGACATTTTTCTTGAAGAGTAGTTTTCTAATCTGAACATATACTGAGATTTAGCCAACAAAAAACCAAAACAAAACACCTACATCAAATAATTAGACCACTGATAAAAAGTGTGTATGTATATATGTGTAAATACATACAGCTAAGTGGCATAGTGGATGGAGTGCCAGCCTGGAGTCAGGAAGACTTATCTTCATGATTTCAAATGTGGCCTTGGACACTTATTAGCTGTGTGACCTTAGGCAAGTCATTTAATCCTGTTTGCCTCCATTTCCTCAACTGTAAAATGAGCTAGAGAAGGAAATCTAAAAATCCTTTGTCAGGAAAACTCTGAAAAGATGCCACAAAGACTCCAGCATGGCTGAAAAACAACATACATTTATGTATAAGCATATAACCCTTCCTGGATCACTGCATAGCTCAATGAACTATGAACTAAGCTGTGTAGGGTTGCCCAAGACAGACAGGCCATAGAAAAAAAGTTCTGACAAAAAGAGATCCACTGGAGAAGGAAATGGCAAACCAGTCCGGTATCTTTGCCAAGAAAGTCCCATAGAGAATGTTGGCATAATACAGTCCATGGAGTCATGAAGAGTGAGACATGACCGAACAATTGAACAACAAAAATAATATGTTCATAGACATATATTCATAAATGCTGGCAGTATAACTTTACCACAGACTGGCAAGTTCACAGCTGGCTAAGAATCTGTTTCAAATTAGGGTTCTATTGGATCTGAAACGCTAAACATGAACATAGTTTAAAGACTGAATGTCTTACAACAACTTAACTGTTGCACAAAATTATAATTTGTATTTCTGCACAAATTCCAACTTCCTCCCTAGATGTCCTGAAACTGCTTTTCTCATTCTCTGAATTGAATACATATTTTATATCACTACATAGGCTAGTAAATATGTTTGCCATAAATTGTCTTCCCGATGACTTTCTCAAGAATTTCAAGATGAGCGCTTCATAAACACTTAGAAGTTTTTATATAATAGGCTGTCACTAAGGATAAAACAGAGATCTATTCTTCTTCAATCTGTGGACATGATTAAAATGGAAAAAAAAAATTCCTTGGCGGCTCAAGTATCTTACGCCTATTTAGTATAAATCAATCAACAAGGCTTAAGTGCCTGCTAGCTGCCAGACACTGTGCTCTGGAGACACAAAGACAAAAAGAAAATTTCCTCTGCCTTCAGGGTACTTACGTTCTATTGGGGGAAACAACATATATATAATACACAAAATAATATACAAGGTAAGTTGGGGAGGGTGGCCACTAATAGCCAGGGGATGAAGATATGCCTCATGTAAAAGGTGACATTGCAGTTGAATTCTGGAGGAAGTCTGTGATTCTAAAAAGTCAAACGGAGAAAGGAGTATCTTAGTGATACACACAGAAACAAACAAAAATATATGAAATGTTTTTCAAAAATATATGAAAAGTAGCTGAATATGGCTTGAAGGGGAAGATTTGAAATAAACCTCAAATTGGTGGAGTGAGGTCAGATTTTAAGGGGCTTTAAATGTGAAATGGAAGAGTTTGTATTTTAACCTAGAGTCAAACTTTATATCTAAGCTTATTTTGGTATATGGTATGAGGTGTTGATCTATATCTAGTTTCTCAGCCATCAGGTTTTCCAGATAGTTTTTGTGAAGGAGTGAATTCTTACCCCAATGGCTGGTATCTTTGGGTTTATTAAACAGTAGGCTACAGTGCCCATTTGCTTCTAGATATCATGTACCTAATCTGTTCCATGGATTTACCTATGTGTTAATCTAACTCACTTTGATGATTACTGTACTGTAATATAATTTGAGATATGCTATTGCTAGTGCCCTCCTCCTTTCCACTTTTTTTTCATTATTTTCCTTAAGATTCTTGATCTTTTGCTTCTCCAAATATATTTTGTTACAATTTTTGACTAGCTCTAGTGATTCATTGGTAGTTTTATTGGCATGGCCTTGAATGAGTAACTTAATTTAGATTATACTTCCACATCATGACTTTCCCCATTGTGGTTGGATTGGCATAAGAAATTAAATGGGAATTTGGGGAGACTTTTGTAGGAGCCTCAGATGACATGCAAAGTCCAGCAGAATGCAGAAAAAAAATTAGAAACACAGAAATATGTAAAATATATGTATAGCATTGCAAAATATCAACATATTTTATCTTTTAATATTGTAAATGTATCCAAATTTTACAATAAAGCATTGTAAACACCCCATAAAAGAAAAAAAGAAAAATTCAGACCTTCCCTGGCATGAAGAGAGGGCCAAAAACTTTTACCTGGATTTTCCAGATTGTGGGGTCTCCATGTCCCTAACCCCCATAAGGTAGAAGGGAAAACTGTAATATCATTCTTATTATGTTGGCTTGGCCTACTTGTGAGCAACTAATATCCCTCTAATGATTTAGATATTTCTTTATTCAAATAAAGAGTGTTTTATAATTGTATTCATATAGCTCCTGTGCATACTGGTAAGTAGACTCCAAAGAATTTTATAAATTCTGTGAAGTCCTAGGTGTAGATCCTGACTCAGATATTTACTGACCCTATGTGAGTCTTTGAAGTTTCCTCAATCTAAATTTCTTTATCTGCAAAATCAAAATGAAAAGCGTCATGGATAGTGGATGGTCAGCCTCGGAGTCATTAACACCTGTATTTAAGGTCTACCTTTGGCCCATACTAGCTACATGACCACTTAATCTCTCAGTGTCCCAAACAACTTTCTAATGTGTTGATGAATAAGTGGCATATAAGGAATAGATCTGCATTGACAGAAGGCATTTCCTACCCTAGGAGTTCCCTATACCAATGAAATCACAAGCATGTTTTTAAAAATGGGAACAGTAATGCCTATAGCACCCCCATCACAGAAATGTTGTCAGCATCCAGTGCAATCTTGCGTGCAAAACACTCTATAAATGTCAACTCTTTTTCATATTTGCTTCTCCAATTTCCTGCTTCTTGCCTTTTATAGTATATTCCACTCAGCATCTAGGAAAGTATAAAAGGGGATTTTCCAATATTCACAGGAATTTCTATAGGTGAATTGGTTCAGAGAAAGCTAAGCTCTGAGCAGGAGAGATTGATGAAAACCAGAATCCGTAGCAATTGTACTGGCTGAAGTGCCCTTAGAATTTAAATCAACACATTCCATTTCATTGTAAATGGTCTTTTGTCTGAGATGGAGATGGCTATTCTTGATGCAAAGCACCACCATGGGCATGGAAGGAGCATGCTCTTCCATCATCATAAGTTCTAACAATAACGACAACCAAAAAAAAAAAACCCATTACCATGCTGGGAGCTGTCAGATATCATTAGACTGCCAGGGCCCTCTGGGAGCTTATAATCTAAAACAGAAGGAGGATGACTATAAACCAATAAAAGGAGAGGCAGACATTTGTGCAGATGTTGACCAGATACTCAACACAGATTAAATATTTACATTATCCTCCAGCGTGGCTGCTGAGTCCTTTTGTTTCCCTTAAAGCAGAAAAGGTAAAGAGCAGCTGTTTAGAAGTTGTCTCATTGCTTCTGAATAATTTCAAGTCATTCCTCAAGGATCCTGCATTTTCAACTATTAATTATCCACAGAGCCCTGTATTCCTTGTACAATACTTAAGATACAGGCCACACATCTTATTCTTTTTTAAAGACTCAATACCAAAAAACAGCATATGATGTAATAGAAAAGTTGGTCTGGTTTCAGTTCTGGGGAGACTAAAATATGAATTTGGAAACATAACAGTAAATAATAAACTAAGCCTCTCACACAGACCTTATCTCTTAAAAGTGAGAAACTCAAGGGCAGAGGAGAATCATCGACATTTTCATGGCTGCCAGAGACACGGGGTTTTGGGGAAGATAAAGTGCTACAGATGTTGGTCCCTTCAACAGCCTTGGTTAGTTGTCAGTTCAAGGGTTAAACCTACATTTGGGGAGCCATTTCCAATCGTCCTGGTCTATATCTCACCACTAGACCTAGATGGCCCTGAGAGAGAAAGTGAGGCTGGTGACTTTGCACAGACCTCCCTCATTTAAATCAAATTCACTTTCAAGTCATGGCATCACCTCCCTGATGTCATAGGACATCAAGAACGAAGGACTAACAACAACAACAAACCTCTATCATACAGAGGGATAGTGAAGTAGGGTCACTTAATATGGTAGATTGGAGTTGGAAGGGACTGTGTAGGCCATGGAAAACAGGTCCCTCACTTCACAGATGAGTAGACTGAGACTTGCCTGTAGACCCAGGACTTGAACCCAAGGCCCTCTGACTCTGAATCTAATATACTTTGCCCTATGGAATTCTCCCTCTTGGGACACAGTTAGTAAATGAGAGGAGTAAGACTCACATTTCTCTAACTCCAAGGTTAATGTTCTTACTTCTCCTCCCCACTGCCCATCTTGTGTTGAAAATGTTTTGTATAATGCCTTCGCATTATGTGTTAGTTAAATCCTTTGCTTTTGTCTCCTTTTCTCCACCACTGTGACGATGATCCTTGTTCAGTCCCCCACTACCTCTTGCCTGGTCTACTGCAGAAGCCTCTTAGCTGGACTCCCAACTTCTAGTCTCTTCCCTTTCCCATTCATCCTCCACACAGCTGCTACAATGATACTTCTAAAGCTCAGGTCTAATCCTGTTGCTCTTCAGCTCAAGGACTTTCAATGATCCCCTAGTTCTTCTAGGATAGAACAAATTATTCAGTTAAGTATCTAAAAACCTTGGAACCAGGAAGACCTGAACTCCAACACTGCCTCTACTATGTGCATGTCCCTGTGGTAGTCCCTAAACCTTGCTAAGGCACAATTTCCTCATCTGTAAAATAGGGATAAAAATAGCTACTGTCTCACAGGGCTGTTGTGATGATCAACTCTGCAAACCTTAATGCACCATATAAATGCTAGTTATTATTATTAGGAAGCTTATATGAAACCCCAAAATCTAAACATTTCTGACATTTATGTTTACTGTGCAAGGTTTCTAGAAGTGGGGGCTCAAATCAGGATGTAATCTGCAAAATACAGTACCTTTTTTAAAAATAAAATAGAGAGATAGAACAATGGCCTCCAAGCATCATTTATCATGGATAGTTATCTATAACAAAGGCTGGACACAGTCCCACTAATAGTTGTGTACTTGTTTACTTATGTATTATAGTATACTATACTAAAAGATTATAAATGTTATAAAATACATACAAAAAGAAATTGGAAAGGATGTGACCAACAGGAAACAACATTTAAAATAAAAATTCTATTTACTAACAGGATAAAAAAAATTCTTTGTTTTCACCAGAGACTAGAATTAATAAGAATTATTTTATTTGAGCTAAGTAAGAAAATGTTTTATTGCTTTTGAAAATCTTCTTTTAGTATTTTGTAATATAGCTATTTAAAGGTCTGGTCCTAGGTTCTGTTATATTGCATAGTGTTTGGTTTTAATTGGTAATCAAAGATGAAATGGGAAGAATTTACAAATTATATTCACAAAACACACAAAATACAATTTTAAAAGCAATAGGGAGATTGGTAGGTAAAAAGGTTTTGTTTTACTCTCATTTCATTACACACAGAACTTTTTCCCCCTTACCCTGAATGTCCTTAGCTCCTGCAAATGCTTCCTCCTTCAAGTGACCTTTCTTGGTCTTTAGTTTTTAGCACTCCAGCCTCCCTGCCTCCAATTTCTTTGTATGAATTTCGTATTTACTCTCCCGTGTACTTGCGGTTTCGTTCCCCTGGAGTGCCATCTCCTTGAAGACAAGCATGGTTTGCTTTTGTCTTTGTATCCTGGCATAGTAATAAATATATACTTCTTAAGTTGAACCATATACACATATGTATGTGTACGTGTATAGATATATACATACATATGTATACATATGCATACATATACACATACACACATATACATACATACACATATGTATGTGCGTACATATATTTATAAAGAAAGGCATGTGCATACGTATACACACATGTTTCTTTATTATGCAAGCCCTTATTGGCATTCATATATAGGGAAGTTAGTGATTGAGCACCAAGGAATAATCATTTTCCATTTATAAAGTTCATTCAGATGAGAGATCACAGGCCCAGTGAAAGTAAAATTTGCAAAATTCTGCCCCATACCTTTTTACTAACTGAATTTAAACTGTTGACTGGTGAAAACTGATTTAACTGGTTTGGTCCCAGTTTCCCAGGATGAATGTATACCGAGGTTAATAAACCCAGAAATTGGGCATTACCCAGCTCCTAGACTCTTTTTTAAATTCTATTTTTGATTTATGAAATAAAACAAGGATTTCCATAATAATACAATAAAAAGATGATTGTACACAAAACTGCAGATCTACTATATACAATTTGCTATTCCTTTCAAATATATCACAAAATTATCATATAAATTTCTTTTTTTCTTTCTTTTCTTCCCTCTTTCCCCTCACCCCAGAGTTGACTACCATTAGACACAAATAGGCACAGTTATACAAAATTATTCTACACATACTTCTATTTATCAGTTATTTCCCTAGACTCTTGAGGATTAGTTTCCCTATGTCCCAGCTTTTCATTCTTCACTCTTCTTTTAGAGAATTTAGAAAATGTTGTCTCTTTACTATTCTATAGATAATAAGACAATATCTCACTGACGTCATGTTGCCTCTATGTCTATAACTCTATATGTATGAGCCCTGTGGGGCTCTGGCACTTCAACTAGAGTGAGAAATCTATTGTATGGTTCCACATCCGGAAACCACACTACTCAGCTGGAGGCCAAGGGCAATGGGGCCCACAAATCTAAACTGTTTCCCTCTTGGCATCTGTTCTACTCCTCCCCTCGTGGGTAGTAATAAAGCTTCATTAACTACTCTCCTTGTGTATTACAACTGCTCTGCCTCTGAACACTCCAGTACCACATTACTGTCTCAGTCTGGTAAGGTTTTTGGCCTTTCCACTCCCCACCCTCCTCAACATAACCCTTCAATTCCCACTAGGAGCAGAAAATAACCACAATTTTCAGACACTTTGAATTTCCTTCCTGATACAAAAACTATTGGATTAAACTTCCTAAGCAGGCAAAGTTCATTACTCTAGTGGAGGAAGAAAAAGGGAGTGAAGTAATAAGAGGCCTTAGTGACCAAGCGGAAGATCGAATCAGGTAAAACGAGAACCTCCAAAGGCAGAAGAGGATCATCAATCCTCTACTGGCTGGCTTTGTCAGTGTTCCAGTTCAAATCCAGAATTTTCACTAGCTTTGCCTTCTCCCCACAAATGATATTCAACTCCTTATCATTTTGCTGCTGAAAATCAATCTTATATCTGTGTTTCTTGGCCAGTGGTCTTATTGTATCTCCATCAAAGGGACTCCCCACATGGGCTCCCACAGAGCCCATGCCCAGATTAGCCAGTTCCACCAAACCCTGGCCAGGTCACCTCTACAGACCCAACTCTTTAACCCTTGACCATTATACTAAAAAGGTAGCAGTGGGAAGGAGAATAAAAAGAGAGGAGAAGGAGCACAAAACAACTATTATCTGCTCTGTTTTCTGAGTATGTTCCGTCCAATTAATCAGTAAGAAACAATAATGTATTACATTCCACTATTTCCAGTGGTTTTGGCTTCTGAGAGAGCTGACCTAAAGACCGAGTGAGGACAACAAGTGCCAGCCTTATATGAATTAGCAAAATTTAATGTTTCTTATTTTTAGGGAAAGCCAAACGTAAGTAGAAAATGATTTTTTTATTGGATCTCTATAGATATTCTTGTGAACTCCTGGGATGTACATACCCAATGGAGTAGAGATTAGGAAAGAAAAAATAGGAATAGAGAATAGTAGAGATACAGGAGTAGAGATGTGTGAATGTTGTTCTGATTTTCATTGAAAGGAGAGAGAATTTAGTCTGACAGTCTGCTAAACTTAACATCAATTCTTGGCAAAATTCTCAAATATATCATTAAAAGTATTAGCAAACATCTAAAAAAAAAGGAAGCAGTAACTGATCACACAAAGCCATCATTGCCTCATCAAGAACCAGACATGACAGATTAGTCATATTTCCTTTTTATTGACTGAATTGCCAAACTGGTACATGAAGGGAATGAGCTGGTCCTAGTTACACAGATCTTAGTAAAGCACTTAACAAAATTTCTCATCCTATTCTCTTGGAAAAAGAAAGATGGACAAATGTGGCCTAAAGAGTAGAATTAAATAGATTCAGAAGAGGTTGAATGCCTGGATTTAAAGTGTTGGCATTAATTGTACAATGTTAACTTGGAAAGAACCAAAAGTAAGCCCCAACTATTATTAATGACTTATGAAGTTATGGATGACATACTTGTCTTTTGTATATGACGCAAAGTTTAGAGGCATAGCTAACACACTTGATGACACTAGTATACTTCTAAGATCCCTTCCAAATATAAATCTATAATCTTGTGATCCTCAAAATCAAGTTTCAAAAATACCTTCCTTGATAGACTGTAACATTGGGCCAAATGAAATATGATGAAATGTAATAGGGATAAATGTAAGTCTTGGGGTAGATATGTCTAGACATGTTACTCTGAAAAAGATTAAGGGCAGATGTTTTTAATCTGGATTCCTTTAATGTTTTTAAGTTGTTATTTCAATATATTTGAAATATAATTGATATTTTAATATATTAAAATACAACTATATTTCAATATATTTGAAATACAATTGATGTTTCAATATATTTGAAATACAATTGGTATTTCAAAATATTAAAATACAGTTGGTATTTCAATATATTAAAATATAATTGGTATTTCAATATTCTTGAAATATAATTGATATTTCAATGTATTTGAAATATTTGATGTATTGATATTTCAATATATTTGCAATATTTCAAATGTATTTGAAATATAATTGGTTTCATTTATAATCTTACGTATTTTCCTTTGTATAGCTAAAATGTTATTCTGAGAAGGGGACTGTTGGATTCACTAGACTGCCAAAGGAATCCATGATACACACAAAGTTAAGAATGCATGACATAGGGGTTTTAGTAGACTCAAAACTCAACATGACTTAACAGCGAAATATGACAACCAGCAAATGCTATTTTAGTCTTCATGAAGAGAGGCATAATTTTTAGGTCTAGAGGAATAAGGGCATCAATCTATTTCAGCAGAGTCAGACTACAAATGGTATATTCTATTCAGGTCTGGAAGTCACACTTTAGGAAAGTAGAGGTCATCCAGAGATGACCATGCAAGAAGGGTGGGCAAAGAGGTATACTATCATATGAGAATCACCTGAAGGAACTTTGAATTTTTAGCTTGAAAAATAGAAGTCAGGCAGCTTGTGATAGCTGTCTTGAGGAATTTTAAGGGCTGTCATGTACAAGAGGGATTAAACTCATCTTTCTTAGTTCCAGTTGCAAAGAAAAATTTCCTTAACTATTACAGGTATCTAGTAGAAGAATGTGCTGCCTCATGATTTCCTGGGGTCTCCTTTGCTGATTTTTTAATTGAGATGACCCCTCACTAGCTATGTTGTAGCCAGAGTCTTGTTCATACATGAGTTAGAAAAGATGGCTTCTGTGGTACTTTGCAGTAGTGAAATTCTGTGATTAACAGGAATATGGGTTTGGCAGATAGATAGAGAGACATTTTTTTCTCACTAAAGAAAGGAAATTGGGAGAGTGTTAGCGACTTTGACTCCTAGAAAATCAAAAGGTAATGTGGTAATTAAAGTTTGACCATTTAGGGGAGGGGAGAAGTAAAGTCTTTTCTCTTTTAACCACTGATAGCAATACAATATACACTAAGCCTATGTTAAGACTTTTTATCTGGAGACACCAATAAAACAGTTCAGCAGTTGATCAGCCAATGTCTTACAATACTACCCTCACCTTTGTCCTTATGTTCCAACGACAACACTTTAGGGTTTGGAGTAGACATAGATACATCAATAGTATATGAAAATAATAAAACAGAGCAATTTTACTATAGAAGAGGCATTTAACAAAGAGAAGGGAGGGCTATTGGAGGTGGCAGAGATGTCCTATTATCTATGAAAAAGCTACAGTAACTCCACTGATTCATTTGTTCAGGAGATATTTTTAAGTACTTGCTATGAGCACTGACGACTATACAAAGACTCATAAGACATGATCTCTGGCCTCAAGGAGCTTGTAATCTACGTGATTTGCCAGAGTCAAATAAGAGGAAATTTTAATTGAAATCAATTCTCATTTGTTTCTGAAAAGATATGGGTTCTTTTGCATTCACTTACTATTACTTATGGCTATATTTTACAAATTCAGCTAAAGAGAAGCCAAAAGAACAAAGACTCTGTTCAGCCAGTCCATCATAGTGTTGTGAAAAGAATACTGGAGTTAGAGTTACAGAACCTGAGTTCAAATCCTGGTGACCTTGGGAAAATTATGTACTCACTCTGGACCTCAGTTTTATTCTTAGTAAAATCTGGTGATTTGAACCAAATAATGTCTAAATTCTCCCCGAGGTCTAAATCTGCAATTCTAAGTTTTATAGAAAATATTGACAATGGAGGGGGAATTTTTCAGTGTACAATGAATGTAAAGTGATATATTGATTTAGCACTCTTTGCATATAGTTTGGTCAACTTAAAAATCAAAATTTATACATACTTAAACTTACCTCAAAGCAACATCAAATAGGTCTGCTGATGCAAATGAATTCTCTCTGAAAACCTATCCATGTAATTAATTGTTTTGTTTTATCTATAATTGTCCCTTTTTCTTGTGCTCTAGGCAGCTCTTTCCATTAAGATGAAAATAACAACATGCATTTTGGGTCAAGCTTCTTAAAGGTTGGAGGGATTCTTATTCCTAAAGCAACCACCAGACATAAACAAGCGGCTATAAAACTATGTGCCCTGAAAACTGTTTCCAGTGGATGCTGACTCCATCTTTCCCCTTTAATAGAATGAGCTAGTTCCAGCTGTGAAACATGTGTCAGGGTCAGAATTTGAAACAAATTCTGAATTCTAAATTCCTGAATGTGAATAAGAAAATCATTCTGCTTCATAGTCATTTTATATATATGTAGATAGATAGATATAGATATATAGATATATTTAGATATATATATATTTAAGTACTTAAAATAATGATGGCCTGACTTCCTGATGTGCAGTTTCCATGGAAACATTCCTATGGTTCATCCTTCCTACTAGCAAAAAGAAGCCCAGTTCTTGCTGTGATAATTCACTCTCTCCTCCACCTTTAATTTCTTTGCTCCCCAGTAACAGTAAAATACATTTTTTTCAAATGATTGAGAAATTACTTAGTACTCTCCAGTTCTTATATGGATATATCTGTACAGTGTATGTAATGTATCGTGTCCATTATTTGCATGTATAGGTTGTGAGTGGGGAGGGGCAGTAGGTAAAGGTGGAAAAGAGGGGGTGGACAAGAGGAAACAGAGAAGAGAGGAGAGAAGGAGAGAGAAAGCAGAGAAGAGGAGAGGCCAGGAGAGAGATGAGAGAGAGAGACAGAGAGAGAGAGAGAGAGAGAGAGAGAGAGAGAGAGAGAGAGAGAGAGAGAGAGAGAGAGAAGGAGAGAAGATCGAGAGGCAAGGAGAGAAAAGTTGAAGAGAAACGAGGAGAGAGGATAAAGTGGGAAGAGGGAAAAAAAGCAAGAGAAAAGGAGATGGTGAAGGCTGACATGAGAAAACTAGAGAGGAGTAAAAAAAAGGGAGAGAAATGAGACAAGGAGAGAGAAAGAAAGACATCAATATACAGAAAAGTGCAAGCTTTTCCCACTGCATTATTACTGTGTTTAAAAAGTAATCATGTCTAGAGTAAAATTAAGTAATTAGTCCCTAGGAAATGATATTCTATTACTTTAGCCTATTAATGTCATTGCCTTCAATAGTACCTTACCAAAGACATTAATTGCCAACAGCTATGTGTAAGAATGAAGATTGGCCCTAAAGATAATATTAAATTATTCCAAACCTGTCTGTAAAATGTACTTACTTCTTTAAAAAAAAAATGGATGAGTAATATTTTTATATTTCAATGAATCTTTTGTCTCTTGGCTCGATGGATAAGTTTTGGACTTATCTTTCCAGGAACCATACTTCCACTTTCAGCTCTGCTTTACTTATTAGGTAGAGTATAATCCTCTCGAGGACAGGGTCTATCTTGTGTGCTTGCCTTTGAATCTCCAGTACTTTGCACAGTTCTTGGCATGTAGTGAGTCCATAATAAACACTCTCCCCACCCCCAATCCCCTCTGTATTTTCTGTCTCTCTCACTTTGTCTCTCTGTGTATCTTTTCTCTGTCTCCTTGTCTCTGTCTGTCGATCTTTCTGTCTCTCTCATGAACACACACACACACACACACACACACACACTCACACACACACACACGCACGCACACACACATTTCTTAGCTTAGGCAGAATGTATTCTCATCCTGTTCTATTCCTGTCTATGTCTTTATAAAAATCCTCCACAGAGGATCTTTCTGAAGCAGCAGGGGCATTTCTCTGTCTCCTTTAATATTTCATGGGTACCACGGCTGTCTATCGTGTTATAACTCATTCTCGCTGAATGACCTGCCAGCCTCCTTTTCTCATTATACATCCCTTTAATGGCATTTTTTACACTGTTCTTGTCCTCCTTGGTAGGATGTTATGGCCTACTTATACCCACTGTACATCTTTCCATTGCCCTTTGGGTCATCTGCAACTCTGATTCCTCTGAGTTTATGGTGTAATAGGATTTTCAGCTATATAGCATCTCTAGAAGAATTTTTTTTTTTAAATCCACGCTATTGTGGCAAGAAACAGAAAGGGGTCGTCGGACCTGCTGCACAATTTCCTAAAAGTAATTCAAGTTGCTTTCCTCCTACTACTCAATTCTGGATCCAGGTCATTGTCCATTTTCACCATATGTCCAAGATACGTGTGCTGACAGACTAACTTGAGGGGCCACCCATCAAACTGCATGTCATAATCTCAGCAATACGTATTTTTCATGGGCTTGCTTATTTGTTTCTCTATGGAATGCTCATACATTCTCTTTGCCGTGAAGTCCATAGAAGAGGCTATATGGTGATGTTCAAGGGCTTGAACATTTTCACTATTAAAAAAAATTCAACCGATCTTCTGTACTAAGTGGCAACCTCATACCTAGTAGCCTGAAAAAAATAATAACTCACTTTTATACTACTCTTTATTGTTTCCAAAGTTAATATTGATTAGTTACATGACCTTGAGTTCCCAATTTCATCTTAATGTTAGTGCCTTCCCTCTAACATTAGCTCCAATTTATCTGTATATATCTGGTTTTTATAGTTTCTTGCACTTTGTCCGCCTAATTAGACTGTGAGCTTCTCAAGGAAAGGAGTTTTGTTTTGCCTCTCTTTCTTCCCCTAGCGCTTGGTACAGTACCTAACACTAAGTAGGCACTTAAAAATACTTGTTGACTTGACTGGCAAAGTCCTTTATTGTCCTTTTAACCCATTATCAGATAGACGTATGACTTGAGAGTTATGACTTCTTAATTATTTTTTGGAAGAAGTAATGTCAGCTCTAACATTTTAAAAATTATTTTGCTATCAATTCTTCCCTCAGATCTATTAAATAACAGTTATTCAGTGTTTTCATAATTATATCACCTCTCTCAGAGTTCTATCTCCTACTTCTATAAATGCCTAATCTAGCATATAAGGAATCAAACAGGGTGGTTCCATTGACATTGATGACTAAAATAGATCACTACAGAAGTATTGAGGCAGATGTTCCATTTTTCACCCTGTGTTGTCATTCTGCCTCTTTTGTCTATGAATATTTTTGGAATGATATGGCTTAGTTGGGTTTCATGCCAAGCTTTCTGCAGATATTTTCCTCTCCACATTTTCACTGTTTTATGAGACAATGCTATTCCTAATATTCTACCATCCCCCTCCATAATGTTTTTAAAATTTTTTTATTAATTTCTTTTAGTTTTTAACATTCACTTCCACAAGATTTTGAGTTCCAAATTTTCTCCCCATGTCTTCCCACCCCTCATTCCAAGACAGTGTGCATTCTGATTATACCTTTCCCTAATCTGCCCTCACATCACCCCACTTCTCTCATCCCCTCCCCCTTCTATTTTCCTGTAGGGTAAGATAGATTTCTGTACCCCATTGCCTACATATCTTGCTTCCTGGATGCATGTAGAAACAATTTTTAATATTTGTTTATAAAACTTTGAGTTTCAAATTTTCTCCCTTCCTCCCTATCCACCTACCCTCATTGAGAAGGCAAGCAATTCAATATAGGATATACATGTGTAGTCATGCAAAACACTTCTGTAATAGTCATGTTGTGAAAGATAACTATATTTCCCACCATCCTATCTTGCCCCATGCCTCCATTTATTCTACTCTCTCTTTTAATCCTGTCCCTTCTCAAAAGTGTTTGCTTCTGATTACCACCTCCCCCAATCTGCTCTCCCTTCTATCATCCCCCTTTATGCCCTTCCTCCTTACTTTCCTGTAGAGTAAGATAGGTTTCCATATTCAATTGAGTGTGCATGTTATTGCCTTCTCAAACCAAATCTAATGAGAATAAGGTTCACTCATTCCTTCTCATCTCCTCCCTTTCCCTCCATTGTAAAAGCTTTTATGTGAGATAATCTACCCCATTCTATCTCTCTCTTTATCCTTCTAGTACATTCCTCTCTCACCCCTTAAATTTAAATTTTTCAGATATCATCCCTTCATATTCAATGCACCCTGTGCCCTCTGTCTATATATATATATATGTATATATATATATATATGTATATATATATATATATTTGTGGGTTGAGAAGTCCAAAAACCACCACAGCTGTCACTGATTCAATCCCCTGAGGCCTGCTCCAGGTTTGCTGGGGCCTGATCTGCTGCATGTTTTGTGCTGGATTGTGCTCCTCTCCCAGCCTGGTGCAATAGACCTTTCCTGTCAACCTTCCAGGTTGTCTTGGGTGGGAAGTTTGTTTCATTCTGTCATTTTATGGGTTCTGCTACTCTAGGATTTGTTTAGAGTCATTTTTACAGCTGTTTGGAGGGGTTTGGGAGAGAGCTCAAGCAAGTTCCTGCTTTTACTCCATCATCGTGGCTCTGCCTGTCATAATGTTTTAACAAATGAGTTTGTACTGTACTAAGTTATTACCATTGGCTTCTCCTTCTCTCTGTTACCGAAGAGATCAAGAGGGTGCTGTCCAAGGCCATTTCTGGGCTCTTTTGGTCTTCTTCTTGTGTTGACTCTTACATTACCTAAACTTCAGTCAGAACTGAGGATCATTTGGGGTTAATATCTTTGCCCTTTTCCATTCTCCATTTTCCATTTTTCAGAATTAACAACTCATTTGAATAAATCAAGTTAAAGCCATTACAATTAGACAGTCTTCTCATATTCATTCGCTATTCTAATTTGATTTTGATTTTGACCTTTCTTCTAACTAATCAATATTATAACTACCCCAAGAGAGCTGGCTCTAATATCGCTTCCACTACAGCAACCACTCTTTCTATTAAGAGATAGTCAACTTCATCTTTTTGTGGGCAAAACTGGTGCCCACTATACTGTTTGTCTTATGACCCTTTCCTTGAAGAGAAGATCCATATTATATAGATTTAAGTCTTCTAAGTAGTCCACAAGTCTCTGGACTCTTGAGTCTGAACCATTTTTTCTAACATATTGTTTAACCTTCCTTCCTTTTCCCAATGCCATGATGAAATCATTGAGATTACAAAGTAGGTAATTCTCAGAATCTTCTGGATATGTGTATACATACATACATGTATGTTTATGTATATTTCTGTATATGTGTGAATATATGTCTACATATGTGCGTACATATATACAGATATGTATACACATCCACCGTATGCTATTTATGTGTACATTGTGTTTGTGTCCAAATGTAACAACTCTGCTCATTTGCCTCAATTTCTAACCACTCCTGTTTGGTCTCCTCAAAACATGGGTAGATTTCTGCTATAGCCTCTTACTCAGTCTCCCCACCTAGTCTCTCTCCTACTTGTCTATTCAACATATAGCTGCCAAAGTAATTTTCCTTAAGTGCCAATTTGACCATATGACTCTATTCAATCAACTACAGTGGTTTCCTGTTACCTCTTGCACAATATCTGAACTCTGTTCCCACCTACTTTTCCAGTCTCATGGGTCATCAAGCCATTGCCCACACTCTGTGATCTGGTTACAGTGGGTTTCTTTGCTTTCTTCACTTGGGGAATTCCATCTTCTATCTCTATGCTTTTTTGCTGGCTGTCCCCTATGCCTAAAAAAGCACACTATCATTGTCTCTACCTCAGAGTCCCTTTTTTCCTTTGACATGCAGCTTAAGCATCATTTTCTGAAGTCTTTTCTTGTCTCTTCAACTCTTTCTCTGGTCCCCTCCCTCCCAAACTATCTTGTTTTTAGCAATGGGGGGAGAGAGAAGGAGAATCTTGTTATCTTCCGCACTAGAATACATTGTTAGTGAGAACTATTTCATTCTTTGTACTTACATACCCAGTACCTGGCTTAGTGCCTGGCATATAGCAGGTCCTTAAATACTTGTTGGTTAACATGTAGTTATGAGTGTTTACATATACACATTCATAAGTAAAATATATGTGTGCATTCATATATATATCCCTCTCTGCTACAGAATGTATTCAGATCATTAAAAAATTTCTAGCAAACAATTTACATAAAATTTCCCTTTAATGTGGCAACTTCACAAAATAAACTACTTCAAGAATAACTTTGGTCAAGAATGGAATGAGATTGCCAATCAAGAAAACATCATTGCTGATTTTTCAAAGCCAACACATTCACTAATTATGTTAAAGCAAACTAAAACAAAACATTTGCAAGCTGTATTTCTCCATGTTTACTTGTGTTTATTTTTTTCACCTTCATACAAATGCTAGAGCTGCTTCCATCAATCAATATATATTTATTACATACCTACTAAGAGCCAGGCACCATACTAAATGCTAAGCTTAATTCAGTGGTGTAGCCTGATAAATTATGTACTGAAATTCATCATCATATATTGCATACGTGCTGGATAGAAAACCTTAAAGTTTTGAATCCTAATTGTCATTTCTCTATCAATGCCTCTTGTCCAAGATTTTCATCCTTGCTCAGTCACCACATAAAAAGGCACTTGGATCATCTGGTAGGACAGCAGTTTCCCACATACAATGCCCATACATCTTCCTTTTGCCCTAATTTCCTTAGCTACTTCCCTAGTAAAGCTATCTGCCTCCATGAAACCTGATTGGCTTCTCTGATGCAGCTCCTGACCTAGGAACAATATAAAGCCCAAGCTATGCAAGTTCCATGCCTCTCAGCCTCGGTGGGTGCCCAATACATAGAAGTCATTATACAGTGATGTCTTACTGACTGGACATGTTTGCAGATGAAGATGAGGAGGGAGGCATGTAGAGAAACTTAGTGCTACTGTATATGTGTCACATATCCTTACTGCATCAGGGAAAATAAATTTCTTCCTTTGTTAGGTGAGTCTCATTCCATTCCAACATCAAACCTGAACTAAGAAGGCGCTAGTTTTAGATTTGCTCCTACCACAGTTGATTTACTTGGTATGATGTGTTCAGAGGAGTGTTGCAATCTTCAGTCATAGCCTTTTATCCATATTCAGAAACAATCCAATGACATTAGATTTCTCTGTTTTGGATTATCTCATTTGGAGAAAGAGCTACAAATATAATGAAACCACATTGGAAAACAGTCAGGGCCAGAAGCCAACATGCTAGCTTCAGAGACAGAGGGAATTCTGCTTTAACCTGTGAGATCATCATGTTTTTGTAGGCATGAGCAGCTAATACAATGGTTGACCCAAGACAGGTGATTCACACCAGCAAAGAAATGACCCCCTTGACTCAATTATCACTTTTATTGACACCAAACTCTGACATCTATTGACCAAAAGACATCTTGGCATTCCATGGAGTATTGACTGACCTTTCATCCATTTCTTTAATGTAAGCAAGAAATACTGCACATTTAAAGTCACACTATTCAACAGACAGAAAGACATTATTGGGGCAACGGTCCAACCTAATGGCATTAGAACAAATAAGTTCTTTTTTATGTGTTTGCTTACCCAATGGTCATTTTCAGATTCAAAGTAGCATACAGAAATTAGCTGAGCTCCACTACCCACAACAATTTATTCTCTGGGGAGGCCACTTCAAAAGGGTAGATTCACAATTAATTTTGAGGAGCACAAGTATTGGTTTCCATCCTTCTTACTCCACACATAGGGCATTACAGTTTGTGCCATGAAGTAAAATATATTCTCTCTTGGGAACCCAGTCAATACTTGTGATGTTTCCATTGTGTGCCTTTTAGTTCATGGGCTTCCACCTACTTGTTCCCGTTAATCTTGTAGATATGCTCTTCAAGATTATTAGGACAAAGGGCAATCTTTTTACAATATAGAAAGTGATTGGCTGTGATAAAAATCTGTGTAGAGACATTATTCTTAGAGTATTCAAAAGAGGGAAAAAGTTGGTAAGGAGAGGGTACTGAGAGGCCCAAGAGCAAAGGATTCGCGGACTCCATCCAGCAAAGGGAAGATGGAGAACAATAGGAAACAGCTTACAGATAGATACAGACACGGGTAGATAGATACATACATATATGTGCGTGTGTCCCAAAAGTCTTAGGGCAATTTGAAGCTTTAATAGACTTAATAACTTAAAACTGAACTAAGACTTTTGGGATACCCTGTATCCAGATAGACATATACATGTATACACAAATTTAGTTTATTAGTTCAAAGGAGATAAAACCATCTTTCTCTTTTGGCTTAGTGTACTGTAATTATGGGTGATCATGCCAGGAAGGAAATATAATAGAACAATCTGAATGAATCATGAGATAATCTTTCCTCTAGCCTGAACATCAGTGAAGCTTTCATTCAAAGTCAGTCAAAGGATTTGGAGAAGATTCAGTTAACAAATAAAAAAAAAGGTTTTTTTCAAAGGTTTTAGAAATGAGTCCTAAGGAAAGACAAAGTAAAGACAGTGGTTTTATTAGTTCAAAAGGCGAGTGTAAGCTGAAAGCATGACTCATAATACCTTTTGAACGTGTTGATGCTTGAGAATGTTGTAGTGACAGAGAGAAGCTTATGAGCTTTTGCTGAGGGTAGGACAAAAGGAAAGAGCTTTAAGTTACAATAGGATGGATTTATATCAGATATTTGGAGGAAGAAATGTCCTGACTACAAGGACTGTTAAATATTATGGTGTTGTGCCAGGAGAAGTTGTAAGGTATCGGAAAAGAACTATTTTCCTGGCAAACCTCATCTAAGGCAAGATTGTTCATTAGGTAAAATCTGTCAGTGCCTCTCTCCTCTCCATTCAGCTGTCTTGAACAGTTTGCTTCACGTTCCACAGCTCGCCAGTATGCCTTACTGTGCTGCTAACTTAAATGTCTATCCCAGATAAATTTTTCCTTGTTCCGAACTTTTCTTTCCCCATTAAAAACTTACCTGCCTTTTAGCGAGCTCTCTCATGGTCCTGCTCAGGCAGTATTTGGTTCATCATAAAAGTGTAGCAGCTGGAGCACACCTCTCTCACACATAGTGTGCAAACAATCACTCCCCTAAGTTTAAGATACTGTATAGATCCACATCCACTCAAAATGGTAGTCCAGGATGCCCCAGGAATCTGTTTATTTTTTCTTTGGTCAGCCAGGGAACCACAATTATTTCAAAGCAAAAGCATTTAATGTATTGGTATAAAAAGAAGATTTGTGATAGAACTTTCTTCCTTAAACCTGGGACACTCACTCCCAAGAATGGATACATCTGTAAGTATCCATGGAGATTTTGTATAAGCGGATGAGAAAAGAAATTTATACGTGGGGAATATGTGTATCTCGTGGAATCCTAGCTTCTATTTGGCCAATTCTAATTTTTAAGGAATTATTTTCTTCCTGGAAGTTTTGTTATGTCTTTACCATTTGGCCATTTCTGGGTTTTAAGGAGTTATTTTCTTAAGTATTTTTGTACCACTTTTACCAAACTCTTTTCATAGTTTTCTTGTATTGCTTTTGTTTTCACTATTTTAAAGTTGTTTAGAGGGGAATGTTATGAGGGTTCAGCTCAAATGCTCTCTTTATTCCACCTTCTCGGCTCCTTGAGGAATATGTACGAAGGGCAATTCATACCTTCTGTACTACAAGACTTTGGGGGCCATCTGTAGTCATCCTAATTGATGTCTTGCCACTAGACCCAGATGGCTCCAGAAGAGAAAGTGAGGCTGGTGACTTTGCACAGCTCTATCTCACTTAAACCCAATTCAATTGCAAGTCATGACATCACCTTCCTGATGTCATGGTCCTCTTTGAGAATGAACGAAAAATATAAACAACGTCTATGAGACATTTAATGTGTTCTGGTGATATTGTTATCTCATTCTTTACTTGCCATAACATCTCCATTAGGTAAAGAGTGTCATATTTTGAGAAGCTATTCCTTTCTGGCAGCAGCGAGGTGGGACAGTGGATAGAATACTGGGCCTAGAGTCAGGAAGACTCATCTTCCTGAGTTCGAATCCAGCCTCAGACACTTACTAGTTATGTGACCTTCGGTGAGTGGCTTAACCCTGTTTGACTCAGTTTTCTCATGAGCTGGCAAAGCAAATGGTAAACTACTCCAATATCTTTGCCAAGGAAGCTCCAAAAAGGTATCACAAAGACTGAAACGACTCAAAAACAACTTTTCTGACTTCACCATCTGCATTGTTCTGTTGGTCTTGATACTAGTGTATATCTGACCCATTGTAGTTCTGGACATTGTTCCCAGAGACTACCTGCTAGACTTTTTTCTACTATCTCCTGCAACTATCTTCTCTTCAGGGAAAGCAAAGCCATCAGCACCAATATGGTGGAGTATAGTGATTAGAACCTCTCCCTGATAAGGGCAGGACTATAATTCTATAATCATAGCCAACTGCACCAACTACCTCCCACCATCAACAAGAACTGCCAACCCAATACTCCCTAAAGGCTAGTAACTCTAAATGACTAGGAAGAGCAGTTCTCCACTCCATCCCCGGACTAATAGCCCTGTACAGAAGGGGCCTCCCATCCCTGCCCACCAATACCATCATCAGCTACCAATCAATCGACTACTACTAATGGTGCAGTAAATATGCAAAGTACTTCGCAAACCTTAAAGCATCATATAAATGATAGCTATTATTATTAGGTTATTTTAATGTAGAAAGTTGTTTCACAAGAATGTATATATTATTAGAGGTTTTGTTTTTCTTGACTTATTAGGGAGGGGGAAGTAGGAGGGAGAGAATTCAAAAATGAAAACAAAATAAAATTGAATTAAAAAATATTAACCATCATCTGAAGCCAAAGTCTTTGGAACTATCGAATAGCTCAAGGTCAGAAATGAATATGGTTTTATCAATGGAAATGCCTCTAAAGAAGATGCATTAGCATCTATTTTGACACTACATGCTAGGACAACTGGACCTTTCCATCTTCCCTGAAGTTGAGTACTGCTATATGCATCATTTTCCTGTATTAGAATGTAATATCCCTGAGGGCAAGCATTGTCTTGTTTTTTTTTTTTCTATTTGCAGCCCCGTACTTAGCACAATGCCATATGCCAGTAAGCACTTACTAAATGTTTTGTTTTGTTTTCCACTCGTGCATTTTTTCATTCATTAACCTTACTAACAAAATGCAGGCAGAGTGTCCCCTAGTTTTCTTTTTTAACCTCTGTGCCTGAGCCAGACATTGAAGCCTCCTGTTACAGATAACCACTCAACTTTCGATTACCCACTCAAATCCCCTTAAGACTCTCTCTGGCTTAGCTGCTAATAAACTTTATTCAAGACAAAACAGCCTCAAGAGGCAAAAACAATGTTGTCTTCATCTTTCAGTCAAAGGCCACGCTTGAGGACCTAGAAGGCCACATGTACCCTTGAGGCCACAGGTTCCCCACCCCTGATAGCCACATGAGGAGCATAGGGCATTCAGGAAGGATTAGTACTTCTCATGTAAAGTCTTGCTGAGATCTTTTCGGGACTGCTCATCCACCTTTTGTGTTCACCTACCCTCAACTCTCACCTGTGGCTCCAGGAAGCTGTAGCCTGTGCAGCGCCCACACTCTGGTAAAACCGTCTTGACAGAAAGGCTAAAGTAGGTTGAAGGCAACTGACAAATGTCAAACTCTTCGGTGAGTAAGGCATATGTCTACCTCAAGCATGTGAAGATTTTCCCTTCGGAATGGGCAGATGAGAACAATGTGTTCCTGCAGTCATCAAGGTGGCTGAAGCCGGCGTTGTAGAGCCCTTAGAGCTTGGCCAGACATCTAAAAAACCCAAGGTCATCCGCTGCATCCTGGGCCATTGGCCTGTCATTTTATCCTGCCGTGGGATTCTGACGGCTTAGGAAGAGATAACGAAGCTGATGACTTTGTGCCAATCTGCCTCACTTCAATCCAATTCACAATCAAGTCAAGACATCCCTAATTGGACCTTTTAGTTCATGATCTCATTTTATTCTTCAAAGTAAATCAGGGCATAATGAATTTCAGGACATGTGACCATGACTTGATTGGGATCCTGCTTTGACTACATATAAAAACCCAATGAATCTTGATGTGCAGCTCAGAGAGTCAGGAAAATCCGAGTTCAAATGCAGCCTAGGAGTGTGACCCTGGGCAAGTCACTTAACTCCCTTTTGCCTCTGTTCCTCATCTGTAAAATGGGGACACCAGAGAAGGAAATGGCAAACTACTCCACTATCTTTGCCAAGAAAATTTCAAGAGTAAGATAGGCCAGAACAACAAAGTTAAATACCAGGTAGTTAGGCAAAGAAGGTAAACAGGTAGTCTGGAAAGCCTCCAGGCCAACATTAGAGTTTCTGAGGGATCCACTGAAACAAAAACTTCCCCAAGTCCAGTGACTGACCAGTAGTAAGAGAAACATGACTGTGTTTTCTGTATTCTGTAAGTGCCTGTAAACAATAACTCCTACTCAGGGGCCCATTTCCCCCACAGAGACGTTTCTTTATGTGTCAACCACTCCTACCTGCAATGGCTTTTAACAATGTACATGGGGAATAAGATAGATAGATAAGTAGATAGATAGACACATATGTGTACATATATATAACATGTATATATACATACACACGTATATTCATATGTATGTATATGTGTGCATATATAATATAAAAAATAATTAAGTATATAACTTATGGGTTTTCTATTTATAATAAAGTGAGTTTTCTTGCCATAATCAGGGGTTAGACTTAGGTCCTTCAGGGTCCTTTAAAACTCTATGATGTTACCATCATTTTGTGCTTCAGTCATAACCTCATTTGGAAAAGTATCTATTCATAATAATTTCAAATATTAATGCCCTTCCCTTCTCTACTTTACCACACAAATGTGTGTTTGGCCACCCACGGTACAAACATTTGCCTTCCCTGTGGTAGGCCTTTCTAGGATAGCTGAGTCTGTCTCATCTCATTTTGGCCCTGACCTTACCCACATTCCTTTCCTGCCTATTTTCTCCTTGACAAGAGTTCTAAGTCTGTGCAGGCCCTTTTTTCATCCTTGGTTTTGATGGTGCTTTCAAGGCATCATTTGCCAATAAATCCATTCCCCAAACATCTTCCTTTCTACCGGGGCTTGAAACATCCTCTCAAAGTGTTTGAACAAGTTAATTGTACAAGTTAATTGTAAATAACAACTTTGCCCTGTTGCTTGGAATCCCAAACAACTACTCCCTTCTGGAAGCTAAATGTTATGAACATTCACAATTGATAGAGTTAAAGACTACTAAGTTACATATGGGAAGCTGGCTCCTTTATGGAGCACTGTTAAAACACAATGAACCAGCAAAATCCATCCAGATGTTCACGGTGGGTGATCTTATTCTTCTCTAACATCCAAATCCACAGAAAGAAAATGGTTTCCTTAATATGATGTATGTTTTAACCTTAAGCCTTCAATTAACTATTAAATTCTACTCTCAATGAATGAATGATTGAATTAAAGGAATTTATTAAGCTCTTGATAGGTGCCAAGCACTTTGCCAAGTACAGGGGGAGCAAATATAAAAGAAAGACACCCCCTGGCCTTAACAAGCTTATATTCTGATAGGAGAGCCAACATATTGTCCACTGAGCTGCTAAGGTGATCTTCCTAAAGCATAGATCTGACTATATCATCTGTGTTACCTTCAAGATCAAATACAAAATCGTCTCCTTCATAATCTGACCCCTCCTTTCCTACCTTAGGGTCTTTTTTGTACCCTATGAACCAATGAAATGGGCCTCATTGTTTCACACAAGAAGCTGCATTTTCCCTGGCTGCCCCTATGTTCTTTCTCCTTATTTCTACTTCTTGTCTTCCTTCAAGTCATAGCCCAAACCCTACCTTTTAGAAGAAGCCTTTCCAGGACCCCTTCATATTGATACCTTCCCTCTGAGATTACCTCTAATTTATATTGCATAGATCTTGTTTTTACTAGCAAGTTAATTTTTGTTTCTTTTCTTTTCTCCTTTTTTTTTTGAATGTTGTCTCCCCTATTAGATTATT
Source organism: Phalanger gymnotis (assembly GCA_028646595.1). NCBI lineage: Eukaryota > Metazoa > Chordata > Mammalia > Diprotodontia > Phalangeridae > Phalanger > Phalanger gymnotis. The sequence continues at coordinate 275,969,731 of CM053623.1, forward strand.
AGCTCTTTGAGGACAGGAATTGTTCAACCTTGTTTTGTATCCCAGCATTTACCATAGTGCCTAATACAATGCTTATTGATTTGACTTGAAAACTTGACATATAGTCAGTCAGTAAACAATTATTAAGCACTTATTACATGTTAGGCACTATGCTTATATACAAATAGTATACAAATAAGCTAAGTACAAGATAAATGGAAAATAAGAGGCAGAGGGAAGCCACGAGAATTAACAGGGATCAGGAAAGGCTTCCTGGAGACGGTGAGATTTTAGCTGAGACATGAAGTATGCCAGGGAAAACAACAGGCATAAAATAGTATTACCGGGACAGGGGATAGCCAGTGAAAATACTCATAGTAGGAAAATGGAATATCTTATTCAAGCTAGGAAATGAGTATCACCAGAGCCCAGTGGCAATAGGAGCTGTATGATATAAGAAGAGAGGAGAGAGGTTATGAACTGTTTTGAATGTCAATGAAAAGACTTAATCTTGGATCTTAGAGCTATGTGATAGGGAGGCATTTGAGTTGATTGATTAGGGATGTAACATGGTTAGACCTGTGTTTCATGATGATCTCTTTGACAGTTGAATGAAGGATAGAATAGAGTGGGGAGAGTCTTGTAGCAGCTGGACCAACCAGTAGGCCATCACAGTAATCCAAGCATGAGGTGATGGGGATCTGAACCAAGGTGGTATAGGGAAGTGGGAGCCTGGGATGGGAGGTATAGTTTAAGAAGTCACAAAGGAGATCAGCAGGACACTAGGGTAGAAGGCCATTAACACAACCTCTCCAGAGGCAGTGTTGATCATGATTTGATTACAGTTCTTAGGGTAAGTGATAGAAAGAGAGCAGGTGATGCCAGAGGAGAAGACAGAATATAAACAAGGTAGAAGGGTGGAAACTGACCAGAATGAAGATAAGGATGCAAGGTCCCAGGAACTGGAGAACCAAGTAGCTTAGCTCTTTCTAGACATGGTCACTGGTAGTGGAGCAATAGCAAAAGCTAGGATAGGGGGGAAGAGAATATCAAGTTAGAAAATCATGAAGAAGGACAGAGACAGAGAGAGACAGAGAGAAACAGGCAGAGACGGAGACAGAGATGTGTGTGGGTGTCTAGTAGGTCCTCTAGGCAATTCCCCTAATTTGTGCTTGTATTCCCTGGAGGAATTTCTAGACTTTCAGTTCTAAGTAAGACCCTGTAGTTGTGCACTTCTAGCATAGGAACTCAACAGCCACCACCAGCACTGGACTTCCCAATTATAGTCATGCTAGTAGATACAATTAGCTCTTAGTGAAATGATTTATTAAAACAATATAGTGAGAACAATTGCTGCAACTAAATATTCCTTCCTTATATCTGGAGAGCATTCTTGTACAAATACACATATTGTCTATAGAAAGAGCAGGCACAAATCTACTATGCAATGCTAATGAAGCACATATTATACTCATTTATCAAAGGCAACACGTGACTCTTAGAAACAGGATTCTTTCCTTGTGCAAGCTTTCCCTGGGGAAACCAGTCTATTAGGTAGGCCACTCAGCTGGAATCCCAGGCTCTTGAGTCCAAAACCAACTCCCCTCTCATGGGTTCCCATGCCAAATGTCATGCTTCTTGATGTGACTTCTTTCTTCAGGTGGCTATCTCTACTTGTTTCTGTCTGGCATGTATATCACCATTCCCCGATAGATGCCTTGTATTCGGGTAAGGCTGATTCAAAGTAGTACAGCTTGTGCGGGAGGAGGCGAGCAGGAGGGGGAGAAATCCCATATCCTCACTTGTTGCTGTGTGGTATGCTGGGGTTTTGCTTCACAATTGCCTTTAATTGTTGAATGCTGAAGTCCAGGATTTTGCTATTTAAAGCCCTCAGAGATGCAGACGATTTGTTTGAACAGCCAATCAGGTTCTCTTCTTGAATCAATCAGAGAGATACGGTTACCTCACGAAAGGATCAGGGCTTAGATGTAGGCTTAAAGGTATCACTTCAGTCAGTATAACACTTCACTAACACTTTGTGTTGGGATTTCTGCATTTATACCAACTGAGGTCTGGGTTAGTTTAGGTAAGGTAGTTAGAAGACTGTGTGTGCGTATTATATTAATTATGCATTATATCAATAATAACTAAATATAGTTATATTTATATATTATGTATGTATGTATATCTATTTATGTATCCATTTATTCTAGAATAATCACCATATTATAAAATGTCTATTTGAAGACATAGATATAAATACCTAAAGAAGTAACTTTAAAAAAGATAATAGTGATATAGTAGATAGAGAGGAAGCTTTGGAGTTGGGACAGATGATCTAGGTGACATAGTAGATAAATCTCTGTACCTGGAATCAGGAAAACCTCAATTCAAATCCTATTTCAAATCTCTAGTAGCTGTGTGACCCTAAGGCCTTGAACAAATCATTCAATGTCTATCTGCTCAGTTTTCTCATCTGTAAAATGGGGATAATACTAGCACCATCTACCAGAGTTGCTGGGAAGATTATGCTTGTAAAGCGTTGTTGTTCATCCTTCTTTTTCAAAGAGGGTCAATGATATCAATAAAGTCTTGATTTTGGAGTGAATCGGATTCAGATGAGACAGAGTTTCATGAAGTCATCAGCCTCGTTCTTTCTTCTAGAGCTATCAAATTCCAGTGGCAAGACAAAAGTCAGGACGACCGCTGATGGCCCAGGATATAGTGGATGACCTTGGTGTCTCTGACGTCTGCCCAAGCTCTAAAGGCCCCCATAGCGCCTGCTTCAATTGCTTTCGTGGCTGTTGGAACGCTGTTGGAATGCTCCCATCTGTCCATTCTAACAGAGGAAGTCTTCACATGCTTGGGATAGACCTCCCCTATCTCACTGATGGATTACTCTTAACCTGGTTTAGCCTGTCTGCTAAGATGGTTTACTGGGGTGTGGCCCCTTCACATGCTACAGCTTTTTGGAGCCAGAGGGAAGAATTGAGTGAGAGGTGGTCACCAAAGGTGGGTGAGCAGCCTTGAAAAGGGCTCAGCAATCCCTCTTACCAGAGGTACTAGTCTTCTCTGAACATCCGATACACCCCTATGCTATATAAATGTTAGCTATTGTTATGTATATTTCTGTATAGCCATTTGTGTATATAGACATGTGTATGTGCATATACATATATATAATATGAGCATGACTGTATATACATATGCACATACATGCAATACTTAAATATATACATATGAATAGATATATTTATATCTATCTTCATTTATGCCAGAATAGTCACCACCCTCTAAAACTTATTTAATGATGAATATTTAAATATTTAGCAGGTGTATTTTTTTTAAGTAAGAGAGTACAATGTGGTGGGTAGAGTGGAAACTCTGGAGTCAGGACACCCTGGGTTCAAGTCACATCTAGGACACATTCTGGCTAGGAGATACTAGACAAGTCACTTAACTTCTCAATGCCCCATTCACCTCTCTAAAACCAAGTGGTAAAAGATTTATTGATCCATATCAGGAGAGGGAGTTTCACTCACTAGGGACCTACCTCTGCACTGGACAACAACAATAAAAAATTAAAATTAGAAATGGTCATTTCTAGAGTTGTTGTCAAAATGATTTGGGACGTTGCATGCATTTGTTACTGGCAGATTTTATTTGTGTTGCCCACGTGTCACAGAAGACAATACCCACTTCTTTTGTCTCAAGTCCTAGTCAAGGAACTTAAAACATGTCTCTGCCAGACCACCCAATAGCTTGGCATCAGTTTTTCTTCTTGTGAGCAGATTGGCCTCATTATATCAGAGTGTTGTAAAAAGAACAGAAAAACAAGAAAGACAGCAATGCTCAGTCCACAAAATCCCATGAGAATTATTCCTCAATGTCACTTAAAGACTCGAGGGAAATTAATTATCTTTTGTCTCTGAGTTGTACTGACAGGGTGACAGCTCCTGTCCTGTGTCCTTTCTCTGCAGTCATTCAAAGCTCTCTCTGAGACTTCTAGATGGGATCAGGAGAGAGCCTAGGAGGTTCCTCCTCATTTTGCCAGTGATTACAGCCTTTTGCATAGAGAACCTGTAGTTCTGCGAATAAATGTGTCGTGTTCGGGATTTCCTCTATTTGAGGTTTATCCAACTGGGGGATAGATAATTCATCCAGCTCAGCTGACAAAGATTTCTCTAGGATTGGTTCTTTGTATCTCCTCAATAGTGACATAACCACTCACCTTCTACTTTAACAAGGACTTCGTTCAGGAATAAGATGATGCAAACCTTACCCAACCCTGGCATTTAAAGATCATAGATCTCTACCTGAAAGGGACCTCAGAGGCTGTGTCGACCAATATCTTCATTTTATATGAGGAAACTAAGTCTCTGGCAAAGTGAGACAACTAGGTAACATTGTGGACCTGGACCTGGAGTCAGGAAAACCCAGAGTTCAAATATTTCCTCTGACGCAATACCTATTTAACTCTAGGCAAGCTCTAGTTAGCCTCGATTTCCCCATCTGTAAAATGGGGGGGGTAACAATAACACCTATCCACCAGGGCCGTTGTGGGGAGAAATTTAGATAACAGTTGGAAGCTGGTTTGCAAAGCTGAAAGCACTAGATAAATGCAAGTTATCATCAGCACATCACCATCATTATTTATGGTCCTATAGGAAGGAACCATCCAATGCAAGGTTTGCACCTAAATCCTCTGCTTCCAGAATCAATGTTCTTTTCACACCAATACATTGTTTTTCTTTCCTTAGGGATTCCATTTTTCCTCTTAATCTAAAGGATGAGACACTTCTTTCGACTAAATAACAGTGATGCAATCATTGGCTATCTGGAAGCAGACCTGTATATGATCTCTGACCATCTGGAGCTACTTAAGACCAGAGACATTGTCAAAAATGGAGATGATGGCAACAGAGGGAAAGAGAGATTTAACACAATCCCCAGGCCCAGAAATTGTTTCTTTGCCCTTTTTTCCAGATGCGGTCTGTGTCTAACTTCTCTGGGCTTCACTTTTCTCATTTTTAAGAAGAGGGGGTTGGGGTGGATCGCCTCTAAAGCAGCTCCTAGTTCTAATATTCTCCAAAATTATAGATGCTTTAATACTCACATCCCCTACAGTATTTTGTTTTACAAATAGCTTTATCTTTTCCGTTTCTTTTAGATTGAATGTATGATTTTATTGGTGTAGGAACTTTCGTTGTGAAAACTGCCATTTACGATGCATATCAATATTTCTCTGCAATTTTAGATTTAGATAATTGAGGGAGTGGATGCATGGTCTGAAATGTTAAGCGACTTGCCCAGGGTCACACAGCCATTAAATGTCAGAAACAGAAATTCTGAACTCAGAACCTGGCCCTCAATCCACTGTACAACACTGCTTCTAATCTCCATTTTACAAATAAAGATACTGAAGATTAGAGAGGTTAAATAACTTGCCTAGATTCAAACCCACTTCTCTGTGTCTCCCAATTCAACCTGTCTTCCCCCTTACCTTGCTTAACAACCATATTCATTCAATGGCTACCTAACCTTCATAATATCAGACATGATATAGCAGCATCTACCCAGACACTCACTAATTGCAAACAATATCTCTTGAGATGCTGTCTTGAAAGTGGTTTTATTTTTGCCCCTTGGAGAGTACTTGAATTCATCTTTATTTTCTGGCCACAACTAAAATAGCCAATAATCTAGTAGAGGAAATAAAAAAGCAAGAGATGCTTGTAATGGCTCAGCACCACTAGAGAAAGAACATAAAACCTCTGCCCCTCGACCCGAAATGATTTCACATGATTTCACAATGGCTCTTTTGACTTGGGTTGCCTGTTGATTAATATCTCAGCCAAGGAAGAACAAGCCTTGATCTCTCTACAGGAATGACTGGTGTGGTTAGGAATCCCACCAAACCACTGGTAACATCAAGATGTTACTGTTCATAGTCTAAAAGTCTCTATTTTGTTTAAGGACAGTTTAGGGAAAATATTGTTTAAGGACAGTAATAGCATGAAGCCAACACTGAAATGTCTTCTAGGATAGTTCATCCTGGAGGAAGAAATGAGGAGATGTAACATTTTCGTATTAATTACTGCTTATCTGTAGCAGAGCAAACACAAGCTCACCCTGGGAATACAGTTGGATTTTATTACACAGCTATCCCTCTCTAAAGCTGTTCTCTGGAGAACGGGCTCATAAATAAATGATCATTATGAAATATTCTTTGCCTACAAATAGTTTTACGGAGAGATTGATAAAAATGATACATTCCTGCGTCGTGGGTCATGGGAGCAGAATGCCACTGTTGGGTACCATGTTTGTTCTCATTGCATCAGATCCTTCAGGTCAGCAATCTGTCAAGATTTTAATTATTTCCCTCTTCTCTATCCTCCCTTTAGTGTGTGTGTGTGTGTGTGTGTGTGTGAGAGAGAGAGAGAGAGAGTGTATACATATACATATATACACATATATATGCACAACATATTTGTGCATATATGTATGCATATATAAATTATTTACACATATGTATGTGTATATACAAATATATACATATATATGTAAAGTCTCACTGGATAACTTAAGGAGATACTTCAGAACCCTCAGCTTTAATTGAAAAAGACAGCTTTGATATAGCTTAAAAATATGTTTATAGACTTGGTTATAGAGGGTACTCTGAGGAAGAAAAATAGGCAGATCTCACCAAGTGAGAATGAAAATTAAGTTGAACAGGTAGGCAAAATTATTTCATATGAAAGACAAAAGGAATGAGAAAGTAGGTGTTTAATTAATTGAAAGAAAATAAATAAGTCAATGATTCCATTGTAGTGATTCTACTCTGAAAATGTTGTTTTAAATGAGCTACGTGTTTAAAGATTTTTGTAGCAACATTATATGTAATTGTTTTTAAATGGAAATAAAAAATAACAGGCGTTTATTATGTGGCCATTGTATCAGGCACTGTGCTAAGTGCTGGGGTTATGGTTAAATAAATTGTGGCACATTTATACCATGAAATACTATGATGCAATCAAAAACCAACACACATAAGGAATACAGGAGCTCTACAAAGACCTTTATGAGGGAATGGAAAGTTAGGGGAGGGGAAAGGAAGAATTCGAGGATGCACTAACCACGACCAGGTTAAAAAAAGTGAATAAGAATGAATAAGAGGGCAGCTAGATGGCACAGAGGGTAGAGCACCAGCCTTAGAATCAGGAGGACTGAGTTCAAATCCAGCCTCAGACACTTACTAGCTACGTGACGCTTGGCAAGTCACTTAACCCCAACTGCCTCAAAAAAAAAAAATGAATGAAAGGGTAAAGAGTTCTAATAGGACTTAAAGTCATTGGCTAAAAATATGTGTGCATAGACTCATACTTGCATCTGTATACATTTCTTTATTTAGTTTTGTACATTTTGAATAATAAATTTCTTTCATTTTCATTTTAACAAGATGGGAAAACTGGGTTTTTATGCATTTCTTGTGTGAGATTGGTGGGCTGGTAGAAGAAATTCTCTTGCTTGCCCCTTAGGTCATCTGATCTATCTCACTTAGACTTTTTCTTGCGGGATCTGATCAAACTGTCATGTATGCATGAAAACGTTTGGATGATCTGAAGGCTAGAATTACAAATGCAATCCTTTCAATCAGTGAACATCAGCTGTTGCTGAAAGTTTACACAAAGTTCAAAATTTGGCTAGAGTGATACTGACAGTTGAGTTCAATTTTATGAAGTTATCAATATTTTAAAATTATAAATAATCTTTCAAATGTCATTTAAAAAAAGTTTTTAGCATTTGTATCTCTGAAGTTATTAAAGCTTAAAATTTCAGTAATCATTTTGGGACATCTTGTATAAATAAAAGTTTTAAAAGTTAGGATATGTATGTATAGACACATTCACATGCACCCACACATACACCCAGTGTTAATACTCATCACCATAAAGGGTTAAATTAGGGTTAGTGTAAAAAGGAGGAAAAAGAGGGGAAGGAGGAGGAGGAGCGGGAGGAGGAGCTTTATATATTTAATATACAGTATTCAATTTTTTATTAATTTAGCTATTTCAGTCATGTTCGGTTCTTTGTGACCCTATTTAGGGTTTTCCTGGCAAAGATACTAGAGTGGTTTGCCATTTCCTTCTCTAACTCATTTTGCAAATGAGAAAACTGAGCAAATAGGGTTAAATGACTTGCCCAAGGTCACGGAGTCTGAAGCCAGATTTGAACTTAGGAAGATGAGTCGCCCGACTCCAGGCCAAGAAAACCCCTAATGGGATCATAAAGAGTCAGACAGGACTCAACAACGACAACAATATAAACAACAGACAGTGTGATGAGTGGTGATGAAAACCTGCAAAAGTTGTAGGAATGAGAGGCATCTCATGATAAAGTGGAAAATGTAATGGATCTGGACCAAAGGCCTGGGTACAAATCTCTGATCTGCCACTTAGTAGCTGTGTAAGCTTCAACAAGTCATTTAACCACTATGGACCCTTGTATCCTCATCTGTAAAATGAGGAGATTTGACTATATGGATTCTGGAGCCCTTCTAGATTTAGATCTCTGATCATATGAATTTCATTCTTAGACTGACCAAAGCATGAAGAAGCTCAAAGTAATTTATAATTCCACATCAGCAGAGGAAGGAATTAATTGCTATATAAATGACTCTCAGCTATCAGGAAAAAAAAAAAAGGAAAAATGCAAATAATCCAAATATATCTAAATTTGATCTTGGGGTGCATTATGATTTTTTTAAGTTCAATTTCCCAATTATATCTTTGTTAAGCCACCCTTGAATAATTTTCATTTCTTTATTGTACAACAGTAGAGATATTTAATGAATAATAATCTAGAATGACAAATTGCCGTTAGTAGTTGAAAATATATATGTAATTTAGATGCTGTGTCATCCTCTTTGTTGACCTTTTCACAATCTCATCATAACCTTCAATTGAATTATTATAATAATAGTAACAATATCTACTTGTAATAATTCTAATGTTCACTTTTCGTTTAATTTCTATTCTGGACGTTTTGGTCAAACATTGTACCAATATGGTGCCCATTTACAAGAATGGTAGAATTTACGTAAAGGTAACATTAGCCCCAGCCTCCATCATAGCTCCGTTCTTTGTAATTCTAGTACCTTTATTATTTATATTACTTTTTTGATATTTAATCTGATATGACCTCACATTATTACATAGCTACATTTCATTTTATGTTCTCCACTAGAATGCAGGACCTTTAATGGCAGGGATTATATTTTATGCTTCTTTTAGACTGCAGTGCTCTCAGTGTCCAGTGCAATGCTATGCACATGGTGACTCTTCAAGGCAACCCTTGCTGAATGAATAAATGAATGAGCAAACTATTGGTCAGATTGGGTTCATGAAGACTCTGAGCCCTCTATAATATCATGAGCTAATATAGCTAAGATAGATAAGGCGAAACATTGAGCTGTCTTTTTAAATTAAAGATGAGGGTCTGGAAGTATCTCTTCAGGTTACCGGATAGTGTGCACTGGATGAATGAATGGAAATGAGAGGCAGAAATTAGCTTCAGAGAGAAAACCCAAAAAAGGAAAAAGAGCAAAGTATTCTTTCATAAAGCAGGTCATAAACCAAATAAACCAAATTCATTGACCTAATGGGTGATATATACTGAAGATATAAACATATTAAAACATATAAATTCATGGCTTATGGACCTATGAATGATTTACATAAACTAAGATACTTAGGATAATAAATTTCTCTCCATTGATTGACCTAGTGTACTCAATAGAGTGCAAAATATAGAGCAATAAACTTCACATGTAAAATTATTTTACTCTCAGTAGCTTAGGGTATGTCAGAATTGTTTTCTGCCTGCACTGCTACTTTCACAAAATTATAGAAAAGCCATTAGTCTAGAGATAGGAAGGGAAACTAGGTGGTGCAGTGGACAGAGTGCTGGGCCTTTGGTCAGGAAGACTCATCTTCCTGAGTTCAAATCTAGTCTCAGATACTTCCTAGATGTGTGACCCTGGGTAAGTCATTTAATCCTGTTTGCCTGTTTCCTTTCATGTGTAAAGTGAGTTGGAAAAGGAAATGGCAAACTGTTCCGATATCTTCACCAAGAAAATCTCAAACATGGTCACAGAGTTGGACATGACTAGAGACTGAGCAACAACACCCAGAAATAGAAAACAGTACCATCAAAAAGCATGCTGGTTATACAGTCCTACAACCTAGGTTAGGTCTCACATTTGCCACTTACTATCTGTGTGACCTTAGGTAAATCACTAATTTCTTTGATTTTGGTTTCCTCATGTCTAGCATGATGGAGTTGGACTAATTGGCTTTTGGGGACTTATTTGGCTCTAGATTCATACTCCTATGAATCTGTGACTAGATAATTTCTGGGTTACCTTCTATCTCTAAATTTATGAAACTATGAAAAGCATGTGTCACACTGAAGTAAATCTCCAAATGTTAAACTCCATAGTGAAGACTTTTATATTAACATGTCTGGAAAGCTCACCATTTCTGAAGTTATGAAACATACAACAAAGAATCTGTGGTTTCAGGGGCAATTTTGTCCATCTTAAAATTACTTTGAACTCATATTGATTTTTTCCAAGAAATGTATTCAGAATAGAAAAGAACTTCTGTGTTGCTTTCTGAACTATCTGGCTGCTAATGGACAAAGACGAAATGTCTTCCCTTGTTTAGGTATAAAATTAGCATCAATTGATGTGAATAAGTGGCACCAACATAGAAAGGAGAGAAAAGCAGTCTTTTTAAGTGCTAGTCCAAAGTTCCAAGTAAACAAATTGCAAAAATAAATGCTAAATGACAACAATTTAAGTAATATTAAATAGCCTGGATTATTCCCTCTCTCCACTATAAATTTGTCAAAATCTTGTTCTTTGATTTTAAATGATGTCATTTGGGGACTTAATATATGCTTTGGTCAATTGTAATAAACAAGTAAGCAAGGGAATACCAAAAACAGAGGGATGTTGGGAAAAGTAGCCAAAGCCCAAAAAAGCAGCTTACAGAGCAAACTTTATACTTTTGAAGCTTAAATAAACTAGTGAATGTATACTGTAAATTTAAGAAGTCCCTAGACACTATTAACTTGTGTGAACAACACTTATGTAGTTGAGTCGTGTGAGGAATTTTTAACAATTATCCAACACTACATAGGCATGTTTCTTTGACTGGTTTTCCTTCTCCCTTGTTCCAATCTCTGCAAGGTGAAATAAGTAGAGCCCAGGAAAATGATATATAATAACTACATCTACATAAATAGAAAAAAAACACTACACAATAATCTAAGGTGAATGCTCTGAAATTTTTAAGAGCAAGCTTACCCACAAAGAAATATAATATATATATATATATATGTATATATGTACACACATATATATTTATAAAAATATATATGCATCTGTGTATGTACATTTATGTATGAATATATGGAAGAAACATAATGAGATCTATGAAGAGATATCATACAATGGCAGCTAGATGGCACACTGAATAGAACACTGGGCCTGGATCCAGGAAGATTTTAGTTTAAATACAGCCTCAGACACTTGATAGTTGTGTCACCATGGACAAATCACTTAAACTCTGTTCTCCTTAGTTTCCTCATCTCTAAAACGGGGATAACAATAGTACCTGCTTCTCAGGATAGTTGTTAGAATCCAATGAGATAATATTTGTAAGGCACTTAGCACAATGTCTGGCACATAGTAAATGCTATATAAATGCTTACTACTACTATTACTACTACTACTACCACCACCACTACCACCACCACCACCACCACTACCATTACCACCACCACTACTACCACCACCACTACTACCACCACCACTATTACCACCACCACTATCACTACCACTACTACCACCACCACCACTACTACCACTAGCACCACTACTACTACCACCACCACTACCACTACCACCACTACTACTACCACCACTACTACTACCACCATTACTACTACCACCACTACTACTACTACTACTACTACCACCACTACTACCACCACTACTACTACTATCACTACTACTACCACTACTACTACCACTACTACTACCACTACTACTACTAACATTCAATCTCATTCTCATCGTCACCATTTGCCACTCCTTTTAAAGGTCCATATCCAATAGTCTGGAAAGCTGTATATGTCAGATTTATTCTTTTTTATATGTGGATCACACTGGGTAACAATCCCCAAATCCTAACAGGTTAATTCTGCTTTTGCTCACTTTTGTATCAGTTCTCTCACAGTATCACAGTACACTTGATTTGGTTTGGAGGACATTGCTAGGATTTTTATAAAGTCAGTCTACATCTTTATAATCTGCAATAGATGTTAACGCAATAGTTTCAATTATCTTCATGGTGGTCTCCTTGCTTACGTGCATCGTGAGTACTACAAGGTAAAATGTCCAAGTGTGAGATGAAATGATGTTTCTTCTGATCTTTGGGGGTGCAAGATGAAACCATTCTACCAATTCCTGTTTGCTTCTCCAAGGAGAATGTATGAGTCATCCTTACATGCAGCTGCAACTTCCTTTTGCCTTAAAGTTTATAGTGAGAGTGTCTCATTGATGTGCTTCAATTCTTAGAATAATTTAACAATCATACATTGTTAGAATAATCTCAGGGAGATGAACATACAAAAGAATGAAAATATTATGGCTGATTAATAACCAACAAGGCAACTAGGACAGCAGTAATCACTACTCCCTCCAATATGCCGATTTTCTCGCCTTTATAAAGGTGAACTAGTACACTATAGAGGATAGAGAGCTGGCTTCGCAGTCATCAAGAGCCAGGTTCAAGTCCCACGTTTTAAACATACTGGCTATGTAAACCTGGACAAGTTACTCACAATATCTAAGACAACTCTCTAAGACCATAATTTACAGATTCACATTAATAGGAATTCTCTCATCAAGAGTTGCCTAAACTATTTAATCACAGGTTCTGATACAAAAATAAATAAGTTAATTTTTTTAAATGTGTATGAGAATGATCTACACATGTTTTCAGAGTATCCTTGATTACGACGTTGGAGAAAATAGGCAGGATTTCACAAGAAATTTTATTTTTATTTTTCTTCATCAGAAAATGTTGATTTTTATATTTTTTAAACCAGTCGCTTCCTTTTAAACTTCACCCCTGCTCCACCATTCAACCCTCCCTTTTGACAAAGAAAATAATTTGAAGATCAACAGACCTGAACAATTATGTCTGACAGTGCAGAGTACATTCCATATGCATAGTTTCCCACCACCACCTCTCCACTAAGAAGGAGTCACGTTTCATCATCAATTCTCTGGGACTGAGTTCATCATTACAACTAATCAAAGTTCTGCTTCCTTTTGGTGTTGTTTTCACTTATGTTACTGAAATCATTCTTTATTTTATTCTCCTAGATTCTGCTATTTTGCTCCGCTTCAAATGTCTTCCCACATTTCTCTGAATTTCTCAAAATTCATTCTTCCTGTTCACTAATGTCTTATTATATTAACATGTGGCACAACTTGCTTAATCATTCCTCAAATAGTGAGTACTTAACTTTGTTTCCATTTTTTTCTATCAAAAAAAGGATTCCTATGAAAATTTTGGCACACATGGGACCTTTGTGACAATGAACTGCTTGGCATACGTACTCAGTAGTATAACTGATGGATCAAAGAGTCAAAGGACATTAACAGTTTAGACTGTTTCTACATCATGTCATTTTTTCCCCCAGACTGGTGGGATCAATTTCAGAACTCTTCCAGTGTATTAGATTATTTGCCTTCCTATAAACATTCCTTCATTGACTATTTCCATCTTGAATCATCTTTGTCAATTTGGGAGACATGAGTCAATCCTTCAGAGCTATCTTAATTTGGATTTCTCTTATCTCTAGTGATTAAAAGCACAAAGTAATTAATTACATAGGATCATTAATACTTTATCATTCTTTTTTAAAACTGTTCAGTTCCTTTTGCCAGATGATTATTGGGAAATGGTTCTTGGTTTTTTATGCTTCCATTAATTGCCTTATATCTTGAATATTAGACTTTTGGTGTATATACTTGATTCAAATGTATATTATTGTTTTGTTTTCTTTGTTTTTCAATAAACTTCAATAGTTGCCTATTACTTCAAGGATGAAATATAAACTCCTCCGTTTGGCTTTTTTTTTCATATCTTGCCACTTTCCTACATTTCCAGTCTTCTTACACCTTACACCCTTCTGCATACTCTCTGATCCAGTGGCACTGGACTCTTCACCGTTACTTGAGTGACCTTCCATCTCCTGATTGCACATATTCACTAGTTGCCCTTTATACCTAGAATGTTCTCCCTCTTCATTTCCAGATATCTGCTTCTTGAACTTTCTTTCTTTCTTTCTTTCTTTCTTTCTTTCTTTCTTTCTTTCTTTCTTTCTTTCTTTCTTTCTTTCTTTCTTTCTTTCTTTCTTTCTTCCTTCCTTCCTTCCTTTCTTCCTTCCTTTCTTTTTCTTTCTTTCTTTCTTTCTTTCTTTCTTTCTTTCTTTCTTTCTTTCTTTCTTTCTTTCTTGAAGTCCATCAATGCTAATATCTTCTTGTTTGTACATAATTTTTTGCATACTGTTCCCCTTAAATGGAAAACTGCTTGAGGGCAACTTGTATCCCCAGTGCTTAGCAGAGTTCCTGATACATAATAGGTGCTTTCTAAATGCCTGTTGACTTGATTTGACTTGACTTTCCACTGTTATCATTTTTCTTCTTATTCCAACTACATTGAAATCATTTGTGTGATACTTTTGGTATTTGCGTACCGTAATGCTATCTATTATGCCATTCGTAATTCCCTTTCCATTGGTTACTCATGAATTTTCTCCCTAGTCATATTTTCATAATTATAAAGAGTACTTCCTTCCAGTCATATATAGATATGTGTGTATATGTATAATATAAAGAGAAGCATGGGTGTGTGTGTGTTGTGTCTCACTTTTTCTTTTAAGGTTTCATATCCATTTGGAGCTTATTGTAGTTTATGGAATAATATGTTGGTCTAAACCTATTTTCTGTTAAATTGCTTTCCATTTTTACTAGCAGAATTATTGTATTATAGTATTGTTGTATATAGTATTATTGAATACTTATCCATCATATATTGTATGTTGGGTTTATTGAACATGAAACTGAAATATTGTATTGCTTCTGAATCTTATTTGCCTAGTCTATTTTGCTGACGTTTTCCACGTTTTCACCTATAGCAGATTGTTTTGATGATTTCTATTTTCAATATGGTTTGATATTCAGTAATGCTGTTTTCCTTTTACTTCAGTTTTTCACACTATTTACCTTGACATTCTAGACATTTTGGTCTTCTAAATAAATTTAATTATTGCGCTTATTTCTATAAATAAACTTGATTGTTTGATCCTTACAGCACTAAATCTATAAAGTGATTTAGGAAGTATATTCATTTTTTAAAATATTGGCATGACATAATGATTCTTTCTCTTCCTCTTCAATAATTTATTTTCTTTCATCTCTGCATAAAATGTTTTCTAGTATTTTATAGAATGTATTTTATGTGTGTATATGTTATATAAATAGTATCAGCTACTTTATGATTTTATAGTTATTTTGAATAGAAATTTTCTTTCCAGAATTTACTTCTGGTAGGGTTTTTTAAGTACTCTATAATAATACTAATTCTTATAAATGTATTTTATAACCTACTGCTGAACTAAAGTTATTTATTATTTCAGTTAGCTTCTTCACTGATTCTCTGTGTTTTCTAAGTTAATCATTCCATCTAGCAGTAACAATTTTAGCCTCCCTTTGGTAACATTTCTATCCATAATTTCTCTCTATTAATTAGCTTTACCTAGCATTTTCAAGAACTATGTCAAATGGGAGTAGGAAAAGGAGACATCTCTCACACATAATTTTCTATCATACAGGTATGTAGAATAGAAGGCGTATAGAATAAGTGATCCCATTGTGTTGAAATTAATGAAAATTTTGAGACACCGGAGTTTCTGGGTAACTAACAATCAATTTATTAATTGGTGGTTTCTCTTTGTAAACAAAGGCACTGGGGGACACCCTAAAATGCCTTACATCCCTTCTAAAAGGGAATTCCCTTGACAAGTAAAAAGCAACCTTCATTGGTGATTAGTGAGAAGATGGGCTAAGTCTTCAGATCCTCTACTGAAAGGTGGCTTTATCATGAGATTCAGCAGCTTCAAGGCATCTGGCAAGATGTCATTTCCATCTGGACTTCTCTGGAACATGTTCTCCTTCATGAGTTGGGTTACCCTAATCTCTAAAAGAGGAGATCAAGAACTGGGGTTCCTTTCCCCAGGGTAAGGACTCATCCAGACTGAATCGTGTTTGTCCTCTAAACAGAAATTAGGTCTCCTAGTTGGGTAGAATTCTGCCCAAAGTTTAGGAGCACATTCCCTTTGAGGGCTAGGAGCAATCTCATTGATGCCCTCCAGTGGCTGACCTGAATGGGAGTTGGACCTTTACAGAAAATGAGGGGCAAAAGGTGGATTACAATTAATAATTAGTTATGAATATAACAATGTACTATTAATTTCTCCCAGAGCTTATTATTTGTTGCTTACCAAGAAAAAAAAATTTTACTCAGTAAAGCAAAGCCAGCCATAATGAATGGATCCTTA
Organism: Phalanger gymnotis; assembly: GCA_028646595.1. Classification (NCBI taxonomy): domain Eukaryota; kingdom Metazoa; phylum Chordata; class Mammalia; order Diprotodontia; family Phalangeridae; genus Phalanger; species Phalanger gymnotis. The sequence goes on from CM053623.1 coordinate 275,986,411, forward strand.
AATTGTGTTTGGTGAACTGGCTTTCCCTGTAGTTCCTTTTTTTTGGTAAATGCACTTCAATGCAGTTAGTTTCCCTTTTAATCTTACGTGTTTTATTATATGTATTTAGAAGCATTATTTTGAGAAAGGTTCCATCAGTTGTGAGTCCAGATTGCCAAAGGAATACATGACATATAAAAAGTTAAAAATCCCTCCCTTAAAGGCTCTTCTTAACCATGGAATCTCTAAGGCATATGTTAAGTTCATAAAATATTCATTAGTAAAGGTACTCACGATGATAATTCCAACAAACAATCTTCTGATTATGTATCAATTGATGCATATAACAAACATGTATTGGTTCACCAACTGTCTACAACTCACCACTGTAATAAAAGATAACATTAACAGAGTCCAAATGGAAGAATGATTTTCTAGTGAGGTTTTCTAGGTGCTCCCTTTTATCTATGACACTGTGCTGATTGCAATAAGCCCCAGAACTCTGCAGTGAGATCTATAATAGCTCAAAAGAGTTTAACTGAACTATCCACACAGGAAAAATTAAATGAGAAAAAAAATGTTTATTGTTCAGGACATAGGCAGATGGCCAATTCAGTGAGTTAATACATTAGGACAAATATCTAGGACAGGCAGATGGACTATGGAGCAAGGCCCAGACCTGAGTAGAGTGGAATTAGACACAAATAAGGCCTCCTTTTGAATTAGGAAATATTAAGAAATAAGTGTTGACAGTATTTTAATCCAAAGTCCTCAGTGTCACTTAAGTGAGAGATCTAATCAGTCTTTCTTGAATAGAAGACAGTGAAGTAGATAGAAGGATTTTTAATTCCTTAAAACTAAAACTAAAAGTCTTATTTATGGTGACAGAACTCACAGCAGAAATGTCTTTTTTTTCTTCAATTAAAAGAGGTATCTTTTTATTCATTTCTGAGCATATTGATACCTAGCAGGAGTGATTAAAGAGGAACTATGTATCATGCATTCACATATGTATGTATATACACATACATATATGCATATATATGTGTATGTATGTATGTTTATACTTCATGACATCTAAATCTGTAATTTAGTTAGTGCAAGTACTCTCTCTTCCAACATACATTGCAACCTCTTCATACCACAGGAGATGATCCTTGGGAGTTCCTGCGAACAGAAATATTCATTTCTCAGTAGCCAATCTTCTGAATATAAGCATTTCCAAAATTGTATATATGCATATATGTGTGTGTATGTATATGTGTGTATATATGTAGATATATTTAAGTTTGACATTAGTTATTCTGCTTGGCTCCCAAAACACAGAACTTAGAGTAATGGTTTGAAATTGAAGAGACTTCATACAAGGAAAAATGTCTTAACTATGGGCTGCCTGCCTTTTCATATCCTTGATAAAGCCTAAATCCAAGATATATAGGAAATGCACACATATATGTCTAAATTTCTATATATACATAAAATATACATACATATAGGTACACATATATGCATATACATTTAGATACATGTGTGTATATATGCAAATATATGCATGTAACTACAGATATATGTATATATGAACAATACTCATTCCCCAGCATGCAAGTAGTCAAACACATGAGTAAAAAGTTTTCAAAAGAAGAAAAGCAAACTATCAATAACTATATGAAAGGATACTCCAAATGACTAATTATTAGAGAAAAGCCCATTAAAACAACTCTGATGTTAAAAATTGATGGAGTAGTTTATATTTTATCCTAGAGGCAATGGGTGAGCCAGTGGAACTTCTTCAGTAGGAAAGTGACTTGGTCACACTTCTATTTTAGGAATATAAATTCAGCATCTTTGTGGAAAATAGGGGAAGATTTGACACATGGAGACCAGTCAGCAAACCAATAATAAAATGTTCTGGGCAAGGAGTGAAGAGGTCTTGATTTAGCTTGGTGTCTATGGTATTGAAGAGATTGGACTGCATATGAGCGATATAATGAAGGAAGAACTGGCAAGACTAGGCAACTGGTTGAATTTGGGGGGTAAGGAATAATGAAAAGTTAAGGATACCTCTGAGAGTCAAATTGATATTCTGGTCTTTCAGTTATTTCATAATCGAGTCCCACTTCACCCACCTAATTTTATCATTTACTGTTATTGAATAGTCACCTTCTTCACATAGCAGCTAGAAGGTTCTGTGACCAGTATACGACCCTATTCGATAGTAAAGACCAGATGCTCTCAATGAAGCATTCATCACCACTTCCCATGAATAGCACCCTAAACAAGTAGATGCTGAAGGGTAACCACCAAGAACTTACTAGTTCTTGTGAAGCTATCTAGCCTCTCTTCTTAGTTTTATCCTTCTGTGGATGCTATTGCCTTCTTCTGTTGAGCTACGGTTTAGAAATGGTAATGCAATAAGCTCATGTCTCAGTGTGTATCCATTCTATCCTAAGATCTTATTCACCTTAGGCCTGATCCCTTTTGTTTCCTAATTACTCACACTTCATGCATAGTTAAGATCCATACACAATCAGAAACATAGTAAAATGAAAATATCATCAAGAACCAGAATTGGCTTTCATAGATCCTTGAATTAGATGTAGAATTTGAAGTCATGTAGCCCAACTTTCCTCATTTTATGGTTATGAAAGCCGAGGCCCACAGAACTTAAAGGATTTGTGCAACGTCATATAGCTAGTAAATGACAGAGCCAAGATGTAAATTCAGATCAAAACCCAGTACTCTTCCCACTATGCTGCTGTAAGTTTTAGTCTCTGTACCCAACTGTAATAGTAATTAAGGTGGGACTTTTTGCTGTTGACCTTTAATAATTCTGGCTTTTGTTTGAATGGGGCAGATAGAGTGGGATGTTTTTGTATTTCTCAGCAGTGAGACAATTGGGAGCCATTGATTTGTATCTGATGTGATATTGGGGATGGGGAACTTCTCCACGCCCAGCCACAGCAGGAGTGGCGTGTGACTCTGGGCAGCCGTTCTAACGAGCTCCCCGGCTGTACACCCAGATGTTTAAAACTACGAATTGTATTTGGTCTGTAAATCAGGGTGCTGGCTTTTTCCCCTGAACTAGGTGGATGTTATTTGTATGCTGGATTAAAGTAAGAGTGTTAACCCCTTAATGTTGCTTTCCTTAAGTAAAGCAGATCAAAAGGACCTGTGTTGGCAGCTTTCTGGGTGCTGGTTGTTGGTGGATCTTACACCCCCACAGAAGCTGCTAGCTGGATCGTTGATGCACCAACCCACTCCATTCTGCCCAGTTCCCCAAGCATGGATAGAAAAGAAATAAGAATAGCTAGGGCTTAAAAGACCCACTTGCTTCCTCACCACAAAAACATATATATGTTATGGGGAAAATGCATGTTCCAGGAATCTCCTTGGCTCCACAGAGGAATACTCATATCAGTATCTTATGTGGGGAAATGAGTGGGGTCCCAGGATCCTAATTCAACTCAATTTATTTCTACTCCTAATTGGGCTCCTAATAACTGCCCATTTCTTGGTTTGGTGTAGCTAGATGTGGCACATATCCCAAGGGCACCTCATCTCCCTATTAAAGGAAAGCAACTGAAGAGAACAGATGGATGGGCTCTATTTTGATTATCATTTGTGCTTCTCTCCCTCATTCTCCTTCAAAAGTCACCATGTTCTTTTTTGAAGTCTCATGGGACTCCCTGCCTGCCAACTGCCGGCCATAAGCTGGGTAAGAGAAACTTAAATCAGCACTCCAGGCTCATTGGCAGGTTCATTGTTATACCTCCTTATCCAAATAAACCAGAGAAAAGAGTAGATCAAAACAGAGAGACCGGGTGGCATTGAGCTAGGTATTAGTAAAATTGGAGTAGTCCATCTCTTTCTTATGAGTTGTATAACCCAGAGCAGGGGTTTCCTAACCTTTTGGGGGTCATAAAACCCCTTTGGTAGCCAAGTAAACCCTATGGACTCCTCAGAATGTAAATTCATACGTAGGAATACAAAGGAAAACAATTGAAATGTAATTACCTAAATATTTTTTGTTTAAAGTTCATTGACCCCACATCCAGAGAAAGAATTACAGAGTCTGAATGCAGATTGAGGCAGACTATTTGCTCCCTTTTTTTCCCTTCTTTTTGGTTTTGTTTCTTATTTCTCATGACTCATTCTATTGGTTATAATTCTTCTTTACAACTTGATATTGTGTAAATAAGTTTAATGTGAAGGTATACGTAAAACTTATATCGGATTACATGCTCTCTTGGGAGGGATGGGGGAGGAGAGGAAGAGGGAGAAAATTTGAAACTCAAAAACTTGTGGAACTGAGTGCTGTAAACTAAAAATAAAAAATAAATTAAAAAAAATAAAGTTCATTGACCCAAGGTTAAGAACCCCTGACCTTCAGGAAGTAGCTTAAATCCTGTGAACCTTGGCTTCCTGATCCATAAATTGGGATTAATAGCATCTTTATTACCTACCTCATTCAGTTGTTATGAGGAACAAATGAGATAATGTATGGGATTATCTTTTTAAAGGTACAAAATATCATATAACACAAGTTATTGTTACACTAGGAGGGGCCTGTGTCTCTTTCTAAAATAATAATATTTGTACATGACTTGCCTGTCTAGATTTTCTGCTTTTCATTTTTATATGTGAGTTTCCTCATATTGGTTAAGATCTTTGAATTGACTCTCTCATTGCACAGTCCAGGTAAAGTCAGGAGATGATTTATTTTAACTATTTATCAGAAGCATGTCTAACTCTTCACATTATATTTAGCCTTGAGAGTAGTTTCATCAAAATGATGTGATCAAAAGGGCACTGGATTGAAAATCACGAGGCTTCAACCTCATTCCAACTCCACTACTAACTAGCTGTAGGACTTGGAAGGGACAAGAGAAATCATTTACCCTCTATGGGTCTCAGTCATGTGCAAATGAGTGGATTAGGCTAAAGGGGCTCTTCTTTCCAGTATTTTTGACTATAATTTATCTTTGAGACCAGAATAATGTGATACCTATAGACAAGGGGTTCTTAACCTATTCTGTGTCTTAGACCTCTTTGTCAGTCTGGGGAAGCCTAAGGACCAATTCTCAGAATGATGTTTTGAAATGAATAAAATAAAATTCAGAAGACTGTAAAGGAAACCAATTATGTTTAAACAAAGATGAATTTTTTCCCATATAAATTCATGGGCTACAGGTTAAGAACCTCTGCTATGAACCCTATATATCCTATGAAGGATGACTGACTAATTGATCACTGAATTCAGTTACTCCCAATTACTTGCCCTTAACTCCAGGGCCTAGGTGAGCAGAGGATGCTCTCTATCTCCAAGGAGGCATATAAAAACTCAGAACCTAAGACAATGCTTTCCAGTATCAAGGTTTAGCTTTCTACCTATAGTACACGGGGCTCCTGAAACTTTAAGATATTGAAATGCCAGATTTAAGATACACTGGGGTTTTACATTCCCTAAACCCGTAGTTTATGATTCCTCTACTAATGTTTTTATTTTTAATGGTCAGCTAGGAAACAGAATTACTTCAAAGCAAAGTCATTTAATGAAATGGTACGTGAAGAAAAAAAATAAAACATTTCCCCTATAAACTTGAAGCACACTTCTACAAATACACAAAGCTTCAATGGGAAGACTAGAAAGACATAAGGAACATATTTGGAGAGCTACATACATAAGGAACATGTGTGGTCATCGTACATATGTGGAGGGGGTAACATACCCCCAATATTGTAACATCACTACTTTCTTCTAGTGATGTACAGCTCTTACCCAGGCTACTTTCCTTGTTAAATGAGCTTATTCCTATCCCCATTCACTTTCACTGTTCTCCTCTGATGTCTTGCAATCTTGCAGTCCTTTCTGCTTATGCCCAGTTTTGTCCATGAGCCAGGCAAATGAAATTTTCATCAGTACCTCAGGAGCGCTGGCAAGGCTGTTATATCTATCTATAAATTTGACAGAAAGCATAGTGATTATGTTGGTTTTGCAGCCTTTTCTACTCGGGTTACTATGTGGACATATAGACTCTACCAGACACTGCTTGGCTATAATCTCTCCCATTTCCAGCCTCTGACTCAGATGAAATTCTTGACTATTTTTTATTAGGGAATAGTGGATGCCGTGATGCTCTTTTAGCTTAAAACCTATAGATAGGGTCTTTTTTCTTTTGTTTTTGTTGTTTTATTGTTTGTTTTGGAAAAGGCAGAAAAAACATTGCCTAGGATCAGCAGAAAGCTTCCCTTGTCTTTCTTTCTTTGAGACTTGGCTACTAAAGGCCTTTTAAGTCCCTAGCAGGACATCATCAGCTCCAGTTGCCAAGCTCTTTGGAACAAAGAGCAAGGCTGTCCTAACCAGCTCAGACCCTTAGATTCAGTCTTTCTACGGATTCCACTTTTTGACTTGAGGCACTCATTCAGAAACCTCACTAGATGCCATTGTGAGTAATTTAGTGACTTTACGTTTTTCATCTCTGAATGCTAAACTGTAAACTTGGTAGTGTTATTTGTCTCCAAATAACCAAACAGTTCTGTGAGATTGGCATTTCCCAGTTTTTCAGAATCCCCTGTCTTTTCTACTCTGACATATGGATAAGGGAGAGAGGAAACAGAGAGACAATGCCAAGCTCAGGGTAGAATGTCATCGTCTCTGCTATCTGACCTTATTCCTGGCCCCTTAATATATAGATATGGTCAATAAAAGTCTAAAAGATATTTGACCTCCACATTATTTGCCCTGATACATTTTTCCGTGTTCTGAATCCCTATTGGTCAGATCATATTGTCTGCCAGCACTCTTGCTCTTGCTACCAGAACCTTTTATTTTTTCTAGATTTTCCATCTTCAAACTCATCAATAAGTTTTAAAATAACTTCATAAAGAGCCCAGTTAAACTATGTCACCTCCAAGAGCATTTACAGATAAAACTAAAGTAAGCACAATATATATGAAAAATGGAAAAGATCTGCCCATGTTTCTATATCAACCAATTTTCTCCATGAATAAGAGTGGGAGCTACCCCATTTGAAATCTAGCATGACAGTTTTGCTGCATGAGGAAATAGAAATGGCATTTTATTGACAAAACCAGAAATTTGGCCAAAAAGAAAAGGATGGATGATATCAATTTCATTTTTTCTAATGGTTGGGTCTTACTCAATTCAATAGCTTCTAACTCTCCCCCAGAGAAAATTTTCATAATATAAAAGCTAAAGACTTCTACATAGTCTATAAGTCTTTGTCTTCTTCAATATCTTAATCATGAACCAGATTTCCAACATATTTTTCCCTATCATCCCTTTTGCCTGATTTCACCCGAAATCACTCAGTATACACTGCCTTAATTTGAAAGAAATTGTCAAATTCCTCATAGCTCATTTTTATTTCTCCATCTTCTGAAAAACTTCTTGAAGAAGTTACAATTATCTTCATGGTGGCCCATTTGCTTAGGTTTATCATGATTTATCAGAAGATGAAATAACCAAACATTTCATGATAAACTATTTCTTCAGGGCAAATAAGAAATATAACTTTATTATCTTTAGAGGCAGCGTGGCATAGTTGGATAAGGAACTATCTATGGATTCAGGGGGATCTGGGTTCTAACTTAGTTGGCCAAGTTGGCCAAGTCACTTAACTTTTGTCTGCCTCAGTCTCTTCAATTGTAAAATAGGGATAATAATAACATATACTTCCTAGGTGTGGATCAAAACAGATACTAATTGTAAAGTACTTTGCTTAATGTCTAGAACATAGTAAGTGCTATGTATTATTATTGTTATTTACTAACTTTGCGGTCCTTGGCAAGTCCCTAAACTCTCTGTGTCTTGGTTTTCTCATCTATAAAATGAGAGGGCAGGACTAAATAGCCGCTGAAATCCTTTCCAGCTCTAAATCAATGATCTAGGATCTGTATGAGGGGAATGTATTAGCTTTCCTCTCATCTAGCTATATTTTCTCTTTTAATTTATGATAGGGGTTTAGTTTTCCCAGTCCTCCCTCTAATACTTCAGGCAATTTCATTTTGAAACAGAAAGTATAAGGCAAGCTCAACTGCGCATGATTTATATAAATTACACTAGACAAAAGGCAATCTTCCAGATTTTCATCAGTTTTCACTCTGAATTGGCATCTGACTCTGGGGAGTACTGCAATCTGGATCCAAGTCATGCCCATACCTCAATGCCCCTGGAAGGAAAGGAGTAGAGCCATATATAGAAATTGTTTTTCCTGGAACAAAAATGGATCCAGAGTTGCAGGGCAGCATAATGGGGCAACTGTATATTGAGGACAATCTAACCACTGGTGTAGTTAAGCCAGAAGAAAGGAAAGTCTATCTTCAGCCCATGGGGCTTGAGGAAGAGGGTATTACAGAGAGACAGATGCCGAGTGATGGGATCCTTTGTTGGTGGCTTTGCCATATAGAAGTGAGCAGCAGAGGACTACAATGGTGAGACATGGCTATGGTGGTCACTGTAGAAAGGAAACTCCATGTTCTGGAACAAAGCAACCACCTTGAATGTCAGCACTCTGTGACAAAGCCCTGTTTTCCCTATGATGGTTTTAAATCTGGGAAGGAGATTCGTGGCAAGCTCTGGAACATTAAGTGCTTTTACTTTCTGTATCTACTCTCACTATGCCCTGCCAGGTCACTCCCAAATGTGTCATTTGCCCAACTCTGTGCTCCATTTCTTTCACCCTGAACGCATGCCAAAGGCACCTCCTCACTGCAACTCAAGCTTCTCCTTAAAAAAGTAACAACCAGGCCTGCCTGGAGACCCCCAAAATAACATATCTCATTACTCTCACTTCTTCCTCATGCCTTTAAAGAACCATCTTTAATGGAATTGCCATCACTTAGTTTCCTTTGGCATCACAAGTGTAACAGCATGATATTCTTAGAAGCAGCCAATATTCTAGTGATGAGTCTCTTTGTATTTGACTAGGTTGGTCCTCAACTAGCCTAATCACTGTTACCATTTTCCTATCACTAGTACCATTTTATCTCTGCTTGAGAACTTGCCAGAGCTTATGTTCTACTTAATATAGCCTTTATATCCAGGATATTCTCTACATAATGATGAGGCACAGGTGTAAGACTCTGGGGGAAGAAAATAAAATATTTTTAAGTAGCTAGACCAGGGCAATCTCTGGTCATACTGGAGACTTTTCCTAAACAAACTGATAGTATAATACAGCCCAGGCCATTGTTCTGATTAAATTTTTTAAAATCACTTATCAAATTGAAAAATAGAATATAAATCTTAAATCCTTAGAATATAAAGCTTTGGTCATTGAATGAAAATAACTAATGTGATTCAGATAACTTCTACTGATTAACTGGGTAACGATAAACCCTATCCACTGGCCTTTAAAAAGTAATCTAACCCATTTTACGAGCACTCAGTTCCTGAGGAAGGAGATTCACCTTGAGTGAATTCTAAGCTCCTCACATTTTATACTGCTGTCTCTTGCAGAATTCAATAAAAGGTGTCTTGCAGTAGGAACACATGAACAAAAACACATGCTTATAGCCAGCCTGGTAGGGGAATACAAGAAAATTGTTTCCTAAATCCTGGCCTTCTGTGTAGAAGAAGGGGGATTCTGAATTCTCTACCTATCATTAATTTGGAATCCAGCATTCCAGGAGGTAAAGGGAATTTGGCAACAGTCCAAGCATTGAGAGTTGCCACTTGGGCAGCTCCAAATGCAGGGCTTACTGAATTTGAAAATTCCAAACACTACAGCTTCTACAGAGAAAAGATTTCATAATTCATCCTAGTCCTTGGAGAACGAAGAAGAAAGTCCATATGTTTCCTGCACAGCTTCCTGGACCAATACCTGACACTGTCCGATGGGGGCAAATTCCAGCAAAACAGCATCAGAAAGAGACACCTCTCCTTGCACATACTACCTAGACAAGATCACCACAGGTATACATTAGCTGCATATCAATAAGTCCCTTCCCACATGTATTCTGACTTTGCATATTCCCTATATTTTGGCTTTCTATCCATAACCACTTGGCATATCCCTACTTTCTGCTGCTCGGTGTATTTGTTAGAAAGTGTGCCCCAAGCTTTTAGGGAAGACATTTTTGGTTATTTTTATACCATTTCACTAAGCGACTTTGCTTTGAGCTAATTAAACCCTCTGGCTGTCTACTGCAAGGTGAATGCTTCATTGAAGACATGTGAACAATAATAGCTTTAGGAGTGCAGACCAACAGAGTACTATGAATGTGGGATACCCATCCCTTGAGATAATATGACCTATATGTTGAGGGGAGCTCCCACAGTGCTATCTTGTCAAGGGGGAAAATAAGATAGGAAAGTACTTCTTGATCCTATCTACTTAGGCTATGAGCTCCTTGAATGGAAGTGCCATGTATTCTCTAAGTTTCTCTTGTTTTTCCTGACATCCAGCCTTCTGTGTACTTTAAGTTCTGGACAGATAAGAATCATTGGAAAAATAATGATCTCATATAAGTGATATTGTTTAAAGGAGAGTGGGTCATCAAGTCTGGCACCGTTGTGTTTCCTGGAGACCTTAAGTGTGTTATTCAGTTAGGTGGGTAAGTGGGGGAGGATCTAGGGCCTTTCGAACACTACACTAATTAATGTTGTTCCATGTCATCCATTAGATGGAAATCTTAGGAATAAAGGAGGAAACCAGCCAATTAAATCATTCACTGACCCCTCTGGGATCCAATGCAAATAAAAATGTGTCTAATTTGTTTTGTTTGGATGAAATCCACAGGGCTTTGTATATTCCCCTCAGCCCTGCCTAAAAAACAGCAAGATCTCTCACCTTGCATATCGATTTGGTAGATGCTTATACAAAGCCCTTCATTAATGCTGTTGATTATTCCTTGGGACATTCCTGAGAGGCAAGTCAGTAATTTTTGTCACTAGCTCAGAGGCAAGAAAATGAGGATTTCATGACTTGGCCAAGGTTCCACCAGAAGACATTAATTAGAAGGAGAGAGCCTGGCTCCCAAGGCAATCCAAGATATTTTAACAAATGGTGCTTCCTCCATAGACTACTTTGATAACTACATCTTAAGGTGGTATTAGTATGCAGTAGGCTTCCTGGTGCCCTAGTCAACAAAGCCTTTTCTTGTTCTTTTTTCTGGCATTTACCCCCAAAGAAGATTGAAGTTAAAAGGTTTCCTATTGTGGATTCCAATGAGATTTCAGGAGCTCCACAGCCTTAGAAAGTGTACTTTCCTCTAACCCCCACAAAAAAATTAAAAACCAGAAAGAAGAATGAAAGAGATAAAGCCTCCTCCCCATCTTAGGCTTATGTGCATGTGTGTATAACATATAGATATAGATATATATAGAGAGAGCACTTATGAGTGTATTACATACGTATATCTATAGGTCTAGATCGCTATCTCTATATATCTATATAAATTCCAATCCAACTGCGATATGTTTGCTTGCTGTGGTAAGGAGTGATAGTTCCAGACATACATGTGTGACTAGGTCCTGTCCCAAGGCCTTCTTTAGTGGGGGTACTTGATGGTGTAGTTCTGAACACTATTTCCTATTGGTCTATTCCACTCTGCCACAACCTTCCTATGATGTATTCAGGCTGGACTTGCCCCATACATACATACATACATACATACATACATACATACATACGTATGTGTATGTAGAATATATACATATATATGTATATGCATATATATTATATTTATATTGTGTGATATATCATGTATAATGTATATATTGATATATAATATTAAGTTTATATATAATATATACACATATATACTTTGTTCAAGTTTGGGTATACAAATACATATAATATAATGTGGTCTATTTGGAGCAAAAAGACAAACAAGCTAAAAATACTGATCACTAGGGGAAATTGAATAGGGAACATTCTGTAACAACTTTAACACTATCTGTGTGAAGTTGGAGAAGTCTCAGCCTCCCTGAGTTTTGCTGAGTTTCCTGATCTATAAAATGGAGAAGATGGATGAGATCACCTCTGAGGGCTCTTTTAATGCTAGGGATATTATCCTATTAATAGTGCCAAATAGGGGCAGCTATGTAGCACAGTGAGTACAGCATTGGCCCTGGAGTCAGGAGGACCTGAGTTCAAATCCGGCCTCAGACCCTTGACACGTTTACTAGCTATGTGACCTTGGGCAAGTCACATAATGCCAATTGCCCTGCCTTCCTCCCTCCAGAAAAAAAAAAAATATTGCCAAATAACAGGTAAAGATGGGATCCTATAGTTAAGTTATCTTCACTTGACCCCATTTATATACTTTTGGTCTAATCCAATAAAACCACAGGTTACTTGGCCTGGTTGATCATTGATTTGTTCCAAGGATGCAACCTAAGGTTATTTAAGTGAAGCAGCATTGCCCAGAGTCATCAAAGTCCAGGGGCAAGACAAAAGTCAGGACAAATGGCAATGGCCTGGGATGTAGTGGACGACCTTGGCATCTTCTATGTCTGACAAAGCTCTAAGCACTCCACAGCACCTGCTTCAGCTATCTTCATGGCCTGTTGGAACAGATTGTTCTTATTTGCCCATTCTGCCAGGAGAAGTTTTCACATGCTGGAAGTAGACATCTCCCTATCTCACTGAAGGGTTTAAGACCCTCAGTTTCCCTCAACCTGGTTTGGCCTCTCTGCCAAGATGGTTTTACCAGCACGTGGCCACTGAGCATGCTACAGATTCTCGGAGCCACAGTGGGTGAACTTGGGTAAAGCTGGATGCTAAAGGAAGAGGAACAGCCCTGGAAAGAGCTCAGCAAGCCCTCACACCAGAAGTGCTGGTTCCCCTGAACATCCCATAAACCCCACCACACAGAGGAATCCTTGAGCGAAAGAAGAAGGCTGGCAGCCAGCCATCCATTGGCACATGAAAGCTCCCTTGGGCAAGCCTGGGCTGAAGACATCCCTAGAAATCGGTAGCAGGGCAAGGTGGAGCAAACCAACAGGAAGTGGCATTCAGAACTCCACTGCCACTAAGGAGAGCCCTGGGACAGGACTTGGTGACACATGTGGGGCTGGAGTCACTCCTCATCTCAGCAGGTTAACACATCATAGTCAGATCGTAATGGACTTTCAGTCATTGTCCAACTGAGAGGATGAAGTGTCTACCTTTTTGTTTTGATCTGGTCTCAGTCTGCGATTTTGTTGCTGTAGGAAATTTCCAGGGAGGAAATTCTCCCTACCAGTGAGATAAGCAACCCTTCTGTAACTTGTAGTCTTAGATAATTCCCTAGGGCATTGCTTGCCTGGGATTGCAAAGATATTAACTCTCAAGAGGCAGGACCTGAAATCATATCTCCCTGAGGCAGACCTTTATCCACTGTACAACTCCTCAAAAGAGCCACCAAGACAGAAAAAGCTCTCTCTCTCTCTCTCTCTTTCTCTCTCTCTCTTTCTCTCTCTCTCTCTCTCTCTCTCTCTCTCTCTCTCTCTCTCTCTCTCTCTCTCTCTCTCTCTCTCTCTCTCTTTTTTTTTTTCATGCAGTCTTCTGAAGCAGCCCAACACTGTTGAGCACTGTCACTTTAAATGAAAACTAATTTCTGTATAAGAAAATTGGAATCCATTACCCTATTTCAACCATGTCTGTGGTATTTACCATAGCACTGACTGCTGAAATATCACAAATCAGATCTTTCTTAAGGGACTTTCATATAATAAAACACAAAATAGCAGCAAGGGAGAATTCTCTTCCCAGTGATTCAGTGTTTTTAAAAGCAAAGAGACAATCCCAGTTCTAACCTCTTTCAATCTCTAGTTGCTCTAGGACACAAAAAGAAAAAAAAAAAGTGTCCCTTTGTGTGTCATATAAGAGCAAAATTAGGAACTCACAAAGAATATTAGCAGATAATGCTATCAGGGTGGTTGTGTGTTGATATTTCCCCAGCCAAGTAGAAATGCCACAGGTCCTTAGCATGAGAGGAAAAGGGACAGACAGGGATTTTGCTTTTGCTTTCCTACCCTCCCTGTTCTGCTAATATAAGGCCTTTAAATCATTTTTATTGACTTCTCTTATTTATTGAATCCACAGGTGTAGAGCCAATGCCTGGGAGTGAATGTGGAGTAGAGATTTCTTATTATAGTAATTCCCATTAATAAGTGTTACAGAACCATCTGGTCAAAGCAGCCTTTCATTTCTCAGGGTTGAAATAACATACTCCCTACCCTTAATATAAAATGTGCCTGCCCTCTTCCAGGCCTAATATAGGCTTCTTAGTCTTTTTTTTTTTAATCTCTTTTCTATGAGAGCCTTCTGCAAAGAAAGACTAGGTTACCAGTCCACCCCAAAGGCAAAGCAGTGCATCTAGTTTTTGAAAAAAAAACAAAAAACCAAAATAAATAAAGAAAAAAGTTTTTGAAAAACAAAACAAAAAAAATAACAAAAATTATTTAAAGCTATTGCTGAGTCTTATTTTTAAATACTTATTTACTATACTTCCTATATAGAATTCCTACAATTATTACTATTATTATTTATTATTATTGTTAATATTATTATTATTAATAAAAGGTGATAAAAGAGCAACTTTTGGAGCAGAATAACCAAAGCCTTCCTCTTATTATTAATAATAATAGTCAACATTTTATGTTGCTTTTTAAGATTAACTAAGTGCTCTATATGCAATATTTCATTTGATGCTTATAACAACACTGTTGTTGGGTGTTATTTTTATCATTGTCTCACAGATGAGAAAACTGAGGATGAGAAAGATGAAATGACTTATACAAGATCACACAACTGGCAAGGTAGGATCAGAACTCACGTCTTACTTCTTTCAGGTCCAGAGCTCAATTAATTATGTTTTCTAGCTGCCTAAATGTTTTCTCTACAAAGATTCACTCTGATAATATAAAAAGGCCCAAAGTCCTGAGAGGTGCCTCACCTAAATGAAAAGAATACTGGACCAGAAGCCCAAAGAATTAGGTTAAAGCTTCAATTCTGCAACATATTAACCGTGTGATGTTAGACAAGCCTTTATGTTCTCTGAATCTCAATGTCTTCATCTCTAAAATGACAATAGTGACTACCTAATTCGCAAAATGTTGATGACTACAGAGTTTCTCCTTGTTCCTATTCTGTGTAAATTGTAAAGTGATATATGAATGTGAGTTTTTATTATTATCATAAGTTGACTCTTTCAAACAACAACAAAAAATAAACACAACCCCCTTGAGGCTCCTTCTGTTCTATTGTCTCTCAAATTGTGTTCCCAATGAGTCTGTCCCATTTATATGCTCCTCCACAAAAACTTTGTCCATACAAACTTTGTGTCCTTCACATTTATAAGATGGTGTGTTCTACTCTATTCTTTTCAATATTTAACAACTCTAGCCAGAAAGTAAGACCTTGGAATATCTTGAATTTTATAAACAGCAGATTATCCTAATCTTACTGAATAAATGTAACAACAATGCTACTTGCCGCTACTGTGTCTGTGTAAGACCAACAACACCAGCAGACAGGAAGGCTGCTAGCACAGGTCCTTTGATCTGCTTTTCTAAGGAAAGCAACTTGAAGGGGTTAACAGTCTCACCATAATAAAACATACATATATCATTCACTTAGTTCAGAGGGAAAAGCCAGCACCCTGAACTTCAGAGAGAATACAAACAGAAATTACAAGCACAGATTATATAAACATAGCAAATAAACACAAATACATACAGTTACCAGAGACAAGCACCAATATCTGGGTTTTCAAAGCCAGGGGGCTCCAGTGGCCACCCAGAGTCTTGTTTGGTCAAATCACAAGACACCCTTCCAGTGAGTGAAAGCCCCAAGGCAAAATGCTAAGCTCTTAGTATATATACCCTTCCTAGGTCCTGAAGGCTTCATACCTAATCAGCAAAAGGATGTGGACCGGGGGACTTCACAACTAGTTAGCAAAAGGGTGTGGGCCTGGAGCTTTGCACCTAGCAAGACTTAATCAAAGGCACTTGACTGCCCTACTGCTGAAAAGCACTCCAAAACAAAAAACAGCAAAAGTTCACTTTGCTTGCCATTACATTTGAAAGGCAAGACTCATTAAAGGTACTGGATTATCTTAGCATTCTAAAAGAGAAAACAAAAAAGTCCCACCCTAATTACCATAACAATAACTTATATTTTAAGTAACAGGTAACTTGGACTACACACTCCAAATTATGATCCTTCACTCCCAGGTCTAAACTGCACACTCACATACCAAATCTCTGTGTGTGTGTGTGTGTGTGTGTGTGTGTGTGTGTGTGTGTGTGCGCGCATGTGTGTGTGAGCGCCTGTGTCTGTATGCTTGTTTTCTCATTCACCCTTACTCTCTTTTTCCCATTTAGTTTTAAATAATGTAAGATAGTCAGAGGCATTCATCACATTCCCATAGCATGCAAGGAAGCACATTCATTCATGCTTTATTATTTAAGCATGCTTTCTTTTCCGGGCTTTGGTAAAGGTCACTGATTTAAACCTTCACTTTCCCACATGAAATTAACTGACCATAGGAGTTTTTAGGTTTTTTTGATTTTGTGCAGAAGACTTCTGAGATTGCAACTAAGCCCGTAGATAGATTTGAATTGAGTTAATTTCTAGAATAAATGGGATATTAAAGCCTATTACTTCTAGGCATGAAAGGGTAGAAAGGCTATCTTAGGAACATTCTTTGTAAGGAACACCATTTCAAGCCCTAGTTCCACTATTTAGCAAGCTACATAGTCTGCCTAATCCTCAAACTTTCTCATTTGCAAAATTTGATTAATAATATTTCAACCACTACTACTGCCATCACCTACTTACATACAGGGTTATCATATGTGTAACAAAGGTCTCATGAAGTCTCCCTTGAGAAATGTATCCTGGAATTTCTGCTAATTTTCCTAAGACCAGTAGCAGGTATCTAAAGTAATCATTGATGAAAGTCATGGTCCAAGATTCCACCAATATGACTTTCTCTACACATAGACCATTTCTTTTTTGTTCCTGACTAATATTTCACCAGTGTAGAAAAATCCCAGTGTAGAAACTCCACCCACTGCTTCAGAACAGCTCTTCCCTCTGCAGTATTGCAAGGTTGCCCAGGATATTAAGAAGTGAAATGCATCCGTGTTCACATAACTCATGTGTGTCAGAATCAGGACTTAAACTCAGGTCTTTCAGATTCCAAGGCCAGCCCTCCATCCACTACATGATCCTGCCTCTTATTCATAAACCAGCCGAGCCACAAAACTAATAGCAAAGCAATGATTAATTATCAGATAACTCAAGGGAGAAAAAAGAATTGTGCAGTTGAACCATTCTCAATGCCCCATATGCAAATAGATACAATCATTTATGAATACTAAGGAGATTATAATCCAATCTTCACTCAATTCCCGTTCATAGCCATACCATATCAAGGAGATATATGAGAGACACACATAGTTGTTTCCAAATCAACGGCCCATTGTTTAAAATATTTTTTAAAGCAACCTTTCTCATGAAGATCTGCTAAGGCTTCTCAGTACAGAATGGAGATCTGAGAAATCTCTCAGCTTGGCCATGGGGTGAGGAATGCTTTGGTTATTCTGCTCCAAAAGTTGCTCTTTTATCACCTTTTATCACCCACAGATAATCTCTGTGTCTCCACTCATGCCTTCTTCCTAAGGCCTTGTTCTTTTAACCTCCAGATTCCTAAACGTGTTCTGAATGGGTGATTCCACCACTCTGTGGCCAGACAGACAACCTCCTGGAGTTAGAGTCTATGAAATTTCTTCCAATTGGTTTCTTCATGAAACCAATGGAGTACATGAAATTTTTTCCAATAAATAATGTTGTCAGTATCTCAAGCATCATGGGAAATGGGGTCTCTGGTTATTTTTACCTTTATCATTCCACACATTCCAAATATATGAAGTATATGAAAGTACTTTATAAACATAGATATATGCAAATATGTTTTTGTATAATCTAAGCTTGTTTGTTTATGTATTCTAAGTACTTAGATGAACTCTAGGTCTATAAGCTAAATACTATTAGAGGAACAGAATATTACAGAAAGGTATTTTAAATACAGAAAAACTTTTATATGTAATGTTGCATAGTGGATACAAAATTGGAATCAGAATCAGGAAGATCTGGATTCAAATTCTAATTAAGACACTTTGAGCTCTGTAACTCTGAAAAAGTAAATTAATCTCCCTGAACCTCAGTTTCTGTGTCTGTTAAATGCAGATGATAGACACAGCACCTATCTCACATAAGTTATATGTGCCTACTATGTGCTTGGTGCTAGGGAGATAAAGACAAAAATAAAATAGTCCCTGACCACAAGGAGTTACAGTCTGAGGAGGACAAATATAAATAAATACAGTGCGTGTATATGTGTGTGTGTGTGTGTATATATATATATATATATATATATATATATATATATATGTATATATATATATGTATATGTATATGTATGTGTATATATGTGTATATATGTATACACACACACTATACATATACACACATATATATACATATATGTATGTATATACTTATATATGAATATACACATATATATTCATGCATATATAGGGTATATGTGCGTATATACATATTTTGTGTGTATATATATATATATATACACATATATGTGTATATATGTATATGTGTGGGTATTGGTGTGGGTGTGGGTATGTATACACATTGTGATTCTGTAAGGGCATGGCTGATGATCTTCCAAAGGAGATATAAAAAGAACAAGCTGATGGAAAGAAGAACCAAGAGGGAGCCAAGAAGGCAGAGTAAAAGCAGGAACTTGCTTGAGCTCTCCCCTAAACCCCTCCAAATACCTGTAAAAAATTACTAAAGAAATTCTAAAGCAATACAACCCCCAAAATGACAGAGTAAAACAAATTTCCAGCCCAAGGCAACTTGGAAGGTCAACAGGAAAGGTCTATTGCACCAATCTGAGTGAAGAGCACAGTGTGGCGGGGGCCACACCAGCATAGACCAAGCCCCAACAAACTTGGAGTAGGCCTCAGAGCAATGAATCTCTGGCAGTTGTGGTGGTTTCCTGACTTCTAAAGCCACAAATACCAAAGACAACTTAGGTCAGTAGAAAACATCTGTGGGAACCTGGGTAAGAAAGGAGCATAGTCTGGCCCCTGTCCCAGGGCAACAGAAGTGGTGGCAGTTGTGGTGGTGGCAGCAGCAGTAGCAGCAGCAGCTCCTTCTGGAGCTCTCAACACACAGACCTGATCAGAGCAGGATTTCAGGGATCTCTTTGCTGGCACCGAGGCAGGATTCTATTGGTTTGCCTGTGCTTGGATCTGGGTCACAGTCCTGGGTGGTGGTCTTGGGCAGAGGAGGACCAATGGTGTGGCAGAGCTTGTAGTGGCTGCAGAGAGAGAATCCTCCTCACAGTTCCAAGACACAAAAAAGTGCTTGAGGTCTCTCACAGACCAGAGTACAGGCCAGCAAAGGAGTAACACCTCTCTTTTGATCATAACACATTGGAAGAACTAAGAATTTACATGTCCCTAGCTGCGCAAAAACCTCTAAAGCTTGGGGCAGTACATCCTGCACACTGGAAGCAGAGCCCCACCTTAAGAAAGAGCTGAAAAATCAAGTAATTGGCTGGGAAAATGACCAAGTAGTGGGAAAAAATCAGACTATAGAAAGTTACTTTGGTGACAAGGAAGATCAAAACATACAACAGAAGACAACAAAGTCAAAGCTCCTACATCCAAAGCCTCCAAAAGAAAAACATGAATTGGTCTCAGATCATGGAAGAGCTCAAAAAGAATTCTGAAAATGAAGTAAGAGAGGTAGAGGAAAAATTGAGAAGAGAAATGAGAGTGATGCAAGAAAATCAAAAAAACTAGTCAGCAGCTTGCTAAAAGAGCCCCCAAAAAATGCTGAAGGAAATAACACTTTAAAAAGTAGACTAACCCAAATGGCAAAAGAGGTCCATAAAGCCAATGAGGAGAAGAATGCCTTAGAAGGCAGAACTGGCCAAGTGGAAAAGGAGGTCCAAAAGCTCACTGAAGAAAATAATTCTTTAAAAATTAGAATGGAGCAAATGGAAGCTAATGACTTTATGAGAAATCAAGAAATTATAAAACAAAACCTAAAGAATGAAAAAAATAGAAGGCAATGCAAAATATTTCACTGGAAAATAGATCCAGAAGAGATAATTTAAAAATTATTGGACTACCTGAAACCCATGATCGAAAAAAGAGCCTAGACATCATCTTTCAAGAAATTATCATGTAAAACTGCCCTGGTATTCTAGAACCAGAGGGTAAAATAGAAATTGAAAGAATACATGGATCATCTCTTTAAAGACATCCCAAAAGGAAAATTTCTAGGAATATTGAAACCAAATTCCAGAGTCCCCAGGTCAAGGAGAAAATATTGCAAGCAGCCAGAAAGAAAAAAATTTAAGTATTGTGGAAACACAATCGGGATAACTCAAGATCTAGCAGCTTCTACATTAAGGACTTGGAGGGCTTGGAATATGATATTCAAGAGGTCATAGGAGCTAGGACTAAAGCCAAGAATAACCTATCCACCAATCCTGAGAATAAGCCTTCAGGGGAAGAAATTGACATTCAATGAAATAGAGGACTTTCAAGCATTCTTTTTTTTTTTTTATTAACATCTTTAGTTTTCAGCATTAATTTTCACATGCGTTTGAATTACAGATTTTTCTCCCCATTTCCACCCCCCCCACTCCAAGATGGCGTACACTCTGGTTGCCCCGTTCCC
>CM053623.1:276007624-276042213 GCA_028646595.1 Phalanger gymnotis
CCGCTCCCCTCGGCTGGGGGCTGGGAGTTCTGTTCGGGACAGACCTTACCCCGAGACCATCCAGGCAGACCTGGGCTGGAGTCCTGCTTCCCTCTGCCCCTTTGTGGGTTCTGTAGTTCTAGAATTGGTTCAGAGCCATTTTTTCATAGGTTTTTGGAGGGACTTGGAGGGGAGCTCACACCGGTTACTGCTTTCCAGTTGCCATCTTGGCTCCCGACTTTCAAGCATTCTTGACGAAAACACCAGAGCTGAATAGAAAATGTGACTTTGAAATACAAGAATGAAGGGAAGAATGAAAAGGTAAAGAGGAAAGAGAAATCATAAGGGACTTACTAAAGTTGAACTGTTTACATTCCTACATGGAAAGATGATATTTGTAACTCAGGAGACCTTTCTCACTACTAGGGTAGTTACAGGGAATATATATATACACACACACACACACACATATACACATATGTATGAATATATATATATAATATACATTACATATATACATACACACAAACACACATATGTATATGTATGTATATGTATGTGTATATGTATGTATATATACATATACATGTATGTATGTATGTGTATCTATGTGTGTGGATAGATAGATAGATAGACAGACAGATATAAGACGAGAGAGAGACAGAGACAGAAGGTACAGGGTGAGCTGAATACGAAGGGATGACATCTAAAAAATAAAATTAAGGGGTTAGAGAGGAATATATTGGGAGAAGGAGAAAGGGAGAGATAGATGGGGTAAATTATCTCACATAAAGAGGCAAGACAAAGCTGTTATAATGGAAGGGAAGAGGGGAGAGGTGAAAGGGAATGAGTGAACCTTAGTGTCATCAGATTTGGCTTGAGGAGGGAATAACATACACATTCAATTGGGTATCTTACTCTATAGGAAAGTAGTGGGGAAAGGGATGGGGGTGGGGATGATAGTAGTCAGATGCAAACACTTTTGAAAAGGGACAGGGTCAAAGAAGAAAATAGAATAAATGGTGGCTGGGATAGGATGGAGGGAAATATAGTTAGTCTTACACAACATAACTATTATGGAAGTGTTTTGCATAATAACACATGTATAACCTATATTGAATTGCTTGCCTTCTCAATGGGGGTGGATGGGGATGGAAGAAGGGAGAGAATTTGGAACTCAACATTTTAAAAACAAATGTTAAAAATTGTTTTTACATTCAACTGGGAAATAAGATATATAGGCAATGGGGTATAGAAATCTATCTTGCCCTACAAGAAAGTAAGGAGGAAGGGGATAAGGGTGGGGGTGATAGGAGGGAGGGCACACTGTGGGAAGAGGTAATCAGAATGCATGCCATCTTGGGGTGCAGGGGAGGGGAGAGATGGGGAGGAAATTTGGAACTCAAAATCTTGTGGAAATGAGTGTTGAAAACTAAAAATAAATAAATTTTGAAAAGGCTCAAATTTTTTTTAGAAAAAAGATATGAATTCAAATTTGGTTCAAACATGTTTTAGCTGTGTGACCTGGGTAAATGACCTATCTGCCTTAGTTTCCTCAATTGTAATGTGGGATTCTAAAAGCATATACCGTACAAGATTGCTTTGTGTATCAAATCATATAAAATTCATAAAGCACCTTGAATAGTTCCTGGCACATAGTAGTTTCTTAAATGTTTATTTTCTTAAAAGAAAGAAATAAGAGAAAGGACAATATCAAGAACATTCAAGGAGCAGGCCAAAATAGGAGTTGGTCAATGTTATCAGACAATACAGGGAAATTAAGGATTAAAATTCGTTCCTCTGTGTGAATCATATGTGAAGGAGTTCAGAAAACAAAAAAATTAAGATTTTCTAACTGCCCTCTCCTTACAGCCCACACTGCTACAGAAGTAGATCAGTTAAAACCCATGGTTCTTTAAGAGTACCATTTAAAAAAGAGAAAAATTGTTCATTTTTCCTGGTAATGATGCTAGGATTCAAATAAGCAAGCCTCTCAAATACTTCATAACACCCTTTACTTTTCCCTTGGGTTGACTGATGTTCTTTCTCATATAAATTTGTAGCTTTGGCTCAGGCCATCGTATCTATTCTCTGTGGGTTTAAAAATCTAAATGAATCACACCTAATCTTTTCTTTCTTTTAAAAAAAAATACCACAGCTGCAAGTTGTTATCGACTGTGGCAGGAGCAAGAGAGTATGTTTCTGGCAGCATAAAACCTCCCCACTAGTCAGTATGATATCCAGAAGTCTCTGAAGTCCTCTGACAGTTGTAGGGCCAAAGAGAGTGATGTTCTCATTCAAAGGCAGAAGCTGGCCCTCAGAGGGGGCATCCAGTGAAGTGCTTACGAGGCCCAAGAAACGTCAGAGAATATGGCAGCTTAAGGAAGCTATTTTGACTCACTTGTGGAATATTCCACTAGCAGAATTGTTGTTAAATGCCTGGTGAGAGAACTCTGAATACTGGAGTATCACACTATGGGTCTATTTCTATGGCATCTCTTCTGACTTATTTTTCTAGTAGTTATGATGGAGTGTCTTTTAATTCTATTTTCTTAATTACATGTAAGTTTTCTAACTTTTTTTTTTCTAATTTTGAGTTTCATATTCTCTCCCTCCCTTTCCTTCCTCCTCTTGAGAAGGCAAGCAATATGGCATAGAATATATATGTTAAGTCTTGCAAAACATTTCCATATTAGCTATGATAAAAAAAAAAGGAGAATAAATAAATTTTTTTTTAAAAAAAGTATGCTTTCATCTTCATTCACACTCCAAAAGCTCTTTCTCTGGCAGTAGACAGCATTTTTCAATGTGATGGGATAACTTAAGCAGTCTATGCCTTTTCACCAAGTTCCCTTATAATCAAGGCAGGTAGATGAGTATAGATATGGAACAGTTTTTTTGTTTGTGTCTAACTAATTAACATAGGATTGATAAGATTAATCAATGTGGGAGACTAGCCAGTGCTCTTCATTAACACTTGTGCTTTTTTTCTCTGTCAGTATCAACTGGGACATACACCAACAAGCAATGGATTCGTACTGGTACCTTGTTAAAAATCACCCATCTATTAGTGTGTTTTTGTTTTATTTTTTACCTTAAAGAGAAACATGAAGCAAATTAAAATTATGCTTAAATGTATATGCACCTCACCTTGTTCTCATTGCAAAATGTCTCCCCTAACAGTATCCACACACACACACACAAACACACATATAAAAAGAACTAATTACTTTTTTTAAAAAAATGAACATCAGCCTACACATCAGTCTTAAAAATGGTCACCTATTGGTACAGGATGATGTGTGTGTGTGTGTGTGTGTGTGTGTGTGTGTGTGCACGTGTGTGTGTGTGCGCGTGTGTGTGTGTGTGTGTACACACACATATACACGCACATACATATATAATTCTATTATAATAAAATATTTTAATTTTCTTCATTTTTACTTCCTAAAGGCAGGATTTTTGGGGTTGGAATTGGTAAACTGACTTAGCTTTTGTTTTTGCTCTTATATTTTAATTCAAGAAGGAAAATAATGTTAGGAAGGTCAATACATCCATTGCATTCAATTCATTTTAACAAGCATTGTTTAAGGCCTACCATTTACATAGCACCGATATTACCTAGAAGACCAAGACAAAAATCTAAGGGTCGCATTCTACTGAAGGAAGAGGTATACAACATGTCCACAGATCTGTATATATGATGCAAGTTGAGAAAGAAAAGAAGTCCTACAACTTGGACATATCATGGAAGGTTTACTATAAGAAACGGCATCTGAGTTGAACTTTGAGGGAAGATAGGTATTCCGAAAGGTATAGATGAAATGTGAGAGTATTTCAGGAATGGAACATGGCTTGTTCAGATGTACAGAGGTAGGAGAGAGGGGACTCTAGGAGAGTTAATTTGACCAAAATATAGATTTCATGAAGAGAAATAACAAGAAATCAGTTGGTAAAGGCAGATTTGTGTGAGATTGTTTTAAACACCAAGATTATCTAACTCCTTTAGCCCTATGCTAGGCTATATCCCCAAGTAGGTCAAACTTAGAAATGACAAGAAGATGTTTCTAACAGTATTTTTTGGGGTAGCAAAGAAATGGAAATTAAATAGATGCCCATGCATGAATGAATGGCTAAACAAATTGTGGTACATGAATTTAATAAATATTTCTGCATTGTAAGAGATTGTAAATATGAAGAATACAGAGAAGCTTGATGGTATTTTATGTGCTAATGATGCAAAGTAAGTATGATCAAGAGACTAATAGTATTACAACCATATAAGTGAACGACAACAACAAAAATTCTTGGCCTGAAAAAAGTAATAGGAGAGTGCACCTCCCTCCCTTATCTTGCAGAGGTGAGTGTAAACACTACACATAGTGTTGGGTGTGGTTAATGTTCTAGTTACTTTTGCTGAACTTCTTTGTTTTGCTATTTGTTATGGCTCTCTTGATTAGGAAAACAATGAAATATAATGATAAATTAATTAATTAATTAAATGATATTATTAATGATAAAAGCAGAAAGTAGCAGTATTTTTTTAAATGTCAGCGGAGCAATTTATACTTCACAGCCCAATACATCTTGAACCATTTTTCCAGGGAGATTGTTGGAATCTCTTACCCTAAACAAAATTTTACAAGCTGATAAAAGGTGGATAATAGTTACTTTTAATGCAAATATCATTCCTATACCTCTCAAACTCTTGGCTACTTTGGACATTTACCAGATACTTCCTATCCTTCTACACACGCATAGTCAGAGACATAGATAAAAGGCCCACTACCAAATGACTCATATTTCATATTTATTTATACCAAGGTTCCAGTCATGGAAATAGCGATAGGGATTTTTGTACTTCTGTAACTATAATATGGTAAGACTGTAATATTACAATCACTTATCATCTTTGTCAGCAAAAAACTTCTTATGGTAGACATTTATTGTAACATATATAATCAATGGAGTGATAGTTTACCCTTTCCTTTCTCTTTTGAGTAACTAGGAAATTAAACTGTTTTCGCCTAAGGTATGAATGGTAATGGATTGACTTAATAACTAGGAGAGACTGGAAAATAGAAAGGAAGAGAACTGGCAGTGTGAGGATAGTGGTGATGATTAGAAGAGAAGGAAGTTTGGAGCACTTTGCCTTCCTCTTGCACTGGTAAGGTAGAATCCCAAAGATAAGTCTAAAAATGTGCTCTTTTTTAGCTGGACAAACTGATATATAAGGTGTCTATGTTTTGAACACATGAGGAATAGTAGGAAATTTGAAAGAGAAGAAGGGGAAAAGGAAGGATGAAGGGAAGGAAGGAAGGAAGGAAGGAAGAAAGGAAGGAAGGAAGGAAGGAAGGAAAAATGAAAGGAGAGAAAAGGGGAGGGAGGGAGATGGGAGAGAGGAACGGAGTGAGGGAGGAAGGGAGGGAGGGAGGAAGAGAGGGAATAGAAGGGAGAAAGGGAAGGAGGGAGGAAAGAAGGAAAGAAGGATGGAAGGAAAAAGAGAGGGAGGGAGGGGAAGGGAGAGAGAAGGGAGGGAGAAAGGGAAGGAGGGAGGAAAGAAGGAAGAAAGTAAGGGAGAGAGGAAGAGAGAGAGAGGAGGAGGTGTGGAGGAAGGGAGGGAGAAAGAGAAGGAGGGATAGAGAAAATGAGAAAGAGAGGAAGGGAGAAGGGAAGGAAAGGAGGGAACAGGGGAGGAGATAAGAATGACTTTTTATACCCTCATCTTTGAGGGACATGAAGGAATTTGCTGACATAACTTTTGTGGTTAGGGGGCCTTTACCAGAGGAACATATTTTTGGGTATAAGTATCCTTGGGAATTTTTAACACTTGTTAAAAGCATTTCTAATATTACTAATTATGTATTTGCAAGCAGAGAATTCATAGGATCATAGATTTAGAACTAGAAGGGAAATTAGAAACTATCTCATCCAGCCCGCTAGTTTTATATATGAGATTATATATAAGATTCAGAGAGGTTAGAAAACTTGACCTAAGAATGAATCTTCCCTCTCTCATCCACACACCATTTCTTTGAAGAGAAAACATGGAACTTACTGTGAGACCGGGTTCATTAGTTTCGCAAATTGTCAGGGTGGGAAGTATGTTTACATTTTATTACTTTTCCTTGGTGGGTGCCAAGAACCAAAACCAAAATTCCTCTCAAGATATACCCAGTCTATCAATCAAGAAGTATTTACTAAATACCTACCACATGCCGGGCACTGTAGTAAACACTAGGAGTACAAAGACAAAAGCAAAAGAGTTCCTGCTCTCAAGAAGCTTATATAATATTGGGGGAGAGAACATGTGCATATTCAGACAAACACAAAACCCATACCAGGTAACCTTGAGGACTTAAGTGAACAGATGCAGTAGCACCTGAGTGGAACCAGGAAAAAGACTCATGCAGAAGATAGCATTTGAACAGAGTCTTGAAGGAAACTAAGACTTTTTTGCTGTGGGAGAGTCTCTATACACAAAGACTAGTTGTCCTGATCTTTATCTTGCTACTGAGCCCAGATGGCTCGGGAGGGGAAAGTGGGGCTGCTGACTTTGCACACCCTCCCTCACTTAAATCCAGTTCACTTGCAAGTCGTGGTATCACCTACCTGATGTCATGGTCCTCTTCCTGAATGAAGGACAAACAACAACCTGTGAGTGGCACAAGCTGCCCTGCTGGAGACCCAACTGGCCTTTCCAGTTGGGCAATGCAGCTCCTTCCTTCCTTCCTTCCTTCCTTCCTTCCTTCCTTCCTTCCTTCCTTCCTTCCTTCCTTCCTTCCTTCCTTCCTTCCTCCCTCCCTCCCTCCCTCCCTCCCTCCCTCCCTCCCTCCCTCCCTTCCTTCCTTCCTTCCTTCCTTCCTTCCTTCCTTCCTTCCTTCCTTCCTTCCTTCCTTCCTTCCTTCCTTCCTTCCTTCTTCCTCCCCTCCCCTCTCCCCTCCCCTCCCCTCCCCTCCCTTCCCCTCTCCTCTCCTCATTCCTCTCCCTCTGTCCACATATGATATAATTCCCTTACCTGAGGGTGTCTTGCCCAAAAGAATGTAAACTTTGATCCTTGAAAACTTGAAAGATATCTTAGAGTTTGGGGGCTAGATTTCTTTCTTAAGGACCAGGCCTTAAACCCAAATCACTCTGGCTCTCATGGATTGGCCAACAATAGGTCTTAGCCCCAAGTTCAGTCTGGTCAACGTTTGGTTCTGATGGCTCAGAGTGAATGTAAACAGCAACTGTTACTGGTTTGGCCAGAAACCCTGATGGTTTTCCCCTCCTAGAATGATTTTTTTTGATTAGGTAAAAAAGGCCATTCTCTGCCTTATTTATTACCTAGCCTTAATCACTGAATGGGCATTGCCTCAGTCAAACTGAAACCTATTAAAAAAGACCTTAGTTTAAAAAGGCCAAAGTCTCCCACTGCATCCAGTTGTCCTGATCTATATCTTGGCACTGGACCCAGATGGCTCCAGAGGAGAAAATGAGGTTGGTGACTTTGCACAGCCCCCCTCACTTAAATGAGGTGTAGGGGTATGTTCCGGGAGGAAGCTATTGTGTGAAGTAAATAAAATGTGAAGACTTCACAAAGAAGATATGTATAAATATATACATACATACATACATATATATATATATATATATATATATTAAGAAATGTTTAAAAATCAAGAAATAGAGAAATAGGGAAGTA
The DNA here is from genome assembly GCA_028646595.1 of Phalanger gymnotis. NCBI lineage: Eukaryota > Metazoa > Chordata > Mammalia > Diprotodontia > Phalangeridae > Phalanger > Phalanger gymnotis. The sequence continues at coordinate 276,015,288 of CM053623.1, forward strand.
AAAAAAAATATTCTGAGGCCGTGAGAGTCTGATGGCTCAACCTCTGGGAAAGTTTACCCTGAAACTTTTTGTTCTTTCTTCTGGTTCTGGTTTAAAGATCTGCTCAGTAAGAATAGGGTCACTGTGACCTGCTTTCCTTTACTGTAAAAGTACTGTAAGAGAATGCAGAGAATCTCTTCCTCCCCTTATCCTATTCTCCTTCTTTAGATTTATAGATGTCACCTCAGTTGTAATCATTAACTAAGGGAATGGGAATTGGAGTTTCTGTGCCTCGATTTCCTGGTTCTTTGTCTAGCTTTGGTACTCAGATTTGTAAGCCCACATCCTAGCCAACGGTGAGAAGGGTCAGAGGTGGGTGGGAATTCTCTTGTGTTGGGTATAATTATTGGTGCTTTGCCCCTTGTAAAGCACCTCCTTTGCTGGTTCTGCTCTGTGCTAGTAGAGAACGCCCTGTTCTCATGAGAATTGAATAAAAACTATTTCTGTTCCCACCCTGATATGGCTCCTTATTATAAATTTAATTGGTGAGGGTCTTTCATCCCACATACTGAGATGCAACAAAATATGGATTACTTCTCTGCTGCTTGTGCCAATCTTGGCCTAACAATTAACACCAAGAAAACAGGTGCCCCATTAGCCGCCACCACACCATCCATATGTAGAACGATCAGTTATAGCAAATGGAGGCATTTTGAATGCTGTGGATAAGTTCACTTACCTTGGTAGCGTACTGTTCAGGGATGTACATATTGATAATGAAGTTGACGCATGCATTGTCAGAGCTAACTCAGTGTTTGGGAGACTCCAAAGGAAAGTATGGTAGAGAAGTGGTATTAGACTGACTACCAAACTGAAGGTCTACAGAGCTGTGATGCTGACCTCATTGTTGTATGCCTGTGAAACCTGGACAGTCTATCAGCACCATGCCAGGAAACTGAATCGCTTCCATTAGAATTGTCTTAGGAAGATTCTGAAGATCACCTGGCAGGATAAAGTATCAGACACTGAGGTCCTACCTGGAACTAAACTGCCAAGCATTCAAACTCTGCTTCAGAGAGGGCAGCTCCAATGGGCTGGCCACATTGTCTGAATGCAAAATGTACACTTGCCAAAAAGACTATTACATGGAGAACTCACACAGGGCGAGCATTCACATGGTGGTCAGAAGAAGTAATACAAGGACGCTCTCAAGGCCTCTCTCAAGAACTTTGGAATTGATTGTGTGACATGGGATACATTGGTGCAGGACTGTCAGCATGGCATGCCCACATCAGAGAAGGTGCTGCACTCTATAAGCAAAGCAGAATTGAAACAGCTCAAAGGAAACACAGGATGTGCAAATTTAGAATATCCATCTCAAATGATCACACAGACTGTTTGTGTCCGACCTGTGGTGGAGCATTCCAAGTTCCTATTGGTCTGATCAGCCACAGTCGGACACTTTGAAACTTGACTCTAGCATAGTGATGTCATTTTGATCCTCTTTGAGAATGAAGGACAACAGCCAACCAACCCTCACTTAAATACAATTCACTTTCAAGTCATGGTATCCCCTTCCTGATGTCATGATGCTCTTTAAGAACTAAGGACAAACAACAATATACAAAGATTGTACATACTTTCCCCTCTGCCCAGACTCCCTGTCTCCCTCTTGTTGTCATCCTTATCTTTCATCACACATACCTATATCCACCTATAACCAGAGTATCATGTCCGAACCTTAAATACCACAGAGGGTTGTAGGTATAGGGAATATTGTGCTTTGCAACATCAAATAGCTGCACCTTGGTTAAAAAAAAAGCCAGTATTCCTAGGGGTCAAAGTAGCTCTAAATTTTCTTGCCAGCCATTAAAGTTTCCATGAAATCTTCCAAGATATCTTGGGGTTTACAGGCTAGATTTTTTTTTCCTTAATGACCGTGTCTTAAACCCACATCACTCTGGCTCTCATTGACTGGCCAATAGGTCCCCAGCCAAGCCCCACTTGGTCATTGTTTGAGCTCTGATAGACTCATAGTGAACGAAGGACAAACAAGGACAGCAGCACCCTAATTTTCTACTGCCCACTGATAAATGAGTGCTGGTCTTTTTAATCAATTGCAGCTGTGTGTTTTGGAAACAACCAGTTAGTAACAAAATACCTGAACTATCACTCACATGCTTTCCTCAAAACTCTCTATACGTAAATAACCTACAGAACTCATGTTATTTCCTTGCCAAGGTTTCCTGTTAACCCAAGTCAGACCCAAGGAGTCTTATTCCTTTATTCCCTTAAAGCGCTAAATGGCAATTACAACCCATCCTCCCTCCCCATCCATAAACAGGTAGAAATTGTCATGTTCAGGCGGCATGAGTGACCTCTAATCTTTCCCAAAATGCAAATATGCAAATAAAAAGTCCTAGCTGAAGTGTGACAATTTCACAGAGCCCTCACCTACACTATGGTAACCAGACCAAGAAAATGGGGAGAAATAAGAGGAAAATTATTTTGGCTACCTAACTAGTGGCTTGGTCTGGTATTTTTCTCACCTAAATCAAGATAGAGATCTTTTCTCCCCCTGTAATGACTGAGTATAGGACTTAACGGTCTGACTTTTCAGATTGGCTTTTTTCTTTCTTCCAAGTCTTTATTCTTAATCTTTTCTTCCATCTTAAAATTCTATTCTAAGATAAATATCTAGAAATATTCTTTTAGAGCAACAAAGGACCTGGTGTTTGGTGACGTCTTGAGTAAAAGCACACATAAGAATAACCTTACTTTATGGGCATTTGTCTGGGACCTTTTAAAAGCAACCTTATCCAGCATAAGGAAATCATAGAAGCTGAACGACATCGCTGCGAAATTTCACTCTGTTCACGTTACTTCTGATGTTTTAACGTATTCTTCTCACTAATGTCACAGCTGGAGAAAGGTTTGAGGGGGTGGCAGACGACTAATCTTTGTTATAACTTGCTATATAAAATGGCAGAATATAGATTCAAATGGGTTGAGATCTATAAGACACTTAGTATCACTGACAGTCATGTGACAGTTAATGGGGGAGGGTACTCAAAAACAAGACAAAAAAGTGAATAAATGTCTCCATAGTTTTGCACTGTTCTAAGAGTCTGGAAAATGGAATTTGCTTCATAAATGCAGATCAGAAGACTTGAGAGATGCTAGTTTAAAGAAAGAGGAAAATAGACAACGTACCTTCCTCTCCTCTTTGCAGAAGATCTGTGGTTGAGGTGGGGCAAAGAGAGGTAATGGTGAAGTTTTAAAAAAAATAAGAAACATTAAGGAAAAGAGCGAAGAGAGGAAAGAAGAGGAGAGGGGAGGGGAGGGGAGAGAGGAGGAAAGGAGAGGAGAGGTTTCTTTTCATAAGAAAATTCTTTTAAAGTGAATACCTTTCAAAGTATTTCAATGAGAAAGCTCTGCCACCTACATTCCACCATTCCACTATGTTTGGAATGTTACCATCCTTTCACTTTTCTCCTCTTCTGAATTTCCTATACAATTCTCTGAAATGTCCCCCCTTCCCTCAACATTTTAAGTACCGCTTTCTTCAGCACAGGGAGAGCAGTTCCTTCCTGCACTTGAAACTCACGTTGGTTCAACAGGTGAATGAATTTCAATTTTTTCTAGGCTTCCAGGAAGACTGCCATGCAGAACTGAAACCTGAATTTGCTTACCACATAGCGGTTGCTGAATGTAAAAAAGTCTCATTAAACAAGGTAGACACATCTTCTTAATGGAGTGTTAAAATACATGTGATGTAATGGATATTTCCACAAATGGCAACATTAAACTTAAATGTGTATCAACATATGAAGCATAACTAAATTTATGAGCATTCCACTGCAGAGGAATGAATAAAGTCTCCTAAAATTGACTCATGCAATAAAAATTCATAATTGTAAAATATTTTGTATCTATTATACCCAGTGGCACATTGACAATAATTTCATCTATTGACACTGAACTTTTAATCAGAAGACCCACATCCCAGTAATACTACTTACTACCTCTGTGAGCTTAGGAAAACCACAAGCGCCCTGGGCCTCAGTTTCCTTGTCTGGAAATGAACTAGATTTAAATTGAGCTAGATATCCTCTAAGGAATCTCCAAGCTTTAGATCCATGATCCTATGAATCATTCTATCTCTATATCTCTTAGAGTCTGGGAAAGAAATATTTCTGAGAACTTAATCAAACTTTTTGACAGGGAAAATTCAATACAGCAATTGAAACATCTGCAAGAAATATACTTTTCTGTTTGCTATCCAAATGAGAGGAAGATAACCAAGAAAATATGCCATTTTTTTCAAAATGCAACACTTTTTTCAAGCTCACTAAAGAATTAATGCATTTCTAGAATAGCTTATATATACATACATATGTGTGTGTGTGTGTGTGTGTGTGTGTGTAAATTTCTAATGGTTTAAAGTTGAAGTTCTAAGGAAAATTGCATCAATTTCAATAAAGCTGAAAATCATGTAAAATCTACTCATATTTCCCATTGGAATTGATTTAATACGATATAGAAGAAATATGTTTTCCAATATGAAATTTTTTGAAGTACAGAAACACTGTTAGCAAATGCTCTCCAGTTTGGACAGAAGATCTTGTTCCAAGACATCTGCATTTATTTCATTGTCATCAAAAGACAGCTTTATTGTATAAGTTGACTATGTATCTTAAAATTGGATACTTCCTGAAAGAGTGGAAAAAATATACTGGCCAAAACATTGATCAAAATGTAAATACGCTCCCTTAACCATTTAATGAAACCTCAGCAGCAATTTGTGAAAAGTTAATTTCTTTTGAACGACAGGCAACAAGGAAACTTAATTGTAATGTGTTTAGTTTGCTGTCTCTTAGGATTTTCCTAAATTAACATTTTCTGGAGTTCAATTTAGAAATAAAAAGAAAAGCATGCTCTGGAATTTTAAAAAAAATACTGGTTTAATTAATGATTTGTCCAGTAAGTCAATTAATGAGACTGTGGCTCATTTTAATTATCATGGCATAGCACTTTGAACATCCCAGTTTTTCAGTAGGGATCCCAGAAAAGCTAGCTACCCTAGGATTGAAGTATTTCGTGGGTCAGCACCCATTTACATTCATAACTCACAAGGAACTACTAATGCATTTACTTTTACTAGTCATCCAGGGGATGCATTACTTTAAAACAAAAGAAATTTAATCAGGGAGCATAGCAAATAAACTGACAAGAAAAGATTGTGCTCATGAGCACATGGCCATAAATTCTTGCACAGGCTATCACACCAGCAGTCAGAAGGGCACAGACTCAGAGAATGTTTGTGATCAGAGAACATGAATTGAGGGCTCACATCAGGAACCCATGTGGCCTGGATACATGTATGAGTAGTATTCACATAGATGAAGCATGTGACTGTGATGTGTGCATGTGTGGCACTATATGACAGCTGATGTCTTTTAGTAATGTAATTCTAATGCTTTCTGCTTTTCTTCCCTAGGTGTCCTAGTCTTCACTGAGGACCAGGTATTGTTGCATTGCCCACTGCCGATCTCTCTGCTAGTTTCATATTTAATGCTGGGTTCTTCTTGTGGTCATTAAATTTCTCTTAGCTACAATTTTTTGGACTTCATCTCTTCAGGACCATTTAATGACCCTCTTGGTTCTCATCTACTAAGGTTAAATGACTTGAAAGCCTCTCTCAGAAAAGACTGATTGAAAGCTTTTTTAGGCCATAGGTGCATCTAGGAACTACCATGCCAAGCTATGAACTGAATAAAAGCCAGTCAGCATACCCCCAGGTTAAAATGGTACCTATCCTTTTGATGACCTGTGTCTGATGCTGATTTGAAATGTCTTGTCCCAACCGGCTATATGACTTAGGGTTGGAAATTCCTTGTAACTTCTGTTTAGTCCCTTATGGTGTTACAATGACTTCTCTCAACCCCTTTTAGATTACTGTCTTAAAGAAGCTCTAAAGAAGATTGGTGGGATGAGGCTGTAAAATTTTTTTCCACTTCTAGAATTCTCTCTGGGTTGGCATGCAAATGAATCTAAACAAAAACAAAAGTTAAATGAGAAATCAAAGTCTTTGCCCTCTACATTCTTGGCTCACATTCCTGCCTTTCTTATGTGTATCCATCAATGACTAGGCTCTCTCCTTGCACCACCCCCACAAAAAAGTCAGCATTCGTGCTGTATTCTGGACAACACAAAACTTTACTGTCTCCCTGTATGTGAAAGAGGCATTGTATTTGCTATCTACAGCATAGGAAACTTTTAATGATTAATGGTTTAGGGAAAAATGTATTTCTTCTTTTTTTTTTAAGGAATAGATTTTTATTGATATCATGTCTTTACAGGGACTAGATTACCCTTGTATGCATCTGCCTTCTTGTTATGGTAATTAGGGTGGAACTTTTTTTGTTTTCTCTTTTAGAATGCTGAGGTAATCAAGTACCTTTGATGAGTCTTGCCTTTCAAAAGTGATGGCAAGCAAAGTGGACTTTCTGTTGTCTTTTGTTTCTTTGACTGAATCAAGAGTCTTTGACCTGCTTAAGAAACCTTAGTTCACATAGGTTTGAGTCCCATGGTTATGTTGCCCTCTGACCCTCAGAAGGGTATGTGAGATCTGATGTTGGCATTTTGTTTTGGGGACTCTCACTCACTGAAAAAGTGTTATGTGATTTGACCAGACGAGACTCTGGGTATGCGTTGTTAAGAGCCCTCCAACTTTGAAAACCCAGATGTTGGTGCTTCTCTCTCTGGTAACTGTTGGTGTATTGCTTGGACAGACAACTAGAAGCCTGTTTGCTAATTTGTGTTTATCTGCTCTGTTTATATAATGTATGCTTGTAATTTCTGTTTGTATTCTCTCTGAAGTTCAGGGTGTTGGCTTTTCCCTCTGAACTAAGTGAATGATATATGTATGTTGAATTAAAGTAAGATTGTTAACCCTTTAAAGTTGCTTTCCTTAGAAAAGCAGATCAAAGGACCTGTGCTAGCAGCCCTTCTGTGTGCTCTTGTTGGTCTTTCACTCCCACAACAGCTGCTAGCAATATTGCTGTTTGTTACACTTCCAGAGAAACATCTATAATACAGAATATTTTTGAAAAGAAAAAGGAAAATTCAACATAATCAATTAATATATATGAAAACTTGACATCACATGCAGTGTTTCACACCCATGGACCTTCTACCTCTGCATATAAGTGGAGGAAAATCTTCTCGAAACACTTTGTTGGGACCAAACTAGTTATTTTATAATTCTGCAACATTCATCTTAGTTTGGTGATGGTTGGTTTTTTTTTCCAATCTACATTCTTGTAGTCACTATGAATATTATTTTCCTCACTCTGCTTACTTCATTTTGCATTAGTTTGAGTAAATCTTCCCATGCTTACCTGTTTTCATCATGCTTATCGTTTTTATAGCACAGGAACATTTCATTGTAAAGAGTAAAATTCATTGCACCTTCCCCTTCCATTAGATATATTAACATGTTACAGTGATGTTTAGCTGTTTTGTACTATCTCCTCCCACTCCCATAATCCCCTTTGCTTAACAGTCAGACAATCAGCTCTTCATTGATTTATAGGCCATGCCTTCTATACCTTCATCATATCAGTTAAGCTCATGTGTCAAAATGTATTTAGTCATCCTTCTCTGATTGGGTATCGACTTGGTTTCCTGTTCTTTGCTATTGTAAATATATGAGTATGTATATATAGACATATATATATAAAACACATACAGTGAGAAACATGTTATGAATAATTTAGTGTGTATAGAACCTTTTTTCTGGTCAGTAACAGTCTTACAGTATATGCCTAGCAGTGGAATTTCTGGAACAAAAAGTATGCATATATTAGCCACTTTGTTTGCATAATTACAAAATGCTTTCTAAAATAGTTAATACACAGCTGCACTAAGAATTCATTAATGTTCCTGTCTTTCCACAACCTATCCAATAATTCTTCTTTTCAGAACTGTTCATTCATATTCTTTGATCCCTTGTCTTTTAGGAAATGACTTTTGGTATTGTATATTTCTTTTAATTTTATGTTGGATACCAAACCTTTCTCTTACATTATTTGTTCCTGCAAAAAAAAAATCCACTTGACCACTTCTCTTCTTATTCAAAATACTTTAATTTTGTTCCTATGATCGCTTTTTTATTTTATGTAATCAAAAGTATTTATTGTGCCTTTTGTAATTGTTTCCATCCCTTCTTTAGTTAAGCATTCACATCCTGTTCACAGTTGCGAAAGGTATATGAAGTGCTGCTCTTTCATTTTTTTAAAGGTATAACTTCAATACTCAGCTTAGTTATCCGTTTTAATTTATTGTGAAATATGATGTAACTGTTGGTTTTAGTCAATTATAACATTCCTAATTAATTTATGTTTTGGGGTTTATCAATCATTTGATTATTGAGTTCCATTTTTTCTAATTCTTTCTTGTCTAGTCTGTTTACCTAATCTTTTTTCTATTTTTTTAACCAATAACAAATGGGCTTGAATATTGCTGTTTTATAATGCAGTTTGAGTTCTGGAAAAGTCATTTCATCTTCATCTTCACCATTTTTGTGATTTCCCTTGTTATTTAAGATCTTCTATTTCTCTAAATGAATTATGTTATTATTTTACCTATCATTCTCTGTAAAGTATCCAGTTAACAGGTTGATTGATATGGAATTAAATCTTCCAGTGAACTTTAATAGTAATGTCATTACAAAATTATATTAGCATGAGTACTTAATATGCAACTAGTTACTTATATTGTTATTTATTTCTTTAAGGAATATTTTGTAATTGAAACAATAAAATTATTTAATATGTTTGTCTTGATTAACCGAAAAATAGTTTATACACTTAAGTGACATAGTTTACATGCTTCTGTAATTATTTTGAATGGAATTTTCCCTTGATTTTCTTAGATCTTCTTTTCTATAGAAGTACTATTGATTTTGATGGGGTTATTTTGTATCTTGTAATTTTGCTCCAGGTATAGTCTTATTTTCTTTGTTCATTCATTCAGTATGCCTTTATTAAGGAATTACTATGTGATAAGCATTGGGAATACAAGTACAAAGACAATATAAGACAGGCCCTGCCTTCAAGGAGCTTCTATTCTAAAAGAGGAAGACAACACATAAAAGGAAGCTAAAAAAGGAGAAGGAAGGCATTCATGTAGGGGCATGACGAGAAGTCTATATTGAAGCTACAGTTTTTTCTCCTTTCCTGCCTTTATACGTTTAATTTCTTTCTCTTCTCAATTGCTATCATTTCTAGAACTATATTAAATACAGCAAGGAGAGAAGTATCCCATTTTGATGCTTGTTTTGGTTTTCATATAGAAACTCTTTATGATAATGAAAACAATATACTTCCATGCCTAAAATTCATAGGATTTTTAGCATAAGTGGGGTTGTATTTTGTCAAACATTTTTCTTAACCATTGAGATATTCGTGTGGCTATGGATATTTTATTTTTAATATGTTCAATTATTTGTTTTCCCAATGTTTAACTTTCTTGTAATCATGGTACACATCTAACTTGGTCATAATGATTTTTTTAGTCAATGTGCTACAGTTTGTTTGACAGGATTTTATTGCAATTTTCAATTGATACTCATTAAGATCCCCTTTGCAATATCTTTCCCTGGCTCAGCAACTGGGACTATATTGATCTCATAAAAAGAGTTCGGTAGTATACTTTCTCAATATTTGAGAATAATTGTTATAATATTGATGTTAATTGTGCTTTAAAAGTGAATTAATTAGCCAGATCTCCAGGAAGGAAAGAAGGAAGGAAGGGAGGAAGGAAGGAAGGAAGGAAGGAAGGAAGGAAGGAAGGAAAGAAGGAAGGAGAGAAGGAAGAAAAGAAAGGAAGGAAAGGGGGCAGCTAGGTGGCGCAGTGAGTAGAGCACCGGCCTTGGAGTCAGGAGGACCTGAGTTCAAATCCAGCCTCAGACACTTGACACGCTTACTAGCTGTGTGACCTTGGGCAAGTCACTTAAACCCAATTGCCCTGCCTTCTCCCCTGCAAAAAAAAAAAAAAAAAAGTTAAAAAAAAAAAAAAAAAAAAAGAAAGGAAGGAAAGGAAAGGAAGGAAGGAAGGAAGAAGGAAGGAAGAAGGAAGGAAGGAAGGAAGGAAGGAAGGAAGGAAGGAAGGAAGGAAGGAAGGAAGGAAGGAAGGAAGGAAAGAAGGAAGGAAAGAAGGAAGGAGAGAAGGAAAGAGAGAAGTATTTATTAAATAACTACTATGTGCCAGGCATTTTGCTAAGTACGATATAAATATTATCTCATTTGATCCTCACAACAACCTGGGAGATAGATGCTATTGTTATCCCCATTTTAAAATTGATGAAATTGAAGCAGGCAGACATTAAATGACTTGCCTAGGGTCACGAAGCTAGTAAGCGTGGTCAGATTTGAGCTCATCTTCCTGACTCTAGGGCCACACTGCATTATCCATTGTACCACCCAAGATACAACTAAATTATATCAGCCCCAACTCAGATAATACACCTTGAATTTTACCAGCCAGCTTTACTATTTTCAGGTAGTAACCACAGAAGACCAGGGAGAAGTTATTGGGATGGTGTGCCTATAAGTACTTAATTGAGTATATCCAGGCCTTTTCATCTTTAGTCTGTCCAGAGTCAAAGGAATCTATCCAAATAAGCTTCTTGATTGAGATTATATTCATGTCATAAAGTTCCTCGAAAAATACCTTAGGTTTCAAAGGTCTCCTTTTATTATTATTTTCAAATGTATCTAGTGTAAAACCATTATAGTAATTAGATGTCCTATTGTACCATAATGTATTATTAGGGGGAGATACCTACTAATGGTAAATGACTAGAAATGCCTCCTGAATTGCCACCAAGATATGAGAAATGTCAAATCTCCTAAAATATTTAACTTTATGACACATTCCTATTTACAAATATTATAACTGGCTTTGCTTCAATTATTCTCAGTTTATACATTTATCTTAGATTTCTACTGAGCAAAATATTGACTTTTATATTCACAATTTTACTATATCAGTTCAACAGCTCTATTTTAATCATTTTGAAAAAAAACACACACACAAACAAAAAAAACCCGTGTCAACTAGTCAAGATGTGTGGATCTAGTATTATAACTTTTCTTCAAATATTTTATAGTGGACATTATTAACATATTAATAAGAAGCATCAGTTTTATAATTAGGTGACCAATTAAGGATTATTGTTGATATATAATTTTAGTAACATTAATAATCTTGTTGGTATACCCTCCAAAGACGTTGCATTGGTGTAGTCTCCTCTTAGATGTTTAATCATTTCACTAGCAACATAAATTGCCTACTCTGTTCTGACAAGATCTGTTGCATTGTATAGTTAGGATGAATTCTTATAAGAATCACCACAAAAATCCAGTCTAAACAATTGGCCTAGAACTACATAACAAATAGGTAACTTGAAAAGATTTTTTCCCCTCCCTAATCTATATTAAGATTTTTTACTATGACCTTAATTATTTTTGTATCTTTTTGTCCATCCCTACTCACCTTTAACAGCTTGGGAAGTCAACTATTTGTTGATTTATATACCACAAATGCTACATCTGCATTGGCTCATTTTAATGTGCTTATGCATATAGAGGCAACATGGTATAATGCGTAGAGAGTCGGTCTTGAGTCAGAAAGACCTAGATTCAAGTCCTGACTGATATATATGGGCTGTGTGACTCAAAGCAAGTCATTTAACCCTCGAAACCACATGATGAATAGAACTTGTTAATTTGTACGAGTGGAGGGAGTTTCTTTGCTGGACTTCCCAATGCCCATGAAATTACAAATCTAGGAAATAGATGTGTGTGTGTGTGTGTGTGTATGCGTGTGTGTGTGTATGTGTGTTATAACTAGTATCTAACCTTGAAATTTTTTTAAATCTTTCTGAAGACATGAAATGAAACTTGTCATTCAGTTTTCTTGGATTCCTATGTGGTCAATACTGCTCAACTAAAAGAAGTCTAGATATTTATAATTGTTTTTCTTTATGCATTCTATTTAATATGATTTTTCTTGTGTGAATCCATCCTTTATTGTGATTGCCCCCTTCATCTTTTGTGTTGGCTTATAAGGCTTGTTCAGTTTTTATACTAAATTTTGAAATTCTTAGCAGTTTTCAACACTTATTAATGAATCTGTGCTTTAAAGGTAGCATAGAAATTGAAATTATCCTTTAAGGATAAATGGCTGATAATTGGTCTCAACTCTTCTCTTAACGTCAGAGCCCATGTTTTTTCATTTCATTTATTTTCTGCTTCATTCCCAAGAAGAGTCAAAACTGACGAAGTGAATATGCCCAAAATATTTCCTACTTATATATAGTATTTGATTTGACAGTCTTCTTCTCTATTGAAAAATACCAGCTGATCTGAGAAAAGAATGCACAAATTTGTCTTCTGTTTTGATCTGTCATCATTCCATAGCAAATGAACATATTCCATAACAATCCCTGTCAAAAATCCAAACAATGACCATAATAGGTTCTATCTCATTGACCCAAGTTATTACAAAACTAGGTCCCACTGTTATGAGGCTGCATCAATTGTATTAACTTGACTTTGGGAGTTAAAATAATCTTTCAATATTTTTCTACATTTGGAAAATCATAGAATTAAAATATATAGATTAAGAATCGTTATATAAGCACAATCTAAAAAATCAATTTAATGTTAATAGAAGTGGTAAGATAGTTAGGAATGACATTTTCAAAAGACATATTTTATACACTATTATTTTCCCTCATTAAATGATGAAAGTTGAAGCCAATCACTACCTCTATGAACTTAGGAGCTATTGTATTATCATTAGACTTAATGTATCCAAAAGAAGAAAAATGTGATGTAACTTTCTCAAGTAGGAATTTAAGGATTAGAAAAGTTATTTAATATAAAAATTATCATTTCATAAAAGCTACATTTATTGGAAATAAATGAAATGCCAAGACATAGGATTCATAAAGTCATAGAATGTTAGAAACGGAATGAATATTTTGTTACACAATTTTAGATTTGGAAGAGACCTAAGAACCAGTCTAGCATGACGAAGACCTACTGTGGAAATAACCTCAGTTTCATGACTCAACACACTGTGTAACTATGACTCTCCACTAGCACCAATGGTGAAACAGAAAGGCGGTAGGCTACCAGTACAAATGAGACATAACTATTTGGATGTAGTAGGTGTGATCAGGGCAATCTTGATTGATTTTGCTGTACTAGTGCACTTCCTTCATTTTGTAAGAAAATTCAAGAGAAGACACAAACGGACAAATTTATACTGGTTTCGGTTCAGTTTTTTTTTTTAACTAAGCCAATAAATATAAGTTCCTTTTGGTTTTTTTATGTTTTTTTTAACTTTAATTTGGGGACTCTTTTTGATCAGGATCTAACAATCACTTACTCCCTATAATTTCGTAATCGTTTGGTGAATTTCTGGATACATTCTCCTCTATAGATTTGTGTGACATTACTCTCTCCTGGTTCTTTTCTTAGCATTATGATCACTCTGTCTTCTTATATAGTAGTTATTTCCTCCTTGAGGTATGTTATGTGAAAATGTCATAAGCATGCTGTCTATAGCATGACTTCATCCAAGTTATTTATAAAATTAATAAATCACAGAGCCACAGGAATTCCACTATATACATCCCTCCTTAAGGTTCATTGGATTGTGGATTTGGAATTGGAAGGGACCTTTGAAGTCATCTTGTCCAAAAACCTGCATTTCACTAATGAAGAAATGAAGCTCAGAAAGATGAATTGACTTGCCCAAGGTCATACAGATATACTTAGAATAACTGGATTTTGATTCCAGGTCTTCTGACTACAAATACAGTGTTCTTTCCACTCTACCAATCTCTTTCTAATTCAACCAAATCCAGCACCTGCAATGAGAATACCAAAAACAAAAAAAAAAAGCAGTCCATTATTTATAATTGTTTTGGAGGGTACCTCAGTGTAACCCATTTTTTTATCTACCTAATTATACTATAATTTATTATATACATCTCCAGACAAGGAGGGTATGGGAGACTTTGTGATTGGTTTACTGAAATCTAGGCAAACTACATCTACAACATTCCCTTTTTTTAGTTTCACAGTCTCATTCAAAAAGTTGAGGGTTTTTTTAACGACTGTCCTTTAAAGGAGCCAAACTGTTCCTCTGTGATCACTGCTTCCTTTTCTATAAGTTCAACAACTATCCATTTAATAATATCTTCTTTAATTTTGTCAGGATTCAACATCAAACTCATCTATAATTTGCAGATTTTGTTCCCTTCGTACTTTTTATCTATCTATCTGTCTGTCTACCTATACTTTGCAAATTGGAATAGCTTTTGCATTTCTCCAACACTACGGTTACTTCCTCTTCTTTCTTCCACCATCTTTAAAAAGATGACTGCCTGTAGTTCAATTATAATATCTACTAATTCTTTTGGTAACGGGATATAGTTCATCTGGACCTCCTGAACTGAACTCATCAAGGACACTTAGGTACTATCTTCTGATCCCCTTAATTATCTTGGGTTTGAAGACCCTATAAGCTATTTTTGCTTTATTCCAATCTAATAGTTATGCCTTTTGACCATTGTCCAGTATCATCCTACATCCACCCTGGCTAACAATCCTGTTCCTTCTCAGGTCCTCTACTTTCCCTCAGTATAATTTATTAAAAAAAAAAACAACCTTTGTTGTTTTGTTGTTATTGTCCTTTGCTTTCCTTAACAGAATGTAAGCTCCTTAAACAGCTTCTACCCTTTTATTTTTCTCCCAAATCTTCAGCATCTCACATATACTGAGCTCTTAATAAACGGTTGCTGGTTGAATTGTTGGATTTAGTCTTACATTCTATCACACTTGCCTATTCATCCACCATCTCTAGCACAAGCCTTTTAAAGTCTAAGTTATTCGGGGTATGGGAAGGGCTGAACAAATCTTAAAGTGCTACATAAATGTCATTTATTATTGCTCCATGAGTTCACTATACATGTATATCATTCTCTTTGGGCAATTTTTTTTTCCTTATAGAAATTGTTTCTATTCCTGCCATCAGGATCTCATTCCTGAGAGCTGCCATATTTCTTGTGCTGACTTTTTCTGTAGCTTTTAAATTAGACAGACTAGGTCTAGGTTGCATATCAGATATGCTCAGATTTCCTCACTTTTAGCATGAATTCTAATATGGAGCAAACACTTGTGCCAAAGGAAAGTGAATCTTCCTTGCTCTAAAGGTTCTCATTTGGATGAATCACTTTAATCACAATGTTGTATGGCCACGGTTTTTCACTCATGATAACAAATTTATCCTTATCAATCAGAATCAGGTGCAGAAAAGCAGGTGTCATCATTGTTACCTCCACTTTGGGAAGAATGAAATTAACATTAAGGATAAAATTAAGTCTTCGCATCATTTGCTATGATCTTATACATGAATGAAAGAATGAATGAAGGAATTAATGAATAAAAACCATCCATTAATTGCTGATAATGTGCCAGGGACTGTGCTAAACGCTAAAGATACAAATACAGAAGGGAATTAGTCACTTCCTTCATAGAGCTTTTATTCTAATGGAGAGAGACAATACACATATGAGAGAAAAAGCTAGGTAAAGGAGTGTCTAGGAAACCATTGGGATGATGATGAATCAATCCATAGCACAGACAATTGACATGCTGGAGCAGCAGTGTTTCTGGCTAGACGGGACCATTTAGACAGTTCTTAAATATTTATACATAATTTTCTTTAAAACAACATGTGAACCAATAGTACAATAATTATTTCCATTTTACAGAAAAAAAACTACAGCTTATAGAATTTGTGACCTTAACAAGGTCACACATCATGGAAATGTCTGAGAAGGGATGGAACGATTTTCTCAGTCACTTAAATATTCAAAATTGTGCATATATTTTCTAAGATAAAGATCTTTCTCCTAACCTTTCTTTCTCAAGCAACAGTTTTTTTTTTTGGAGGCTGACAAGTTAGATTCTAGATGTCACTATCTTCTGTCATTCCTAGACTATTATAAACTAAGAAGGCGAGCAGTTTTCAATATAATTGAATAACTCTCTGCTACTTATGCTGAAGGTTTGAGGTCCAGAACAATATAAATGCATCTGCCACAGACTGGATTTTTAAATAAAGCTGCAGGTGAGAGAGGAAGTCTATCAGACAGCTATAACCAATAGTATTCCGGATATATGCAACACTTAAAGGCAACATAATGGTTTTAATGGGCAGTCACCCTCCACCTCCTAAATCCTTGTGTTACATCATTTTGTATGCTTTGAGATTTTCATGACATAAAGCTCCAAGACATCTTCTTTCAAATATGTTCTGGTTGATAAGTTCTGACTCAGAACAAGCATACCATTCACATGCTAGACGAAACTGGAGAAAATCACAAAACTGTCATGACTAGGTCCACCACAGATTTCTGTAACATAGTCTCAACTGGCAAGGCAATTCTTTTACACTCCCCTATTTGATTTACTGAGGTAGTGCCAGGTCTGGAATTAGGAAGACCTCATCTTCTTGAGTTCAAATCTGGTCTCAGACACTTCCTAGCTGTGTGACCCTGGGCAAGTCACTTAAGCCTGTTTGTCTCAGTTTCCTCATCTGTAAAATGAGCCAGAGAAGGAA
This sequence comes from Phalanger gymnotis, assembly GCA_028646595.1. Classification (NCBI taxonomy): domain Eukaryota; kingdom Metazoa; phylum Chordata; class Mammalia; order Diprotodontia; family Phalangeridae; genus Phalanger; species Phalanger gymnotis. Next base: position 276,031,974 of record CM053623.1, read on the forward strand.
ATGGTAAACCAATCCAGTATCTTTTCCAATAAAACCTCAAATGGGGTCACAAAGGGTAGAACAGGACTAAAGCAACTGAACAACAAAATTGGATTCACTATCCCACTCATCACAGTATCACCTTGGCTTCTCTGATTCTTTTCATCCCTCCTCAAATCTCCCATGATTTCCATCCCCCCTCCATCCTGTCAGCTAAGCAACTTGCCTCATGTTACACTGAAAAAAAATTAGAATATTCTATAAGACCTCTCTTTCATCCTCCATCCTCATCTCCTATCACTCTAATGTTTTCTGACACTATCTCCTTACCAAGGCAAATTCCTCCACTTGCACAAATGACCCTTTCTATCCTATATTTTTCATCAGACTACTAGCTTCAATCTTCTCCCTGTCTACTGTCTGCTTCTTTGCTTCCTAGAAATGCTTTCATAGCTTGCCCTTTCTCAAAAAAAATTTTCACTTGACCCTTCCATTATTTCCACTGGATATCTTACCTTGAGAAGGGCATTTACAATCCATGTGTTTACTTCTTTTCATTATCACTTTCTTCTTAACTCTCTGTAGTCTGCCTGTGACCCTTCTGATCACTCTTCTTAATGTTATTTTGTCTCTAGGTTTTTTTTTGGCACAGCACTCTCTGGGTTTTCCTCCTGTCTTGTCACTCTTCAGTACTTTTTGCTGTATCTTCATTCAGATCATACACTAACCACAGGTGCCCAAAGTTCTGTCTTGGCCTTTCCTCTCTTCTCCCTCTGTATTATTCTGTTTAATAATCTCATCACTTCCCATAAATTGAAATATCATCCCTATGCTGATGATCTTATCCAACACCTAACCAATATCTTCCATATATGCCTCCTTCTCTCCTCTAACACTACCACCACCCTTTTGAAGAGCCCTGACATATGGCAGGACCATTTCAACAGCAATACCCTGCTCATTGATCTGCCTGCCACATCTTTCCTCTTTCCACACCAACCTCCCTTTAGCTGTAAAACTAATCTTCCTAAAGTGCAAATATGACCCTGTCACCCCAACTTCTCCACTCCATAACCTCTAGCATCTCCTATAATGATCCTCCCAGGATCAAATATCAAATATTCTTTGCCTTTTACAATTTTCATGACCTGATGCCTTCCTGTCTTTCCAGTTTTCTTATACTTTTCTCCCCTCATCATATTATATGATCCAGTGACACTAACCTCCTTGCTATTCCTTGCAAAAGATACTCCGTCTCTGGATTCTGGGCATTTATGTTTCTAGATGCCTTTGCATACATGAAAAAAACCCAATTCCACCAACTCCTTTATTTTTTCTTGAAGGAAAGCCTGTGAGTCATTCTTCCATTTAGCTAAAACTTCCTTTTTTCTGCTATCTCTAATAATAACAAGGATGTCAAGGTTGATATGATTCAGTTTCTCCAGTAATATATGCACTCGTTTCCCATATTTTTACAAAGATCACATATTTAGAGTACCGACAGCTAAACTAGCATGTGCAGTCTAAAAGCTGTGTGATCCTTGATACCCTCTGCTCCCTTTTCCACTATTCTGTTACTATCACTGTCTCACAATCTCAAGGGACCATTTTTTTTATTTTTCTTTGTTTCATGAGTTACCATGGATAAGTGGCCATATGATGAGATTCTCTATAATTAGCTAACCTGGTCCTCAGAAATCTGACAAAGTCTGTTTCTAGGACAGTCTTCAAAATTTTTCCAGCTCTGCGCCCTGCATAATGCCTGCTCAATAATTAATAGACTTCTTCTAATCTCAAACGTTTTTCTTCCTCACTTCTTCCTTTTTTTTTCACTGAGACCTAGCTTCCTTCTGATGACATAGAATTTCTGAGCACCCTTCCCAGGTTGGACTTTTTGCTCATACTCCCAACTCACTAGTAATGGTAGGTAACACTACTCCTTGCTCCCCATTATCACTTCCAGAATCTCCCATTATCAACAGTTACCTCTCCTCCTTTGTGGTTTACCCTAATCAAATTAATTATGAACTGCAGATTCTGGTGACTCTTATCTATCAATTCTTCTAGGGCACTCTACTTCCTTATTAAGTTCAGTGCCTTGTTCACAGTCTTTCTCTTTTTCATACCTCCCGTCTTCATATTAAGAGACTCCCACAAACATATCGATGCTCTGTCAAATACCTTAGTTCTTCAATCTCCGATCTCTTTACTTTTATTACAGGCTTCTCCACTACACCTCAACTCTACACACAGATACTGATGACCTTCATTTTACCTTCACTCACAAGTATCAGACTTTCTAGGTAATGAATTCTAAGTTCTTTTACTTGATCACAATATTGTGTCAGTCTATCTTTATTTCTGCCACAATACGGGCATCCTTATTCCCATTCCTTCTCATCTTCTCTAATGGATTGTCCCCTTTGTCAGTCCCTCTCTCTAATCTTCAATCTTTATTTCTTATCTAATCGCTCCTTCATTACTGTCTACAAACAGTTCCATGTCTCATCTCATTGTAAAAAAGAAAGGAAAAAAAAAATCCTTCACTTCATCCTACTATCCCTGCTAGCAATTGTGAAAAAAAGAAAGAGAAAGAAAAGAAAAAGAAAAAAATCCTTCACTTCATCCTACTATCCCTGCTAGCAACTGTGAAAAAAAGAAAAAGAAAGAAAAGAAAAAGAAAAAAATCCTTCACTTCATCCTACTATCCCTGCTAGCAACTGTGAAAAAAAGAAAAAGAAAGAAAAGAAAAACAAAAAAATCCTTCACTTCATCCTACTATCCCTGCTAACAATTGTAAAAAAAAAAAAAGAAAGAAAGAAAAGGAAAAAAAAAAACCCTTCACTTCATCCTACTACCCCAGCTAGCAACTGCCCTATAAATAAACTACAAATAAATAAATACAAAATAATAAACTGCTGCCCTACAAATAAACTCCTTGATAAAGATGTCTACATTTCATCATCACACTTCCTGTCCTCTTACTCTTTTCTAAACCCTCTACAATCTAGCATCTGACCCCATTATTTGACTGACAATAACCAAAGTCATCGGTGATTTCTTCGCAGCCCAATTTAATGGCCTTTTCTCACTTCTCCTGACTTTCCTGCATCCTTAGATGCTGTCGATCAGCTTCTTCTCCTACGTCTCTAAGTATTTTTGACCTTTCTCTCTCCTATTCTCTTCCTATCTGTCTGACCATACTTTCTCAGTCTCTTTTGCTGGATCTTCTTCCGGTTAACAAACTGCCCAATACTATGCCCTGGTCTCTCCTCTCTTATCCCCTAATACTACATCAATATCTTCTATGTTGACCTCATCAGCTCTCAATTCATCTGTTATTTCTATGTAAATAATTCCAAGGTCTCTATGTCCAGCCCCTAACCTCTCTTGAGAGTTCCAGTTCCACATCACCGAGTGCCTCTTAAACATCTCAAACTAGGGGTCCCATAGGCATCTCATTTAAAATAGAGCTCATTATCTTTCCATCCAAGCCTTTTCCTCTTCCATACACCCTATTATTGTCAAGGACACCACTATCCTCCCAGTCACCCAGGCTCGCAGCCTAAGTGCTGAACTCTCTGGAACTCATTATATGTATCTAATCAATCATGAAGTCACTTTAATCTTCACAGCATCTCTTGTATGTGTCTCCTTTTCTCCATTCACACAGCCAATCACCTTGGAACTGGCTCTCATCGCCTTTGAGGAACAACTATTGCTATAGCCTTTTGGTTGGTCTCCCTACCTAAAGTCTCTTACCAATTCACTCCATCTTCCAATCAGGTGCAAAAAGTTATGTTCCTCAAGTTCAGACCTGACCTTGTCTCTACCTCTACTTAATAACCTCTAGTTGCAGGGGTGGGAAATCTGCAGCCTCAAGGGTACGTGTGGCCCTCTAGGTCCTCAAGTCCATCCCTTTTACTGAACCCAAACTTCACACAACAAATCCCCTTAAATAAAAGGATTCATTCTGTAGAACTCGGACTCAATCAAAAGGACCTAGAAGGTCACATGTGGCCTCGAGGCCACAGGTTCCCTACCCCTGCTCTAATACCTTTCCATTGCCATCAAGGCTGAATATAAAATCCTTTAATTTTTTTTAAAGCCTATCACATCCTGGATCCTTTCTACCATTCCATTTTGCTTCTTATAATGTATGATCCAATGAAATTCCCCTTGTTTCTGTTTCTGTCACAGGAAATTCCATGTTCCATATTGGTGCCTTTTCACCCCATGTCTGGAATGCTCTCTCTCCTTCCCTTCACTTCTCAGTTTCCTTTGTTTTCTTCAAGACTCAGCTCAGATCCTACCTTCTGCACGAGACTTTTACCAGTCCTTCAATTTCTCTTCCTTTTTCCACCCTCTGCCCTGCTACTACTGTTTTCCCTCTAAGATTACCTCCTATTTATCTGGTGTATATTATTCACATACATGGTACACATTTATTTATGGAGTGTCTCTCCCATTAGAATGTGAGCTCCTTGGGCCAAGGACCCAGTTTTTGTCTTTCTTTGTATGTGCAGCTTATAGCACAGTGCCTGGCACATAACAAGTATTTAATAAATGCTGGTTCAAATGACTAATATGGCATATGTATAACCCATATTTTATTGCCTAGAGAGAGAAGGAGGGAAGGAAGGAGGGAGGGTTAGAATTTGTAACTCAAAACTTAAAAATGTTAAAAATTGTTTTAACATGTAATTGGGGAAAATATATTAAATCAAAAAAGTATATTTTGAATTGGATACTATAATAATAAAATGGACTTGTTCATAAAATAAATGAATGAATGAATAAATGAATAAAACAAATGCTCGTTCATTTGTTGATTGGTTGGTAGAAACTACCAGAGCTTGCACTCCTTGACCCAGACTTTCGGAACCCAGGGTCGCAGTCATGCCATGATGGGGCATAGGCATTAGACCAACTGATGGATTAAATCTTAGATCTATTAATTATTACAATAAAACTTCAAGTTTTATACACTTGGGAAATGAGTCATTCTGAGAGCCAAGTTTCCCAGATCATTCAAGGGCAACTCTTTAAGCACCAGTATATGAATATTTTAGCTGTGTTTGATTGAAGTCTTTGTAAAACATACACTATTTCCACTACCTTCTAAAATCAAGTATGCTGAATATAATTTGGCATTTTTTTTAATGATTCAGGACAGTCATTATCAATATCCATTACTATGACATACGATAGGAGTAGATGGGTTGGTATGGAGTGCTAGGCTAAAGAGTGACCCAAGTATTGGCCCATAAAGTTGCTATTTTCAAAAAGTTCTTACGTCAGTTTGCTTTTGGCCATCTACTTCTCTTTGCAAATGTGGCATGAAGCCTGAATCAGCAGAGGCTCCTTAGAATGTGCACACACACATGCAAATACATCATAGAAACATCTTATGCCTTCAAGCAGTATTAATACCCAGGTGACTACTTTCCTGCCACCCAGATTGCAGAGCTGTTCCATGTTCTTTTTATAGCCTGCCCTTCTCCTCTGTTAGTGTATGTGGGGCTGACCACCTTCTTTTGCTGTTTCTCATCACAGACCACCATTGTCACCACTATTCTGCCATTCTTTTCTCTCCACTTAGTATTTTTGGCTCACTGTCTATTTCTTGTCTCTAATTGAGTTGTTTCTAAATTCCAACAAAAATAATTTTATTAATAGTTATAAATAGCCAAGTTTAACAAATTCCACTTTCTTTCCGCATGGTGAACTGGCAAATCACAGTGCCTTAGTCATAATCTTCAAGTCTTTGGCTCATTTTAGATGTGTACAGTTTTTATTACTTGCTCATAAGGAAGGACACTTCTTCACTGGTAATGAGTTTCTTTTGTTTGAGGTTTTTGAGTGAGAGGATTTTATTTGTTTGTTTTGCTTTTTGGGGGCCTTGGGGGGTAAATTCAGGTCCAGAAAAATTTGTACAACATAGAGCTATAAGGGGCCTTAGACATCTTCTAGCCTAGCCTCTTTATTTTATCAATTAGGGAATTGAGGTAAGTGAGATTAAGGAGGAGAGGTGAAGTGTTTTGCCCAAGATCACACAGAGAGTAAATAGCAGAGGCAGGATATGAACCTAGATCTTTATTTAGATTTTAGCAGAGTATTTGATAAAGGTCCACATACTTTCTTATAGAAAAGATGGAGAACTGTGGGCTAGATGATTGTACAATTACGTAGATTTTCTGACCCAAAGATTTGGAACCAATGAGTATCAATGTTGTCAACTTTGAGAGTGGCCTCTTAATTTGTGTCATGGATCCATTTGGCAGTCTAGCAAAGCCTATGGACCCTTTCTCAAAATAATATCTTCGCATACATTAAATTAAAATACATAGGATTACAAAGGAAACCAATTATGTTGAAATAAAAATTTAATACTTTCTTAGCCAAGTTAACTGAACCCCTGAAATCTATCCACATATCCTTTGGGGGCCAAAGATGCCCTTTGACTCCAAAGGAGATCTCTAGGGGAACACCCTAGTCCTTGTTCCTGAATTATTTCCCTGATTTATTATCAATGAGTTAATGATTCAAAAAATATTTATTAACTATTTATTATGTGCATAATACTGTGTTAAGTGTTGGAGATGCAAAAAGAAAAGTAATATAGACCCTGTTCTCCAGGACTTCACATTCTAATGGGGAAGGCATCATATACAGAAAGTTTCATCTGCAAGGAAGATGGAAAGGTCCCATGGTCATTAGGGTGCAGCAGCAACAACAACAAAAAACAAAATGCCTATTCTTAAATGTTATTTCCACTAATGAAATCATATCATTTCCTGATTTGAAACCATTTAACAGTGCCGAGGACTTTGAGGGTGATCAATTTTTTCTCTGAGTTTTCAGTAGCTATGACTACAGTACCCCCAGAAACAGTTGCCAAGCTACATCTTCACAGAGTTGCTTCCCAGAATAATGGTTGCCAGGTAGGGCTAGGAAGACTTCTAAGGCATTGGGGTTTAGTGTCCAAAGTTAGCTCTATCAGGGTCTGAAAGAAGTTTGGGGGAAAAGTAGTGGTGGTGGTTTGACTTGTCTGGTATGTGGCATCCTCTTGTTTTTCCCTCAGGGTACAGACCTACCTCAGCAAGGTTGGCTTGCCTTCCTCATAGGTACCAGTTGATTAGGAGTTGGTGGGGAAGCTTTCTCAGATGATGGATGTAGACACTGGCCTGGAAACAGGATCTGTAGTCTGGGCGATAGCACCACTCCCAGGGCTCTTGTTCTTACCTGTCTGTTGGTGAGTCTTGGTCAATAGTTGGTGCTGGTTGTGATGAAGAAGTTTCCCATAGTGATTTATCCCCTCAATGTGTCTGTGGGGAGCAGGCTTGAATCAGGCTTGTGGTATGTATATGTGGTAGTGTGTTATTTATTCATAAATCTCTTAGGTCAAGGTCCTGAGTTGTCTCTGCTAGGGTCAATGACTTGGATAAAGGCATAAATATTTATGGAATTTGCCGATGACATAAAGCTGGAAGGAACAGTTAACACCTTCTGTGCCTGATTCAGGATTTTAAGATATTTTGATTGGCCAGTCTAGAATATTATACTACTAGGATAAAATATAACAAGGCTAAATGTAATGTCTTGCTTTTGAGCACAAATAATCAAGAAAACAAACACAAGATGGGGGAGATGTGGCTAGATATCAATGGACCAGATGAAAGATCAGAGTGTTTTAATGATTATACCTGTTTTAATAAAAGGTATTTCCAGAAATGACTATGATGAATTAACGGTACAAGATGACATCCAAGAAGTCTATTGCAACTTTAGGCTGCATCAGGAGAGACATAATGACTCTATGTGAGGAAAGGACAATAGTCCCGCTTCATTAGATCATTGTATGGATGAGAATATTGCTCTAGGGTCTAGATATAAAAGGATCAAACAAAAAAGAGCCCCTTACTAGAATGAGATTATACTCCACTGGAAGGAGGATAAAATATGCAAACAGATACATGGTTGGTTGGTTAAACTTTGGTCCTAAAAGAGGTTACTACGTAGGAGTCAAGGTAAAGTGTGTCCAACTGTAGCTGATCAGATTGGTTCAAGCTCAGGAGACTCTGCCACGGGCCAGGCACAAATAGTCCATATGAACATTTGCAGTGGAGATGTCTCTATATTTGCACATCTCACACTTCTTTTGAGCTACTGCAAATCCACTTTGCTCATAGAGCACAGTATTTAAGAACATATACTTAATAACAAAGGAAGAACAAATATTCTCCCTACAGCTTTAGGTGAGAGTTTGTTTCTGTTTAAAAAGCACAGTTTTTGTTTAAAAATTTAAAAAAATTAAATAAAAATTAAAATTAAAAAAGTAAATATCCCAGTTTCTGTTTAAAATCACAAATTGGGTAAGGTACAATTGGTTCCTGCTCTAGAAATCCTGATAGATCTCTAGCATTAGGTCTCACTTTCTTCCAAATACCTTTGAATATTCTATGCATCCAGTTTTATTTTTCTGTAGTATTAGGCACTTCTAGAAGATCCTGCTCCTTATCTTCACATCTACAATTTTCATTGGTCTCCCCGTTTCTTTCTTTATTTTTTCACAAGCTCTACACTTTATCCATGTGTTTTCTTTCCACATATTTCTATTCTTATGTATTATAGTCCTTGTCCTAGAGAGATAGCTCAGCTCAGACATTTCATTTCTCCTCTGGTTCTATTCTATATCTCTGGAAACTCGCTATTGGGAAATCTCACCATCCTCTAAGATCTCATCTGCTTTGGAACCTAATCACCACCCTCTCCTTCTCTGTTTGGAGGGTGGAGCCATTAACTCTAAACCTTCACTTAAGAAGAGGGCTCAGCTCAGACATCTCCTCATTTCTTCCTTGGCTGCACTACTATGGGACTTATCTAAATGACTTCTTCACCATGGTTTCTCCTTCTCCCTAACTGTAACAACGATGTTGCTAGCAGCTGTTGCAGCTGTGTAAGACCAACAAGAAGAGCACGCAGGAGGGCTTCTAGCACAGGTACTTTGATCTGCTTTTCTAAGGAAAGCAACTTTAAGGGGTTCGCAATCTTACTTTAATTAACATATATACCATTCACTTAGTTCAGGGGGGAAAGCCAGCACCATAAACTTCAGAGAAAATACAAACAGAAATTGCAAGCAGAAATTATATAAATGAAGCAAATAACACAAACCAGTCTATCCATAGCAACCGTAGTTACCAGAGAGAGAGGCAACAACATCTGGGTTTTTCAAAGCTGGGGGCATTCTGTGACGGCTACCCAGAGTTGTCTGGTCAAATCACATGACACTTTTCCAGTGAGTGAGTGCCCCAAAACAAAACGCCAACCTCAGATCTTATATGCCCTTCTCAGGGTCAGAGGGCTTCACAACCATGGGACTCAAACCCAGGTGAACTAGGCTTTCTTGTTTCTTAAGCAGGTCATCAAAGACTCTTGATTCAGTCAAAGAAACAAAGGCAAGACTCAAAGGTACTTGATTACCTCAGTGTTGAGAAGCACTCAAACAAAAACCAGCAAAAAGTCCCACCCTTCTTACCATTACACTAACCAACACTTTTCAACTTCTTTTTTTGAGTTGTCTTTCATCTTTAGATTGCAAGCTCCTTGAGGGCAAGGTCTTCTTTTAAATCATATTTATAAATCCAGAGCTTTGTACAGTGTCTGGCAAATAGACATTGATTATTAACTATTGACTATCCTACTCTCATGTTCTCTGCAAGTCTCTTAAGTCACTACTGTATCTTCTGATGTCATAGGACTTAGGAATGGTTTTCCCTCTAGTTCCAAACTCTCTCTCTTTTTTGACTTAGTAGCTATCCATAGTAGGGTAGGGTTAGCAGGGTCTTCCTCTGGGGAACTAAAATTCAAAGGTTACAAAAGTAATACATGCATTCCTTTACCAGAAACAATTGAACTTAGCAATAATTAGGAAGAGTGAGTAGGTAATATATGAATGTCCCAGATTCTAGTGCAGAATAATGGCTGGAATACTAGTCTTGGTATCAGAAGGACTTGTGCTTGAATCTTGCTTCAGACGTATGTTAGCTGTATGACCCTGAGCAAATCATGGGAACTCTTAGTCTGTTTTATCCTCTATAAAAAGCTAATAACGGGGCGGAGCCAAGATGGCAACTGGAAAGCAGTAACTGGCGTGAGCTCCCCACCAAGTCCCTCCAAAAACCTATGAAAAAATGGCTCTGAACCAATTCTAGAACTACAGAACCCACAAAGGGGCAGAGGGAAGCAGGACTCCAGC
>CM053623.1:276042713-276073067 GCA_028646595.1 Phalanger gymnotis
ACCTCCCTCCCTCCCTCCCTCCTTTCCTTTCTTTCTTTCCTTCCATCTACCTCTTCCTACCTGGATTATTGTAATGGCCTCTTAAGTGGTCTCTCAGCTTCAGTTCTCTACCCTTTCTGGCCCATCATCCTCACAGTTGTCAAAATATCTTCCCAAGGGACTAGTCAAACCATGCTATTCTGGTACTCCAAAATTTTCAATGACTCCCTATTGCTTCCAGGATAAAGTATAAAGTCTTCAGTCTGTCACTTAAAACCCTCCACACCCTGGTGCCTACCTGCCTTTCCAGAATTATTGAATGATACTTCCTTATATACATGTTGTGTTCCCATCTAACTAGACTAGTAGTTGTTATTTAAAATCTGCATTCCATCTACAGACTGGACATTTTCATTGGCTGTCTCCAATGCCTGGGATGCTCTCCCTTCTCCATGTGGTCTGCTAAAATCTGTGTCTTTATTTTGATGGAAGACTAAAATGAAGTAATGTTTCCCAGGGGAAGACCTTTTCAGTGTTCTCTCTCCCCTCAATTTTTCCTGAATTTACTTATCTGGGTACAAAATGATCCCTTCAATAGAATATTGGCCCTGAGAATCAGTGAGTCACCAAACAATTATAAAGGACCTACTATGTGCCAGACATTGTGTTAAGTGCTAGGGACATAAAGAGAGGCAAAAGGCAGTCCCTGTTCTCATGGAGCTCATACAGTATAATAGAAGAGACAACACGCAAATGATTGTGTACAAACAAGCCACACGTAGGGTACTTTGGGAGTAATCAACAGAAGGAAGGCATGAGATGTAAGGGGAAACTCAAAAGACTTCCTGTGGAAGGTAGAATTTTAATTTGGATTTAAAGGAAGCCAGAGAATTTGGGGGTAGAGATGAAGAAGAACAGCATTCTAGCCATTGGGAACAACCAATGAAAATGCCCAGAGTACAGAGAGGAATGTCTTGTTTGTGGAAACAGTAAGGGGGGTGGTGTAATGGATATATGTGGAGTAAAAGATGGAAAAATACTAGAAAGATGAACTTGGGGGAAGTTATGAAGGACTTAAAATAGCAAGAACTTTTTGTTTGATCCTAGAGATGTTAGGGAGACACTAGAATCTATTGAGTAAAAGGTGATATGGTCAGACCCATCAGCAGGCTATTGCAATAGTCCAAGCATGAGGCAATGAGAGCTTGCACCAGGGTGGTGGCAATGTCAGAGAAGAGAATGGGGCATACTCAAGAGATGTTAGAAAGGTAGAATTGGCAGGATTTGGTAACAAAATGGATACAGGAGTAGTAGTAGTGAAATAGAGTGAGGAATCAATTATGACACCCAGGCTGACTTGTAGCCTAGAAAACTGGGAAGATGGCAGTACCCTCAACTATAATAGGGAAGTTAGGAAGAACAGAAGGTTAATTCCTTTTTACATTTGTGTCCCTAGCCACTGGAATAATAATAACATTCGTATAGTATTTTAAGATGTCCAAAGTTGTTTCCATAGCTCTCTTTTTCTCCATAAAACCCAGTGAAATATAGCTGCTATTATTATCCATCTTGTACAGAGAAGGGATCTCAGGCTGACAAAAGTTAAATTAATTTCCCAGAACCATACAGTAGGTGCCTGAGACAGAATTCCACCTTGGGTCTTCCTGATTCCAAGGCTATCCATTTCTGTCTAGCATAGTAGGGGCTGTTCATAGTAAGGGCTTAGAAAACAATTGTTGAATTTATTCTAAAAAAAATTTTAAAGGTTCTGCCCAGCTCTACTGTGGCCCAGATAGATCTAGCCAGAGTTTTAATTCACTTTTCTACCCAGAAGGAGATCAAATGTATTCTTTTAGGTATTTGTATATTATGATCCATTCTACCTTTGTGACACCTCTGAAATATCCCCCCTTCTTTTCTCTGACACTGCCATTATCCTGGTTAGAGCCTTACCACCTCACACTTGGACTAGTGCAATAGCCTATTCATAAGTCTGCCTGCCTCAAGTTTCCCCCAGCCTAGTCGTCTTCATTTCACTGTCAAAGTGGTCTTCCCAGAGTACACGTCTGACCATATGTATCACCTTTACTCAATAGCTTCCAGTGTCTCCCTAACACCCCTACGATCACACACACACACACACACACACACACACTCAATACATTCCAGTGTCTCCCTAACACCCCTGTGATCACCCACACACACACACACACACACACACACGCATATACTCAATAGATTCCAGTGTCTCCCTAACACCCCTGTGATCACACACACACACACACACACACACACACACACACACGTACTCAATAGATTCCAGTGTCTCCCTAACACCCTTATGATCACACACACACACACACACACACGTACTCAATAGATACTCAATAGATTCCAGTGTCTCCCTAACACCCCTGTGATCACACACACACACGCACATATACTCAATAGATTCCAGTGTCTCCCTAACACCCCTAGGAGAATACACACACACACACACACATATACTCAGTAGCTTCCAGTGTCTCCCTAACACCCCTATGATCACACACAGACATGTACTCAATAGATTCCAGTGTCTCCCTAACACCCCTGTGATCACACACACACACACGCATATACTCAATAGATTCCAGTGTCTCCCTAACACCCCTAGGATCACACACACACACACACACGTACTCAATAGATTCCAGTGTCTCCCTAACACCCCTAGGATCACACACACACACATACATATACTCAATAGATTACAGTGTCTCCCTAATACCACCAAGATCAAATACATATATATATACATATACATATGTATGTATGTATGTATGTATACATATATTTTTTCATCTCTCACTGATCTTTATTGACAAGTGCCAATACTGAGTGAAAAATTTCCTTTTCTGATGGGCGTCTTCCACTTTTTGTAAAATTTTGTGAGAATTAGAGTGAGTGAAGCTCTGTTTTTAGGAATGTTTTTGAATAAAGACGTTGATTTCAGTATTGTTATTAGTTACTGTCCCATTTCACTAGATGAAATGACTCTCATTTAGATTCGCATATATAAATGTGAACCGGTCTCTAATTACTGCCCGTCTTTGATTTTTTTACATTTTTCATTTGAAGAATAAGTGGATTAATAAATTAATGAAGGCACTTGTGTCCTAAGGGATAGGAATGGGAATCATTTCCCTCATTACTATTCTCAAATGGTTCACGGAGCAGGAATCCCATTAATTGAGACTCATATTGAAGTCTTAACCGAATTGGCTAAAAATTGCTCAATAACGATAGGACCTTTCTAATTTATAGACCTGGAAGAGACTTTGAAGATAATCTGCCTGATGTACCTTGTATAGGTGAGAACACAACTATAAATGAACATAATGAAGGGGAAAACTATTGAGAGAGGAGAAAATAATAAATCACTTCTCTTTCCCTCTCAAGCAGAAATTCCTGTCATACTACCATTTATTACTTTATTAACCAGAGCATATCAAATACCTTTATTATAAAATGACTTTCAAGTTCTATAAGGAAAGGTATAAGTTTCATTAAAATTATTCATCCAAACAAACTAAATCCTAGAGTCAAAGAATCTTAATACTGGAGAAGGCCATCAGAGGATATATGGACCAATCCCCATACCACATTGTTATGTCCTTGGCAAGTTTTTACTCACCCTTCACTTAAGCATTTCCTCTGAGAAATAAATGAAAAGTAATCTTATTTTGTTTTTGGATACCTTTAATGATGAGAAAGATCATCCTTATGTGAAATCTTATCCATCACCTCATGACTTTTAAATATGGGTACTAGTGCCACCACAGAATATGTCAGATCTCTTTCAGAAGACAGCCTTTCAAATACTTGATGACAACTATCTCAATCCTGCCCCGCCCCCAACCCCCAAGACTTTTCTTCCCCAGGCCAAACATTCTAAGTTCTTTCAACCATTCATGTCTACACAATGTGCTCTTTACCCACCTCTACTCACACCTGCTTTGTCCACTCTTTTTTTTTTTTTAACGTGGAGCTCAAGACTGAAGGCTATTTTTTAGGTGTGAGCTGACCAGTCCTTTAACCAGTTCAATATTCTCTTTAGTTCTGTCCACTTGTTATTGTTGGTGGTGGTGAGTCATTCCAGTCATATCCAAATCTTTGTGACCCCGTTTGAGGTTTTCCTGGCAAAGATACTGGAGCAGTCTGCCATTTCCTTCTCCAGCTCATTTTATAAATGAGAAAACTGAGGCAAACAGGGTTAAGTGACTTGTCCAAGGTCACACAGGTAGTAAGTGTATGAGACCAGACATAGACCAGACACAGATCAGATGTGAACTCAAGAAGATGAGTCTTTTAGACTTCAGGCCTGGTGCTCTAGCCACTGAATCACCTAGCTGCCACTAGACTTCCACTAATGTAGTAGTTAAGTAATTCTATTTTTTCTCTTTGATAGTTCTCTCTTTAGGTAATTATGCCATCTATTCCAGGCAATGTTTATTTCTTCCTTTCCTCCTTCTCCTTGCTCTGAGCATACCTCCAAAACATCTTAACATTTTTCAAAAACCTTAACTCATTCTGTATCTTAGCCTTCCTGACCCCATTCCTATAGGTCCATATTACTTTTTATATCTTTCTCTCTGTGTGTGTGTGTGTGTGTGTCTGTGTCTGTGTGTGTGCACACCTTAAAGAAAAAAAAAACTTTCCTAGTTGAATAAAGAACTCTTTTTGCATATACATAAGCATTTTCTGATAATTTCTCATTTGTTCAGCATAGTTCGTAATTTTAGGAATATACTTTCTCGGTGCTGCCAAGAATTTTAAATTCATCATCCAACTTAAAATTTCAAGAGAAAAGATCATACACTATTTTTTCTTTGAGCTTCTTGGAATTGCTTTCTACATCTCATCATCTTCCTTCTTAGTTATTACAAATTAGACACTTTCTTCCAAATTTCCCTGTGCTTCCACATCGATCAGTCAATCAGTATTCTCTATTTGGTCAGAATCAGTAATAAAATAATAGAGAGGCTTGTTGTTATACTTTCAGAAAGAAATGTAACGTAAATGAAATGCAAACCGAGAAAGTCAAGAATTTGTTAGCTGCTTTGTTTTTATGGCCGTGATACTTCCAGTAGATGTATGGATGATTCAGGTGTCTCATTGCTACTACATGTAAAGTTGTTCTTTCTTTTGTTTGTTTGTTTTTGGCAGGGCAATTGGGGTTAAGTGACTTGTCCAAGGTCACACAGCTAGTACGTGTCAAGTATCCGTGGTCGGATTTGAATTCAGGTCCTCCTGACTCTGGGGCCGGTGCTCTACTCACTGAGCCACCTAGCTGCCCCCAAGGTTGTTCTTTCAGACTCCAAGTAACCCCATTTGCGGGATCTGAGCATAAATAAATAGGCAATTTTTTCCATTCCTTTCCCTTTTCAGTTTAAATGGCTCTCCATCAAATAATGCTGGGTCCATCTCCTCATCTGAAAAATGGGTGGACTAGATAATTTCTATGTTTCCTTATCAGTAAAGAATATCATTTTTGTCTCTGTTTTAGGGTTTGTTTTTTAACTCTTCTTCTTGCCTCTCTGTTACATCTTCCACTCATGTTTCACCTTCCAAAATTCTCTATCTAAAAATCTTCAGTATTAAAAAAAATGTTTTAGAGTAGAAGGCAATTTGGGGCAGGGGATAGAAGGAGGAGAAGAGAAAATAAATTTTTAAAAATAAGTCTATTTATTGTGACCACACACCTAGTACATGAATAGAAAGTTCTATAATTTCTAGTAATATACTTTACCAGTTTTGTTTTGTTTATTTATATTCTCTTGGCATCATAACTATTTTAAAGACTTCTGATTTTTTTTAAATAACCAAAAACATTTCATTTATGAACCATGTACCACACATCAGAAATTTTTATTTGCTTTTCATTTAGTTTTAATTAAAAGGAGTGAATTTTATTGAATCAAGCATAGTGAATAAACAGTCAAAGGGGTTTTGGTGACTATGATGTTATTTTCCTTGGCCCCAACTAGGCTGTTGCTGAGCACTTCTGGAGAAAGACTATGAGAGCTGTGAAGAGGCTTAGTTTAGTCAAGGCCATCTGTAGGGCTTAGGAGAATGTTCAGGGAAATCCAGATGCAAGCAGAAAATGAGATGAGATAAGTTACCATATTCAGGCTAGAGCCGGAGACCATTGACCTGTCCAAGGTTTAAAAATATGGGATGGCTATGAAGCGTAGAGAGTCAAAGAATAAAATAGGCAGTTCTAGTCTAAGGTCAAAAGCGACTCTAGTGTAACTGAAATGAGTTTGTGTATATAGGTATGGTATATGGACATCTCTTTAAGATACCTTTGGGGGCTAACCTTACCTCCTTCAACTGTTTGTATAAGCTTCAGTTGGGGATATGTCCCTACTCTGGCTGACATTTCTCAAATGGGACAGAAGTTAGGGCAATTTACTGCTTACTCTGCCATCTTGGCTCCCAGAAGTCTGAAGCAGCAGGAAAAACTTTTTTTTTTGTAAAATAGTTCTAGTTTTATGCAATAGTTATGTCCTAGCAAAGGAGAATTTAAAATCAATTTGTGCAAAATGAATTTTATTTATGCTAATAGTTGTATCATATAATTTTAATTATATTTTTGGGATTAGAAATGAAGAGGCCCCACAAATAAAAGAAATTAAAAACTCACAGGAAAGGAATTAAGATAGTGGCCAATCCCACATAATCTTCCTTTTAACAGTCCTTGAGATTAATAATAATAATAATACTGCACTAAGTATTTTACAAATATTATCTCATTTGTTCTTCACAACAATTGTGACAGGTGAGTGCTATTATCATCCCCATTAAAAATTGAAGTGGACAGAAGGTAAGTGACCTACCTAGGGTCATACATCTAGGAAAGTATCTGAGAACAGATTTGAACTCAGGTCTTCCTGAATCAGACCCAGGAATTCTTTCTACTAAGCCACCTAGCTACCTTTCACACGTCTATTATTCTCTCTTTTCCTTGCCTTTCTCCAAGCCAAATGAATGGAGATTAACTGGTATTGAATTTTTAATTCTTGAGATTTTGCTGTTATTCTAACAGATCTGCATTTCTTGTGGTGAAATGCTTGGCCATGTGTTTTCACAGTCATTTACGCTGTCATCATCCAAGGACTTGATTGGTTCTTCCTAGGGGCCTCGACTTCCCTAATACTTTCCATATGCATCCTTAGCAGGGAGGTATCTATCGCATACTCCCAGGGTGGTTTCCTTGAATATGTGTTCATTTGTTTAATTGTTTAATTTTTGTTGTTTAATAATAATTGTTTAATATTTGTGTTCATTGCTTTGTCCATTAGAATGTAAGGTCCTCGTGTGTAGAGATTGTTTCATTCTTTATTCCTGTATCCCCAGCTCCTACAAACATTCCAGACAAATGGCAGATACTTAATAAATGCTTTTTAATCAAACTTAATGAAGGCTGTCATATCACAGAAGTTCTGATTTTTCAGGATTCAAACTCTAGCTATTGAATATAAAGAATTATAAAAATCTAACTTTGAGATTTCTAGTTCTGGATGACCGTATCTAGGCCCTTGAATCCTATTCTTTCATGTGTTTTATCTGACTACCCGAAAAATGACAAGAACACCACGAGGCCTCTGGATACCTGAATTTTATTCTTGATTCTGCAACCAAGAAGCTGTATGGCCCTGGGCAAATGATTTAATCTTTCTAAGTCTCAGTTTCCTCATCTGTAAAATGAAAGAGTTGAGTTGGGTGATCTATAAATCTCCTTCCATCTTAAATAGTCTGTGATCTATGTTTAACTTCTCTTTTTAAGCCCCCCATTTATGCCTAAAGCTATGCAAGCTTATTGTTTTTCTACTGAATTATACCCCACCACCAACACCCTAACAAAATGCACCTTTATTCTTTGCTCTAATCCTGGCTTTTTCAGAAATCTCAGGACTCCCTTCCAACTCACAAATTCCTGTTTTATAGTTTCTATTCTTTGAGAAGTTTAGATGCCCCTTCATATTTTTCACCAATTGTTCACTTGGTTTCCTTTAGTAAAACCAATTTCCTCCCTTCTCATGTCCCCCTCTGGGCCAGCTAGGTGGCACAGTGGATTGAGCTCTAGCCAGCGGTCAGGATGACCTAAATTCAAATATGGCTTCAGACATTTACCAGCTGTGTGACCCTGGGCAAGTCACTTAACCTTGTGTGCCTCAGTTCCTCCTCTGTAAAGTGAGCTGGAAAAGGAAATGGCAAACCACTCCAATATCTCTCCCAAGAAAACACCAAATGGGGTCACTAAGCATCAGATGCCACTGGAAAACATCTAAACAACAACAGTATTTCCCTCTTTAAATAAGAATATAGACATTTAGAAGCAGTGACATCATGTCTATAGGATTTCTCAAAAGACGTGCAAGGAAAGCAGTGTAGTATAAAGGGGGAAAAAAAGGTGTTCTTGGAATAAAAGGAGACCTAATTGAATTCCATGTGAAAACAGTATTCCAAATGGGTTTTGACAAGGGCACAGTACAAAGAAACTTTCACCTCCTGGGTCTGAACACTATGCTGCTTCTCCTAACGTGAGAGGCAATGTATCTCAACAAATCATTGAAAAGATTACCAAGTCAGAGATCATCACCTGTAATATTCAGGTGTCCCTCCTTTGGATTGTGCCTACCTATAAAAGATGGAATAGAGAATGAAAGATAGGTAAATCACAGCCTCTCAGAGGTAGGAATGGAAATCTGGTATCCTTTATTCCTGTTCGCATGTTCTGAATTCCAGAAATGTTAGTTTTCTTACTGTTCCTCAAATATAACACTTCATCTCCCAAGACTGGGCATTTTTACTGCGTGTTCACCATGCCTGGAAAGTTCTTCTTCACCTCCACCTCCTAATGTCTTTAGCTTTCTTCAAGGTTCAACTCAAATACAACCTTCTGCTTTTCCAGTCCTCCACCTCCTCTTCCTCACTCTTGTTCCTAGTGCCTTCCCCTTGACGTTATCTTGCATCTGTACATCTTTAAACAAATTCTGGATGACTACTTGTCAGGGCTATTATATGGGGGAGTCTCAGAGATGGACTGGACTAGATATTCTCAGAGCTCTCATTCCAACTCAAACAATTCATGTTTATAAACATGAATATGATTGATTACTGTGATTTAATAGTTTTTCTTTATACTTGAAAGCATGAATTGATACTACACATAAATTTATTATTTTTGTTTTTTTCTTTTTTTTTTCCACAAGCCCAATGACTTTATTACAGATGGAATATGTTTTATTAAACAAACCACAAACCAATTGAAAAAGAAAACAGCAAAGTCATATAGCCCAGGGAAAGTATATCATTTCTCTGTCTCTCTGTCTGTCTGTCTCTGTCTCTCTCTGTCTCTGTCTCTCATCTTTATGTGTGTGTGTGTGTGTGTGTGTCTGTCTGTATGTCTCTCTCTGTCTCAAGAGTACGTTGTTAAACTTTCACCAATACAGAATGAAAAGTATTTTTTACCCATTTTAGCAAAATGTAGCCTGGGTTTTACCTGATATTTCAAAGGTTATTATGGAGAAGAAATATACACTACTCCTTATTACAAGACACAAAAATAGGAATATGTTTAAACCTTAGTGTGAAGGATTTACATTGGGAATAAGATGAATAATAATATTGATGATAACAGCCCCAATTATTAATTGTCCAAATTGCAACCATGTCGGCAATCATTTTAGTCCCAAAAGCATGGGAAAGGTTCTTGTATCTTTAGCCACCTAAAAATGAATCAATTAAACACCGACTACCATTACTCTAGATCTAGTCAGATTAATCTACTGGATTTTATGTGTTATGTAAATTATGTCTAGCTAGATATCTGGTTATTAGCAAGGAGCCTCCAACTGTGGTTTGAGGAAATTAGTTGCAATGTAGGTTTAAAAGATACTAATTGCATCTCAGATGTTTTTAGAAACTTTTTTTCCCTCTAGGGGTTTTTGACACATAATATTATTTAATACCTTTCATGTTATAAGCAGTAATGTTTGATAAGAGTCTGAATGAATAAATATCTCATTCACATTATCTAAATTACCTAAAAATAGATAGTTAGAAATGGCTATTTTCTGAATTTTACAAGTGAGGAAACTGAGGCACAGAATTTAGTTGCTTTTCCCACACCTCTGATTTATGACCTGTGATGCAGCCAGAAATAAAAGCTTTACATTCAGAGTCAGGTGCTCTTTTTATGACAGACATCGCACAGCAACAACAATAAGGACTGCTGACCACGCTAGAACGTTGGAGCGTCTCCTCGCTGTGTTTAAGACAAAGATAAATTCTCATCTATCTTGGCCGTTTGATATGGCCTTAACTGAAAGTGGAGGGTTGACTCATCATAATGATGATAGCCAGCCTTTATGTATCATTTTAAGATTTCCAAAGTGCTTTTAAGTATGTTTTCTTATTTGATGTTCATGACTACCCTGGGAGGTAGGCGCTATCATTATACACATTTTATAGATGAAGAAACTGAAGCTGAGAGGTTAAATGACTTGTGAAGGATCATGTACATAGTGTTTGAGGCAGTATTTGCACTCAGATCTTCCTGACTTCAAGTCTAGCACTCACTCTACTGCACTACCAACCTATCTCTAGATTAGATGACCTCAAAATTTGTCCTCATCTACTATTTCACTTCAGTTCATAACTAATGCTACACTTTCATGGGGGTAGCTAGGTGTTGCAGTGGATAGAGTGCTGTTCCTAGAGTCAGGAAGATTTATCTTCCCGAGTTCAAATCTGGCCTCAGACACTTATAAGCTGAGTGACCCTGGGCAAGTCACTTAACCCTGTTTGCTTTAGTTTCCTCATATGTAAAATGAGCTAGAGAAGGAAATGGCAAACCACTCCAGTATTTCTGCCAAGAAAACCCCAAATGGGGTCACAGAGAGTCGGACGTGACTGAACAACAACAACAAGGCTACTAATGTGCACTAGCGGTTTAACGGAAGAAGAAAAAAGAAATAATAAAAATGGACAATAGAAGTTGCTAGCACAGCTCAGCTTTGTTCAAAACAGCACATCAGAAAAACAAAACCAATAAGATGCTTTTTAAAAAAAAATTCCCCAACTTCTAATTTTACCAGTTTAAATCTTTTTTTTAAACTAATGTCATTGTCAAACTATAACTCAGAAAAGGACATTACATAGCCAACTTCGCACATATATATTTTTTAAAGCAACCTGTATTTCATCGATTTATAAGTCCTGGAATTAAGTTAGATAGTGTTGCCAATTTTTCTTTGCTATTTACAGAATTTACCTTTTCTTTTTTCTTTTTTTTCTTTTTTCAACCTTTTTTGGTTGATTGGCAGCATGATATGTGTGAGCGGTTTTGGTTGTTGTTTTTTGGAGTTTTGGGGGGGCCAAGCAGACGTTTGGTTCAAGACTTTGGTATCCTAGACTAAAAGGGCTCCACACAATGAATAGGTCTGTTGGGTTTGACACTACTGGCAACACCAGTGTTCCATTCAGAGGGTGGAGCTTGGCAGAGGATATTTTGGAAACTACTTAGACTCTCAGACATTCAGAAGAGTTAGTTTCCCTCACAGATCCTGTCCTTGTGCCACCCTTCTTCTTTCCCAAGAACACTATGAAGCTCCAATCATGAGCATAAGAAGGAAAGACAATAGGCCTATATTCCTTATGTGTTTCAGGCTCTATTTTTCTGTAGGTGCTTTATTAAAAACAAACATTATCCTCATGCCTCTATGATATTTCATTTTAACTTAATCTTTGAACCACTTTTTTAATTAATTAATTTTTAGTTTTCAACATTCACTTTTATAAGAGTTTAGGTTCTAACTTTTCCCCCCCTCCCTGTTCTTCCCCTTCCCCGAGATGGAATGTAATCTGATATAGGCTATACGTGTATAATCACATTAAACATATTTCTGCATTAGTCATGTAAAAGAAGAATCAGAACAAAAGAGGAAAACCACAAGAAAGAAAAAAAGAGAGAGAGAGAGCAAATGTTACGCTTCAATGTGCATTCAGACTCCATAGTTCTTTCTCTGGATGTGGATAGCATTTTCTATCATGGATCTTTTGGAGCTGTCTTAGATCATTGTATTGCTGAAATTTGGTCATCACACAATGTTGCTCTTACCACGTAATATGTCCTCCTGGTTCTGCTCACTTCACACAGCATCATTCTTTGAACTACTTGTAAGAAATATTTTCCTTCTTTTTTAATTTATTTTTTTTATTTTTAGTTTACAACACTCAGTTCCACAAGTTTTTGAGTTCCAAATTTTCTCCCTCACCCCCACCCAAGATAACATGTATCTTCACATTAAACTTATTTACACAATAGCCAAGTTGTAAAGAGGAATTATAACCAATGGAATGAACTATGAGAAAGAAGAAACCAAACCAAAAAAGAAGGGGAAAAAAAGAAAGAGCAAATAGTTTGCCTCAATCTGCATTCAGACACCGTAATTCTTTCTCTGGATGTGCATAGGTTTTTCCATCATGAGTCATCTGGAGCTCTCTTAGAACCTTGCATTGCTGAGAAGAGCCAAGTCTATCAAAGTTAGTCATCACAGGTACCGTGTGTCTGTAATCATGTACGATGTTCTCCTGGTTCTGCTCCCCTCACTCAGCATCAGATCACATAAGTCTTTCCAGGTTATTATGAAGTCTGTCTGCTCCTCATGTCTTATAGCACAATAGTATTCCATTACATTCATATACCACAACTTGTTTAGCCATTCTCCAATTGACGGGCATCCCTGTGATTTCAAATTCTTTGCCACCACAAAAAGAGCTGCTATATTTTTATACATATGGGTCCTTTTCCCACTTGTGTGATCTCTTTGGGACACAGCCCTAGAAGTGCTATTGCTGAGTCAAAGGGTATGCACATTTTTATAGCCCTTTGAACATAGTTCCAAATCGTTCCCCAGAATGACTGGACCAGTTCATAACTCCACCAACAATGTAACGGTGTTCCTATTTTCCCACATCTTCTCCAGCATTTTGTCATGTTAGCTCTTCTGACAGGAGATATGTGGTACCAAAAAGGTATTTCAACTTGTGTTTCTCTATCAATAGTATATGTTATATATATATATATATATATAATATACATATACATATACATATACATATACATATACATATACATATACATATACATATACATATACATATACATATACATGTATGTATGTATGTATGAGCTAGGGAGGCACATATGCCAGAGGGTCAATGTGGTCATCTTAACAATAGAAGTGACAGCAGCACTGTGAGAATGTGGTGAAGCATTTCAGTTTCTCTAGACACATTCTCTATTCTAAATATGACAACAAATTAATGCCAATTTCTAGTGGGTATTTATTTAACCTAGTTGTTTCAATAATAAAATCACGGAGTTCTTAGAACTGAAAGAGACCTCAGATATGACTTAGCACAGTCATCTGACACCACAAGGCAGGTAATTAATGAGGACCAAGAAAGTTAAATGGCTCACCTAAATTCATTACCATCTCAGGGATCAGAGGGTCATAGAATTTAGGGATGGAGGAAGGGGGAACATTATGTTCCTGAGTTCAAACCTGGCTAGACACTTACTAGCTGAGTGGCCCCGGACAAGTACATTAAGGGACATTTTTCAAAAACCTCATTTTAAAGATCGTTCAATCCCTCATTTTAAAGATGGGTAAGCTGAGACTAAGTGATTTATTCAAGGTCACCCAGCTAGCCAGTAAGGGAGGAAGGTCCTTAGACTCCAGTATTATGTTCTTGTAACTAGAGCAGCTCTCTCTGAAGCAGAATGAGGAAACAAGTGCCATTGACCAGATTTTCCAATTTCCCTTTTAAATTGTAAATGTTTACACGACATCTCAACGGATCTTCAGGTCAGCCTGTCTGTATCTCACTGTAATTAGCAGAAAAATCCTGACTCTTCAGTAGATTAATTTAGTTATAAGTAACCAGCTTGGACACAGGGTGAAGCATCAGGGAATGACTCCAGAAGGAGGGGGCAGATATGCTAAACACTGAAGGAAGCTCAGGATTCCTAGAGGTCCAGGAAGGAAGAAATTCTTCCAGACATGTGATAGGGCCTATGGAATTCCATAGAAGCAGGAGACAGAAGGCTGAATTTGGGGAACAGCTAGAGGTAACAGCCTAGTTTGGCTGGAACATAAGACGACATGAAAGAGAACAACGTGAATTAATCCAAACGGGTAGATGGGAACCAGATTTTCCAGAGCCTGACGTGCCAGGCCAAAGCCTTTTTATTTTATCTTAGAAAAGCAATCAGGAACCTTAATTTTAAAAAGGGAATGACTTGACCAGATCTGTGCTTTAGCAAAGATTTTTGGGAACAGATGATAGGTAGGCCCTGGAGGCAGGGCACTCAAATAAGGACCTATTGCAATAAATATGGCAAGATAGTGAGGGTCTAGACTAGAATGGTGGATGTTTGAGTGGAGAGACTGGGGAGGCTGGGAGAGACTTTGAGGTAGAACACTAATGAGGGAGAGTAACCAGATGAAAAGTAGGAGACTGCAAATCTGGGTGACCGGGAGAATGGAATTTCTCGGGAGAAAGGAATATCTTTGATTTCTCATTTTGAATAATTGCTGTTCCTTTTCCCACTCAACAATAGTCAATGACTCCTTTTCCTCCATCTTATTACCTATTTAGTAGAATGGAAGCCCTGAAGAGCAGAGACTTTTTTTTGTCTTTGTATCTCTTGTGCCTGGCCATAATAGATACATAATAAATGCTTGTTTGTTGAAGATTCAGCAACTTGGATTTATTATTATTATTATTATTTACAAAAAGAGGGGCAACAAAAATGGCCTGAAAGCCAGAAATACCTGAGTTTAAGTCCCACCTTGAGCAAGTCATTTAATCTTTCAATGGTCTAAGTAACTCTCAAAGATACCTGCCAGCATTGGTAGAAGGAGTCCCTCATAGCCCCTATGCCTATGAAAAAAACAAAACAATCAGTTTGAATAACTATTCAATTCACTGGTGCATTCTTTAATTGTTTCACAGTTAAAATGGATTAAAACTTGAGAAGTGCAATTTGGTATTGGTTTATTTAGGGTTCTTCCTCTTATTTCTGTGACTTCTACACCCCCATTTCTACCCTTCCCCAAATCTAGCAAAGCAGGATCATTGCTTCTGTGATTCCCTTCAAGAAGATTTTTCTAAGATCCAAGACGGGGAATGAAACTGAGGTTGGGTTTCTCATGCTATTTAAATGCTACTCATTGAAATTCAGAGAATCTTTCCCAGTCCTTGACTGGGTAACCTTTTCACTAGCCCAGATCCAGATGCTCCACCCAAGTAGAAACAACTGTCTACTGTTCCCAATTATAAATATTAATTGGCTTAATTCTTCAGTTTACTTTGTTCATTGTTAGGAAAATATAAAGAATATTTCTATCACGTTACTAAGAAACCCCATCTCTGAAAAATGAATGAATGAAAAAGCCTCCATTAAATACTTGATATAAACCCAATACGGAGCTAAGGCACTGGTGACACCATGAAAAAAATAAGCCAGTCACCATTCTATCTGAGAGAAACAAAATATATCTTCATAGAAGATGAAAAGCCTCAGCAGCCCTAAGTGTGCAATATGAAGGCAGATGACAAGGCCCAGAGGTCCATAGAGTACATCAGCAGGTCAGGTGGCAATTCCCTGGTCCCTGGAAGGTATAACAGCAGGCATTTGTTAAGTCACAGCAAGCTTATTGAACTTTGTTCTCCCTATTATAATTTATAATACAAAATAAATATAAAATGCAGGGGCAGAAAAGAAAACCACAGCTCAGAAATATTTCCTCCCAGTTCAGAATGTCTAGTGTCCTGACTGACCAACTGCAGCAGGGTTTGGTCTAAGAGAGAAGCCTGGGAGCTTTTAGAACTAAGTAGTTCTCAAAGAAATGGATGATAGGGCAAGAGGCAGGAGGAGGAAGGTTGATGGGATGAATCAGCCTATACCTAGGTGGCTCTACTTGGGAAACTTTATCATCCAGCTTCTTTCTGGCTTCCTTCCTAAATACAATCTTCCCTAAAAGAGCAGGATATCTCTGCAGAAGGAATTGAACGTTCTCCTGTGTTTTCTGTACTGGGGGTAGATGAGGTTGTATGGGGACTGTGGGGGTGATTTATTTTACCCAGATGGTAATGGGCATGATGAAACTGTTAACAAAGTTAAATGGAGTGCTGGGCAAATTAGTAAAGGAGAGAAAAAAGTGAAAAAATTCAATGATAAAACAGCTACATGAAGACAGGTGAACTAACATAATGTTGATTGAACTGTGAATTTATCCAACTATTCTGAAAAGCCATTTGGAATTGGGCTAAAAAAGGACTAAGATGCCTTTTGCTAAAGAGGTCTAATAGACCCCTAATGTACTCTATGGACCTCTGACTAAAAGAACCCAAAGCTAGTCATCTATCCCAAGGATATTAGAGACAGGAAGATGGGTCCCATATAGGCTTACATATCCATAATAGCACTTTTGAGCAGCAGACGACTGGAAACAAAGTAGATGCCTATCCACTGGAGAATGGCAAACCAATTGTGGAACATAGAAGTTATAGACTATTACTCTGCTGTAGGAAATAATGAATAAAACTTCAGAGAAATGGGAAGAGAGATTTGAAGAGATACAGACTGCATTAAGCAGAACCAGGAAAGCAGTGCACACAATAATCATACCAGACTTGGTCCCAGAGAAAAGTAGAGGAAATATACCATTCCTTTCCTCCATTCCTGGATGGGGTATTATGACTATGAAATATTGTACTTACTAGCAGACACAAGTTTGCTAAGTTGTTTTATTTTTTATTTCTAAATCTTTTTTTGTTTCTTGCAAGAGATGCTTTGCTGGGGTGAGGAGACGAATGTCAAAATGAATGTGAATCCAACCCTAACCCTAAACAAATGACATTAATAAAAATAAGGTAAATTTTCAAAAATTAAAATAATACAATGGTATGGATTTGGGGTTGTTGTGACCTTGGAGAAGGATACTTTAAGGCCCTCAGCAAAAAGACATGGAGAAGCCTAGGAGAATCAACCTGCCTTGACTTTGCTTCATTGAGCTGGAGCTCACTCTCTTAGGCAGACTCCTCTTCTCTCTACATTTCCATCACAAGGAGACATAGCACTTTGGCTGGTCACTTTCAGAGTTGAACAAGCATTGGCATGTCTTATTCCTGAAGAAACACAAGTCTCTAAATCAGTTGATGTCAGAAAGGGTATACCAAAATCTACAAAATACTTGGTTGTTTTTCAATATTTTTTTAGTTTTCAACATTCATTTTTATAAGATTTTGATTTCTAAATTTTTCTCTCCTTCCCTCCGCACCCCCTTGCCCTAGGACAGCAAGCAATTTGATACAGGTTATGTATGTACAATCACTTTAAATATATTTCCACATTAGTCATGTTGTGGAAGAATAATCAGATTAAAAGGGAAAAGCCATGAGAAAGACAATACAAAAAAACAAAACAATAAACAAAAAAATGAAAATAAATGTTTCGATTTACACTCTGACTCTGTAGTTCTTTCTCTATATGTGGATAGCATTTTTCATCATGAGTCTTTTGGAATTGTCTTGGCTCATTGTATTGCTGAGAAGAGTTAAGTCTATCATAGTTGATAATCACACAATGTTGCTGTTACTATGTACAACATTCCCCTGGTTCACTTCACTCAGCATCAGTTTATATAAGTCTTTCTAGGTTTTTCTTAAATCTGCCTGCTCATCATTTCTTACATCACAATGGTATTCCATGTTACATTCATATCCCACAACTTATTCACCCATTCCAAAAGTGATGAGCATACCCTCAACTTCCAATTCTTTGTCATCACAAAAAAAAAAAAAAGGGCTGCTGTAAATATTTTTGGGCATGTGAGTCCTTTTCCTTTTTTATGGTCTCTTTGGGATACAGACTTAGTAGTGGTATTGCTGAATCAAAAAATATTCATAGTTTGGTTGCCCTCTCAGCATAGTTCCAAATTGTTCTCCAGAAAGGTTGGATCAGTTCACAACTCCACCAACAATGTGTTAGTGTTCCAATTTTCCCACATCTTCTCCAACATTTCTCATTTTCCATTTCTGTCATATTAGCTAGTCTGATAGGAGGCACCTCAGAGTTGTTACAATTTTCATTTTTCAAAAAAAAATAAAAAACCCAATTTTCATTTTTCTAATCAAGAGCGTTTTAGAGCATTTTTATATCACTATATATAGCTTTAATTTCATCATCTGAAAACTACCTATTCATATCCTTTGACCATTTATCAATTAGGGAATGACTTGTATCCTTATAAAGTTGACTCAGTTCTCTACATAGTTGAAACACTAACTATAAAAATTGTTTCCCAGCTTTCTTCTTTCCTCCTAAACTTGGTTGCATTCGTTTTCTTTGTGCAGAACCTTTTTAATTTAATGTATTCAAAATTACCCATTTTGCATTCCATGATGTTGTCTATTTCTTGTTTGGTTATAAATTCTTCCCTTCTCCATAGATCTGACAGGTAAACAATTCTTTGTTCCCCTAATTTGCTTATGGTCCAAATCATGTACTCATTTTGACCTCATCCTGGTATATGGTGTGAGAGGTCAGCCTATGTCTATTTTCTGCCATACTATTTTCCAGTTTTCCCAGCAATTTTATCAAATAGTGAATTTTTCTCCCAGAAGCTGGAGTCTTTGGGTTTATCAAACAGTAGATTACAATAGTCATTTATTACTATTTAATTGGGTACCTAACCTATGCCATTGGTCTACAACTCTATTTCTTAGCCAGTATCAAATAGTTTTGATGATCACCACTTTGTAATAGTTTTTAGATCTGGTATAATTTAGGTAGAATTGTCATTTTTATTATATTAGCTTGGCCTACCCATGAGCAGTTGGTATTTTGCAGTTGTTTAGATCTGACTTTATTTTTGTGAATAGTATTTTGTAATTGGGTTCATGTAATTCCTGGGTTTGTCTTGGCAGGTAGACTCCCAAATACTTTATATTGTCTACAGTTTTTTTAAATGGAATTTCTGTTGCTACTGGGATTTGTTTGTTATATATAGAAATGCTGATGACTTATGTGGGTCTATTTTATATCCTTCAGCTTTGCCAAAGTTGTTAATTATTTCAAGTAGTTTTTTTAGTTGATTCTCTAGAATTCTCTAAGTATACCATCATATCATCTGCAAAGATTGATAGTTTTGTTTCCTCACTGTCCAGTCTAATTCCTTCAATTTATTTTTCTTCTCTTATTGCTAAAGCTAACAATATTGAACAATAGTGGTGATAATGGACACCCTTATTTCACCCCTGATTTTATTGGGAAAGCTTCTAGCTTATCTCCATTAATATAATACTTGCTAATCATTTTATATAGCTACTATTTATCATTTTAAGGAATGTTCCCTTTATTCCTATGCTCTCTAATCTTTTTAATATGAATGGGTTCTGTATGTTGTCAAAAGCTTTTTCTGCATCTATTGAGATAATCACGTGATTTTTGTTAGTTTTTTTTTATTGATATGGTCAATTATGCTGATAGTTTTTCCTAATATTAAACCAATAAATCCCACCTGGTCGTAGTGTATTATTCTGGTGATAAATTGTTGCATTCTCTTTACTAATAATTTGTTTAAAATGTTTGCATCTATATTCATTAGAGAAATTGGTCTACAATTTTCTTTCTCTGTTTTAGCTCTTCTTGGTTTAGGTATCAGCACCATATTTGTATCATAAAAAGAATTTTATAGGACTCTTTCAACTATTTTTATAATTTATAATTTATAAAGTATTAGAATTTATAAAGTATTAGAATTAATTGTTCTTTAAAATGTTTGGTAGAACACATTTGTACATCCATCTGGCCCTGGAGATTTTGTCCTGGGGATATCATTGATGGCTTGCTCAATTTCCTTTTTGAAAATGGGGTTACTTAAGCATTTTATTTCCTCTTCTGTTAATCTGAGAAATATATAATATTGTAAATATTCATCATTTCATATAATGAATTCATTGTCATATTTATTGGCATACAATTGGGCAAAATAGCTCCTAATTATTGCTTTAATTTCTTCTTCATTGGTGGTGAATTCACCATTTTCATTTTTAATACTGGCAATTTGGTTTTCTTCTTTCATTTTTTTAAAAAATTAACCGAAGAGTTATCTATTTTGTTGTTGTTGTTTTTTTTTTCTCATAAAGTCAGCTTTTAGTTTTATTGATTAGTTCAATAGTTTTCTTACTTTCAATTTTATTAATCTCTTTTGATTTTCAGAATTTCTAGTTTGGTATTTAATTGGCAATTTTCTTTTTTCTTTTTAAATTTTTTTAGTTGAATGCCCAATTCATTGATCTCCTCTTTCTCTATTTTATTCATGTAAGCATTTAGACATATAAAATTTTCCCTAAGTACTGCTTTGTCTGTTTCCCAAAACTTTGGCATATTGTCTTATTATTATCATTCTCTTTGATGAAATTATTGATTGTTTCTATGATTTGATGTTTGACCCACACATTCTTAGGATTGGTTTATTTAGTTAACAATTAATTTTTATTCTATCTTTCCACGGCGCTTTATTACATGTAATTTCTATTGCATCACGATCTGAAAAGCATGCATTTAATATTTCTGCCTTTCTGCATTTGACTGTGAGGTATGAATGCCCTAAAACGTGGTTGATTTTTTTCTGTAGGTGCCACTCAATTTTCTCCAGAGGGCTATCATATCTAACTTTTCTAAAATTCTATTCACCTCCTTAACTTCTTTCTTGTTTATTTTATGGTTGGATTTATCTACTTCTGAGAGTAAGAAGTTGAGGTCCCCCACTAGTATAGTTTTGCCGGTTCGTGCTTTTTCTACCCAAATGAGACAGACCTTTCCTGAAGTTCTTCCAAGTTATCTTAAGCTGAAAAGTTGTTTCACTCCTGTCTTTTTGTAGGTTCTGTAGTTCCAGAATCCATTTAGAGGCTTGATTTAACATTGTTTCTGAGGGAAACTGGGGATAGCTCAGGCAACTTCCTGGCTTTTCTCCACCATCTTGGCTCTCTCCAAAAATATCTGTATCTTAATGATGATTTGCACAAAACCCTCAGCCTCACTATCTCTTCCAGAGTCATTGAAGTCCAATGGCAAAACAAAAGTCAGGACAACTGGCACTACGTTATACAAGCATACACACATATGTGTTGCGTATGTGTGCATATGTATATGTGTAAATATGTATATGGGTCAATTAGTCAAGTGTTTATTAAACATATACCATTATTAATTATTATAATTATTAAGGATTAGTTAATATATTATTAAGCACAAATATATCCAGTAGGTACTGAAGATATAAGTTCACAGAATGAAATGATTTCTATTAACAAGGACTATATATTAGAATGGATAAAGTAGCAAGTATACACACACACACACACACACACACACACACACATACAGGGTGTTCCTAAAGTCGACACATAGGAAATGTGGAGTTATTGCATCGAGTTCATGTGAATCTTGCAAAGTGTATCAACTTTTGCATCACAAATGATAGAAATCATATTGAAGATGTTATTTGTTAATATTCCGATTAAATAAAATGTTGTCGAAAGTTTCATTCATTTCATTTCTTGAAAATATGCATTTTTTCCTATGTGTCCAGACTTTAGGAAAACCCCATATATGAATATATACACACACACATATGTATATCCATATATACATATATATTATATATGTAGCATAAAGTGAGGCATCTAGGTGGTACAGTGGATAGAGCACTGGGCTGGGAATCAGGAAGACTCATCTTCATGAGTTCAAATCTGGCCTCAGATACTTGTTAGCTATGTGACCTTGGGCAAGTTACTTAACCCTTCTTGCTTCCTCATCTGTAAAATAAGCTTGGAGAAAGAAATGACAAGTCACTCTAGTATCTTTGCCAAGGAAAACCACAAATGGGGTCATGAGGAGTCTGATATGACTAAAAAACAACTGAACAACAAAGCACAAAATGAATAAATGTAAATACAGTGTGTCTGAAAAGTTTTATACAGTTTTAAGCTATTAATGTCTAAGACCACTGTGACTTTTAAGATACCTGGTACATACAAAATAGGTAAATTTACTTTGCAGTTTGGGAGAGAGGGCATTAGTACCTAGGGGGAATCAGAAAAGACTTCATGGAGAAGGTGATTAAGAAGCATCTTAAAGAAAGAGAGAGATTCTGAAGCAGAGGTAAAGAGGGAGAGCCTTCTAGTTTTGTGTTGTGGCCAGCACAGAGGTTCAAAGATAGGAGATACAGTGCCCTGTGTAGAGATGGAGGAATAGAGGGAAAAGCCAGTTTGGCTGGATCTCAGAGTGTGTGTCTGTGTGCGTGTGCATGTGCGTGTGCGTGTGTGCGTGTGTGTGTTTGTGTGTTTGTGTGTTTAGGGAAGTAAAGTCCAACAAGATTGGACAGACAGGTTGGGGCCAGGATATTTAGGGCTTTAAAAGCTAAACAGAGGAGTTTATGTGTTATCTTAGACATAATAGGAGGCCCCTGGAGTTGATCACTTAGGCGTAGTCAGATCTGCACTTAGGAAAAATTGTTTTATTTGTTTGTCTGTTTCTTTTCCCTACAGTAGCACTGTGCCAGATGGATGTGCAAAAGGAAGAGACTTGAGGCTAGGAGATCAATAATCTAGGCAAGAGGTGATTAGGCCTGAACTTAAGTGATAGCCATGTCGAGAGAAAGAGTCAAATGCAAGAGATATTGTAGAGTAAAAATGGCAAAATTTTGCAACTGATCAGATTTTTGGGGTGAAGGAGAATGAGTACAAAATAATGCCAACGCTACAAACCTGTAGGACTAGAAGGTTAGTGGCACTTTCTACAGAAATAGGGGAGTTTGGAAGAAGGGAGGTTGGAGATAGGATAATGAGTTTTATTAAGGTTTTATGTGTTTTTTATGTTTAGGTTTTTTAAAGTTTTTCTTAAACTTTAATTTTATTTAAGTTTTTATTATGAGTTCGTATTAAATTTAAAATGTCTGGGACATCCAGTTTGAAATGTCTTAATAGGCAGTTGGTGATTAGGACTGAAGCTAAGGGAAGCTAGTGTGAGCCTCCCACCCCCATATTTTATGAAATGCCATCAGTCGCTCTACAGGATAATCCTTGGTTAGAATTACTCTTCTTCCTCCAAAGAGCATACTGCTGAGGAAACCTTTACAAAGCTGGTATTCCACTCTTAAATTCAGAAACTCTCCATTTCTTGGGAACTGTAGTCTGTGACCTGTGCTCAGACAGAACGAAAGAAAGGCAGAAGACAGCCAGAAGTTGGAGGTCCAGGAAGGCTCCTTGAGTCTAATTTGGCCAAGTACAAGCCATTCATCAAATGATTATTCTGCAAGTTGCCATTTTTCTTGTCCTGGAATGGAAAGGGCAAGAGCAGAAGAAATCCTCTGGAAATGAAAGCACAGGAAAGCCACAAAGACTATGAATGGCTCTTCTGACTAGAACCCATTCCCCCTTACTTTTCTTTTGGCAATTATATTGGAGGCAGTCCAAGTCACTGGGGAACCAATCAGAGGAGTTCTTTGTGTCCTCTTAATAAGGAAATAAGTCAGTAAATGTTTATTAAGTACCTACTATGTGCCAGGCACATTGCTAAAGCATTTGAAATGAGGGAATTGTCCTTTTAGACAAAAGTCTGTGCCTTTTAATCTAACCCATGAATAGAGGGAGAGGGGTCAGGAAATTCATCAGGGGCTCAGTTTACCAGCTAATAAAAAAAATCCTTCCATTTATTTTGGCTTAATAAGGCCAGGAGAAGACTGATAGTTTTTAAGTGATACCTTACACACCTTCTTGACTTTCTCAGTCTTCAGTGAATGCTGAAGACCATTTATTAGGGATGTTTTAGGAAGAATTCCTATTCAAGTACAAATTGGACTAAACCTCTGAGACTCCTTCTAACTCTTAAGATTTTATGATTTTTTTTCTGAATTCTTGTCCTATGCTGCCAAGACTCCATCTACTATACCACACTGCCTTGTAGTCAGAAAGATCTGGGTCCAAGTCCTGCCCCTGACACATACTAGCTGTATAACAAATAGCAATTCTTTAAGCTAATGAGCTGTCATTCAGTAGAAGGACTTGTCACATCTATAATTCCCAAGAGCAATGAAACCATTTCCAAAATAAACAAGAAAAGTTCAGTGCGTTCTACGCTGAGGTAGATTCCTTAAGGCTCCAGAAAAAATCCATTATATTTCTCTGTCAACAACAATAGCTGCAAATTGGACAATTGCTTTTATTTTAAGAAACTAACCATCTTTTAAACCCTTCCACATTGTAGTCATCTTTGTGTTTCCCCCAAAAAAGGAACTCACTAAAAAGTTTATGAGAAAGCTTGTGGAGATCAGATCCTTGCTGGCCCCTGCTGTTGGGTTCAATGCCAAAATGTTAACAGCTGTGGAGGCATTAAGGACAGCTTCATTGAGATGCAGTTTGTTTGAATGTGTCCACCTTAGTTACCGCCGGTAGTACAGAACATGTGGCCCAACATCTGTGGCTTAGAACATGCTCAACTAAACCCTTCTTTAATTTTTTCTCCTAGATTTTTTTTTTTTAAAGATCAAACATTATCCTGTCTTGGCCAATTACCTAGTAATTCAAATTAAGTTTTTCTTCCTTTGTACAAAGGATACTGATTCTCTTAGAATCTTCCCATTTTCAAGCATTTCCTACTGCCTGATTAATTGCCCCCTTTCCCAGCCTTCCTTTCCCTTTTCAGGAAACTCTATTCAGGCTAACTCTTCTTGTCACGTAACTATGACTGCCAGTTCATGAAGGTTTAATGTCTCTGTCCTGTCTTCTGTTTTCTACACATGAGTATCGTTTCTCCCAGCCAGCCTCCGCAGAAAGCACATTGAGTTTCTTACTCCCATGACTCAGTGTCTGACTTGGAGGACCTTGCCAGCTCACAGCTGTTTGCCTCTAGTAGGCAGAAGGGTTGATTTGACGGCTGGACTTGAAGCCCATTTTAAGTGAGTTTAAGATTAATTTTCCACAATGTTTCCGACTTCTTGTTGCTGAACATTTGGGATCTTGTTGAAATGTAGATAAATTTGGAAGATTACAAGTCTGTTTTCTTTTCTCACTCATTCAGCAAACCTTTTTTTAAGCTCCTGGGAATGTGGAAGGCACTGTACTGACTTGGAAATGGGAATCCAAAGATTACTTAAAATACATTCTCTCCCTTCAAGGAACTACAGAGATCCAGTGTGGCAGTGTGGTATTATGGGTAGAGACAGCCTCTGAGTCAGGTAAAGGCAGGATGGTATGGTGAAAAGAATACTTGCTATAGTATCAGAAGACCTTCTTGGAAGTTATGGTGGAAAGAGTGCTAGGCTTGGAGGCAGGAAGAGCTGAGTTCAAATCTGGCCTCAGACACTTATTAGCTGTGTTACCTTAGTCAAGTCACTTAACCTCTGCCCTCTTTATTTTTCTTGACTGTAAAATGGTTTTTATAATAATATCTACCTCGAAGGGATGTTGTGAAGATCAAATAAATTATTTGTAAAACAAGCGCTTAGCACAACATCTGATACATATTGTAAACATTTAAGGTCACAAAGACATGCATTCTAATATGACCTCGGACACCAACCAGTTGCATGACCGTGGGTAAGTACCTTAGCTTCCTCTTTGGGCCCCAGTTTCTTCAGCTATAAAATGAGTAGATTGTTGGACTAGAATTTGTTATTGTTGTTGGTAAGTCGTTTCAGTCCCATTCGACTCTTTTAAATAATAAAATAAAATAAAAACCCATTTGGGGTTTTCTTGGCAAAGATGCTGGAGTGGTTTGCCATTTCCTTCTCCAGTTCATTTTACAAATGAGGAAAATAAGTCAAACTAAGTTAAGTAACTCGTCTAGGGTCACACAGCTAGCTTAAGAAAGCCAGATTTGAACTCAGAGAGGAGTCTTCCTGACTCCAGGCCCAGTGCTCTATGCACTGTGGTGCCACCTAGCTGCTCTTAGATAACTTATTTATGGCCTGAATTCAAATCTTGCTTCTGGCACATTCTGACCACAAGTCGCTTAGCCACCGTGTTCCAGAGTCCATAGACTGTAGAACAGCTGCCGATCTAAATCAACTAGAGGGACTTTCCTCCCTGGACGTTTCTGATACCAATGGTAATGACAGGTCCACCTTCCCCTGCCCCACCCCACTCAATGCAATATAGAGGTAGTAATCAATGTGTTTATTTAACACTTACTACTATGTGCCAGGCATATAGATGAGTCATACAAATTCTAAGATATGATTCATATAAAATATAAATTATATAAATAATAGGAATTCATATAAATGAGATTTAATACTTGTCTTCAAAGAGTATTAGGGTCAGTGGATCAAGCAACGGGAGAGGAAAGACATAGATACTTATAAATTCATTATGATGCAAATGGAGCATTGTAAGTGCACAAGAAAAAGTAAGAGATCAGATGGGAAAGAAGTCACTTCCAACTTGAGGTATCAGAGATGGCAGAATTCAAACTGAGTAGAGTGGTAATAATCCTGCCGAAGATGGTGGACATTCCGGACATACGACAAAGGTTAGACAAAGGCCTAGAGGTAGGAAATCTTCAGACATGCTCAGTTTGGCTGGAACATAGAATTTGTGAAAGACAGTAGGATGAGATTGGGAGCTAGACTCCTACACCCAATGGGCTTCTACTACTTTATAAAGTGACAGACATCCAACAAGAAAGTGTTAGCTAATCGATATTTCTAACCAAAAATCCAAACATCAAAGGCTTTTTAAAAGCCCCTTTTCATACAGAAGTGTATATACCATTGCCTTTTCTTGCCTGTTTTCCTGGAAATGATTGTAGTGACTTAAAAGGAGATGAAACTAAGCTAACATGCATGAGTCCATCATAATGCTATGTACAGGATAATTCATAGTATACACTGCTTAGGAATTTTTATGTCATGCATTCTCTCCCCCTTACAGTTTCTGCACACTGAGCCATTCATGATGTCACCTAAATATTTTATATGATCCCCAAATAAGAATTAATCCTTGGTATTGAAGAGGTTTAATCAAAATGAATATGGTAGTAAACCATACATTTCTAGGGGCGCTCGAGACCCCAAAATACCGACACGCCGGGTCCTGCCAAAAGAATTCGACTCAAGCCTTCTCAGCCAAGGGAAAAGACAAAATTTATTAGGGATTCACCGTCACGGGTTATCTTAAGAAATCCCACCCTTTGTGACGCTTATTGCCACAAGCCGGCCAGATTCAATCTACTGAGCCAGATTGAATCCGAGCACCTTCATGGAGGCAAGATGGAGATTATATACACGAAGATTGTGGGAGGGATTGAGGGATGGTCTGGGGTGACTAGAGGAGGGGTTTAGGGAGAGACTTGAGGAGGTGTCTAGGGAGGACCTTGATGCGACTGAGATGAGGTCCCACTCCAGGGTGGGAAATAGCTGAAGGCTACATGGAGACATACAGACAATAGAGGGCTGGGGTAACAGAGCTAGGGTATAGATATTTTGATCAGGATTAAGTGATCAGGAAACAGCTGGACAATAGAGGGCTAGGCTAGGCAGAGATTGGGCCCAATGATAAGTGGCCTTAGGGGAAGGACATATCCAGTTGGAAGACTCAAGGAGAGTTCAAGGGGGCTCCCAGAGACTGTATTCCAGGTTCAAGGGGGTTCCCAGAGATTGTGCCCTCATCGGTATTACCACTAGGATATTGAAAATCATTCATCAACTTTGAGGGAAAAAAATACCTCTGGCTCTCAACTGGGCCATTTGGCTTTATGCTTACACATTCTTCTCATGAAACAAGGTATTGGTTGATGACATGCAGCTAATTAAATGAACAAATGCCCAGGTTGGTGGAGAGTGTAAAATCCCGGCAATGAAAATTCCTCCTGAAGAGGTTTAAGGAAAAATGACGTTGGGGAACCATAGGTTTTTAGGGATGCTCGAGACCCCAAAATACCGACATGCCGGGTCCTGCCAAAAGAATTCGACTCAAGCCTTCTCAGCCAAGGGAAAAGACAAAGTTTATTAGGGATTCACCATAATGGGTTGTCTTAAGAAATCCCACCCTTTGTGATGCCTGTTTTCACAAGCGGGCCAGGTTCAACTTACCGAATTAGATTGAATCTGAGCACCTTCATGGAGGTAAAATGGAGATTATATACACAAAGGTTATAGGAGGGATTGAGGGGTGGTCTGGGGTGACTAGAGGAAGGGTTTGGGGAGGGTCTTGAGGAGGAGTCTAAGGAGGACCAGGTGAGGTCAGAGTCCAGGAACCAAGAGAATGGAATTAAGGGTTGGAAGTAGCTGAAGGAATGCATATCTATAGTAACAATAGAGCACAAGGTTTAGGTAGAGATTTGGGCCTAATGATAATGTAAGGCTTATGGCCTTAGGGAGAGGCCCGATCTAATTGGAAGATTCAAGGACAATTCAAGGGGGCTCCCAGAGACTGTATTCCAGATTCAAGGGGGCTCCCAGAGACTGTGCCCTCATCACTCCCATGTCTTTGCCCTTGTTTTATCATTGATTATTTACAAGGTTCATTCCTAATTCTGCACTTCAAGATTTCCATTAACTTTCGCAGCTTTTTTATAGTTCATAATTGGTAAGCTCTCCATTTTCAGTATTTTGTTGATATGCTTTGTAAATTATATATAATATGGTTTAAGCCAAAGCCCTTTCTTCTTTCTGCTCAACTTATTTCAGAAGGCACTATTCCCTAACAGCATATATCTAGAGTTAGGAGATATTGCTCTTCTCTAGTCTGCCCCTTTCATGCACAGAAGATGCTCCAGGGTATAAATGGAGAGGACTTCAGATGTAGAGTCCAGAAGTTCAAATCCTGACTCAGATACTTCCTAGTTGTTTGACTTTGCACAAATCACTTAAGCTCTCTCAGTCTTTCTTTCCTTATTTATAAAACGGAGATGATATAGCACCTACTCCCCATGGTTATTGAAAATAAAACGTGATAACATCTGTAAAGTGCTTTACAAACCTTAAAGCAATATATAAATACAAGCTATTATCATCATTTCTGCCAAGGAAATGGAGGCCCAAAGGAGAAGACAGACTTTCATAAAAGGTACTGAGTGAGAAGTCCAGGACTAAAATTCAAACCTTCTGATTCTGTTACACTGTGTTGCCTATCCAGTCAGTGTATGCTTCTGAAAAGCAAATTAAACGATATCAACTTAAGCTAAGACATAAGAAGGAAAGAGAACTCTCCTTCAGGAAAGAAATCACATAAACATTATCTAGTTAGTTACTAATGATTATGCATTATCTTCTCCTCAGGTTCATTTCTATCTCTATTTCTAAAAATAATAGAGTTTGCGGTATTTTGTAGAATAGTCCAAAAATAATGCCAAATGAATTAAAAGGATCATTACAGGGGGAGGAGCCAAGATGACAGCTGGAAAGCAGGGACTTGCTTGAGCTCCCCACTAAGTTCCTCCAAAAACCTATAAAAAATTGCTCTGAACCAATTCTAGATAGCAGAGGGAAGCAGGGTTCCAGCCCAGAACAGCCTGGATGGTTGCTGGGTGAGGTCTTTGGCGCACGGAGCTGGGAGCATAGCGGAGCAGAGCCCAGCATGGGCGGTGTGGACCAAGCAGACCAGGAGCTGGGTGTAGCGTGCCCTAGTGCCCTGAATCAGTGAGCTGCAGCAGTTACCAGACTTCTCAACCCACAAACCCCAAAGACAACAGAGAAGGTTAGTGGGAAAATCTGCTGGGGGATAGAGTTTGTGGTTCAGCCACCGCCCCAGAAGCAGCAGAGGTGGGGCAGCTACAGAACTACAGCTGCAGTTGCTTCTGGCCCCAGGCCCACTTGGTGGGAGGAATTAAGTGGCAGATCAGAGCAGGAGTGAAGAGCCTGCTGAAGATCTAAGTCCAGTCTGGGTTGGGGTTTTTGGGGAAGGAGGAGTGCTGGTGTGGCAAAGCTGGCACATCCCCCCAAACTTGGAACATAGAATTCTTTAGTCTACAAGCAGTTATACCCCGCTGAAAAACTCAACGGTCAAGTAAATTGGCTGGGAACATGGCCAGGCAGCGAAAACACACCCAGATTCAGTCTCAGACTTTGGAATCTTTCTTTAGTGACAAAGAAGACCAAAACATAGAGCCAGAAGAAGTCAACATAGTCAAAGAGCCTACATCAAAAGCCTCCAAGGAAGACATGAACTGGTCTCAGGCCATGGAAGAGCTCAAAAAGGATTTGGAAAAGCAAATTAGAGAAGTAGGGGAAAAATTGAGAAGAGAAA
>CM053623.1:276073167-276153767 GCA_028646595.1 Phalanger gymnotis
ACTGAAGAAAATACTACCTTAAAAATGAGATTGGAGCAAGTGGAAGCTAGTGACTTGATGAGAAATCAAGATATTATAAAACAGAACCAAAAGAATGAAAAAATGGAAGACTGTGAAATATCTCATTGGAAAAAACCACAGACTAATCATAAGGCTTGTCTCAACCAATCACAGCTACCTTTTAACTATTGCGACTCACCACTTCCCCTCTCCATCATCCCCACTGCTGGAAAAACTCACAACTTATATCCTCTGACCTGAGAGTCAGGGCAGATATATTCCAGTTTCTCAAGTCAATTAATATCTACCCTCACCATCAGGAGTGTTTAACAATCAGATATATACTTTTTAAAGTATGTAGGACACATTTTTAGGTTTAGTATGCATTATTAAGATTTTCTCCACCATTTTTAAAGTCTAGACAATAAAATAATAAATCAGGCCCAGATTCGTGCTTTTTTATGATTTCTGAGGGGTAAATACTCACCCTGGAATTTTAACAATTGGACTTACAAATAGTTCGGCTGGCTCCAGCATGCCCCTATACACCAAGCAGCCAGAGCAGTAGCTATACGTGTGACATTAGGAAAATACCCTTTCTTCCTTCCAGTGTACCCATTGGGAAAAGCAATTACTGATAGGGATACAGAATCAAAGAATTTAATGCACTAGAGAACTAGTAAGAAATTAAGGGATTGTCAGATGGCAGCCAATGCCCAGTAGAAGTTAGGTAGTATGAATTGGCTGTGGGATGGTTGGCTTGGCTCTGTATTAGAAAGTCTAAGGTGAGAGCACCACTGAAGTGGCGTCCATGCAGAGCAGAGAGAAATGTAGTTAAGAATCTACTTAAGGCTCTGTGATGGCTCCCCATGGCCTACTAAATTCAGTCCAGACTCTAAAGCCTGATGTTTAAAGCCATCCATCAATTGGCCTCACTTTACCTGTTCAGCCTGAAAACCCAAGGTTCTGGAAAGCAGTGCATCTGCTACAATAAAGTTGATCTCTTTATCTTCCTTTCCTTCCTCTTTCTCCAGATCACCCATGCTCCTTCTGCCTTTTTTTTTCCTTTGCCCATATGACTTTTCCCATGGTTCTCCTCTTCCATTCTTCAAAAATCCTAAACTTCAAAGCCAAGTTCAAGTTTTACTTCTTTCACAAAGCCCTCCTTGATTAGATTAGTTGAATAATGGTAAAATAGTCTTCATTATTTACCATCTAGGGTAGAGAATCCTATCTTTTCTGAAAACTTCCCCAACAAAACCTGGGAAATTGACCATTCCAAATGATTGATTCCAAATGCATGATTCACTCTGATTGCTAAGTGCCAGTCTAGCTAAAGATAAAATGCGAGCTTAAGGTTCACTAAGATTTGAGAACAAGGAGCAAATCCCTGGATCAGAGTTCTTTGTGTACACTTCCATTATTAAGGCCAATTGTTGAAATCAGAACTTTCTTTTCCTATTTGAGTGGAGTCTCTGGCATGAAATTCAAATTTACTTATGAAATGGAAAGATTTAAGTTACTAAAGAGCAGTGGACATTTTTAAAATTATAGTAATAATTTGTTGTTATTCAGTTTTTTTGGTCATGTCTGACTGTGATCCCATTTGAGGTTTTCTTGGCAGAGATACTGGAGTGATTTGCCATTTCCTTCTCATTTTACAGATGAGGAAACTGAGGCAAACAGGGTTAAATGGCTTGCTGAGGTCACACAGCTAGTGAATGTCTAAAGCTGGATTTGAACTCAGATCTTCCTGACTCCAGTGCCAGTGTTCTATCTGCTGTACCACCTAGTTGCCCAATATGTGTCAATAGAAACATAATTAATATATTCACTGACTGTTCTTCCCTGTCTATGTTCTGTCTTCATAGATCAAAGAGACCTGAGAAGCAATCTAGTCCAACACCCTCGTTTTACGACTGAGACCCAGAGAATTCAAGTGATTCGCCCATAGTGGCATAGGGATATAGTGCTGGACTTGGAGTCAAAAGAGACCTGGTTTCAAATCCTCCTTTGCATATACCCTGACTGGGTGATTACAGGGAAATCACAGAGACACAGGCAACTCCCACAAACTAATGAATTAATTTATGGGGAAAAAAAGAAACATTTATTATAAACTTACTATTGCTAAGCTCTGGGAACATATAACAAAAGCTAGACAGTCTTTCCTTTCAAGGAACTCACATTACTTTATACGGTATAGACTCCCTAAGGTATAAGAGGCATGTGAGGCAAATGTAAGGCAAATACTTTCTTATTGATACCTCACTGCTATTAGTTAAACACCAGCTTATTTATTTATATCTCTCATTAGATTACATATTCGTCAAAGACCACAATTGTGCCTATTACCTTTGCAAGTCCCTCAGCACCAAGTGCAGTGTCCTACATGGTGACCGCTCCATAAACATGGCTGACTTGACATCTCTGGTTGACTGTCTTCATGCAATCTCTCAGTCAAAGGTGCATCTGTAGAGCTCTTGTTTCAGCT
The DNA here is from genome assembly GCA_028646595.1 of Phalanger gymnotis. Classification (NCBI taxonomy): domain Eukaryota; kingdom Metazoa; phylum Chordata; class Mammalia; order Diprotodontia; family Phalangeridae; genus Phalanger; species Phalanger gymnotis. The sequence goes on from CM053623.1 coordinate 276,075,662, forward strand.
TTCTGTTCATGGTATGTTTGGAAGGAGAGCCTAAGAGGAAATAGTGGCTGCAGGCTGTGGCAACAGCTGGAAGGCATCTCTAATTAGATTCCTGGCTGACTTGGGCTGCGTTTATAACTTTCCATGTGTTGACTGGAAAATGATTTCCAAAACAACGTGCAGATTTAAAAAGACTTGTCGCTTGAATGTGTCACTCAATGGGAAGCTTTCTTAAGCTCCCCTGAAAGAAAACTGAGGAAACACTATATTCTGATGAAGATGCTATCCCAAAAGACTATCTCTGAGGCTAGATGAGTCTGACAGACTTCAATATTTACTCATACAAATTTCACCACTGTCATTATATCATCACATTAAAAGATGTCCTTAAATATTCTAGATGAAATTCTATCTGATTCCTAGGTTGTTTTCTCTTAAGGAATTTGGAGGCTTTTTTGCAAGTAACATTTTAGATTTCTTCAAACAAACAAAAAAGAGCTAAACTGAGTGTTTTTCAGTCCAATAAAACAAATCAGAGGATGTCAACTATGACAACAGATGTTGTGCATTTATGATTTGGGTTTTTTGTTTATGGTGAAAGTTTTGGGGTTGTTAGTTTTGTTTCTTCATTTTCTGATTTGGAAAGATTGATTTCAAACTCTAAAGAAAGAAAGAAAGAAAGAAAGAAAGAAAGAAAGAAAGAAAGAAAGAAAGAAAGAAAGAAAGAAAGAAAGAAAGAAAGAAAAAAAGAAAGAAAGAGAGAAAGAAAGAAAGAGAGAAAGAAAAAAAGAGCCTTTAAAGACCCAAAGCTACATTTCATGCAAATAGCTGCTGTTCTGGAGGTAATTCCTCTTTAGTAAAGCTAGTAACAAATATAACACCAGAGTTTGCCTTTCTAATTGGTTTTCTTATTAGAGCTTTCAGGTGAACCCTTACTTAATACAATAGATCTTTCTAAATATCTATTTGCAATTGAACAAGAGTTTTCAAAGTTGGGAGGGAGTGAAGCTGATTGAAAAAAAAATTTTTTTGGAGAGCTTTTAGGACCCACCCACTGAACTTACCTCTGCTAAGTAGACACTATTGATTTGCTGTGTCACATTGCCTCATTCTGTATGCAGGAATTTGGAGAAATGGGGCCCCAGAAATAGTTATGGAATGCATTAAAATCTTCATTTTGTAAGATGGCGATGGGGGTGGGGTAGCTTTCCAGCTGGGGCCCTGATGTTCATTTCCTAGTAGAACACCCCACCCCATCCCCCACTGATGCTTTAGTGTGGTTAAAAGTTAGACTTGTGAGCTTCAAAATCAGATATCCTCTGGATGCAGTTAATGAGTAACACAAAGTAGCATTTATTGATATAAATTTTCTTATGTATTTTTTAATTTCTGTTATAAAAATATGAAGAACCATTTCACATGTCTTGTTTGCTTTGAACAATTAGATTGGCTCCTGAAAAGTTCTGTGTCTCATTAATTTACATTAGATCGACAAAGGTACCTAGTATTTTCATGCTTAATTTTCTCCGTCCTCTGTCTCTTTCAAGTAATACATTATCTGTAAGCACAAGGGGAACTTGTGTATACACACACATATATGTATACATACATACATAATATACACATACTTATATATACATACATACATATATATACACACATATACATATGTGTGTCTATGTGTTGTTAACCCCCAAAACAGTTTGTCCTAAGAAAGAGACAAACGATTTAGGTTGGATCATGTTTTTATTTCTCTCACAAGTTGGTGTCATGCACTGCATGGGAGTTACAGTCCAGAACTGGCTCAATTTGAGATTTGCAGAGGGTGCCTAGTTATACACCTTTCCAACAGGGGCTGATATCACCCCGCCATCAGCCATCATTCTACTCCAGGACAGAGGAAATACTTGTTCTATCATACCCCCCACCCCTACCATACCAGACCACTCCCAGTTTTGGACTATCTAGGCAGAAAAATCTTTTCCGCCCAAGTCTGAGTAGGATAAATACCAGGATAAGAAGATTCAACGCAATCTGATTATCAGTAATGGCCATTTGAAGAACTTTTTAGCAGCAGCCTGACATGGGTGGGGGGTGGGGGTAAGCTCTGAGAATTATTTTACACAATGTATATATAGATATAAATATAGATATAGATACAGATTTACCTTGTATGGAATTCTTTCACAAATAGGAAAAATCCCTTGTTCATAAAAATAAATACAATCCTTATTTACTTCTTTTCTAATTTCTGATATCTCTATCTATCTGTCCATCTGTCTCTGTCTGTCTGTCTATCTTATATATGTATATGTGTGTGTGTGTATCTATCTACCTATAAATTTGATTTTCTGAAAATGGGGAAGAGTTCTCCATCTATGTTGCATTTCTTCAGAACAATCATTTAAAGTTTAAATCCTGTAATTATCCTGTGTAGTATCTTTATGGGGGGGGGGGGGGAGAAAGAGTGTTGATTTTAGAGTCTCAGAAATTCAGTTGAAATCTCCTCTCCACTCCTTACAATGCCCCCCTTAGATTGTTAGCTTCTCCGGTCAAGAACCATCTTTTGCCTTTCTTTGAAACCTTAGCATAGTGCCTGGCACATTTATTGTTCAGTCATGCCTGTCTCTCTGTGACCCCATTTGCACATAGTTGGTTATTAATAAATACTTATTGACGGAATGTGGAACTCTCTTGACCTTCAGTTTTCATATCTTAAACAAGAGGGATATGGACTAGATGAAGTTTTCTTTAAGTCCTGGAACAACGTTCCCCCTTTTTTCTTTTATAAAGAAGGAAGATATATTAATTCTCTCTAACTTGATACCATGTATAAATCACTTTCTCCAGTATTAAAAAAAAAAATTTACTCTAAACCCTTTCTTGATCATTTTCCCACTCTTTTAGCTCCTGTCCCAGGCACCACCTAGCTAGTTCTACCCCAGAAATGGGGTCGAATTGATACTTGCATAACCAAACCATATTCCCAGTTAATCACAGAGCAACCAAATTCTAGTAATTTGACATTTAAAGACAAGAGGAGAAAAAGAATATTATCATCAGAATGAAACTCTAAACAACCATCATGTTGGTGTGGTTTTAATGGTAATAGAATATTTTAAATGAATTTTCCATTTCAAAGCAATTTGGCTTGATGATCTGGCTATCCCATGGAAAGACACTCATCTTAATTCTGTACCTTTTATAAACTAAACAAAACTTTTACTATCAGTAAAATTGTTTCTTTCCCTACTCAAACCCCATCATTTCACTGATTATAACCTGGAATATTCTTTTTGTTTTGTGTTTCATGTTTGTGTGGCTTTTGTAGTTAAGATGATGTAACGGACCTGGAATCAAATGATCTGATTGACCCTCTCAAAATCCAGCAGATATGTTGGCATTCTAGAACAAACCAAAAATTCCTTTCTGCAAAAATGTATGGAAGTGGGCTCATCCATGCAACATTTTCAGTAGAATATGGGAGGAATGCATATGACAGTACCGAACCTTCTGTTGTCTTACTCCAAACCAAGACTGGGGGTGACTGCAGGCTCCCGACATCCATCACTTTGAACAAAAGCAACGATTCACAGAGAAGTAGTGTGGTCTAGTAGAAAAACCCTTGCCTCTGGAATCAAAGGACCTGAGTTCAAAATTCTCACTTCTCATAACACTTTACAGTTAACAGAGAACTGAAAGACCAAGAAGAGAGGGAAAGTAGTATGACATAAGCAGTTCTATGAAGCCTATTATATACATTTGCTAAGTGCTTTCTGCAAATTTTATCTCATTTGATGGTCTCACCAACCCTAGGAGGTAGGTGCTGTTAATGTCTCCATTTTACAGTCGAGGAAACTAAGGCAAATGACTTGCCCAGGGTCACACAAAGAGTACATATCTGAGACCATATCTGAATTTAGGTCTTTCCTGACTTCAAGCCCAGCATCCTATACACTGCCCCACCAGCTGCCTCTGTTGCCAGGCTGGCACTCCACTGGGAGGCAGGTTTTGAGGAATAAACAACAGGCCTTTGAGAATGAGGAATCAAGGAGACCTGAGTTCAAAACTGGCCTCTGACACTTGCTGTATAAACTTAGGCAGGCCACTTTGGGCTTCCCTAGAACATCTCTAAGGTCAGCCTAATTTCTACAGTAAGTTTTGGGTTAGACAATTTCTAGTCACATAAAGCTTGGTTCAGACAATATTAATATTAATTATTAAACTAATAAAATAATTTCCCTACAAAGTTCAAGAGGGAGAGAGAGAGAGAGCAAAGGGCTGAACTGACTTCATAGTTTGTTTTTATATACCAAGAAGAGAAAACTGCTTCTCCTCCAAAAGTCATAGCTTCTGAGTCTCAAATAGCCAATGGTCCTGATTTCCCTATATCTTATCAGAAAGTTTCTAGTGGGCTTTGCCACAATCCATAGGGCAGTGCTTGTTAAATGCTTCCAAAATAGGGCCACATCTATCATCACATTGATTAGTAAATTCATCCAATTGAGTGATTCCCTGCCTCCCGCACACCTACCCCTACACATACATTCCTTCCCCTTCCCTTACAGATGGTCACTATGGTTAGATTAAATTAGTTTATGTTAGATTCGATTAAATTAGATTAGATTACATAAAGCATTTATCTAATGCTTATCATGTGCCAGGAATTGTGTTATGTGCTGGAAATACAAATATAAGCAAAAAGAGAGAAAGTCGCTAACATCAAAGAGTTTACATTCTATAAGTAGAGGAAAATAACACATACGGAGAGCCAACAAAGATGGAAGATACTTCAAGGACATAGTGGTAACGTCCAGAGAGTCAGGAGTAGAGATAGCTAGAAGTGAGAAAGGCTGATACAGGGCACTTCCTCAAATGATGGAGGAATGATAAGAACATATGTGTCTATACATACATACATGCATGCATACATGCATACATATACACACACACAAATAAATGGCTTCAAAATGTTCCCCATAGTAGATTACTTCTCATTTTTGCTTCTTAACCTGCATCTTGCTTATCTCCTACCCATCCATGGAAAATGAGTCTGAATATTTTTCTTTATATTTGTGAGTACATTATTTTTGTTCTTCTGAAATGGATTCAGAGTTTGTAGAAATGGTGAGTCATATTAAATAAAGCAATTATTTTCCTAAAGGAATGGAATGAGAGCAAGATAACAGCTCCATTTCCAAGAATGAGAGACAACATAAGGAGTAAGAAGTAACATATGGAAAGTCAGCACTATCCTGGGAATAATAGAAAACCATTTCTTTGGGAATACAGGCAGTCACATTTTGGCAACTAGCATATATTTATTGTGTTTCCGTGGACCTTAGTAGAAGCAACTAACCTTTTGAAGGATATGGCTCCATTCTCCTTTGATGGGTAGCCACACAGTGTGAGCTGGAATTTATTTATCACAGTCACAAGATAATAAAGCACCCAGTGATGATGTTGGGACATCAAAGAGTGTTTATAAAAGCTGCTGAAAGTTGTCTTCGTACGTGATAAGAATATTACAGTGAGGGTTATTGGATAAAAAAAGAGCGCTTTTACAACACATTCCTAAAGCCAGCCTTTTATCAAAAAGAGAGAGATTTCAGGTTTTTGCAGTAGATCTTTCAGGTGTTTTCCCTGAGTCAATGATACAAGCAAAAGCCTATTTTTAAAGGAATAAATCCCAACTTTTTTGGAAATAACTTTGGTGTGTAGAGTCTTTGTCATTCTCTGCTTTCAATAAAGTGATCTTCTCATAAACGAAAATACATATTGAAAATAACTCCCATTATTTTTAAAATGTTCAATTAATTATTCAATTAATCATCAACAGATATGAAGACTTACATCTCTACATACAAGGAACAGAAAGAGAGGATTATGTAGGAAACCATGAATTTATATACAGTTTGTCTTTTTTAAAGTGTAATGAAATTTAGTTTAATCCAATAAAGTTGTAGCAGAATTGCATTGCTTATGTCCCTTTCTGAACTTTTTTGTTTCTTGCTAGATATTTTTAATGTTTCGTTGATGCGCTTTTGAAATTTTTTTTCTTTTTTGATGCTCTTTTTTTTCTTGTCTCTATCGGTACTACTTGGGCTACTAGGTGGCACAGTAGAGTGATGGACCTGGAGTCTGGAAGGCTCACCTTCCCAAGTTCAAATCTGGCCTCAGACATTTACTAGCTGTATGACTCTGGGCAAGTCACTAAACCCCTTTTTGCCTCAGTTTCCTCATCTGTAAAATGAGCCGGAGAAGGAAATGGCAAACCACTCCAGCATCTTTGCCAAGGAAACCCCAAAAGGGGATCACGAAGATTAGGACAAGACTAAACAACAGCCATCGCTACTCACTTACTACCCACACCTTATAACAACTAACCAAGAAGTTATAACAGCAGGTTCTACCTTATAACAAATAAACATAATCAATCAAAACAACTCAATATATCGGCCCTGTCGGAATAATGTATGTTTCATTTTATATCTCTAATCTATTATTTAATTTTTAAAGCCTCTTTTTATTTCTATTCAGGACATGCCCATCAAGTCAGTTGGTCAACAACATTAATCAAGTGGCCAATATATTAAGAGACTAGATATTATGTATACATGCATATATATTTACATATAATTTTATACATATAGATACACATGCATTTCATATATATATATATATACATATATGTATGTGTGTGTATAATGTTTCCCAGCATTGAAGAACTTATAATATGCTAGATAAGAGTAAATATACTCTAGGAAATGACTTAAGATGAATTTGAAAATACTATCAATGAAAAGAGAGTAGAAACTTTTATTAGACTTTGCCACAATGGTCGATCTTTTTGTTATTGTTACAGAACACATCTCTGCCTCCGTATTTATATTTTGTCATCGGACACTTCGAGCTCGAGCTTGGTCTGTGATCCTGTATTCCTGTTTAATAACGAGTATTTGAATGAAAGTTAGGTTTTACAGAGGACTGTATAAATATTAACTCAATTTATTGTCACAACACCCCTAAGAGATAGGTGTTATTATTATCCCCATTTTACAGTTGAGACAACTAAGGCAGCCAAAGGTTAAGTGACTTGCGCAGGGTCACACAGCTAATGTTGGAGGATAGATCTGAACTCAGGTCTTACTGATTTCAGGTCGAACGCTCAATCTACTTTGTCACCTAATTGCTGATCTTGACAAAAGCAAGCTTTCCTGGACTGAAGGCATTTTTCTTTCTTTAAAGTATATGTACAGATAGACGCTTTGCAGTGAACACAAACCAATTCTTAATAATGAAGCTTATTATTTCTATGTCACGCCTTTCCTTGAATTGTTCTGGTCATTATTCTGACATTGTCTTTATTCTTCTAGTACAGTATTATATAGCAGGCACTTAAGGTTAGCCCTATCGGTTAGTTTTTTTTATTTTCTGGCCATTAGTATTTTAGTCCTCTGCTCAATTGGAGCAGCCTCATAAAGATCTTCACTTCATTTCTTGCTACTTTACTTTCCTACTCACAGAAGGGACCTCAGCAGTCACTTCCCTTGATTCAAACCCAGAAAGAATCTCTACCATGACATACTAAGCAAGATGGCATCCAGCCTATGCCTGAAGGCTATTTCTTAATATTGGAAAAAACAGTCATGGCAGAAAGAGGATCAGAAATGCTCTGCTTGGCCATTGAGGATCAACAGGTACAAATAGCAGAGATGTAGATTTAGGCTTGATGTAAGAAAAAACTTTCTAATCATTAAAAGTGCTCTTAATGGAAATGAGTTGCCTTGAAAAGTAGATTCACTTTAACCAGCAAATAGAGACTCTTTGTCTACTTGTCAGAGACCCTATATAAAGGATTCTTCTTCACAAAGATATGGGTTATATTAGGGTCCCTTCCAACTCAAAGATTCTATGAAAAAATATACTAATTTAGTATATCTAACAAAACCTTTAAGTATTTTGATTCCTAGACATTTATTTTCCCTTTGTGGCTTAAAAAAGAAATATTTGGAGACAATGCGTATGAGTATGTGTATATATATATATATATATATATATATGTATATGTATGTATATGTATATATATATATTTGCATATATTTGTTGTCATTCAGCCATTTTTTCAGTCGTGTCTGTCTTTGTGACCCTATTTGAGGTTTGCTTGGCAAAGATAATAGAGTGGTTTACCATATCTTTCTCCAACTCTTTTGATGGATGAGCAATCAAGGCAAACAGGGTTAAGTGACTTGCCCAGGATCACATAGCTACCAAGCATCTTAGAATGGATTCTAACTAATAAAAATGAGTCTTCCTGACTCCAAGCCTGACACTATCCACTATGGTGGCATTATATAGTAAGCACTTAGGAAATACTTGTTCCCTTCTTTCCCTTACCATCCTCTCTAATCCTATGTATTTTATTTTATTATTTTAAAATCATTTTTGTGAAAAAGGTTCATGAGTTTCTGCAGACTCTTAAAGGGGGTTAGTAACACACACATATAAACACATTACATAAAGATTTAAGCCCTAGGCAAACCAGTATGCCAATCTTTGACCTACATGCAAATGGCTTATTAATATCTATAACTCATTCTTACCAGACCACCTAACATAATTTTTTGCAACCCATTAATATCATTGTTAAAAAAAAGTGTTGCCTCAACTTACAAATCTTTACATTAAACAGTAGTTATAAGAAAAAAGAGAACTTAGATATTTTAGCATAAGCCAAATGATTTAGTGGGAAATATTTTGACATTTATAGTTTTGCAACCAGAGTCTGCTTAATAAATGGTTTTCTTGCCTTAAAAAATTGTCTCATTGTTGTTGCACAATGTTTCTCAGCAAAAATGATTCCATGCCCCATTCCTCTGCTTCTGCTGAAATGTTTTCTTATTACCAAACCACACCGACTGCCAGTTTTGAAAACTAGCCTGGCTGGCGCTTCCTACATCTGCTGTGTTAGGCACAGAAGGCAGGCTTTCCATTCACAGCTGGCAATCAAGGCCGGCCTTAGGGTAGGGAGAGCAGGGAGACGGGGGCTGGAGGGAGCCTGTAGGGAGTGGGAAGAAGGTAGACTAGAAATTTCCTTTCTTCCCAGGTGATGGATTTCCTTTGCAAGAGCTCTGGACAGCTGAAATCACATCAAAGGAAGGAAAAGCAAAGAACTACTCTTTCAGAGGCAAGTTTTTTTTTTCCTTCCAGCAGCACTGTATTACTAGTCCTATGCAATCACTTTTTCAATAACTTTTACTAGAATTTCTTGCCATTTCCTGAGTCTATATAATTTGCATCTGTCTAACATGCATTTCTGTGGCCCCCAGAAACTTGGTATCTAAAGCCTTTGAGAGAATCCTAGACTAAAAGAAAGCATGGCCAACCCAGAACTAAAAGAAAAGTAAATCAGGGCAAGAGAAATTTCTTCTTGACTCCATACGAGCTTTTTAAAGTTGAAAAGTATAGAGACTAGTGCAGGCAATGACACTAATCTTCTCCACAGAGACCAAGAGAGGCATACATAGCCTATAAGAGTGATTGTGAGTACCCTGAAGATTTAAAGAGTTATTGGTTAAATGCTTAAAAATTATCCTTGATGAGGTCACCAAAGCAGCAGACCACTCTGCCATACCACATGAGCTGTGCATGGGACAGAGTTAGTGAAATCATTTTCCATAATGGCTTCAAGGTTGTTTTATTTAAAATGGAGGGAATAGGCTAAGATTACATTAAGAGAGTTTATTCAGTAGAAAAGAATTTCCAGACAATAAAAACTGTTAGAATCTAATCCAGTGGTGTCAAATTCAAGTAGAAATAGTAAATAGAACCCCTATTTTATTGTATTTTTATTTGTTTTGTTAAATATTTCCCAATTATATTTTAAACTGATTCAGGCCATAGCTGAGAGAGTTGTGGGCCTCTGAGGCCTAGTTGGAGGTTTGATATCACTGTCATAATCCATTGGTTTCAATTGGAGAAAGCATAGAACCTCTTTCCTAAGAAATACCAATTTTACCATCAGGCAGGAAATACCTGAAATGCTTTGGTAAGAGTACTAGATATAGAATAAAAAGACATGGGTCCAAATGTGAAATTTGTTGCTTCATCTGCAGCATGCGGCCATTGAATTAAATTGCTAGTCCTCAAGGTGTGGTATGGAGACCTACAAGGCTTCCTGAGATCCTTTTATGGGGTCTACAAAATCCAAACTACTAAGACATTTTGAATTCTAATATCATACCATTTGAGTTGTGCGCGTGGCCAGGACAAAGAGTTTGTGAAATCGTCTCTGTAATGGTTTCTAGGTTATTTTATTGCTTGTTGCTGCTATTTGTCCTTTGTTCTCGAAGAGGACCATGACATCAGGAAGGTGATGCCATGATATGCAGATGAATTGGATTTAAGTGAGGGAGGGCTATGCAAAGTCACCAGACTCACTTTCTCCTCTGGAGCCATCTGGGTGCAGAGGCCTGATATCAATCAGGACGACTAGAGATGACCCAGGATAATAATTTGTTTTTTAAAAAAGGTCATTTTAGTAAAAAAAAAAAATGGAGAGAATGGCTGTTAAACATTTCCCAGCATACCCTTGGATATAACTGACATAAATAAAAGTTTTTTGGAAAGTCCTCAATATTTTAATAGAGTAAAAGGGTCTTGAGAGCAAAAAGTTGAGAACTGCTACACTTGAGGTCTCCTCCATCTCTAAGACTTATCATCCTTATGATAGTGTGAAGTTTGATTTATCAAATAGTCAATAATCATCTAAATGTCTACTATGGACTAGGCAGGGGTTGGGAACCTGCAGCCTCAAGGTCACAAGTGGCCCTCTAGATCCTCAAGTGTTGGCTTTTTGACTGAATTCAAACTTCACAGAACAAATCCCTTTAATGAAAGGATTTGTTCTGTAAAACCTGGTCTCAGTCAAAAGGCTGCACCCAAGGACCTAGAAGACCACAGGTTGCTGTGTTTGTCCTTGGTTCTCGGTGAGGACCATGACATCAGGGAAATGATGACATGATTTGCAATTGACTCTGATTTGAGTGAGGGAGGACTGTGCAAGGTCACCAGCCTCACTTTCTCCTCCAGAGCCATCTGGGTCCGATGACCAGAGATTCACCAGGATGACTGGAGATGGGCCAGGATGTATTAGGAGGCCCTTTCAGGCATCAAGGCTACAGGCTCTCCACCCTGCTAGACACTATTCTAGGTGCTAAGGATACAAAGACTAGAGAGAAACAGTCTCTGCTCTCAAGGAGCTTATATTCTAAAGGGGCAAAGGACATTCACATATATAGGTCTATACAGAGGTAAGTATGGGAAATAACGCCCCAGCGGCTCTGGGGACTGGGAAAAGCCTGATGCAGAAGTGGCATTTGAGCTGAGTCTTTAAGAAAACAAGTATTCCAAGAACAGGGAGATAAGGAGGGTGGGTATTCCAGGCCTGAAAGACAGACAATGCAAAGACACAAAGATGAGAAATGTAGTGTTGTGTGAAAACAAGGTCATTTGAGAAGGAGGAAGAATGTTTCATTTTTCAATAATGCAAACTGAGTTTGAGAGCACTCTGAAGACTAGTCCATTTTTCTTTTCAAATTGGGATTCTTGAAAGCTTATTTCTGTGCATGTGCCACCCTGGTACTGGTCCTCATCACATCACACCTGAAATACTGCAGTAATCTGCTGGTGAGTCTGCCTGCAAGTCTCTCCCTGCTCCAGTCCATCCTCAATCCAACCACTAAATAATTTTGCTAAAGCACAGGTCTGACTGGATCACACCCCCTGCTTAATATACTCCACTGGCTCACTGTCTTTTCTAGGACCAAATCTAAAATTCTCTTTTTGGTTTTGGAAATCCTTCACAACCTATCCCCCTCCTACCTTTCCAGTCTTCATACACCTTACTCTTCAATATATACTCTTCAATCCAGTGACACAGGCCACCTGGCTGTTGCATAAAACATGACTCTCCAACTCTCAGCTCTGGACATTCTCTCTGGCTTTCCTCCATGCCTGCAATGCTTTCCCTCCTCCACTCCAACTACTTAACTACTGACATCCCCAGTTTCCTTTCATTCCCAACTAAAATCTTATATTTTACGGGAAGCCTTCCCAACCTCTCTTAATCCCAGGGTTTTTCCTCTGTTATTTCCTTTTATCCTGTATATAGCTTGCTTTATATGTATTTGTTCATATGTTTTCTCCTTCATTCAATTATAAACTCCTTGAGGGCAAGGAGTGTCTTTTCCTCTTTTTGTATCCCAACACTTAGGACAGTTCCTGGCACATAGTAGGTAGTTAATAAATGTTTGAGTGATTAATTACATACATATATTATATATATATATATAATATTATATATAATACAATTATATATAATATTATATATATATATATATATATATATATATAAAAAGAGGAAAAGAGAGGAGAGGAGAGGTGTGCCCTTGAACAAGTTACTTAACCTCTGAAAAATGGAAGCGATAATAACTATATCACCTCCTTCATATGGTTATTGTGAGCAATACAACCCTTTGTGAACTTAAAAACACCATATGAGTATTAATTATCTTTTATTGATTAAGTTAATTTTACTTTAACTGAATAAAGTTCTTAACTTAGGGAGAGGTAAGTGTAAAAACATTTCAGAAAACTTGCAGGACCGACAGAAACCAAGCGTCTCACATTCCTCTGGTCATCAATCCTTCATTCTAGCCTGTGGGTCAGAAGGAATGGTTCGGATGAGATGGTGGCATCTCTTAAAGGAGCTCTGCCATATTCCTAGAACCCAATTAGGACTTTAGACCTTTGTTAAGGTCCATGTTTTGGGGAGAGATAGTCACTAGTCAACCCTGTTCTAGCTGGTGTAACTTCACTGAAAGAGGTTGTGTAGAACCCTGGGACTAAGCAGAAGAGCAAATGGCAAGGGTGTCAGATCCTTTGGAAGCAAGGAAAAAAATCTCCTCCTAGAAGTGGATTTGATATAGACCTCTCCAACAGGACATGACACAGTCTTTAAATCTCTGTCCAGAGGCCATGCTGTAATATAGCAATGGGGCCACCCAATATCTCCTTTGGGATTTTAGTGTTTTAATGATATCACTCATAGTGGTAGAGTTTATTTAGTGAAATCTGTGAAAAGCATTTTAAAGAATTCAACTCCAGCAATCAAAACTTCAACAATATATTAGGAAATAACCCAGATCACTAATCTGCTTATAGCCATTGTCACAGCATACAGGGTTTTGGTGTTTTGGTTTTTTTTAACAAATTAAATTGTTCCTATGTTATGAGCAATAGCAGTTCACATAACCTCGGAGCTCCATGGGAGCACTCCAAACTTTGTCAGCAATCGAAATGTTTCCAGGAAAAAGAAAGCGTGCTTTCAAGCACTGTTCAGTTGTTGATTTCTTAGGGATTTCAGTGCACCGTTTGGAAATAAAGACTTCACCTATCTAGTTATGATGAAGGGAAAATCCAGACTTCACAGGAATGGGGGCTTGTGTAGCCATGAGAAACTTAGATGTATATTACACCAGAATGCATAAGGCAAATGCTACTGATGCAGAAATTGGGCTGAACAAAACATCCTCGTTTACTTCCAAAGTAAATAATAAATTTGTATTTATGATATATAATTATAAGCCATGTAATTATACATTAATTATATTACATGTCATATCATAATACTATATTGTATTATATGTTATATTACATATAATACACAATATTACATGTTATGTTAAATATCCTACATTATATTACAAGTTATATTACATATAATGTACTATATTATGTTACAAGTTATATTAATATAATATATTATACCATATTACATGTTATATTACAAATAATATACTATACAACAATAAAATATAAATTATTATATAATAGAAATGCATATTATATTAGTTAATGTATATTCTATCAATTAATATATTAATAAATTAATGTATATGTTATAAATTATATGCTACTTATTTCTTTCAAAGAAAGAATAAAAGATAAACATATATTTGATACTTAGGCATATGCTCATTTCTATGTGAATTTTACACTCCTAGAGTACAACCAGGGTTGTAGTGGAGTCAACTTTAACCACAGAGCCAATCGTTGAATTTCCAGTGAGAGCATTTACAACTTAGAAGTCAAATGCTCCAAATCTGGGCTTGATTTTTCATCTTGTTGATTGTCCCAACTTAAAAAAGTGATGAAGAAAATGTTAACAGCATTGAAGTGTGCCATGAACACATTCTCCACATCCCACTCCCACCCCAACAGGTTTTTAACATTTATTCCACGACTTTGAGACTTCCAAAAGAATTTTGTTATTATTTTGTCTAGTTCTATGAACTATCCCTTTGGTACTTTGGTTGATCTAGCATGAATTCCATAAATGAACTTATATTGTCATTTTTATTATATCAATGCATGCCCAGTGTGGAATAGTGGGAAGAGCATGGGATTTGTAGTCAGAACATCTGATTCAAATCCTACCTCCTGTCATTTTCTACCTATAAGACCTCATGACCCTTAGAAGATGGATGCATTGTTCATTTAATTAGTGTACATAATGCTGGTTAAATATTTTACCCAAGGGCTCTCCATTTCATTTCGTAGCTGTGTGCACACATATACATATACATGTGTATGTATATATGCACAAGTTCATGTGTGTGTACATGCATATTGTATGCACATGTTATTCTGCATATACATGCATATATAACATATCTGTATACCATATTTACTCATATAAATTTTTCTCCCTCTTTTAATTGGAGTGAGAAAAATTACAGCATCTAGATCCTAGTCCACAGCCCTTGGCAACTTGGCTTAATTTTTGAGATTTTCAAATCTATGTTTGCATCAGCAGTGATTCACCCAGATCACACTCAATCAGCTATAAAAATTAGTTAGGCTCCAGGGATCTTATCATTCCTCTCTGCCATCTCTGATTTCATACATTCCTGCAAAGGGAACTTGGTCTCACATGGTGCTTATGAGAGGCTCCACAGAGGTGTCAGGAGAAGGTGTCAGTATGTGCTTAACTACTTGGTGGCTGTATCTGACAAAGTTTGGAATTCATTTTGAGAATGTCATTAAGACAACTTTTTTGAAAAGTTACACGTTTCTTTTCTTTTCAGTTTTGGGGAGTGGAGTGGGAAGGAAGAAAATATTAATGCTTGTTAATTGAAAAAAAATTAAAAATTAAAAATAAAAGGTTTTTTTTAAATTAAAATACATTTTTAGCTACACAAACTACTGATAGGTTTTCCCTGATTTGACTATCTCATCTAATTATAATCTATTCCACAGTGTCTTTCTATGTAAAATGAGCATCATAAAATCCCCTGCCATCACTCACTGGAAAATCTAGAAAAATATCTGCAGAATACTTTGAGATTTTTTAGACAAAATTGACTTTCTAATTGCTAGTTGTTAACTTTGACTTAGCATATAAATTTCTTGGCCTTAAAAATACTAAGAAATGTTTCCATGTAGCCACACAACATGTTACTGTATTATTTCTTAGTACATTCAAATGATTAAGTCATTTTTTCTACGGACAAATATGTAGACCAAATATGTTGAGCTTCTTAGTCATTCTGAGAAATAACACTTACTGGCAATGGTAGATGATGTGAAATTGCCCATTTCCAAATCTCTGTACAGTGCCTCAAAGACCATTATAGATCTTCTAGGTGACATTTTCCTCCAGTGATAGATGGGCCTGTGTCTTATAATTCTTTCAAACTGCCATAATCATCTTGCTATCCAAAATTTTAAAAAATAAAGTCTATTTTCTTTATAATTTCATGACTTTCCCATTTCTGGAAAAAGTCCTAAAATTTCAGACATAGGCTTTTGCCAATTTGAATTACAAGACTAAAAAGGGTACTCGTTCTCAGGGCATGCCCAGCATTAAAGGCAACATGATTTGTCAGAGCTGGTCTTGCCCACTGTAAGGGCAAGCAACATGGGACTTTTTACTGGTTTTTTTTTTTTTGAGTGCTTCTCAGCATAAAGGTAATCAAGTGTCTTTGACTGAGTATTGCCTTTGTTTATGGGAAGGCCCTCACCCTTTTGCTATTTAGGTTACAAGAGATGTGAAGCTCTAGGGCCCTGAAAAAGGGTACACATACTCTGAGGTTAGCATTTTGCTTGGGGCTCACTTACTGGAAGAGTGTTGGTGTAGAGGCTCTGCTGTTAAGGATCCCCCTGGCTTTGAAAACCCAGATGTTTGTGCTTCTCTCTCTGGTAACTATGTATGTATAGCTTTGGTCAGACATCTAGAAACCTGTGTGTTGATTTGTGTTATTTGCTCTGTTTATATTTTCTCTGTAATTTCTGTTTGTATTTGCTCTGAAATTCAGGGTGCTGACTTTTTCCCCTGAACTAAGTGAATGATATATGTATGTTCAATTAAAGTGAGATTGTTAACCCCTTATAGTTGCTTTCCTTAGAAAAGCACATCAAAGAACCTGTTCTAGTAGCCCTCATGTGTGCTGGTGTTATTGGCTTTACACAGCCCCAGTAGCAGCGAGCAGCATTGTTGTTACACCCACTAGGGTCAGTCTTCATGCTAAAGCCCTAGGTAACTCATAAATTAATATGTGTACTTAATGAAGCAAAATTAATATAGAAAAGGCTATTTTACCAAGAATTAGCTTTGTGGGTTAGAATATCTTCCTACCTTGATCATTAAAGAGGTCAGTTAATTTCTGCAGAAAAAAAAAAAGTTTATTCCATGACCACCCCCTACAGTAACCAGTTTCTTCAAATGGTTTAGGTATGAATGGTTCAGCAAGACCTGTCATCACTACTAAAAAATTTTTAAAAATTAGTTCGAAATGCATTTCCTACTGACTCTAAGTGTTAGAGTTCAAAATCAGCCTCAGGCACTCAATAGATAAGAAATACTGGGCAAGTCACTTACTTAACTACTTATTCCTGCCCTGATTTTTTTTTCATGTGAGTTCAAATTCTGCTTCAGACACTTACAAGCTTTGTGACTCTGGATGAATTACTTAACCTCTAGCTATCTCAGTTTCCTCAACTATAAAATGGGGATAACAATAGCCCCTACCTCCCAGGGTAACTGTGAGGACCAAATGAGATATTTGTAAAGCAGTTTACCATACAAATTCTAGCAAGTAGTAGTAGTGGTAGTAGCAGCAGCAGCAGAGGCAGTAGTAGTAGTAGTAGTAGTAGTAGTAGTAGTAGTAGTAGTAGTAGTAGTAGTAGTAGTAAGGAGTAGGAGTAGGATAAGTAAGAGTAGGAGTAGGTACATAGAGGACAACATCCCATTTTTTTTCTTTAAATATGGAAATGTCTAGACTAGGGAGCCAAGAGACCAAGGCTTAATTGCTTTCTACAGTTCATGCTGTTATGGAAATAGCTTTAAACTTAATCTCTTCCTTATACACTCTAACTTGCCTGAATTTCGGCTGGTAGGAAAGAATCCCAATATCCTGCACTCCCTCTTCTTCCTCCCCAGGGCTTTCACCATTTTTAGAGTTCTAGACAAAGGTGATTAGATAAGATTGTGATCTACCATATTGAATGCAATTGATTTTCTGTCTTTTGTTGGAGAAAGGCTTTAGAAAGCAATACCCTTTTCCACCTTATTCTTTAATCTTCATTTTCTAGGACTTAGTATTTAGACTTAAAATTCATACCACATATTTCTATTTGGGGTTTCCTTGAGTTAACAAGGCTGTACTGGTTTTTGTATGCCCAAATATTGCTGTTTTACCTGATCACAAGGCCAGTGCAGAAAATCAACTATTCTATATTTCTAATTGCTCCCTAAAGCTTAAGAATTTTGCTCACCTGCAAAATACAATTTTGTCTTATTTTTGTCTTGTTTTGGTCTTTGGTAATTTACAAAGTCCTTGATGTAGAGAGAAAACATGAGATATTCATCTGCCTTGGTATACTGCTTAACCATCTTAGGCTTGGAACCAACAAAACCAGGTCAAAGAAGGCATCTATTTATATGGTCTAACAAAATTGGAAAGCTGTCCCTAAAGGTCAAGCTCTTTTTCTCTCTTGTTATGTTGAAAGAGGCTTATCTGGCTGGAGATCTCCTTCTTCATTGCCTCTGGGAAACTATCACATGGAAAGGGGAGGAAGAGGAGGTTCACACACCCAGGACAAGAAATTGAAATAATGGTATAGACAAAAGGAAAAATACTGGGCATAGGACCTCCAGTCATCCCAAGAGAAATTTGTCTTTGGTCTAAAACCCCTTATTCGTATAAGATGTATGATAGGGGCAAAGTTGTATTTTTTTTTTACTTCATTTGAAAAAAAATCACATTATGTTCAATAACAAAATGTTTAAACAGCTCAGACTTACAACAGAATTAACTCTTTGCCACCTCTGATTTCATGTAAAACACATTTCATAAAATATTAAAGTTTAATGCTTTTTGCACTAACTTACTCTTCCTGGATTAGATAAAGACAAGATTCATGCTTATCATTTATTTGAATTTCCTGGTTTGTTTTGTTTTTAAATTCTTTGGGACAAGATGTACACAAAATTGTAAGAAAAGTACAGTTGGTCTTTGGCAGGGCTACCTACCTTTTTCTTTGCTCCTTTTGGAGAACCAGGATTAGGAGCAAGGAGGCAAACTCAGCAGCTGCCTAGGGGTAGATAGGCTTAGAAGGCAGCTTGCCAAGAGACACTATGGAACACAAATATTACTCTTTATGAATAAAGATTTTTTAATGCTAGAAAGGTCAGCTTTCCAGGCAATAGGATGTTTATTTTGTAACCAGTCAAGCTGCATATGTTAGAGTCAAATCTCTGGGGACCAGTAACACACAGGGAGCATAAGTTTCAAGGAGAAGGGGGTAAGGTGGACAAGTAATTTTCCAACTTTGCTAGACCACACAAATGACTTGTATGAGCTCAGGCCTTTACAGTAGCCTCCTTGCTATTTCCCTCTCAAGGTCCCCTAAACGTGTTTTCAGGCTATTTTCTTATTGAGGGAAGTGACCTGTTCAACCAATTTAAACTTAGAAATACAATAGATGCTTAATAAATATTTGTGGAATTTGACTCAATTGCAAGTAAGAAAGGAGAAATTGAACTCAGTTGCAAGGAAGAAATAAGCACAATATTCACATCAAAGAGATCATAGATCTGTCATCTGTATTGAAGTGAACTACAGGAAAAGGGCGAAGCTTGACCCAAAGGATTAACTATCTAACAATGAAATTTCAGCTACTGTGGCATCCAGTGAGGCAAATCTTTGGAGGACACGGAACTTTCTCATTCATGGTCTTTTGAACCAGACTGAGTTCAGCTTTGCTATTTCTGTGCCCTAAATCACAAGGTTTAAATTAGGTCTGGACAGAACTTTTCATTAGTGAGCGATGCCATATATATATGAAAATTAAAATCCTGCTGAATCTTTCAGAATTAAATAAATTTGGAAGAAATAAGTATTTTTGTGTTGTTAGAGTAGAATGTAAATATAACTAATAACAGAAAGCATGAAGTACAAACAAATGATGATGTTGAGGACATAATAGTCTATGAGGAACAAAAACAGCTATGAAATTTCTGCATTTTTATTTATTCTGTTCCTATGAACCATTAAGTAATAATAATAAAGCTAGTATTTGAGCTACATATATGTGTGTCTGTGTGTATCTATCTATCTGTCTCTATCTCTATCTATCTATCTCTATGTCACGGGGTTTAAATATATATGTATATACATGCGTATATAGACATATATATGAAAATTAAATTCCTAGTAAATTTTTAGGATTAAATAAACTTGGAAAAAATGAGTATTTTTGTGTTGTCCAAGTACGATGTAGATATAACCAGTTACAGAAAGAATGAAATATAAACAGATGATGACATTTAGGATGTAATTATATACATGAATATATATATACATACATACATGCACACATACATACATATATGTATATATGCTATTCCTCGATAATTTTTTAGCCAGATTTGAACTCATGAAGATAAGTCTTCCTGCCTGAGTTCCAATCTGACCTCAGACACTTCTAGCTCTGTGACCTTGGACATGTCATTCAACTTTATTTGCCTCAGTCTCTTCATCTATAAGAAGAGCTGGAGAAGAAAATGGCAAACCACCCTCGTATCTTTGCCAAGAAAACCCCAAAAGGAGTCATAAGGAGTCTGATGTGACTGAAAAACAATGAAGATGGATAGATAGATAGACAGACAGACAAATGTAGATAAATGTATGTGGTATATGTGTTTATATACATATATACACATAGGGTTGTATGTGCATATATACATTTATACATATATGCATGTGTGTATACACATATTATATATATGATTAGTGATGATTCTCTTACTATTACTTTTAGAGATGGGAAAACCAATTATAAATCTGATTCTGATTCAAACCAAAATCCTTATAGGGCTTTAAATAGAATATCTAATCCAATAGTTACTATCTATCTATCTATCTATCTATCTATCTATCTATCTATCTATCTATCATCTATCTATCTATCTACTGGTCTTTCTGTCTGTTTTTGTTTGTTTTATTTATTTGTTTGTTTATTTTCACTGCATAAAAGTTTGAGAAAGAGTGAATACTCAATTTTGAAAAATGTAGATCATGGTTTTGCAGTGGAAGGGGCCTTAGAGGCTTCCTAATATAAACTTCTCATTTTATAGATGAGAAGCTGAAGCTCAGGAAACTTGTGGATTGCCCAGAGCTAGTAAATTGCAGAGTAGGGATTTGAGACCAGGGCTTCCTAGCTCTATTATATCCACTAAACCGAGCTGGTGTTTACATTGGGAACCTTTTTATTTAAAGAAAAAAACTTTATAAAAATTAACTTCTGAATCCTCTTTGTGTCGTGAAAAAGGTAGCTTTTTCTCCATTTTGCAAAGCAGAGAATAGACTCAACGATTAGCCACGAAACAAATTTCTTGAGGAATCTCCACATTTTGCAAATCACCTGTGGTGTTTGATATGGTGCCACAGACACAGTGCTTATTCAAAAAGGATTGATTGATCATGTCCAGCCTATCTCTATCTTTGCTCACTTCTGCCATATTGCTAGCCAGTTTTCTCTGCAAGCTCTCAACACTGGCATATTTATGCTGTGTATGTGGTGCATATTCATGCTAGACCATTTAACACTACCAAATATCAGACTCTGAGCTCTGCCTTCAGTCATTCCATTGTAGTTTTCCCAACTTGAAGTCAAAGGCCATGTCTTCCTTTTTTAGGGGGGGTGGTGTTTGTTATTGCTCTTCCAGGCTAAGCCCACATTCACGTGCACACTTGGAGCATTCAGTCCTTAGTTATGTAGTTGCACAATGCAAGTGGGCTGCACAAGCCTGAAAGGGTCAGTAAAACCACAGTTAATTACAATATGCTCCTGATTATCTGTGGTTTACTTATTTATGTCACATTATTCACATTACACCTTATCGGGAGAGGATATTATTGCCTGCCCTTATTCTGCTGGCTTACTCTATGAACATTCTAACTCGTGTTGACAACATCTACTTAATTATTGTTTTTGGGGGGGGAATATCATTTCTCTATTTGTTGCTTGCTTATTGACCTTCATTTCAACAAGAAAATCTTGGAAAACTCAACATTTGGAAGTCCCTGCTTTGGGGACACTTTGCAAGTACTAGTTAGTTCTGTCCTGAACTGGAGAACAGGGATTTGAGCAGGGGGGTCATGATGAGGAAACCAGGCTGCTTCTTAGTAACTCCTGAGTCAAGTTTTCACAAGCTGATTCCATTATTTTGTATGAAGTGACTTTCCAGACAAGCCCATTTAAAAGTGTAGTACGAAAACAAAACCCAGAGCCAAATACACATCATTTGTTATTTTGGACTAGTCATAACTTTGTGTTCTTTCATTTGTAGGGGTAAGAGTTGACTGGGGTACAAATAATAGAAAACAATATTGTTGATTGTGATTCTCTGTTGAAAAAAAATGAGATTGCGGAAATGGTGGCTATGGAGTGGGCCAGAAGATAAAAGTAAATAAGAATCATGCTATCAACAGGTTTTCTGAATTGGATGCAAGCTTGATGACAGTTACCATTTTGTAAAAGTGTGACATTTGCCTACTTAGGAAATGACTTTCCTGAGATCTGAACAATATTCTAATGGTGGAACAAGGGTCCAGAATAGGGGTCCTTAACTTTTTCTTGTGTCATTGACCCCTTTTGCCATCTCCTGAAGCCTATGTACCCCCTTTTCAGAATAATGGCCTTAAGTGGTACAAAGGAAACCAAATCAGATCCGTTGAGTTGAGAAGTTTTAAGTTGCAGTAGGGCTAAAACCAAACAGCTGTACACACTGTCTACCAACAACTTAGCAAACCCCCAAGAGCAGAGGGACATAAAGCTGCCTAAGGAGGGGCAAACCAGCTCGTGTGGGAAAAACTGATGTTAAAACTTCCATGTAAATGAATGTCGGGATCTAGTGGTGAATGGATGCTGCACTTACCCAGTCTTCCCCCCTAAAATGGGAGGACCCCCCAAATGAAGAGCATTGGAACCAATTATAGCAAAATACAGTTTTATATACTTGCACGTAAGTCACATAACTTCTCATTTCCTCATCTATAAAGTAGGAATAGTAATAGCACTTCCTAATGAGTTGTAATTATCCAGTGAGATAATCTATGTGAAGTCTTTTGCAAACCTTAAGGCACCATGTAAAGACTGGCTGTTGTTGCTATTATCCTATGAGGGGGCAAGGTGCCATGCTTTTCACTCTATAGCTTGTGGTTTTTGTTTTTTTTTTGATATTTTACTTGTTCCTGTGTTTTCTATAAATCCTGAGAGATTCTGAACTTGACTAGATTTTTTCTGCATAATTATAACAGGGACTCAGCACTTTCTGGACAAATCCGTTCTCTGGCTTGTGGACCAACCAGAGTTATTTAGAGAATGTCTTCTATCCTTACAGATTACTTAGAAACAAGAGTGTCACAACAAGCACACAACATCACCAACCATCCTGTGATTTCTATTTCAGCTTCTCATCCATATCTTTCTCCCTTCTTTCTGGTAGCCTTTGTCTGTATTTCCATTTTCATAGAGGATCATAGATATGGTCGTAGTCTTCTAGATTGAGAGCTGAAAGTGTTCTCTCAGTCCATCTTTTTATGAATGAGTCAACTGAGTCCCTGAGTGATTAATTGATTTGCTGAAGGTCATACCCTAACCCTAATTCTAAAAGGGACAGAGCTAAGATCTGAACTCAGGTCCCGTAACTTCAGGTTTAGTGCCAAGTTCAGCAAACTTTCTATTCCTCCATACTGTTTACATCCAGAGATGTAGTTCAGGGTGTTATTTTTCAATTTTAAATATTTGAATTTTTATTACCAGTACAGTACGGTAATAGTACTACTATAAGTTCACATTGATGTCAATCAATGAGTATTAAATGCCTTCTGTGTTCCAGGCACTGTGCTAACTACTAAGGAGACCAAGAAAGACAAAAGACAGGCTCTGCACTTAAGGAGCTCACGATAACACTTTATGCTTATATGTGTGTGAAAACATTTTTTACACAATAAACCCATGAGATAGTAGTGCAGGTATGATTGTATACCTCTTGCTGATGTTGAAACCACTCAGGAATGTGCTGGACCCAGCTCATACCAGATTTTAAGAGCCAATTGTTAAATTTTTGGTGTGAGCAGTTATACCTTTAAATTAGCAAAGACTATATAAATCAGGCCTTGATTTATTGCTTTCTTCATTGTCTAGACTTAAGAAAGTGATGGAGAAAGTGTTACTAATGCAGATTAAACTTAAAAGATGTATCATGAATACAGGCATACTTAGGTGATATTGCAGGTCCAGTTCCTAGACTACTACAACAAAATGAGTCATATGATGTTTTTTATTTCCCAAACCATATAAAAGTTATGTTTATGCAACATTGTAATCGATTAAGTGCTCAATAGTATTATATCTAAAAAAAAAAGAAAACCAATGTACCTGCATTAATTAAAAAGTACTTTATTGCAAAAAATGTTAACCATCATTTGAGCCTTCGGCAAGTCATAATCTTTTTGCTAGTAGAGGGTCTTGCCTTGATGTTGATGGCTGGTGACTGATCAGGGGTGATGGTTGCTGAAGATTGGGGTGGCTCTGGAAATTAGACAATAATGATGTTTGTCTCATCGATTGATTCTTCCTTTCACTTGAACACTTAGAGACCATTGCAGGGTTATTAATTGGCTTAATTTTAATGTTGTTGTGTCACAGGGAATAGGGAGGCCCAAGGAGAGAGAAAGAGACACAGAGAGAGAGCAGCAGGTGAGTGGAGCAGTCAGAACACACACATTTATCAATTAAGTTCACTATATAAGAATATGGGCACCTTTTTGGCACTTTAAAACAAATACAACAGTAATATCAAAGATAACTGAGCACAGATCACCATAAAAGATATAATAACAATGAAAAAAATTTGAAATGATGTTAGAATTACCAAAACATGACATAGAGACACAATGTGAGCATGTGCTGTTGAAAAAAATGGCGTCTGTAGACTTGCTCAACACAGGGTTGCCACAAACCTTCAATTTGTTAAAAAAAAAAATGCAATATCTGGAAAGTGCAATAAAGTGAAGTGTAATAAAACGAGGTATGCCTGCATTTGGGTGGGAGGGGGCTATATAGCTGTTAAAATTTACTAGCATGTAGTTAAAACCAAAGATACAGCAATTGCATGCCCAACATCATACTATTATATTAGAGATAGGAATGGAATGATCCTAAGTCTAGTATGGCTTCTACTGCATTTGGGTTTTTGGCAACAAACGATGTCATTTTTCCATTTTATGCTTTTTGGGTCTTGATGCAAGGCATCAGATTTCTTCCTCTACTCCTGAATCAAGGTGGTAAGATCACATCTGGAAGGGACCCCAGAGGTCATGAGGTCCAACCTCCTCATTTTAGAGATGAAGAAACTGAGATCCAGATAGCTGGTCCAAGGTTGCACAGGTAGTGAGTGTCTATGGTGGCACTGGAACCCAGGTCTTCCAGAGTTCAGAGTTCTATCCACTACATCATACTTCATTGAGAGGTACTTCGCTTATCTTTCAAACTGGAGATGCTTTTCAGAATCTGTGGTTGCCTTTCTTTTAATACATTGAAGGTCTTTTGTCCCCTTATTTTTCAAATATCTTTAAAATTGCTGAATTGAGACAATTTTTTAGAAATCTATAGTTAACAGGATTCTATTAAATAATCATTGGGATAGTATGAGCACTGGGAAAGGAGATGGGGTGTGAGCTGAGGCAATGACTGTATTCCATTTCCTTTCTGGCTGCTTTTGATTTCAAGGCAGGTGAAAATTGCCCTGATTCCTTCCATGGATTCTCATACCCTCCCCCATTTGGCTACTTCTGTTTTTCTTCTCTTTCTTTATGACATCTACTTTTGTTTCCCTCATGTAAGACCTACAGGAATTTCTTCCCATCGAGTAGGCCCTTTTCCCCCAAATGCAGGAACTTTCACTGGAAGAAACTAGCTCAGTATCACACATACAGCCCTTTTTTTGACAGACTTGCCAGAAGCAGTCTGGACCAATTTGTTCAACCTGGTGTAACTGCCATAGAGGAAGGTGGTAGGTGGAAAAGCAAATAAAGACTGCCTTTTAAAGTGCCAAAAGACCCAATGGAAGGTGCCAACTGAATTAGAGCCCTACCCAACAATTCATAGGCATAGGAAAGGAGGTAGATTACCCTGGAGTCCATTATAGTATCTCTAGAGTCCCATTGCTCAGATCTCCTTCTGAAAGTGATCCAAGGTTCCATTGTCTCTAACGTCTGTTCTAGGCAGCCACCATGCAGCTCATGGCCCTTTTTGCTGATGTTTCTACTACTCTTGTTTGTTATTTCTCTTCCCCCTTGGGTGCTGACAGTTCTCCATTTCTTAAAGGCTGTTGTGTGCCTAGCACTGTGCTAAACACAGGGATATAGAAATAAATAAGTATGATACTCCTTACTCTCACAGAGTTTAGGTTCTACACTCCCTATAGAATGTAAGCTTTTTGAGGGAGTTCTTTTTTTTTCACATTTGTCTCTCTATACCCCAATGCTTGTCATAGTGTTTTAGGCATAGTAGGGGCTTAATAAAATTTACCAGATTGAATGTCCATGTTTCCTACTACTGCCCACCTTCCTTAGAATCAACTGGGCCAGGCTACACAAATTAACCCCAGCTGCTTCTCATATCTCTTTCAAAGAAAGGAGTTGTGGTGGATGGCTGCTTCCTCCCAGCTTCTGAACCTACATTGGAAGGAGATGTGCCTGCCCTAAGGAAGGAGATCCTTGTAGGTCCTGCTATGTCTGAAGGTGAACACTCAGGTTAGATCCTGGATAAAGTTTAAGGAAAAGAAAATTAGTCTGATGCTTTATTTCCCACCTCAAGCCATCAGTTTGAGACATAGAACAGGGAAACTGAGCTAGCACATAGATTTTTAGATCAATACTCATTTACATCTGCCTTTTTACTGGTGTACATTTTCATTGTGAATCAGAAGTGATTCAGTGATTCATAAATGAATCAGAAACCTCTATAGGGCCAATTAAAAATCAAATAGGCAACTAGGTAATGCAATGGATAGATTACTGGGCCTGCCTCAGTTTCCTCATCCATGAAATGGGAATGATAACACATCTGCTGCCCAGGGTTGTTGTGAGGATCTAATGAGAATTATTGTGAAATGTTTAACACAATGCCTGGCACATAGTAGGCAATATACAAATGTTGACCATTATTATTATTAAATGGCTGAAAAGCACATCAGTTATGAATTTCTAATTGGTTAGTACATCTGTCTGGAAGTTGTGCTTATAAGCTATGGTTGTGTAGTAAAGGCAGAAGCATATTGTAAAATGATTGGAGTGTGCTTTGGATAACCTCCAAGTCCTGGCTTTTTTGTCCCTTTCCGCCTCCTCACAATCTCTCTAGGGACTCAGTAGTTTCTACTCTTTGCTCTATTACTTCCTAGGCCTGTCTTTCCTAAGAGGAGTCCTTCTCCAGCCTCAGTCCTAAGTAAGTCCTTCAGCCTTATTTCTGTGAACCATCTCATCAGGAAGTGGTTCTCAGCCTGTGGCCATTTGTTTATTCACTGAGAATGTCATACAGCTCATTTGGCAAAAGAGGAAGCATCATAATATTAGGAGGCACGAAAATCAGCAATGACAACTCCTAAGCTCAAAAACTCTCTCTATATTCGCTGTGGAAAGCCACAGGGGCTTCCCCCTTTCCCCACTTATTCAAGCAACCATACCTTCAGGAAAGCCATCATCATGTAAAGAGGAATATACATGTTTTAGTGCAGAAATTATATTTTGCAAAATAGAAAAGAATGCTAATGTCTTAATCTCCTACCAAATTCGTTTTTTATGACTCTCATCATACCTTCAGAACATGTAAATCTAAGAGACATATATTTGCCAGAAGAACACAGGATGCTTTTATTTCTGATTTTTTTTTTTGTTGCAGGGCAGACATAAATAGGATGTGGGATAGCATGTATTATCAAATTCTGAAAGATATTAAGAACAGTTAGACTGTGGAACAAATAAAATTCACATTTTCATTAAGTTCGAGGAGAAATACAGAGCATAAAGAAATAGAACACTTCTAATTGCTCTTTAGTGGAGCTGTAGAGATTTACTCCATCTACAGAAATCAAATCCGAATCCTATCCACTGAGAAATATATTTTTTGAATATTATCTCCACTTGCCACTTTCTCTTTGGTTCCTATTTATAGGATTGTAGATAAAGATGTGACAGAGCCAGATTGAACCGAGTCAATTATTAAATTTTCACTGTAGCCTGTATGCTAGAAATGGTAAATACTGCAAATCAGGGCTTGATTTACTGTTTTGTTGATTGTCTAGATTTTAAAAAGTGATAGAGAAATTATTAATAATGTAGATTAAATTTCGAAATGTGTCCTGTGTACCTTTCTTTTTTCTGGAGAATTGATTATTAAATATTTACCAGCACTTCCTTGATCACAGAAATCATATATAGAGCTCAAACAGGTGGATTATATAGGCCTTTAGTCAAAGGGGCCAAGGTATGGATCATAGATCTAGAGCTATAAGGGGCCTCAGTGGCCATCCAAACAAAGTCTCCCATTGTACAGAGGAGGGAACTGATGCCTGGAGACACTTGTCCAAGGTCATAGAGCTAAGAAATTTCAGGATTGAAATTCAATGTTGTCATAAGATTACAGCCCTTCCCTTCTCCTCTCCCCTACCTATACCACCCTGTCTCTCTAGTAATAAATGTTTTCATTTCATAGCCAGAGATCATACATCCTAGATTTGAAGCTACAAGGAGCCTCAGTGACCATCTCTTGCAACCTTTTTGTTTTACATGTGAGGAACTAAGACTGAGGATAGTTAAGCAATTTGCCCAAATTTGCCCATATATTGGTCCCCTGGAGTGCTCTTCCTTCTTCATGTTTCTCAGTCCTCCTTAATCTTAGCTCCTTCTCACTAAATTATCCTGGATATATCTTGTTTGTACGTATCTGTTTGCTTATTGTCTCCCTGAGACAAGACTGTGATCTCTCCATTGTTGCTGGGTTGTTGTTTTTTTTTTCTTTCTTAGTATCTTCAGCACTTAGAGTTGTGTCTGGCATTCAAAATCCTTCATAATATAGCCCCATCCTACCTTTCCCGTCATCTTACACTGTTCTTGTATCTCTTCTGTGAACAAGACGCTCCACCTCTCAGCTCCTGGCATTCTCTCTGTCTGTCCCTATGCCTGGAATGCTCTCCCTCCTTCTCCACTCTGACTACTGATCTCCCTGTCTTCCTTTAAGTGCCAATTAAAATCATACCTTCTTCAGGAAGCTTTCCTGAACTCCTCTTAATTCCAGGTTCTCCAGTCTTCTTAATTCCACTGCCTTCCCTATATCATTTTTCCAATCTAATTCATCTGAGGTATATCATATTATAGTATATTATACAATATTACAATATAATAATATAGAATATATTTTATATATCATGTACATTATATACAATGCATATCTTGTTTTGTATATTTGCTTGCAGGTTTATATTTTATACATTATATACATTATATATGATGTATATCTTGCTTTGTATACTTTTGTTTGCAGGTTATCTCCTCCATTAGATTATAAGCTTCTTGAGGTCAAGGACTGTCTTTCTCCTCTTTTTGTATCCCCAGTGCTTAGAACAGTGTCTGGTACATATTAAGCATTTAATAAATATTTATTAATTGATAGATGGATTTAACCCTTATATTTGGAAATGGTGAAATCACTCACGAACCTAGCTATAACATTCATGGCAGGTTTTACTTTCACTTCACTTGGACTTGACTGTTTTATAAACCTTCATTTCATCGGTATTGCAAAGCCATCCATATTAGTTCTACAGTTCCTGTATTAGACTCCTTCAGGACCTGCTGATCGTCACGATTTTTTCCTATGTTTGTTTTCTGCAAAGGGATAAAATTCATGGCTTTGTCTATGTGCAAATTGACCATGATCATTTTCATAAAGCCATTTCTAGACATTTCATACTGAGGAAGTGATAATGTTTTATTTTTAAGATAATGATGACCCTTCTAGCAAAAGGGTCTTCTTCATCCTTGCCACTCTGCTCCAGGCAGGCACATTTAGATGCTGGCAAGAAAAACAGATTTGTTTTGCCTTTGTCTGGCAGAAGGGGGAAGTATTTTTAAGACTACAAATTGCCTTTTGGGCTCCAAGTTTACAATTCAATAAATATTTGGACCCCAAGTGTGTTGTATTCTTCTGTTCCTACTAAAACTCCAAGGGATGATCTATTCATAGAAATAACTGTTGAATATAAAGAGTGACTGGTTTTAAGGTCCTAATAAACATTTGTAGCATGACTTTTATGAAGCTTTCTAAAAGAAATAGTTCATTTTCAGAGGCAGTGATGTGTGTGAGATATGGATGTTCTCCTTGGCCCATGTTTTTTTCCTCACCATTTGTCAGCTGTTGTATTGTTCCATTAGGTTATTTGTAATTCCTTCCCCTAATCTATCATGATATTTATGCTATTCTTCTTAGAAAGATTGTCATTACAACGATCAGTCTATCTGAAGTAATCAATCAACAAACATTTATTTTTTAAAACAAGTTTAATTTATTTATTTTTAGTTTTCAACATTCACTTCCATAAGTTTTAAATTTTCTCCCCCTCTCTCCCATCCCTCTCCCCAAGACAGCATTCAATCCAATATAAGCTTTACATATACATTCCTATTAAACATATTTTCACATTAGTCATGTTGTATAGAAGAATTAGAATGAATGGGAATAACCCTGAGAAAGAAAAACATAAAACAAAACAAAAAAGAAAATACCCTGCTTCAATCCGTATTCAGACTCCATATTTCTTTTTCTGGATGTGGATAGTATTTTCCATTATGACTCTTCTGGAATTGTTTTAGGTCCTTGCATTGCTGAGAAGAGCTAAGTTTATCAAAATCAGTCATTGCATACTGTGGCTGTTGCTGTGTACAATGTTCTCCTGGTTCTGCTCACTTCACTCAGCATCAGCTCATATAAATCTTTCCAGGTTTTTCTGAATTCTACCTGCTCATCATTTCTTATAGCACAATAGTATTCCATTACATTCATATACCACAACTTGTTCAGCCAATTCTCGATTGATGGGCATCCCCTCAATTTCTAGTTCTTGGCCACCACAAAGAGAGCTGCTATGAATATGTTTGTATATGTGGGTCCTTTTCCCATTTTTATGATCTCTTTGAGATACAGCCCCTAGAAGCAGTATTGCAGGGTCAAAGTGTATGAACATTTTCATAGCCCTTTTGGCATAGTTCAAAATGTTTCTCCAGGATTGTCAACAAACATTTATTAACACTAGAAGAAATGGGTATAATTGGATAGAAGGCTGGGTCTGGAGTCAAGAAGACCTGAATCTGAATCCAGCCGTGTAACCATGGTCAAGTCACTTAATCTTTGTTTGCCTCATTTTCCTCATCTGTAAAATTTTTATAATAATAACACCTACTCCCAGAGTTATGAGGATGAAATGAGATGATGACTGTAAGGTACTCAGCACAGTGCTTGGTATATAGTAAGAGCTATATAAACATTAAGTCTTATTATTATCTATTAACTGATAAAAAAATTTTAAAGATAAGTTTACTATAATTTCTCCGGTCTTTGCAAAAGCAATTTAGATACAAATAATTGTAAACATATATTATAATTTTACTTGAAAACAAAATTTTTCATCTTACTATCTTTACTTTCTTTGCCTTATGGCTTAAAAAAAAATGCACTGAATCAATTGTTAAATTCTAGTCCTTCTTGAGTATCTGTCATGAGCAAGAAGCCATGCTAGATGCTAATTAATCCCTACCTTCAGGAAGTTTAGATTCCAAGCATAGTTGTATCATTATATATTAAAAACGATTGTGGATCAAGGAGTTTCAGGATTAGAGGAGGCCTAAGAAGTTAACTAATTCAATTACCCAGTCAGTTAGGAATCTTCATTGACTAATGGGGAAAGGATTGGTTTAAGGAAGCTGAGGACCTGAATTCTAATCCTAATAGAATCCTAATTGAGTATAATTCTAATCCTCAGTTAATTACTACTTGTGTGTGCATGAACAAATCATTTCATTTCTCTGGGCCTCTTTTCCTCATCTGTAAAATAAAGGAGTTAGGATGGATCAGGACATCTTAACCTATCAAGTCACATTCCCTTGTTGGTGAAATCTGGTGAAACTCATCAATCCCGACTCAGGTTTTTAAATATATGAAATAAAAAACATTGGATTACAAATGAAACATATTGAAATACAATTATTTCATATGTTAAAAAACTATGTTGAAATCTTTGTTGCTGAAAAAAATGAATGACAACTGACAAGTCAATAATAAATTCACAGAATTATTTGTTGCCCCTCTCCTCTCCCTTTCTACAAACCCGTTATACATTTAAGCAAAGCTCACTCTTTCCTCTTCTTTCCTCTCCTCCTGGTTCCATCTCGGTATCCTTGTCGGATCAATTAAAACACAAGTATTTTTAAAGATTCTTGGATTGTTTGTAAATTATTTTTCTGTAATAACTCTCATACTCATTCTCACCTCTGTATTTCTACTTCCATCAGTCTAAGAGACCTTAATGACCTCCCCTCCGGATTATTAAAATAGATACTTAGAAGTTTCCTCTAATTTCTTTGAGTTCTAATCAGTTTTTTATACCTTTGCCAGAATTATGTTTCTGACAGAACTCAGGTCATTTCTCCCCTATGTTCAAAAATTTTCAGTGGAGCCGTATTAAATAGTTCAGACTCCTCAGTCTAGAATTTGAGGTCCTCCATAATCTGGATCCTACTTTTCAAATCTGTTCTCTTATTGCTACCCTCTATGTACCCCAGTAAAAATTTTCCAATATGCTTCCCATATTCATGTTTTAGTTCATATTTCTTGTGTGTAGAATGGCACCCTACTCCTTCTGTGAAATTCCTGCAATACTTTAAAACTATACTCAGAATGCCACATCCTCCATCCATCTGTCCCTCTTCTTCCTGACCTTGCTCTTCAAACTTCAAATTATACTTTTTGTAACTCTCTATAGAATGGCAAAGCTACCATATTTCTGTTCATATCTCCTTACAAGACTTTAAGATGTCCCATGAAGGCAGTGATGGTGACTTACACAGACTTTGTATTTTCCCCAATGAATAGCAAGTACTTAATAAATGTTTGCTCAAGGAATAAGTCGATTTATCAAAAAAAAAAAACAAACAAACAAACCCTACTTTGAGTTAGCTGGTCAAGTTGGTCATTGATCAACGGCCTCGTGGTCAAAAAGTGATCTAGTCAATCAGTCAGTCCAATAGGCAGCATGATTAAATTGAAACCAACCCAGTCAATTATGTTTTCGCAAATTAAAGTAAAATAAACTGAATTCAGTCCCAATCAATTATGTCTTCACAGATTAAAATAAAATAAACTGAATTCAGTCAGTGAAGGAGAAAATGAAAACAATCAACATCGAGCCTTATTTGGGTCAGGATGAGTAAATTCCTTTCAGCTCCTATCATGCCCCTGGTTTGTTAATTCTAGGATTACTTTGAGCCTTAAGACACGCTGGAGGGCTAGGGTGGAACTGCAGCCTTTGTTCTGCATTCCTACAACTGTACTCAAATTGTTTGTTTTCCCTACATTGTAATAAATAAATAAGGGTTTCCCACATGGACACTTTTATTGGTTGCATGTCAGCTATGCATTGTATTCTACAGTGAGAAATAGATATTTGGTTGTAGAGATGTAGCAATTATCATTTCAATTTGAATAATATGGATAGCTAAGGCTGAAAAATGCAGCTCCCCCAAAAAAAATATATACTTGCGGCCTACATTGTCAAGGTAAACTACCAACATTGGTCAACTAAACACGTCAAATGCTGTATTCCCTCTTAGGTGATAGGTACATGACTCATACTCTGAAGCATTTAAAATTCAAAAATCACCTGTGTTTCCCAATATTGCTTATCAAAAGGAACACAAAACATGAGTGATGATGGACTGCCATTTTGAGTCAACATCTATAAGCTCAGGCATGGATGGGATACCCAATCTTAGACCTTCTGATTTTTATAATGTGACATTTTTTTTTAACCTGCTTCAAAATTCTTAAAACTCAAAAACTTTGAGTTTGTAGTTTTCAATTACCAGAAAAATGAAGCATATGTGTATATTATAAAGCATTTGTGATTATTCCATAAAACAGAATCTATAAGGACAAAGCTTGATTCATTTCCATAGTTTAAAAAGGAAACTTTTTCAAAAATTCCATTGCCAGTGTATCACATTACTCAACATGTCATTTGTCTACTTGTTTCACCATTCCTTCAACTCGCATGTTTACCACACGATGTCTTCTTTTCTCTATTTTGAATAGACAATATGTCTTCTACTAAACCTCTTTTTGATATGTTTTCATAGCATAATGATGGTCCTGGTATCTCAGAATGTGTGTCCATGGTGCATAAATAGGTCATGCCAACAACGGGTCCAACACTGGACTGTGTTTCTACTGTCTAAGGCCTAGCCAAGCTAAATTTAGAGAGAAGCTTATAACCTGTTTCTATACTGAATCAGTGGAGGGGGTTTTCATGTCATTGGTTCTTTTGAAGAAAATATTAAAATTGGGAGCTGAAAGTATCAATTTCTATATATCTCATTTCAACTGATATTTTAGGTATAATATCCCCCTCTAACTAAGATACAACCTCACCTTATTCCAGAAGTTCTGAAAGGAAAACATTTTTTTCCTTTTGTATTGGTAGCTTAGCAACTTTTTGTGAATACTTTAGAAGCTATTTTTTTATATTATTCTTTTAAAAATTTCTATCTGCAATGTATGTAGTCTTGACATGAGAAAATTGAGCATGAAGGTGAATATATAACTACTAAAAGAACTTCACACAGATAATTCAAGATGAAAAACCATAGTTTTCTAGCCAGCTGCAAATAATAAAAACCAAGGAATTTCTTTCTTCCCCCAGAATACTAAATTATGTTTGTACCTAGTACCCAGCACAGTGTTCTTACAGGCAGTGGCACTTGAGTATTTAAAATAAATTTTAGCTTCCTGATCCTGAAATCACAATCAAACAAAAGGACCTTAACAAGGGAACATAGATTTATCTTAGGACAAAGTAGAGCCATAATTACTGAATTCTGGCTGTGTATGTGTGTGCACGTGTCCATGTGTGTTCTTGTGCACATGTGCATGTGTATTTGGAAGTATCAGATAGCCCATGAAGATTTTGTTATTAAAGCCATATGGCAAGCTCTATAAGTGATAGCCAAAAGAGGTAATAATAAAACACATAAAGAATCAATCATTCATAAAATGAGCTTTTGGTATTTTTAAAATGAGATTCGTATGTTGGAATAATACATGACAAGGGAATAAAGGGATTGTTTTGTGTGTTGATTGCCATATTCTAGAAACACACACCCAAGAAGGCATTAAAAAAAACCTGAACCATTTTTGCAGAATGTTTACTACCAAGAAAACATGATTCATGCTTCCATCTACCATCAGAAAGGCCTCCATGCATTTCAGAATTTTCTCCTGAGATGC
Organism: Phalanger gymnotis; assembly: GCA_028646595.1. NCBI lineage: Eukaryota > Metazoa > Chordata > Mammalia > Diprotodontia > Phalangeridae > Phalanger > Phalanger gymnotis. The sequence goes on from CM053623.1 coordinate 276,110,825, forward strand.
CAAGTTTCTATTGTCACTACCAGTGTGTCCCCCTCCTCTTTATATAAGAGAGTGCACATGTTGAGGAAGTTGAGTGGAGGAATGTTCACAGAGGGAGGTACAGAGTCAGCTGGACCCATAGGAAGAATATGGGTCAATCTGATACAGATTTTTCCTTCTCCTATTACTTGTTATGAGATGATAGATTTAAAGCTAAAAGGGATCATAGACTTAGAATGGACCACAGAGACCATTTATTCCAACCTCCTCCTTTTATAAATGAAGAAACTTGAGGCTTACAAAGATGGTCATTCACCCAAGGTCACATAAATAGTGAATGACAAAACTGGAATTTCAGCCTAGTATTTTTGACTCAGAATCAATGTCTTTTTCCACTAGATGCTGCCACCTCATACAGGTGAAGCTTCTTACTTTACAAATAGAGAAACAGAGGTGATATCCCCATGGATCCCCATTTCTAACCTGTATCACCTGACATTTTTAGCAAGAAATCTAATTTCACTTGATAATTTTATCAGTATGGGAACCTCTTCCACCAATACAAGATTAAAAACTCTCAATGCTTTAATAGAATGTCTTCATGATCACCTGGCAACATTTTGATGAGTCTCCCTCATGTTATCTGGACTGATTCTTGGACAAAACGACACAATGTCCAGCATGGGACCTTTATATAAAGTCTTCCTAACTTGCCTAGGACTTGTAGGCCCTGCTTCAACAACACAGCTTTTGAGAAACCAAAATTAACTTTCAGCATGAGATGATGATTTGGGTGTCAGAACCAGATAATCATGCATTTATTTATTCGCTTAGCAAATATGTATTAAGTACCTATTGCATTTAGAGAATCATTTTAAGCTCTGGGAGAGATAAAAAGTTAAGTCCTCGTATACTTTACACATAAGTTCTCATATACTTTGCAGTCTAGTAGGGATGAATAGGGAGACTGAATAGGGACTTGATATGTGATTTCATTAATATAGAGAACTTTAGATGAAGAAAATCCCTCTACCAAAGAGGCGTCTTCTTTTCAATTTATAGTCTCAGAAAGTTGCTCCAAAAGAGAGCCATGAAAGAATTTTGAGCACAGGAGTAAAATGGCATGATTAATACATTGAAGTAATATATTCTAGATGCACTATGAGGGGCGGATTAAAGGTAAGAGACTTTAGAGGAAGGAAAACCTGATAATAATCAAGGCAGCTGGTAATGAAGCCTATACTAAGGTATTGTGTGGGGGAAGAGACAGGAGGGAAAAGATGCAAGAGAAATTGTAAAAATGGAATCCATAGGACTCATTAGTAGAAGAGATGGGAGAAAGGGTCATGGAGAGTAACAGTTATTTTTCTGGGTTATTGGAAGTACCACAGAGAAAATAAAAACAGAAAGAACAGTTGAAAAAGGAAGAAATAAGCTTGACTTTGAAATACTGGTGGAAGTAGCCTAAAGACATATATATATATATATATATATATATATATATATATATATATATATATATATATATATATACATATATATATATGGAGAGAGAGAGAGAGAGAGAGAGAGAGAGCGAGCCAAGGGCAGATACTTGAAGACATTCCTCCAGAAAAAGGCTAAGAAGCCAGTGAAAGAGAAAGATGAGTTGTTAGGTAATTTCTCTGAGATCAAAGTAGAAGAAAAGATCCTGTAATCCAACTGAGTCAAAGGTACTAGGAAAGTCAAGGAAAATGAGATGGATCATTGGATTAATGCTTAGGAAATAATTGGTAAATAATCTTTTGTAAATTAATTGCTTTAAAGTGATAGAGCAGAAGTCCCATTACAAGTGGTTGAGTAGAAATAGCCAACTTTTGAAAAAATATTCTGAATGAAAAGAAAGAGATGGGGAGGTAATTGGAAGGGTTTGGATGATCAAGAAAAAATACTTTTTAGTATTGCGGCTGTATGAGCATATTCATAGGCAGTTGGGAAGAAACTGGGCAGCTAAGAGATGCAATGAACAGAATACCACTTCTGGAGTCAGAAAAACCTGCATTCAAATCTGGCCTCAGATACTTATTAGCTATGCGATGTACCTTCAAGGAGTTTTCTTTTAGTAGGGGAGACAACACAGAAAAACCACATGGATGTTAGGAAGGTGGGGGGAGACCATGAAGAGCAAGATGGTTGGTGAAGAAGCAGAAATGAAGTACAGAGAATGAATAGAATAAGGACTAAAGTGAGTATTAGTGGGTACCTTCCTGAAAAGGCCCCCTGTGCAGGGGAGTCACCAGTCAAAGGATACAGGACTTAGGGTGGAGGCTTCTCCAAGGCGAGAAGGCACCTGGCATGGAGGTAGAAACAAAGTCTGATGAGTCCAGACTGATGGCTTGATTTCTTCTTTGTCCAGCTAGTGAAATCACAGAAGATAAAAGAAAGACAGGCCATAAAGACAATTTGATAGTAAGGTCTTAAAATATAATGAGAGATTTTCTCTTTGTTCCCCCAACTCAGTGTGAAGAATTACTCCTTGATGGAATATGATGGACATTGGGTAGCTAAGGATTAGTCATGGCCCTGGAGGCCCTTCAGTTCATCAAAAAGGCAGTAGAGTCAAGGCATAGTGGATAGAATGCTTGACTTGGAGTCAAGAAAACCTGGGTTTGAGCTGTGTGACTGTGGACAAGTTCTTTAATTTCTCTGGGTCTGTTTTATCATCTGTAAAATAATGGGGCTGGACTTGCTGATCACTTCAAGCTCTAACTCTATGCTACTGTGCTGCTATTACCTCTGTGAGTCTTAAAGAGAGGCAGTCCTGACTATTGAGAATTATATGCTGAAGAGGAACAGGCCAAGGGAGATTAGCTGAGTTACCTGCTCATGAGAGAGGGTTTGCCCAGTGGGCAGGCACATTCACATATCTTATCTTCTTATCCACTCTAGAGTTGTGGATGATGTAACTTTCCCTTGGGGTATTTATTATTTTTTAAGAGGATGCCGATGAACGCAAATGAATCTCTAACCAGCAGAATGTTTTCAGAAGATGTTTTAGAGTAGGGTGGCCTATTCTAGAACAGCTTCCCCTACCTCCTTTAATTCACAAGGGAGTTAAAGGTGTGCAGTCATACATGTCCTATATAGCCCTCCCCCTCTATGCAAATGACTATGTATAAGAGAGAAGGAGTTGGCACAATTACCATGCTATGATAAGAATAATATCAATACTTTCAGTTAAGCTAGTTTTTCCTTAAGAGGTATTGAAGCTCTATACAAGACTTAATTGTCTCAGGGATCTAAGGCTTAGGCCCCTGACATATGTAACTTTCTGTTGGCCTAAATACAAAAGACAGCAGTAAGAAAGCAGGATACTTGACTAGTATACTGGCATGGCCATCCCAGAGGCATGGAAGCCACACTCAATCAATTTAGTGATAAATATCATTTTTTTTTGTTATGGCTAAGTAACTATCAGATTGTCTAGGAGTGTCTCATTTCATTCCTATTCTGTACCCCAAACATCAGACCATCCTAGGTTAAGCTGGCCTGCAAAACCAAGAGTATTTAAAATACTGAAAATTTAGAAATGTAGCTTTTCTCCTACATCTCTGTGCTAATCTCATCATTCCAACTTCCTTTTAGAAAGAAAAAATAACAAAAGTGAAACTAGCCCATGAAAGGAGTGTTGCTAAAACTGACTCTGGCCACAAAAGACTTAAAGTTATATTATTTAGGTTGGCAGAATTTTATCTACCTCTAATGACAAATTCAGTTTATGACTTTTCCTTCGGTTCAAGATAAATTCCAGGAAAACTCTTCACCAGGCACCAATTGCAAACAATGAAATGAAAGGGCAGTATCAGGCCATTAAGAAGAATTCTGACTGATGTTAAAGGCTTGAAACCAAAAAAGAAAAAATGTTGACATCAGAACACATAGTATGAGTATGCTCTTCTAGGTTGTACTGGTTTTTTCCTACATGCCTTTAGAGGATCGAAGAAAAGCAATGAGATGATTGAAATATTGATTTGCTACAGCATGATGATTTTTTTTTTGTTTTGACCACAACAACTGTCAGAATAGCATCTATTAAGATGTAGAGGGGTAGAGGACAACCCACACCCAACACAACAACAAAACCTCACAGACCCTTGAAATATTGATATGAGTGAAATAAAAACGTGCCTAAGCAAAACTGGCAGTTTTACAGTCCTATACAAATGTAATTTGTCTGTGCTATTCGAGTGAAAAATAAATTCATAAAATTGGGGCAAATGAGATAGGTTGATAGATATATCAAATTACCACCAACCCCTATGAGAAATTCATTAATCTATGAAGAGAGATGTGGATTTTCACTGATAATCTGAAAGCCTATTTTTCCTCTGAATTTACTGTGTAGATAAATTGTGACATTCAGAAGAAATGCTTGATTTCAATACAGCATTTTATTAAAACTCTCTTCACTTAATTTCTTCAAAACCTAAATTTCTTAATAAATGTGATATTTTGTTTTTAACACTTCAACTAGGGCTTATATAGGCTCATCCTTTTAAAAAGTCTCTCACCTTAACCAAATGCTGGAACTAGGAACAATAACAGAAAAGATGGAATGTTTCTCCAGAAAGGGAACAGAAATTTATTTGGACAAGGATATTTCAGTTATCCTTCAAGTGTACCGTACATGTGTGAATGTATGAAAGCAAATCTGTGACAGGGAGAGATTGTGTGGGTGGAAGTGAGAGTGGAAAATAGGAGCCTGAGTGCCTGCGTGGATTAAGTCTAGGAAGCCAAATTGGGCTGAGGCATTCAGTTGTCTTTGTTATGTGGCAAAAACCTGAAAGCATCCATTCCTACCCCTTATATCTACAGAGAATGTGTGCTCTGATCTCAGCTTGAACCCACTTTGGTCATTTAAATTTGCCCGTGTGGTTCATGTGATTTTTGGTCTCATTCCTTGGACAGATAGTGTTTTTATACAGAGGATAACTATGTCAACTTTAAACTACAACTTCTGATCCAATAAGAACAAAAAAATTCCATTTCTACCTTTATCTATCCAGGGCCAATTCTGACAAAATCTGAACCATCAATGGACTGTGACATATATGAACTGATATGTGTTTATTCCATAAGCTGGAAACTGAAGTCCTAGCATTAGTGTAGCCTAGGCAACAAATCTAAGTGCCCTGTGCTAGTTGTTGGAGACTTTGACCGTACATGCCTGTGAAAGGGCATGGCGAATCTTGAAGCATTTTGTAAATTCAAACAATTTTTGTCAAATTTCAAAAGAAGCAGGAAACCCACATTTCTGGGGGTAGGATGGGGAATGGATAGGGAAAGAGACTTACTTGAAGAGAGTAACACAGGGACAGAAGCAGTGTACATGGTGGTTAGGGAGCCAGTCTTGACATCAGGAAGACTTGGGATCACATCCTGCTTTAATACGTACTTGCCATGTGACTCTGATCAAGCTGCTTCACTCTCTGGGCCATTGAGTGCCTTCACCTGTAAAATGAGTGGCGTTGGATTAAATAACACCTTAAGTCACTTCCGCCCATTTCCTTTAAGATAGAAATGAATGACCAGTTCCTAAAAGATCTGTGATTAACGGATATGAACAAACATTTCTAAATAAGAATCGAAAACTATCAAGAATGACATGAAAGAAAGCTCCAATCACTAATAATCAAAGAAATGCAAATCAAAACAACTCTAAAGCTTCACCTTAAACTTGGAAAACTCCCAGACATGATAAAAGAATGGGACAGTCAATGTTGGAGAGGTTGCGGTAAGATCAACATATCAATGCACTATTGGTGGAGCTATAAATTTATCCAAGTATTCTGGAAAACGATTTGTATTATAAAAAGAAAGCAATTAAAATACCTGTACCTTTGATTCAGAGATTCTACTGCTAAATTCCAAGGTACCTAATTAGACAAAGAAAGGCCTTACATACACTAAAATATTATAGAAACACCTTTTTGAAATAGAAAAATTTGTTGCTAAAGAATTGAAAACAAAATATCTGCCCATCAATAGAAACGACTTAAAAATCATAGTATGTAAATCGAATGAAATGTTACTGTGCTGTAAGAAACAATGAATGCCATGGATACAGAGAAAAAAATGGAAAGTCGCATAAATGGCTGCAAAGTGAAGAATCGGGGAAAAAAATCCTATGTGATGATTCCAACAATATGAAAAGAAAAAGAAAAAGAAAAAAAAAACACAACAGCACAAAAATTGAAACTGAATGCTGTGAAATTATAATGACCAAACTTGGCCCCAAGGAAGAAATGTGAGAAGGCATCTCCCTTCTTCCTATAAATGAAAAGGAAACAGGTGTTTAATACTACAGATAATGGCAGACTTTTTTTTCATTGTTTTGTTGTTGTCATTAAACCCGCTAGTGTTTTTTTTTCTTTCTTCTTTAGTCTCTCTTTTTTTGGGGGGGGGGGCAGGGCAATTGGAATTAAGTGACTTGCCCAAGGTCACACAGCTCGTACATGTGTCAAGTATCTGAGGCCGGATTTGAACTCAAGTCCTCCTGACTCCAGGGCCAGTGCTCTACTCACTGTGTCACCTAACTGCCCCTCTTTATTCTCTCTTATAAGGGATGGCTCTCTGAAATGCAGAAGAGAAGAAATACATTAGAAAAATGTGGATGATATAAAAATAAAACATCAATGAAAAATTGTTTTTAAAATAATACATTATTGATGACTTTTTTCTTTTTTCTTTGTCTTTTATTTTTATGACACCATTACTTCTAAATTAATCTCGACCCTTACTTCTTCCCCACCAAATCAACTCATTCCCTGTATTGGAAAACTCATTAATTATATTGGCCAATAGTATGCCTCACCCTGCCCCAATCCCAGAGAGAGTTCGGAGTCATCATGCATCCTATTCACTGCATCTGTTGAAGTTCTGACTGAAAAATTGCATTGATCTAGACTATTGAAATCATTCATTGCTTCACTTTGCATTATTGTAGACTATGACTGATATCTCTCGCCTTCTATCTAAACTCCCACACAGTTGCAGTATCAGCTATTTGCTGTCTTTGTAAATCATTGATAGTTATGATTGGCATTGACAAGATCTTAACTGGACCAGGCAGGGTGGGGATTTATATATAATTCTTATAAGTGTCATTTCTCTACATATCTGCCTTTCATGTCTTTATGTTTCTACTTCTTTCTCTTTATATTATTTAGTGTGGTTGTCCTTTTTAGTCTGAGATACGATTAAAGATATTGAGATATAAATCCATTCTGCAATTCTTGCAATGAATGTTGGTTTGAGTTTGAGTGGAACAGATTGTAATAATTATTTTATTTTACATACTTGGAATGAGGACATCTTGAAGTCAATATGACAGCTTATGTAAAACACACAAATTAGTCGTATCCCTGGTTTTTATGAAAACACTCTGGTTGCCTTAAACTATACAGTCTGTTGGAAAGAACAAAACCAACCCTCCCAAGCACTCATTCTCCATTAGAATTCTAGTTATTCTCTGAAAGCTTCACTGTAAATAAGTTTGTCATCCCAACTTTGTCAAATTATGTTTCATAGTGATGCCATTTTCTCATTTAAAATAAATCTGAATCAGATGTGTCAGGCTGAATCCCCACTCATATCATCTTCAAAAATATGCGGAATAATATGTTTAAAGTTAGAAAATGAATTATTCTCTTGCAGAGAAAAGTAATCAAAGAATATTGACCCATTTCCTACTGGTTCATTGTCTCATTTTAGAAACTGATAGCAAAGAGGAGTTTCTAATATTATTGTAATGAATGAGTGTGTTTAGTAGGGACATTTGGGAGATATTTAGCTCTGGTCCTAGAGAATCACTTTAATCACATGCAAAATTAGAATGGACAAATTCCCTGGGATTAAAAAAAATCCAGAGGCAGCTAGGTGGCGCAGCGAGTAGAGCACCAGCCCTGGAGTTAGGAGGACGTAAATTCAAATCCAGCTTCAGACACTTGACACACTTACTAGCTGTGTGACCTTGGGCAAGTCACTTAACCCCAGTTGCCCTGACTTTCTCTCTACCAAAAAAAAAAAAAAATCCAGAAAGGTAAACTTCAATCTGTCAATGGATCTGTGATCTTGTCAGTGCGGGTGCTCCCTCCAGTGACAGAGATCACAAACCCACCCTTACATTCTCACAAGCATCTCTTGTTTTTCCTTGCCTATTCATAAATCCCCTAAGAGGACCCACTTGAAATGCAGGAGATATTTCTCTAGGTTTATTGATAATATATGCATACCAATGGGGCGTGGAGCCTGTCTGTCCGTTACCCATTCCTCTCTCTTGCTATCTTTCAGGCCTACCTCCTTTTTCAGATGTACATCTCCATGATGAAATCCCTTCTTCTGCACAGTTCTTTCTTGGTAATATGTTATAGCCTACTCACATCTACCACGTGCTTTTAATTTCTTTTTGGGTAACACAACTTTAATTCTTCAGATGACCTATACTTTCACAGAGATAGATATAATATAGTCATGTAGCATCAGCTAGTAAGTGTCTGAGGCCAGATTTGAACTCACAAAGATGAATCTTCCTGAGTCCAGTACTCTAACCACTGTATCTTCTAGCTGCCCTATTACGCCTATTCAGTTATTCAAAATATATTTCCACATTAGCCACCTTCCAAAGAAAAGGAAAGACAAATAAAGGGGAAAAATGCTTCATTCTGCACTGAGTCAATTAGTGCTCTATTATAGGCTATCTGTGTATGTCCGTGTGTGTGCGTGTGTGTGTGTGTGTGTGTGTGTTATATCACACAGCATTTTATATCATGAGTCTTTTGGAGTTACGGTGGATCGTTTTATAGATCACAGTAACTAAATCTCTCACAGTTGATTTTCCTTATAATACTGCTATTACTCTGTAGTTTACTTTTGTAGCTCTGCTCACTTCACTTTGAAGATACAATTATTTTTGTGGGAATCTTTTTGTAAATGTTTATCAATGAACAGTGCTGACCGAGTGTTCCTAGAATGATGTTCTCTATTACCTTGAAGGCAGGATAAAACTCAATCAATTCTTTTATTTGCTTCTCCAAGGACAACCCAAGAGCCATCTATTCATTTTGTTGAACCTTCCACATATCTTCTAGTTGTATTTCTAGCCAGACTGTCAAGATCTATAAGATTAAGATCTCCAACAGTACATTCATTGATTGATTGATGGGCAGGGGCCTCAGATTTAGGGTGCCAATTGCTAAGGTAATGTCTATAGCTGATCTAAAAAACAAGTGATTCTTGTAAACCCCTTCCCCATTTGTGCCCCCTTTCTGATGCCACTAAAACAGCAGAATGGTCCCTCATAGGACTGGCGTCCATTTCGTATTTTTCTTTCTTTCACGGGTTAGTCATTGGATTAATTACCAGATGACCAGGCAGTCACTGATAATGAGCCTCTTTATACTTACTTGGGTTACTCATTAGCAACAGATAGGGTCTGTTACTTTACCCACACTCAAAGCCTTTCCACAGTGGTAGAAGCTGCCAATGCTTAGACATTTTTGGCACGGTCTTTGAAAATAATAATACTAATTAACATAGCTTACAAAGCTATGTATATATATATATATACATATATGTATATATATATATATATATAATCTCATTGGTTCTTCACCATAATCCTGTGAAGTAGATGCTATTGTCTCCATTTTGCAAATGAAGAAACTGAGGCAGCCAAAGATTAAGTGACTTGCCAAGTATCACACAAGGAGTAAATGTCTGAGGCAGGATTAGAATTCATTTCTTCCGGACACCAAGTTAAATGCTCTATCTGCTGAACTGCCGAAACACCTAGGTTCATATCCCCACTACAGGGAGACCTTTGTTGTCCTTTAGTCATTTTCAGTCACATCTGATTCTTTGTGAACCCATTTTGAATTTTCTTGGCAAAGATACCAGAGAGGTTTGCCATTTCCTTCTCCAGCTCATTTTACAGATGAGGAAACTGAGGCAAACAGGGTGAAGTGAATTGCCCAGAGTCACATAGCTAGTAAGGAGATGTTAAAACTGGACTTAATAAAGGAAGGTCCAGTGATATCATTGTGTGTGTACATGTTCTTCGTGCTAATATACATTTATTTCAAATATACAGAATATTATTTACAAATAAAATGAAAAATTATACGAACCAAATCAAAATCAATACTGATTCAACCTATACTTCAGGACGGTACATTGTGCCTATTAGAGTCAAGCATAAATGCAACTGGATGTAAGCTCAAATCTTGCTTTTAATTATTATTATTAACCATGTAACCCCGGGAAAGTCATTTGTTCTCATTCAACCACAGTTCCCTCATCTGTAAAATCAGAGTAATAACACCTGTTAATAGGGTTGCTGTGAGCATCAAATAAAATGAAAATTAGGTTTGAAAACCTTAAGATACTATGTAAATGCATTTTTATTATTCTTTTCAATGAATTAATATCTAAAGTACCTATCATTATATAAATCTTCGGAAGCAGACTTGGGAAGCAATGTTGATAACAATTGGACAATTGGGGAAACAATTTTCCTAAGCTGTAGTTGATGAGCCAACAACTGTATTAAAAAAAAAACACAAACACAAACAACGAACTAAATAAGCATATTTAAGAATGAAGTAACTCTCTTAAGAGTAAGCCCAGAGTTGGTATCAACACATAGTAACACTATGAATCAGAACATTCAATTTAACTAGAAAGTGCAAACTTCTCACTCCATATAAAGGAGAATTGTACCATGTGACAAAAGATTCACTCTACTAACAGCTATAAATTTATAAAAAATATGAACTTTTATTAAAAAGAAGTGTACTCTAGTTGTCAAATTGGTAGTCTTATATTTTGAAAATCCTTACCATAAAAAAATCTTCTTTCTATAACACTTTAATGAGCAGCAAAATTAAAAAAAAAATAGTTCTGAAGTGAAGATAAAGATATAAAATAAGTATTAGGTATTTTTAAAAATTCTAAATCCTAAATGTGTACGTTGTTTTTTAAGATTTAAATCTTAAAAAGGTTTGAATTGAATATATCTCTCACAAAAAAACCTGAACTTAAATTATTTAATTTGCACAGATCACAGAGTTTCAGGTTTCCTTTTTTCTATAGGTCTGAAGTTGGATGACAGTTCCTAAACCCTATCAACTCTTTTTTTTTTTTGTTTGTTTTTTACTGAAAGTTCAATAGAACTGCAGCAAGCAAATTATATCTCTATAATTTTATCACATTAAAAACATTCATATGCTAACGTTTAGTGCAGGAGGGAAGGCAAAACACTAAGTCTCTATGGAGTATTTTAAGTCATTTTTGAAGTCACAAAACAACTCTGGGCTTACTTTTAAGAGAGTTACTTGATTCTTAAATATGCTTATTTAGTTTGTTGTTTGTGTTTTTTTAACACTCATAATTGAAGGCTCATCAACCATAGCTTAGGAAAATTGTTTCCCCAATTGTCCAATTGTTATCAAAATGAGTTTCTGAGTCTGCTGAAAAACTGCCAAAGGATCCTGAATCTATGAGCAAGTTTACAGCACTGATGTCTTAGGCAGAATGAGCCAGCCCTCTACAGTACTTAGGGTCTTTCAAATCTCCATTGCAGAGAAAGGAAATGAAACAGCATGTATTCTTTTGGCTGCCAGCACCCTCATAGCCAACAAGAGACATATCATATTTAGGAAATATGATGGTCCCCAGTCACCAGCCTATGCAATTCACACCTATTCTTAATATGGTAATGTCATATGCTTGTGTAGTAACAGTTCAATTTGTAATTTATTGACTATATTATATTACATTACTCTTAGGTGTTGATTTGCTTCCATATTCTCTCACTCTTCTCTTCCATTACCATTACTTTTTCTCTGACATTTCTTCCCACATGCTACTTAACCAAGCATTGCAATTTTTAGAGGTGCCCTTAAATTACATTCAGAATAAAACAAAACACTATGTTAAAAATTATCTAGCGCCCTTCTTTGTATACTAGTATAAAATTATTTCAAATTATAAAACTAGCACTTTCATTGTCTTAACATTATGTTTAAATACTGATATCAGTGACTTATGAATTGAGATTGGACCTACAGTTTTTTAAGTATAGGGAAATCTTAGGTGAGACAACTGTCACTCTACCCATGCAAATTGGCTTCTTCTCTGAAGTTTTCAGCCTGAAAAAGTTGCCTAGTTTACTGAGAGGTTAATTGACTTGCTCTCAGACACAGCCAGAATATTTCCAAGACAAGACCTGAAGCCCTGTCTTCCTGGTATTAAGGGCAGGACATGACCCCACTACCTATCCTTATTGCTGACACTCATAGCCTTAGGGGGACAGTAATAAAATAGTGCTTTTCTGGGGAAAAATATTTGGTGTTCTATACCAATCTAGACTGATCAATTATGGAGAATAGCTATTTTATCTTGTATCAACCTGGGCAACATTGTGTCCAATAGGGATGACCAAGAGTTGAATGCATTTTGAAGGCAATAGAAAATTTTGAGCAATAGTTGCTTTGAAATCTCTTTATTTGCTTAAGATTTGTATGTCACCTCCTTCTAAAAAGACACAAATTAAATACAAGAAGCAAGGGAATTACAAATAAAAACAGAACAAATTGTCAAAGACTGAGTTCTTTGTAAGAATTCCAGTATTGCTATATAACCTATAATTGCTCTTGATTTTTCAGAGGAATGCTCCTTCACTAAAAATGGGGGCAGGGGAATTGTTCAAAGAGAAGAGAAGTGAACTAAGGTGGTCTTTATTATCTGACCTCATTAAAAATATATTCTCTAATATTCTAATAATATTAAATATTAAAAATACTATTTTAAAAAGTGAAAGCATAGAAATACTTCCACAACTTCCATAGGTATCAATTTGTCAATCAACATTTATTAAGCACCTACTATGTGCCTACTATTTGCTAGGTACTGGGGATACAAAGACAAATAATGAAACCATTCCTGTCCTCCTTGGAGCTCACATCCCATTACGGTGGGGCAGGAGATGGAATACTTGTAGAAATAGACATAGGAAAGCCCCATGGAGCAGGGGGTGTTTGAGTTGAGTTCTGAAGGAAGCCAGGGATTCTAAAAAGCAGGAGTAAAGAGGGAGTGAAATCCCGGCATGGAGAACAGCATGTCCAAAAGGCACAAAAATAGAATGTAGTATATGCAGAAGGGCAAATAATTTATGACACTTTTCTCTTGGACAAGTCGAATCCCTCAGCCACAAGTAAGCTTCCAGCACAGGAAATAGTGCTTGGAACCAGGCAATTTGTCATAAACATTAACCCTAAATGCTGACAACAAAAATAATCAGGTATAAAGATTTCTCTTCCAGAAAGTATAAAGAAAGTGGGGGGGGGGGGGTGGAATCTGTAGCAAATGGCAGAGACTACAAAATGTTTGCTTTCCAAAAGCATGCAACAGCTATGTATATTCTCAAAGTGGAAGCTGGTCTCCAACCTGGGAAAGAAGAAGAAAGGGCTGCATTATTACTTCTACTCTCCAAGTTTTCAGGGAAAGTAAAGTCTTAAAAGAATGGAAGAGCTTTAAGGGAAAGTAAGAAAAAAAGGAGATGAATTACAAAGGGTAATTCTAACTTGTGTTTGAGGTTAAAGGGTGAAAGATTGTAAAGGGGAAAAAATGAGGACCATTGAACATCTGTGACCAAGTAAGAGATACAAAGTTCTTCTCATAGAGGTTGGTGGGGATCCGGCCCTTTAAGGAGGAACCAATTTCTTGGGCTCCATAGTTGTCATCATGAAAGTTCATCAGTAATAGTCTGACGAAGGGGAGCTCAGTGGTAGCACTGATGAGTATCTCTCTACTGAAAAATACAGAGAGGACTATTTGTTCAAGCAGTCAATAAATATTCATTAATAGCTTATTGTATGTCAGGCAATGGTGCATATGGGGATACAAAAACATAAGTGAACACTCCCTGGGGGAGATAACATGTACATATTTAAGTATATATGTAATATATTGTCATTGTTTTCTTGATTAGTCATGTTCAACTCTTCATGACTCCATATGGGGTTTTCTTGGCAAAAACACTAGAGTAGTTTGAGATTTCTTTCTCCAGCTCATTTTATAGATGAAGAAACTGAGGCAAACAGGGTTAAGTGATTTGCTCAGGGCCATGAAGCTAGTAAGTGTCTAAGGCCAGATTGGAACTCAAGTCCTCTCTACTCCAGGGCCACACTCTATCCCCTGTGCTACCTAGCTACCCCATACATAATATGTTCAAAACAAACAAAATAGAGGAGAGTGCTAATAGCTGGGGAGGATCAGGAAGGGGTTCGTGTAAGAAGCTTGAGCTGAGTCTTGAAAGAAACCAGAGATTCCAAGACACAAATTTGAGGAATGAGTGTATCCTAGGTAAAGGGGACAGGTGCAAAAATAAGGACTGTCATACACATGGAACAGCATACATACCAGTTTTTCTGGAACATATAGTGTCTAGAATATATAGTACATACAGATCACTGGAAAGGTGGGAAAGGGCCAGGTTATAAGGCATTTATACTTGATCCTAGCAAAAATGTGGAACCAGTGTAATATTCATTGAGCATCAGATGATATGATCACACCTGAGTTTTGAGAAAAGCACTTTGGTGGCAACACAGAAAATAGAGTGGAGTAGAGAGAAGCTTGAGGGAGACCAAATAGGTGATGAGGGCCTCAAAGAGAAGTAGGCTATCTTCCTGGGACATGTATCCAGCTCCAACTAGATAGTCTCTCAAGACCTGTCAAACTAGTCAACTCCTATCAGCACCTGGTGATTTACATGAGGACAAATACTGCTGCCAGAAGAAACCTAGAATGCATTGCTAATGATTATAAAGTCCTAGGCAAGAAACTAAAAGTTAGGTGTTCTCATTTCCATTGCCAACTGAGAGTAGGGGCTCCAAAAGAGGAAAGCAAACTTGTGAAGTGACTCTAACATTGATCCCAGGCACTATTCTAGAATATATTATTAAAGGAATGATACATTGACATATATTAAAATTACATCAAAATATCTGACAATGACTTTCATACTATATTTATGGATAAGATGGAATGACATGGATTAGATGATAAAATATTTACAGTAGGTGGTTTGATGAAATGATCCAAAGAATAGTCATTAATAAGTTAAGAGCAACTGTGGGTTAGTATCCCAGAGACATCCCTTCAAAATTTGCCCTTTTCCTTTTTAAAATGTAACTTCTATTGCAAGTCAAAAAAATAACAATTATTAATTTTCTCTCTCTGAAGCCCATTTGAAAAAAAGAAGAAAAAAACCCTTAAAACAAATATGAATCATTAAGCAAAATAAATTTCCATATTGTCCAAAAACATATGTCTGATTTGGCATCTTCAATGCATCCCCTCTCTATCAGGAGATGGGTACTATTTATCATCAGTCCTCCAAAATCATGGTTGCTTGTTACATTGATCAAAATTCATCTTTCAAAGTTTTTTGTCTTTACAATGTTATTATTGTATAAGTATCGTCTTGGTTCTGCTTTTTTACATCAGTTCTTACAAGTTTTCACTGTTTTTTTTTTTCTGAAATCATTGCTTTGGTCATTCCATTAGATTCATAGAGCACAGTTTGTTCAGCCACTCTTCTAATTGATGGTTAAATATAAGAAAGAAAAAAAAAAACACCTTTGAGAGATAGGCGATGACCGGATGACTGTCCATTTGCAGTGCTATCGAGGAGATTGCCAGTCAAGGGCAATTTGAACTCAGTAGCCATCTGTAAAGATCACTATTTACATTTTCAAATGGTATTCTGCACCCAGAATAATGGGAAGGGTAGTCCTTTTGTATTCTGCCACACTTATAGCACAGTGAAAACACAGGAAGCTAGTGGATGGAACCCTGGGCTTGGATTCTTGAAGACCTGGGTTTAGACCTGGGTTTAAACCCAGCCTCAGTAAGTTCACAACTGTGTGACCCTGCAGAAGTCATATAACCACTATTTGCCTCAGTTTCCTCAACTGTAAACTGAGGATAATAGTGGCACTGATCTCTCAGCATTGTTATAAGGATCAAATGAGATAATATTCGTAAAGCACTTAGTTTAATGCCTGGCGTACAGTGGTGTGAGATAAATGCTTACACTCTTCCCTCCTTGTATTTTTAGTCGAGGGTATTGTGTGGTAAGAAAGAAATTCACTCTACTGGTTTATGTCCAGAGAAGGCTGATTGGACTTTAGACAATGCTGCATGAAGATCAACAGAAGGAATGGGGAATATTTAGCCTTTAGTCAGTCTAGGGAGAACATAGTAGCCCTCTCCAAGGATTTGGCCAGATGCCATGCGAAAGAGGAATGAGAATAGTTCCATTTGACCCTAGCACTTGCATTATTACACTGGGCGTCTATGAATTAGGATGGGGAAAAAAACTGACATCTTTATTTTCACTAAGCGTTGCTTCCTTTTGTAATGCCATGTATTTTATTTTGTGCACTTAAAAAGATCATTCTGAGAAGGCGTCCATAGGCTTCACCAGATTGCCAAAGGGGCTCAGGAGAGGGTTAAAAACCCCTCCCTTAGAGGTAAGAACATGGCACAGGAGGTCAAATTTTCAGAGGCAAAGTGAAGTTTGATGTAAAGAAAAACAATTTGAGGAGTGCTGTCCAAAAGTCGAGTGGGCGAGAGCACAATCCTCCTCGCTGGAAGTGACCAAGAAAAGACAAGGTAACTACTTGACAGAGATATGGCAAAATGGAGTCAGGAACATGTTGGAGGAGGTGGCTTGTCACCTTCATTTACAATCTAAAGGGCATCCAATGGTCAGATGGCCCAGTTCCATTATTTCACAGGTGACAAGACTGAGACCCTGTGATAGTAATCAGGGTGGAACTTTTTGCCATTGTTTTTTCTTTAGATCTGTTTTTCAGCACTAAAGCAGCCAAGTACCTTTGATGAATGTTGCCTTTCAAATGTAATGGCAAGCAAAGTGGACTTTTTGTTGTCTTTTGTTTGAGTGCTTCTCAGCACTGGGAAAACAATCAAGTACCTTTTATGAATCTTGCCTTTGTTTCAATCAAAAGTCTTTAATTAAATCAAGAGTTTTTGATGACCTGCTTAAGCCAAGGGAAGGCTTAGATCACCTGGGTTTGAGTCTCATGGTTGTGACGCCCTCTCACCCTGAACAAGGTATATAAGCTCTGAGGTTGGCATTTTGTTTGGGGTTTCTCAGTCACTGGAAGAGTGTTGTGTGATTTGACCAGACAAGACTCTGGGTAGCCATTGTTAAGAGCTGTCCCCCCCGGCTTTGAAAACCCAGGTGTTTGTGCTTCTCTCTCTGGTAACTGTATGTATTGCTATGGACAAATAGAAGCCTGTCTACTGATTTCTCTTTGTTCTGTTTATGTAATAGAGGCTTGTAATTTCTGTTTAGATTCTCTCTGAAGCTCAGGGTGCTGGCTTTTCCCCCTGAACTAGATGAATGATATATGTATATTTAGTTAAAGTAAGATTGTAAACCCCTTAAAGTTGCCTTCCTTAGAAAAGCAGATCAAAGAATCTGTGCTTGCAGCCCTCCTGCATGCTGGTGTTGTTGGTCTTGCCCCCACAGCAGCTGCTAGCAACATTGTTGTTACAGACCCACAGGGGTCATATGACTTCTCCAAGGTAGCAGAGATAGTAATAACAGAACCTATATTTAAAGCCAGGTTCTCTTATACCAGAATCAGCCCACTAAATTGGATGCTAGTGACCCCTTTATTTTTCTTCATGGAACCAGGCACTCTTATTATTTTTCATAACACCTGCTAACATGAGGACCACAACAATTTGTTAGTTGAGTAAATTCACCGCAATCTTGATGAGTCTATTTGACCATAAATCTGCTGTTATTTAATTCCTCAAAATCGTGTTCTTCTTTTCTAGCATAAAATTATAAATCAAAATAATCTTAATATGAGGGATGCATATCGTTAACTGAAAACCATTTTCCAAGTGTGTGTGACATCCAGTACCGCTTTCATCATATGCTAGTAACTTTCCCTGTAGAAGATTACTATAATTTTTCCTTGAATAGGCTAATTTTTTTCATTTTCTATCAGCCTATAGTTGACTATATTAGTGTAAATAAATTGTTTTAATAACTCTCCCTTCTAACTGTAATTTCTATGTGATGTTGTAACATAGACACATTCCTTTTATTGAAGTATTATAAAGTATCACTCAAAAACAATTGAGTTGCTGTGTTTTACTAATTCTGATGATTACCTAGCCTAGTAGTTTACCATCATTAACAGTATAAATCCATCTTTAAGATTAGGTCATTCTAAGATGGGTACATAAGAGAAGCAGTCTAGTGGTGAAGGAAGACCTGTTGATCTACGTACTTATCAAGAGACTTCATTGGTGTTTCAAATGTTTGCTCAGTACACTACAGATTGGGGTAGCTAAATGGTTTAGTGGGTAGAGCACCAGGCTTGGAGTCAGGAAAACTCATCTTCCTGAGTTCAAATCCTCCCTCAGATACTAACTGTGCAAGTCACTTAACCCTGTTTGCCTCAGTTTACTCATTTGTAAAATAAATGGGAGACAGAATTGGCGGATCACTCTGGTATTTGTCAAGGAAACCTCAAATGAAGAAACAAAGAGTTCGACAGGGCTGAAAATGAGTAAACGACAACAACAATACCACAGATTGGGTGAGAAGGGAGGCAGAAGCAGTATTTTAGCTCAGTTTTTGAAGCGCATTCCATTACAGCCCAGTGTTCCATGAAGCATCTCAAGTGATCTTCAGAAAGAAAGGTTATCACAGAGGGCATGCTAATCTTGGGATTGTACCATCCAATGGCAGCATTTATAGTCGAAAGAGCAATTGACCTGGAGTTAGGGGATCTGGGTTTGAATCTAATTTTGGCATCTACTTGGATACAAATATGTAGAAAAAATATTTCACTTCTCTTAGTCTCTTTTATTCATCTGGAAAATCATAGGATAATGTCTTTGGAGCTAAAGAGAACTTCAAGCTCATTTTGTTCATACACCCCTTCATTTTACAGATAAAGAAAGTAAGACTCAGAAAGTTTGATCAACTTGCCTAGGGTCACACAGTTAGTATCTGAGACAAAATTTGAACTCATGTCTTACTGACTATATATGTGTGTGTGTATGTATGCATATATACGTGTGTGTGTATGTGTAGATATGTGTGTATATATGTATATGTGTGTCTATATGTATGCATATGTGTATCTGTGCATCTACATGTATATGTGTAGGTATATGTGTATATATGTATATGTACGCATGTGCATGTATACGTATTGCCTATGTGTATGCATGGTTATGTATGTATTATATATGTGTGCATTGTGTCTGTGTGTATATGTATGTATGGGAGTGTGTGTGTATGCTTATGTGTGTGTGTATTTTTATAGCCATGAGGCATGTATAAAGTGCATATATACACACACACTTAGAAGTTTATTAAAAACTGTCTTCATAACCTCACTCTGTGACATAAACATATGCATATATATGCACATATATACATAAACATACTATATATATGTACATATATACTTAGGTCACAGAGTGAGGTTATGAAGACAGTTTTTTATAAACTTCTAAGTGCTACCGAAATATGAATTATTATAATGTGCTATCACCTCCAGTAAAAATGAGATGACTTATACAATTTAATGAATGGGGGAGGCAGAGGTCTCTTTATAGCATCCCTTCACAATCATTTCAGAATAATTGTATATTATTCAATAAAAATTGTCTCCAGTGGAAAAAAGCTCTCTTCCTTCTATCAGTGAGCCTTAGGAATGCAGAGTTGACTTGAGCAGCATCTCGAAGAGAGAAACAAAGAAAGCACCTGAGAGGAAGGACTGTCTTCCTGGCTGTGGCTTTTGCCAGCTTATTGTCCTAAGTGTGGGTGACTGATTTGCTGACTCATTCTATTGTCTTTTTCCCTTTTCGCCCTTGCAGGACTAGTCTGTTTCATAAATAAACCCTCAAAAAGCTGATCACTTGATATTTTTAGTAAGTCAGAATTTTCCATAAGGTTTACAGAGTTTGCAGGGTATTTGAAATTATGTACATAAGAAGTACATAAAATCAGTATTTGTTAAGTTCCCGAGGTCTTCATTATTGAATTTAAATATCTTCTACAAAATTAATAGAAATGTCACTTTGAAAGGTACTACCAACACTGTCACTTCAAGTTGCGTCTTCTTGGACCCCTCTATCTCTGATCCTTGGAGAGTAGTTTTAGGCAGTAGGTATTTCTATGCAACATTAGAGAAGGAAAAAAAAGTGTGATTGAGTTGAAAGTTGTTCATCTATCATGTAATGTAATAAAACTCGAATAATAATAATAAAACATCTCACTAGTTCAATTTAATTCAACATTTATGATTCTATTACTATGTGTGAGCTATTATGCTAGGTACTAGGGATTCAAAGATTACAACCAAACAGTCCTTGATCTCAAAGAAATTTTAGAGAAAAAGATGTATACCCAAAAGTGTGATACAGGGCTGAGTGAGAAGCATAAAGGAGAGGTCCTGACAAAGTACTCTGAGAAAGTTAAGAAGGGAGAGATTACTTTTAACATTTGGTAGTGTGGGGTCAGTCAAAGGCTTCATGGCACCCCAGCCAAACAAAGAATGGGTGTATTAAGCAAATGCAGATTTGTAAGTTTGAGGTACTGGTGGGACATTGGGGTATTGATGTCCAGGCAGCAGTTGAAAATGCGAAACTAGCTCTGGGAGAATGGGGGCAGGGTTACTTTTCTTCCCCCCAGTTCTTGGTACAGTACCTGGCACATACTAAGTGCTTAATACACAGCTGTTGACTGTCTATGTGGTGGGGATATAGATTTAGGATAAAGGTTGATGGTATGGGAGGAAATAAGTTTACCAAAAAAATGAAGAGAAAAAAAGTGAAGAGGACCTTGGCAATGTCCCTTAAGGCAGCTTAAGGGACATCTACATTTTAGTTAGTACAAAAATATTTTATGAGACTTCTGAAAAAAAAAATTGTAGTGATTTGCTTTTTGATTGAGTCATGCTATTAATCGTGGAAATTATCTGAATGAAACGGAGAGATATTAAACGAGTTACCTAAAATCATATGGCTAGTTAAGAGTTGAGGCTGGGTCTCCTGATCCCAAGTCCAAAGTCCTTTCCATAACAAGCTACCACTTAACAAAAAAGAACAATGATTGGTCCCAACAGAATTGAGTCTTTTTAGTGCGTCACAGAAATAGTAAAGTGCAATACCAGCTCTTACTTATTTGAATCAAAAGAAAGTTGAGAAGACGCATAGCAAAAGAATTAATTGTCAATATCTAAGGATCTCTGTTGTCATAAATGTGGATACTTCCTCCACTGATGTATATTACAAGGGAGGAAACAAGCATTTAGTAAGCACCTACTATGCGCCAGGTACTTTACAAATATCTTATTTGATCCTTAAAACACTGGAAGGCAGGTGCTATTATTATCCCCATTTTACAAATGAGGAAACTGGCACAGACATAGGTTAAATGACTTTCTGAGGGTCACACAGCCAGTAAGCATCTAAGGCTGGATTTGAACTCAAGTCTTCTTGACTTCCAAATGTTTTATGCACTGTTCCACCTAGCAGCCCTTACAATTTGGTAGATAGTCTTCAAGAGTTGCTAATGGTTGAAAAATGTCAGCATCATGGAGGCTCTCTGGTTATAAACCTCTCCAGACTTAAGTGGTATTGGCCTACCCAAAACATACATCTAACCGTCACTGGGCCCATGCCTTTCTAGCTTACGAGTTGCATCAGAGTTTGTATCCTCCCAGCGTGGCATTCAGGGACATCTCCATGACACAATGTAGAATTTGGGTAAGGTTTTAGTGGAATAACAAAAGAAAATGTAATCTAAACATATTTTCTGTGGCTTAAGATTTGGCATGGTGGGTGGGGAAAATACAAGCTAGGTAATGAGCAGTGTGGACAATTTGCTTTCATATAATCAGGAGTTGGCATTATTAATATTATCATTATTACTTTTATTGTTATTATTATGAAAAGGGTAGGCTTCCAATAGTACTAAGATACTTGTCAACTTTGTTAAGATGATCTTTAGCAGAGGAGAACATACAAACTCTGTGCCGTCTCCACTCATGTAGACACATACGCATATACAGACATACAGACACAGATACACACTTTGGCTTATCATGTCCCAATGCTCGAGGGACAGCTCTATTTTAGTGTACTTTATACCTTCCATAGTAAAACAAGAGCATACCACTTATCCCTGCCTCCCCCAGATCATCTCCCCCATGGTCTTTGCCATGATGCCTGAAATTCCCACCACTAATGTCATTCATTTGGGTTAAAGTAGTGTCTCATTTCCAGTCAGGGGAATCATATTTGGCAATAGTTCACTAACCATCTTAAAACAATGTAAGAATGCATAAAAGAGGGCTTGGTAATTTCAGCTTTGGCCTGAAAGAAATGTCAAGAAGTACATATGAAACTAATCCTGGGAGGACCGACTCAGACAAATGTGAGAAATGTTTTATGGAATGAGTCATCACCATTCCACATGCAGTACACATCGCTCTGGGATTCAGCATCAACCCTCCTCTTTGCAGGACAGACCATTTGAAGGATTCATTACAACATACACCAAGAATCAAAGCACAATAGACAGATAACCAGAGATATTTTATTACCTTATCCACCCCCGATATGTTCAATTACAATTATGTTAGTCAATTCAAAACAAGCTATAAACTAAATCAAAAAAGGTATCTTCAATCCATTTCAAGTGGGCATGAATGGCCTCCTGTACTGCATGTAGGGCAGAGCACTAGGTGCTGGGAAAAGGTGAGAATGCAATGAGAAAAACACAGTCGCTGCCTCAGTTCCCATCTTTTAAGAGTTCACAAGTTAATAGAAGAGAGGAAATATAAGCAAATTGTTGTGGTTGTTTGTTCTTCATTCTCAGAGAGGACCATGACATGCTAGTGCATTGGATTTAAGTGAGCAAAGACTATACAAAGTTACCAGCCTCCCTTTCTGCTCTGGAGCCACCTGGGTCCAGTGGCAAGAGATGAATCAGAATCACTGGAGATGGCCCAGGATGCAATAGGAGACTTTGGACTTTTTAAAGCTGCCCATTCAATAATTAAGGCTAGGTGAGAAATGAGGCAGAGAATGGCCTTTTGTACCTAGTTTAAAAAAAATTAAACGGGGAGGGGAAGACCCTCAGGGTTTCTGGCCAAAACAGAAACAATTGCTATTTACATTCACTCTGAGTCAAGCAGGTCTTTAAGAATCACAAAGTGGGTTTGGCCTGATACCTACTGTTTGGCCAATCAATGAGAACCATAGTGATTTGGGTTTAAGGCTTGGTGCTTCAGAATAAAATAGGAAGGAAGGAAGGAAGGAAGGAAGGAAGGAAGGAAGGAAGGAAGGAAGGAAGGAAGGAAGGAAGGAAGGAAGGAAGGAAGGAAGGAAGGAAGGAAGGAAGGAAGGAAGGAAGGAAGGAAGGAAGGAAGGAGGGAAGGAAGGAAGGAAGGAAGAAGGGAAGGGGGGAAGGAGGAAGGAAAAGCTGTGTTGCCCAACTGGCCAGTTCCAATTGGGTCCCTAGTGGAACAGCCCCTACTGCTACTCACAGAAGTTATTGTTTGTTCTTCATTCTGGAAGAGGATCATGACATCAGGAAGGTGATCCCATGACATGCAAGTGAATTGGATTTAAGTGAGGGAGGGTTGTGCAAAGTCACCAGCCTCATTTTCTCCTTTGGAGTCATCTGGGTCCAGTGGCAAGATATTGATCGGGATGACTGGAGATGGCCCTCAGAGAACTTTTAACTAATGTAAAAATAGTTGACATAATAGGAGGCTGACAGAGTACAAAAACAAAACCAAACCACCGCTGTGAGTAAATACTTCATATTTTTGTCAAATTGAAAGGCATGAATGATAATTTAAACACAGTTTAGAATACGATTTTGTTCAAAAAACATTATGTATGTGGTAACATTATTTCATAAATCAGTCAGGTTTTTTTGATTTTTTTTAAAGCGCAGGTGGATGTCTTAAGATGCAGCTAAGTGAAATCATACCAAGAATGTCTAGTTGAAACTAAAGAAGGACAACAAAAAATGCGAAATGGAACAGAGCTGCCAACATCTTATGACAATCTGTTCTCACCCACAGTAACAAGTGATATACTACATTTGGACTTATTATATCTATCCATCAGTATCTGATTACTTTATACAGAAGAAACAATGTTTTGTTTTGTTTTTCTTTTTTTCTTTTTTTTTTGGCAAGGCAATTGGGGTTAAGTGACTGGCCAAGGGTCACACAGATAATAAGTGTCAAGTACCTGAGGCCAGCTTTGAATTCAGGTCCTCCTGACTCTAGGGCTGGTGCTCTCTCCACTGCCCCACCTAGTTGCCCTGGACCAGTGGTCTTAAAAAGATGAAGCTGGAAAGGGTAGGTGGTCCTGACACATAGAGTGAATCCTTTGTGGAGATGATACTCAAGTGTTAAGATATCTCAGAAAAGAAACTTCCTAAGATTGGAAAAGATGACAAAAAACCCTCAAAAGTTATCATCAAGAAGACATCCATCGGCAACTCTGACCCAAATGCCTACATTTTCATCCACATAAAATCAGGGAAAAAGTCTATGTGCATACTAAGGGCATCCTTAATGAAATGTGAGGAGATGGTTAGGTTTTCTCATTCAATTTTCTGTACTGGACTACACTTTAAAAATTGACTGAGAGGTATAGAGGATATAAGATCTTTTTGTTCCTGTCTATTGATTTCAGAAAAGAACTAGGCATAGAGCAAAGCTTCTCTATTAGGTAGCTGGATAGTATTATTCAAAGCATACAAGGTTACTAACAATCTTTCCTGATTACCAGTCCTGGCTAAGGTGGAGGAAAGGAAGAGAAACTATCCGAATTTCCAAGTATTCATTCTTTCACTCATTTGGGGAGGTAGGGAGGGTTAGAAAGATTCAGGCACTTGGGTATATACGTATGAGGAATCACGAACAAATGCAAGGAATTAAGAGAGGATACCTAAGAACAGGAGACAGAAAATGGACTAGCTTAGATGGAATAGTCCATGAAGAGAAGCATATATTAGATAACATTGAGGAAATGCCTCCAATGCAAAATACCCCTTAAACAAAGTTGCCAGAAATAGTAAAGCATTTCCATTTCCACAATACCCCCATTTCCTCTGTCAAACTACAGTAAGGATACACTACCTTCACAGGCTATCAACCAAATGTCATGCTGTCCCAGATGTAGCCCAACACCGATAGAGAAACCACTCAGTTTTGGACACACGGAAATTAGTGAGCTTTCCACTAAATTTTGACTCCTCCCCATCCCACTGCACAGACTTCCTTAATATTAGTGACTTCCTTATGAGATTATCTCCAATTTATGCTGCACATATTTTAATTGTACATAATTGTCTGCATGCTATCTCCCCCATTAGACTGCGAGCTTCTTGAGAGTAGGGAAAGAATTTGACCTTCATTACTTATCCTCTGCCTAGCACCTAGTAGATGCTTAAAATATGCACACTGACTTGGTAGAATAACAAAGCCAATACATGAGAATTAATTTTAATTTACTGCCAATTTGAGAGATCTAATTTTAGTACAAAATATTAGCCTAGTTGGCCATTATTTAAATGCGAAATATCTTTAAGGATGCCAAGGGTTCTTACTGAGCAAAAGGGACAGCTGTTTTTCATTTCCTATAATGACAGAACAAGGGGAAACACTACAGCATGAGAAATGTAGGTAAGATGTCAGAAAGAATTCCCTGACTATGAACTGAACTCTGGGATGGGCTACTATGAGGAGTTTTGAATCTTCTTCTATATAGTTTTTTGGGAAATGGGCTAGAGCTCCATCTCTATTAGAAGGGGTGAGAGGATAAAAGTTACTTACAGTTTTATATGAAAACAGCCATAACTGTGATGTTGTGTGTATGAGAGAGGAAATATAACCTGTAAAAATTTAAAAAATGGAGGGACTTTTAAAAAAAATCATGCTAATTTTCCATTCTCTTTTTATTTGAGTGCAATTCAAAGGCCAGGATCTAAGACATCAATTCCACACCCTGACCTGTCAACTTTAATTGCTTATTAATGATATCATAATAATGAGTTCTTGGCAATGAACAGAGTCTAAGTTAAACAATTCTATCACGAATACTGAGGGAGTGGAGTGAGTTCTCTGAATTTGTGAGCCTGTGATCATAGGGTCATGGGATTTAGAGCTGGAAGGCACTTCAGAGGTTAACTAGTTCAGCCCCCATATTTGTTAAGATTTTTCAATTTGCTCTTCTGGAAAAGCCTTTGAGAATATTAACAATAATAGCTAGCGTTTATATAGTGGGTTAAAGTTTGCAAAAGCCTTTACATGTTATCTCATTTGATCCTCAAAACAATCTTATGAGGATTATCATCACCACTTAACAGATGAGAGAATTAAGGCAGACAGAGGTTAAGCAACTTGCCTAAGTTCATACAGCTCCTAAATATCTAAGGCTGGATTTGAACTCAGGTCTTCCAGATTCTACACCCAAAATTCCATCTGGGGCACCACCTTACTCCCTGGAATCCAAGATCACTTCCAACCCATCATGAGGCTTTGGAATAAAGCTTTATTATAAGTAAGAGCCCTAAAGAATGAGGAAGGATCATTAGTAAATTCAATGAAGCAATAGCATTTCCTGGTTGACTAATCCAAGACAAAGAGGTGTTTTCCCAGGAGTTACAGGGGTAAAGGAGACAGAGAGGGATGCCCATTTCACCCATGATAGCATATTAAATCTAGCCTATGGCATTATCAACTGTTAAGTTCGTGCATACTCTAGAGGATGGACAAGGACCTCTGCCATGTATGGCTTGCCAGAGGTCCACAGTGACTACGTGTGAAATATTCTCAAGCCGCTCTTACATTCCTATAAATGGGAAACACTTGTGCACAGACGTATAGGCTAACTGAGCTTTATTAAAGCTATGGTTGTTCAGTTATTTCAGTTGTGTCCAATTCTCTGTCACCCCATTTGGGGTTTTCTTGGCCAAGATACTGGAGTGGTTTGTCATTTCCTTCTCCAGGTCATTTTACTGTTCAGGAAACCGAGGAAAGCAGGGTTAAGTGACTTGCTCACAGTTATACATCTAATAAGTGTCTCAGGCCAAATTTGAACTCTCAAAGATGAATCTTCCTGACTCCAAGCCCAAAGCTTTAGCTACTAGCACCCCAACAAAGGATTAAGTTGTAGAGTTACATCTTGATGACCATAGATTTCATTGTCTCCCATTTCTTGCTCCCTTCAAAATGAGTATGACTACAAACAATAAATCGATTAAATAAATTCTATCAGGTCCTTCAAGAGAAGGAAGAAATTAAAGGATACAGGAATATGAAAAGTATAGGAAGAGATCACAGTGCCTTTTAAAAATAGATACTTTATTGGAAATTTAATATTGAACTTAATATAAGTGGCTCCACTTAGTAGCTATTTACATTTAAATTAATTTCAGTACATGACGTACCATAATGCATTTTCGGTCCTTCCTTCTAAATCCGTATCACAATTCATTCTCATTGACTTCATGTGATCTGTGACTGTTATGGCTCTGTTTATTTATTTTTTGCATTGTTTCAGAAAAGATAGTTCTGATTTGTATTCCTTATATTTGTTTATCTTAATTGCATTCATGTTTTTCCATTACATTAGTGAAATTCATTTTATTTAATCATTTCTGCTGTTGTTGTATATTTAAGTTGCTTCCAATCTTTCACAATTATATATAATCTTAAGGTAAAAACCAGAAATGTCTTTTTTTTTTTAAATTTGGCAGCATTTTCAGGATATATTTGGGATTACTATATCTTAGTTTATGGTTAGAACTAGGGAATATATCATTATTTTTATTATTATTAATTACCATTTAAAGTTTACAAAGCTCTTTTCGTATAATTATTTTCATGTAACTTTCTTATTGGCATGTAGGTAATATAACTTAACGGAATTTTTTTTTATTTGGGGCTCAAGGCCATTTCTCCTACAAATTTAGGTTAATATTAACTTCACCTGACCAAAACCTGTCCCATAACATTGAGGAAATTTATTTGGAGCCTTATGCACTTCTTTGATAAGAAGCCACAGAAAGAATCTCAAATATCCCTGACTCATCAATATATAAATCTGCTTCCTCAATTAGCCTATTTGTGAACACTCTAAATGTAGTTTAATCTGTAAGGTAACTTAATTTACCTATAGAGTTTGTTTGACAAAGTTTGTTTCCTTAGGGGATGTATGAGATCATGACTTTCTTTATGTTTATTCAACTTTTATGACCTTGAAGGAAGCATGAGATTATGTATGTGTCTCTTCTTTAACTTTTATGGTCTAAGAGGAATGTACAAGATTGCAATATATGAATGAATTATTTCTCTGTCACCCTGACATAATTTTGCCCATAAGAAGCCTTGTCAGAATCCTCACGATCTGAGGCCTGAACCTATGTGTGAGCATAATTTAAAAACCTAGGTTTTTAACTGTGATGTGGGAAATATATATCTGACAGCAGCTACTCACCACGTTGGGGCATCTAGGTGGCAGCCTGGATAGAGTGTTGGGCCTGCAGGCGGGAAGATTCATCTTCATGAGTTCAAATCTGGCCTCAGACACTTACTAGCTACGTGACCCTGGACAAGTCACTTAATACCGTTTGCTTTGGCCTGGAGAAGGAAATGGCTAACTACTTTAGTATCTTTGCCAAAAAAAAAAAACAAAACCCAAATGGGGTCTCTATGAGTTGGACACAGCTAGATCCGAACGGCAATAACACCTACACATGAACTCAGAAAGTAGATACTTCTCTCATAAAAGAGCCATGAAGACCTGAGTTCAAATCCTAGGTCAGACATGTAGTAGCTGTGTGACCCTAAGCCACTCACTTAACTGCTACCTGCCTCAGTTTCTTCATCAGCAAAATGGGAAAAAAAGTAACACCTTATCTCTCAGGCTTGTTGTGAGGAACAAATGAGAAAACAAATATAAAGTACTTTGAAAACCTTAAAGGGTTAGTAAGAATGTGATTAAAAAAAGATTAATCTGCATCCTTAGAGACTGACAAAATCTTAGATTTAGATCCAGAAGGGACCCCAGAGATCATCTAATCCAGTGGTTCTCCAGCTTTTTGATCTCAGGTCTTTTTTATACCCTTCAAATTATTGAGAACCCGAAAGAGTCTTGGTCTATGTGACATCTATTGATATTTAACATATTATAAATGAAAACTGATAAGTTTCCAGCATATTTATCTATTAGTTTAAAAATATAATAAACCTATTACATGTTTATATAAATAATATTTTATGAAAAAATATTTTCCAAAACAAAAAACTGAAGAGTGGTATTGTTTTACATATTTTTGCAAATCTCTATAATGTCTGCCTTAATGGAATGCAGCTGGATTCTCTTATTTACTTCTGCATTCAATCTAGTATGTTATGTTGTTTTGATTGAAGGAAATGAAGGAAATCTAGTCTCATACAGACAGGCAGTTGGAGAAAGGAGGAATAATTTAATAGGAAAACAGCATTATGAAAATAATTTTGACTTAGGAACCCCCTGAAAGGCACTTGAGGACCCCCAGCGATCCAAGGACCACACTTTGATAGCCGCTCATCTAGACCACTAAGACCCTGTAGCTCATGTATGTTAAAGGACTTGCCTCAAATTACACAGGTAGTAAGTGGCAGAACCACAATATGGACTCATGTGCTGTGACTTTGAATCAAGCACACTTTGCACTGTGCTATACTCCCTCCCTGACATATGTTTGTTTATCTATCTATCTATCCATCTATCTATCTATCTATTGACAGATATAGATATTGATAGATGTATGCACACATACATACATATGTATATACATATACATACACACACACACACACATATCTTATTTCCTCCTGCTATAGGAAGAGAGGCCATTTTTTATTCATCTGGTTATCTTTCTTAGTTCCCAACAGAGTTGTTTTTTCTTCATTTGTTTCAGTCACATCTAACTCTTCATGACCCCATTTGGGGTTTTCCCAGCAAAACCGAAACCAAAACCAACAAACAAAAAATGGGTTGCCACTTCCTTCTCCAGCTGATTTAAAAAAATGAGGAAACTGAGGAAAACGAGGTGAAGTGATTTGTCCACACACAGATTCTGAAGTCTGATTTGAACTCACAAAGAAGAGTCTTCATGATTCCAGGCCCAGAGCTCCATCCACTGTCCCACCTGGATATCCCACATACTACATATAATGCTGGATTTGGAGTGAAGAAAAAAAAACAAAAAAACCAAGGTTTGAATTCCTCTAGCTGTGTGACCCTGTGTGATAGAGTAGATGGTCAATAAATATTTGTTGAAACTTAAGTCAATTAACATTTATTAAGCTCCTACTATATGCCAGGCACTGTGTTTGGATAGAAATAAGAAAGAGAGGTAGCTCCTGGCCTCGAGGAATTTATACTCTAATGAGGAAGGACAACAAACAAAAGGAGCTGAAAATGGTGGAAGAGCAGCCACCTAGGGGTAATCATTTCGCTGCATGATGTTCAATGGAAAGAAAGAGTGTCCATAGATTCCAAATCTCCTTGAATAAGAAGCCTTGGAACAAGCAGAGATGCTGAAGATAAATGGAGTTACCTAGAAAATTATGAACCCCTTATAAAGAAAGGCTTTGAAGGGAGTTTAATGCTTTGCCCTCCAGCTCTCCAGTCAGAGGAGAAGAGTAACTGTAAATTGCAGAGGTGCTGAATTTCAAAATGTAAAGGCAGCTAAGGGGTGAAATGAATGCAGCATGGGCCTAGAGTCAGGAATACTCATCCTTCTGAGTTCAAATCTGGCTTCAGACACTTCCTAGCCATGTGAACCTGGACAAGTCACTTGACCCTGTTTGCCCCTGTTTCTCCATCTGAAAAACGGAGAAGAAAATGACAAACCACCGCAGTATCTCTGCCAAGCAAACCCTAAATGGGATCACAAAGAATCTAACATGACTGAAAAGACTGAACAACCATAAACTATACATAAGGATTCCTATACACCACATATTGACTTCGAAAACCACATATTAATATTATCTATATGTTGTTGTATTTTATTTATTCTGTTAAATATTTCTTAATTATATTTTAATCTAGTTCAGGCTGTGCTAAGTGTTATGAACAACATCGCCATGTATTTGACCCATCTATTCTGGATCAAAGATTTCGAGCTGGAAGAGACCTAGAAAATCATCTAGGCCCATTATTTTATAGATAAAGATAATGAACCCCAAACCAGTGAAGCAACTTGACCAAGGTGAGGCAAGGAAATAAGAGCAGTCCTGAGATTTGAACCCCTATTCTCTATTCTAAAGATTCTGGTTGTCTTGACAAGTATATCTCTCTAGTAAATAAAGGTCATATATCAGGCTACAATAACTAGCTGAAAAGTATTCTCTTTTAAACTTTCAATACCCTTCTCAGTGATTCTATTTTCCACAGACAAATCTTGATTTTACTTTGATCTCTCAAGTATATTTTCCTTCCTGAAAGAATATGAACTGCCTATATAACATAAATATCACTTGCTACTCGGTGTTTGTATTTGTTTTCAATAGTCATAAGAAATCCAATGACATTTTACTGATAATGGAGGAATAGTGGAAGGAAGTAATATTAGATAAGCTAGAAAGACAGTGTCCATAGATTCCAAATCTCCTTGAATAAGAAGCCTTGGGATTTGAGCTGCCTTCCGTAGGTGATAAGCAATAAGTAGAAATTTAGGATTCAGAAGACCTGAATTTAAGTATTGGCTCTTCCATTTACTATGTGACCACAAGAAAATCACTTTCCTTTTTTTTTTTTTTGTAAAAAGTATACTGAACTGTTTGAACTTTATATACATATGTATGTATATATATGTATGCATATATATATATATATATCCATATCAAAGAAAAGTAGAGTTGCCTTATGGGTAAAACTGAGAGGGTTGGTAAAGATGACCCCTAAGACCTCTTCAAACTCTTGTTCAGTTGTGTCCAACTCTGCATGACCCCATTTGGGGTTTGTTGGCAAAAGTACTGGAGCGATTTGCCATTTCCTTTTCCAGCTCATTTTACAGATGAGGAAACTGAGGCAAACAGGCTTAAGTGACTTGCCTAGGGTCATGTGGCCAACAAGTATCTGAGGTCAGATTTGAACTCAGGAGAATGAGTCTTCCTGACTCCAAGCCTAGCCCTCTATGCTCTATGGCACCACCTAGCTTTCCCCTTGTCCTCTACCATTCTACAATTCTAGTGGCAAAGCCTAGAGTGGAAATCAAATCTCCTCTTTCTCCAGGGCTCTTTCCATTTATACCATGTGAGAATGTAAGCTTGATTTCTTCTGGAATGCCATATCTGTATTTTACCAGCTACCTGATATTGACACAATAATCTGAAGAACCAATGGGAAAAGCAAACACTGATGAAACCTTTTGAGTAATCTGACACAACACATTTAATTAAACTTAGCCAAACTTTTGTAGAACTACAGAATTTTCTTTAATTCTATATTTGACTTTAGAGTACCATCTCAACTTTGTACCCATTTCCATAAATTTAAGATACCTGATCAGTCTCTAGACAATCACACAGCTGCAGGATTTAATCTCTATATACCTCTGTTTTCCTATATATAAAATATGTGAAAGACATTCATACTCTCCATTTTACCAGGATATTAAAAGAATGAGATAAAGTACAAAATACTGAAGTCACCTTAAAGAAGTAATCATTCAAAATTGCAATGCCTTATGAAAGTACATTTCCGAAGAAGGCCACAACAATGCTAAGTGTGATAGGTTCATTCAGTAACCAATGATTCATGCTTTCTAATCTCAAAATGGCAAGACCAATTTAACTTTAAAGCACTAGGTAACATTTTTTTCAAAGCTGACAGAGAAATGAGAATGATGGCTATTGATTTTAATAGTGCTGGCATCGATTGTAGGACTTACTTTTGTTCATATGGAATTTATTTCTTTTCATGTGGTTACCAGATGGTGAGAACATTCCACTGCATTTCAAAATTAATTAATTTACTGTTTTGAATTAAATGATGCATTTGTTCAAAATATATTATATGAAAATGCAGTTCTTTTAGTTAACTTGAGATTATGCAAAAAGAAAATTTATTCTATATAAACCTATCACTGATGCCTGTAGCACCAGTTGATTAAAAAAAAATCTGGAGGAAATATAACTGTGGAATTTTAGAGATGGAAGGTACCTTAGAGTTCATCTCACTTGACCTTCCATCCATACAATTTGTTCTTCAGCACTTTGGACAGATAGCCAACCGACTTTTGTTTTATGTCCAAAAATGTATTTCCTAACCTGCATATTAGTCTATTATCTCTCTGTTGTGAAATGCATAATGCCGTTCTTATTAGACTTCAGGAATCATGGTCAAGTATTGTGTTGATTGTGGTTTTTAAGTCTTCCAAAATTTTTTATTTTTATAACCATTTATCCAGCCACAGTAACCATCTTCCAAGATTGCAAATATTATTGGACAAAGTGCCTGTGCTGGCAAAATCATGGATCCCGGCATTAGTGAAATGGCAATCCTCATAACAGCTTCCAAAGAGGGTCAAAAGATTTGCGAAATGGTTTCTGCGAGGGAGGCCATGTTAAGTGCTAATATTCTTATCTTCCAGGAGAGAGCATTGAGGGTCCATGGAAACAGACAGAGCCAAAATTCATATTCATGACTTCTGATTCCAAAGTCAATGTCATTATTCCACCATGCTGACTCTCAACAGAGCTTTATGTGTCCTTTTTTGTGGTTTCTAGCATTCTTCACCAGTCTCATTTCCTTTGGCATTTAGTGAAACTTCAAGTACTGGATATGGAAATGAAGTAGCTAATTAGAAAGAAGAAATCATGGGAAAAATTATTGAAACAAAAGCTGGAGTTGATAAAATAGATAATTTGGTTATATACATGGTTTTCAGGAGATGACAGGTTAAATTAAGTGTTTTCTCCTTCTGGAATGTTCTTCATTGTCTTCTCTGCCAATCCCAAACTCATGTTTAATTCAAATCTCACTCTAAGCCCTTCTAGATGTACCCCACTTCATACTCATTATTTTAAATTTCCTCAGCACTTATGTATGTCAACCTACCTTAAATAATGTTGTCCTAACCAACGTTGTTTCAAAGTAACATCATTAATTCATTACAATCACATCTCACCAAAATAACCGTGAACCATTGTTTGGTGATTTCCCAAGACACAATTCAGATGGTAAATGAGTCTGAGCTAGTTCTTAATACTCAATGACTTTATCTTTGCTGACTGTCACACTGCCCCGTGTGTACATAAACATTATGCCTATGCAACTTACTGCCCCTAGTGATTTTGTTTTACCTAGGAATGTTTTCAAAGAACTAATTTTCAGGCATGGCAACAGGCTAAGTCACATTATCATGTATTTGTTTATATATTATTTATAATTGGTAGTTAATATTTTACATGGGTAAGTTTAAGTTGACTTGAATCCTCAAGGGCAGGAACCCTGTCATCTTATGGCTTTGTATCTTTTATTATGCTTTTCATGAAGTAAATGCTTATTAATTGAGGCAGACTGGGAGAAGGGAGACCTCAGTTCAAATCTTGCCTCATATTCTTACTGGGGGGTACTGCACCACACCTACATTGTTTGACCCAGAGTTTTTTTTAATATCTTTGAAACTTAAGGCAAAGTAGAAACTAAATTAATGTGCAGCTTTTTGTTCCAAATTCATCAACTTGGAGGAATTCTATGTCTAGAGTGGAAAGGACTTTAAGAGGACATCTGCATAATCAGGTGACTTTTAAATAAAAATGACTTTCAGTCTCCTACTGAGATGCAGGATTGTTTTACCCTAAAAACTTGCAATTATGCTTTTTAAGCTGGACTGCCTCATTCTACAATATCAATTTATCTTTGTCTCACTTTGCCCACCTATAAAATGAAGGAGCTGTGTTTGATGACAGCTAAGGTCCCCCCCAGCTCTAAATCCAGGATCCTAGTATTTCAGATCCATTTAATCATTGTGGAATGAATGTTGTTGTTTGTCCTTTGCTTTGACTTGTGTATGGATCAGATTTCTTCCAGAGTCCTCAAAGTCCAGTGGCAGGACAAAAGTCAGGATGACAAGCAGTAGCCCAGGATGCAGTGGATGACTTTGGCATCTTCAGTGCCCTATCAAGCTCTAAGCATGCCACAGAGCTACTTTCTTTGAAACTTAGGGCAAAGTAGAAACTAAATTGGAGTAGCTAAGTAGCACAGTGCTGTGTCTTAGAGTCAGGAAGGATCATTTTCATTGGTTCAAATCTGGGTTCAGACACTTGCTAGCTGTGTGATGCTGGGCAACTCACTTAACCCCTTCTGCCTCAGTTTCCTCATCTGTAAAATGAGCTGGAGAAGGAAATAATAAACCACTTTAGTATCTTTGCCAAGAAAACCCAATATGGGGTCATGAAGAATCAGTCAAAACTTAAACTGAACAACAACAAAAGAAATTAAATTAACATGGAGTTCTCTATTCCAAATTCGTTAACTTGGAGGAATTATAAATCTAGAGCTAGAAGGAACTTCAAGGGCCAAGTAACCCATCCCCGCATTTCGTAGATAAGGAAATCAAGGCCCAAAGAAATTAAATGACTTACTTAGGATCACACAGCATTAAACCTCATAGCAAGGCCTTCTAACTCCAGAGACAGAGCTTTTAATTTTTAACTAACATTTATTAAGTGCCTGCTGTGTGTCAGGCACTATACTAAGCACTCCACAAATGTTGGCAACAAATCTGGGAAAGATGGGTGCTATTATCCTCATTTTACATTTGGGGAAATTGAGGCAGGCATAGGTTAAGTGACTTGCCCACCTTAAGTACTATAGTTTTATAGATGCATTATATCATACTATTATATTAAAATTATCTTTTAAATTTCTTACTTTCTTATTCCCATTTCAAGCATGGTCAGAAGACTAACAGGTAGATAATGCAAGTTTAATCACAAGAGAAGAATCAGTTGCATCTGCTGCGTAATTTAACTTCCAGAATTTGTTTTTGAGATTTACCAGTCATGCCAATAAAGCTCCTCCTTACTTATGGTTTCTAGAGAATTTTCTCAGCAAAATCATCATTTTGTACCTTAATAATAACTATAGAAGTCTACTATTATATATATATGGAATATGTGTGTATATATACATACACACATGTGTGTATGTATGTGTATGTGTGTATATATGTGTGTATATGGGCATGCTTATATATGTATGTATATGTGTACATATGAATATGTGTGTATGTGTATATGTATATAATGGTATGTATGTATGTATGTGTATACATATACCTGAAATAAGCATTTCATTAAGTGTCTACTATGTGCCACACACCATGCTAAGCACTTTACAAATATTAAACCATTTCATCCTCCCAACAACCCAGGGGTAGGTACTATTATTATCATCCCCATTTTACAGAAGAGGAAACTGAGACAGGGGTCAAGTGCCTTGCCCAAGGTCTTACAGCTAGTAAGTGTCTTAGGGGTAATTTAACCTCAATTCTTCCTCACTCCAAGCCCAGTTCTCTATCTACTGTACCACCCAGCTACCTCTAATAGGTATTCAAATATACTCCACCAAACACACATATACATACATACATATATACACACATAGACACATATTTCAGAGAAATATGTGTATATATAGGAACATATGTGTGTCTATATATGTACACTATATATGCAATTTCTGTCAGTAATATATGTATATATGTGTGTATATACATATACACATATGTATACATATACACATGCACATGTACATATACATATACACATGCACATACACATACAGATACACACACGTATACAGATACTCATGTGCACACAGATACACATATACACATACACTTGCATATACATATACATATACACATTCACATACAGATACACATAAACATATACATATATACATATACATTGTGTGTGTATATGTGTGTAGTGAGCTAATATGCACATCTTGGACCAATAGAAAATTCATAGATTCATATATTAATCACCATTCTTAGAAATAATTCACTTGGCAAATGATTGTCGACTTAAGAAAATGATGACGGGAATTAACGTTCATTTTAGTTTAATCTTCACATACAGGGTTACCATGTTTCTTTAGATACTATTTACAAGTAGTTATACTGAAAAAACCCCACAATATTGTAGAGGGAAATGTGGAAGACCTTTTCCTTGGTTCCTTGAGAAAGAAGGAGTTCTTAACACTATCAATATTAACCTAGCACCTCTTTCCCAGCAATTCTGTATTGTACAACTCAAAGATTTTGTTGTTGCTGTTCTTGTTTTTTGTTTTGTTTTGTTTTGGTCTTCCCCTTACCTGATTGCAATAGTTAATGAAAAGTTGTATTAGGTGACAAAATGAGAACAGCTACTCAAATAACGATCTTTTGAATGAAAAACATTATGGCAGCATAGCTTCCAAAAGGTACTTTGTAGGGTAAAAGAGACCTTCTGCAAGTATCTATTGACTGTGATGTAGATTGAACCATGGAAAGAGAATTTCTTCCTTTCCTTTTCATTGATGTTCATTAGAAATTGCACATAAGAAATTTAACCTTATTTTGAACACTATAGAACCTTTCATTCTAACAAGAATGAGCTCTGAGTGAGAATAAAATAACTTCCAAGTACAAATTATCTTTACAATCTTATTCATTTATGATGTCAGAATAAAATATCTCTTTTGTTAGGGATTTTTATAAATATTTTTAATGAGAAAAAATAGCATTTCCTTTTAATAGGATACATACATACGGAGCACACCAACCAACCTACCTCCTCAACTCATCATCATATTGATTCCCCAGTTTATCCATCCTATTACATTGTGCCTTCAACCCCAATTCTATTCTCAACAGGCTTCCCTATCTACTAGAACTTTTAAGTCAATATTATTTCTACCACTTTCCTTTAAAAGAAATTTGCCTTTCCCCTGAAGACAATTCATCCCAGAGGCCATTTGTTCTGTTTTCCTCGACTCATAGGCCTGATTTCTTATTCTCTACCATTGCTTCTATGCTATTCCCGTGACTATTTTATGACTTTTTTCTTACTGTTCCAATCAATTTGTTATGCAAATCTTAACCCTAACTCTCTACATCTTTGTTGCTGACATTTACTAACCTCCAAACACTTCTTCCAATGTTCTCAATGTTGGTCTTCCTTTCTATTCCAGTCCTTTTCACCACTCTTGTGGTCTTCATTCCCCCCATTTAACAAACAAACACATACATCTTCAATCTTTTCAACTCTGATCACCTCCTTTCTCCTCGTACTGACATGGTCCCACCTAAAACTTTACCACTTTGCGAAACTGCAGGAGAGCCTTGAA
Source organism: Phalanger gymnotis (assembly GCA_028646595.1). Lineage (NCBI taxonomy): Eukaryota > Metazoa > Chordata > Mammalia > Diprotodontia > Phalangeridae > Phalanger > Phalanger gymnotis. The sequence goes on from CM053623.1 coordinate 276,149,336, forward strand.
ATTATACCCTTCAATCACAATATCTTCATTTTTTACCTCTTCTACTCTCACACTAAATATTCTTTGCCTTTATTATAAACTTCACTGCCTTGACCCACTCCCGATCTCCAAGTGTGTCTTCCAAATTTGGGCTTTACTAATTTCGGCTCACATGGTTCACAGGTCCATAACTTTGCACAGGACAACCTCTTTGTTTGAAATTTATTCCCTTATTATCTCTACCTCAAGTTTTGGCTTATCTGGATCCTCTTATTTGTTAGTACCCTCTCCACAGAAATTATTTTATATCTACTTAGCACATATGTTGTTAATTTAATTTTCCATCTACATACTATTTTTCTTTATTTATTTATTTTCTTTTTTTGGTGAGGCAGTCAGGGTTAAATGACTTGCCCAAGGTCACACAGTAGGCCAGATTTGAACTCAGATCCTCCTGACTCCAGACCCAGTGCTCTATCCACTGTGCTACCTTGCTGCTCCTTCATACTAATTTTCTTTAGTTGAATGTAATCTCTTTAAGGTAATGGCCTATTTTCAATTTTTTTTGCTTTTGTATCTCTTGTATTTATCATAGTATCTGACCTACTTTCAATATATGTTTGTTGACTATTTACATGCATGAATGAATGCAATGAATGAATTTACTATCTAGAATCTAGATAATTCTAATATACTAGAATCCCTTGACTTCTGGACTTTCTGCCCTTCCCAATCAGGAAATCCCCATCCCTGGGTGAACCTCATCATTTAACTTCTCCACTTTTGTTCCATTTCTAAATACTAATGGATAAAAATCATGAAACTGAACTAATTTTACCTACTATGAATTCATTGTATACAAGCTCACCTAAATCATTGCCATTATGTGAATTCTTTTATACTACTCTTATCTACTTCCTATGTCTTTTCCCACAGTGATTGTTTCAAACCTTTTAATCTCTTCTTTCACTCTCAAATATAACCAGGCCTTAGACTTACATGCCTCAGCTCCTACCTTATCGGCTGATCTTTAATCTTTTCCTCACTGATTGTTCATTAACTACCAACAAACATGGTCAGGTCTACCCAGTTCTAGAAAAGCTTTTCCTTCTTCATTTTTCTACTCAATCCAGCTATGATCCCATTTCATTCCTGTTTGCTACTAATCTTTTTGAAAAAGATGTCTATTCTGCATCAATCAATCAATAATCCTTTGTCCTTCAGTCATTTTCAGTTGCATATGACTCTTCACCACCCTATTTGAGGTTTCGTTGGCAAAGATACTGGAGTGATTTGCTGTTTCCTTCTCCAACTCATTTTACAGATGAGGAAACAGAGACAAGCAGGGTTGAGAATTCACCAAGGATCACACAGCTAATAAGTGAGTGAGGCCAGATTTGAACTTAGGAAGATGCATCTTCCTGACTCCAGGTCTGGCACTCTATCCGCTTAGCTGTCCCGATCAGCATTTACTAAGTACTGGATATGGATCAGACATCATGCTAGGTGCTGACTGGGCAAAGGCAAAAATAAACTAATTCCAGACTTCAAGAAGTTATAGTCTAGCAATGACTCTACTTGTGAACCACTCATTGTTTCCTGTACCACTTTGCAATTGGGCTTTTGTCCCCATCACACCATGGTATTTGCTCACATTCTCTAAGCAACACCAGATCACCAATAATAATTCAATGATCACCAAAGCCAAGGGCATTTCTCAGACCTCATCCTCTTTAATCTCTTTGAAACTTTAGACACTTTCCCACATCCCCCTAATGGATGGTCCATCTTCTCTTAATTTCAGACACAACTCACTATCCTGTTCTCTTTGCTAGTACATCATTCTCTTAATATGAATGTTCACCAGTGATGTGCCCTTATCCTTCAGCTCTTTTCTCTCTGTACATTCTCTCCACTGACAATATCATTCATTTTTTTATCACTACTAGGCAGATGATTCCCAAATCAATATCTCTGAGCCCAACACCCCGTTGAAAAACTCAAGGGTTAAGTAAGTTGTCTGTTCTACCATATCTTCAGCTACCTAGAAGACTTTTCCACCTGAATGTCCCATCAGCATCTCAGATGCAACATTTCCAAAACATAGTCCATTATCTTTCTCTCTAAATCTGTTCCTCACCTCTATTTCTGTCTGTGGCAGAAACTTTACCTGGTCTCTCATGTTTATTACTTTATCCGGCTTATCTCTGTCTCTTTTCTCTCCTCACCTCTCATATCCAATCACTAACAAAGTCATGTCAATTCCACTTTTATGACAACTTTCACATAAGGATCTTTCTCCTATTCCCACCACCAGCCTCATAATAGTGACTTTTATGAACACCTTCCTGGACCTGCTATTTGAATAAATATCTAACCATTGGACTAAATACCTATTGGAATAAATACCTAACTTCCCAACTCCATTCTTTTCCCACATTTAATCTATCCTTCATTCTGCTGTAGGAATCATTTATTATTCATAGATGTGATCATCTCTCTCCTCTACTCAAAAAATATTCAGAAGTTCCCCATTGGTTCCTAAGTAAAATATGGAGGCTACTGATTGGCATTCAAAGTTCTCTATAATATGGCATTATCCTACTTTTCCAGTTATAGGTGATATCACTCTCATCATAAATTCTATGCTGTAGCCAAACTGGATTTCTCTGTGTCCCATGAACATTACATCTGTTCCTCAACCACCACCTCTCTATTAATATTATTATCTGGAATTCTTTGTTGGAAATGTTTTCCCTCTCACTTTTCACTTGAATTTCTACTGAGCCTTTAAAGTCCAACTCAAATGCTTCTTCTCCATATAGTCTCTCCTGCTCCCTGCACTTCATAAGAACTTTCATCTTGGGACTTTATATATCACCTAATTATAATGCAGTTATCTATGTTATTATATTACCCCCTTATAGACTATATCTCTGAGGGTTGGGGTAGTATATATAGTGTAGTATATATTCTAAACTTCGCTTATCTCCTGGACTATGGTAATATGAATATCTCCTAGAGTAGGGGTGGGGAACCTGCAGTCTAAAGGCCACAAGAGGCCCTCTAGGTCCTCAAGTGCAGCCCTTTGATCGAATCCAAACTTCACAGAACAAATCCCTTTAATAAAAGGATTTGCTCTGCAAAACTTGGACTCAGTCAAAAGGCTGCACCCAAGAACATATAAGGCCACATGTGGCCTCAAGGCCACGGATTCCCCACCCATATCCTAGAGTATATGTATTGTTAATGTATTATTAAAGGAAATGGGAAGCTCCCTGCCATCCATTAATAGGCACATATGACCAGCCTGAATCACATGAGTCTGAGTCAAATGAGCCTGTGGTGGGAGAAGCTTGCTGAATGGGTGGAGCAGGGAGTGAGACAGAGCAGTCAGAGCTGGGAAAGAGAGAGCAGGCAGAGGAACTAGGATGAGTGAGAGAGGGAGTGATTTTGATTAAGAGATTTCATCTGTGGCAAGGCCTGATGAAGGAAGGCTTGGGGATGGCCATGCTCCCTGCATTGATAATGTGTATAGATATCTTGGTTACTATGATGGATTTGACTTCCTGGTGTTTGAATAAATGTTTTGGTTTCACCTTCAATGAAGAGAGTCTGTTATATCTTGTGATTCAAACCTGGGAATATGGCTGTGTATTCATAGCATATGCTGTGGGAATCTCATTGGAAATATAGTATACTACAGATGTTACATAGTATTTTGTATATAGCAAGCACTTAATACATACTGTATTTGTTGAATAAATAAAGACTGAATGGGCCTAGAATAGCACTGATCCTGTCCATCAGTTCCCTGGTCTTAAAAGTCATCTAAGGGGGGGCGGAACCAAGATGGTGACTGGAAAGCAGTAACTGGCATGAGCTCCCCACCAAGTCCCTCCAAAAACCTATAAAAAATGGCTCTGAACCAATTCTAGAACTGCAGAACCCACATAGTGGCAGAGGGAAGCAGGGCTCCAGCCCAGGACAGCCTGGATGGTCTCGGGGTAAGGTCTGTCCCAAACAGAACTCCCAGCTCCCAGCTGAGGGGAGCGGAGATGAGCCAAGCAGAGCCCAGCGCGGGGCACGGCAGACCGTGGAACGACGAGACCAAGAGTGGAGCGGAGAGTGCCCTAGCATGCTGAATTACTGAGCTGTGGCATGTACCAGACCTCACAACCCACAAACAGCAAAGACTACACAGAAGGTTAGTGGGAAAAGCTGTGCGGGACGGGACGGAGTTTGCGGTTCACCTACCACCCCTGGGGCAACGGAGGCGGGGCAGCTTTAGAACAAAGGCTGCAGTTGCTTCTGGCCCCAGGCCCACCTGGTGGGAGGAATTAAGTGGCTGATCAGAGCAGGAGTGAACAGCCTGCTGAAGATTTAAGCCCAGTCCGGGTAGGGGGTTCTTGGGGAAGGAGGAGTGCTGGTGAGGCAGCGCATCCACCCAAGC
>CM053623.1:276154267-276172009 GCA_028646595.1 Phalanger gymnotis
CATGAATATTGTGGAAGGGTTATACATAATGATACGCATGTGGCTCATGTTGAATTGCTTGACTTCTTAGGGAGGGTGGATGGGAAGGGAAGAGGGGAGAGAATTTGGAACTCAAGGTTTTAAAAAATAGATGTTCAAAAGTAAAAAAGTTTTTTTTTTCATGCAACTAGAAAATAAGATGCACAGGCAATGGGGCATAGAGATTTATCTTGCCCTACAAGAAAGTAAGGGAAAGGGGGATGGGAGGGGAATGGGGGGATGGAGGGGAGGGCGGACTGGGGAACAGGGCAACCAGAGTGTACGCCATCTTGGAGTGGGGGGGTGGAAATGGGGAGAAAATCTGTAATTCAAACGCATGTGAAAATCAATGCTGAAAACTAAACATATTAAAAATAAATTAAAAAAAATAAAAAAGTCATCTAAGAGATAAGGTTTTTAAAATTATAATTTTATTGATATCCTTTGATTTTTTTTATCACCTCCATTATCCAATATATCCCTCTTCCTTCCCCCTCCCAGATAACAATCCCTTACAACAAAGAATACAAACCAGGAACAAAGAAATCAGCAAAACTAACCACCACATACCACATCAAATCTATCAGATTGGCTAACATGACAAAACAGGAAAATTATAATTGCTGAAGAAGATGTGGGAAAATTGGAACACTAGTGCATTGTTGGTGGAAGTGTGAACTGATTTAACCATTTTGGAGAGCAATTTGGAACTATGACCAAAAGGCTATAAAAATTTGTATACCCTTTGAGACCCAGCAATACCACTTCTAGGCCTGTATCATTAACAAAGTCATGTCAATTCCACTTTTATGACAACTTTCACATAAGGATCTTTCTCCTATTCCCACCACCAGCCAAGGAGATCATACAAATGGGGAAAAGATCAACATGTAGAAAAACATTTATAGCAGCTCTTTTTGTGGTGGCAAAGAACTGGAAATTGAGGGGATGCCCATCAGTTGGGAAATGGCTGAACAAGTTGTGGTATATGAATGTGATGAGATAACTATTGTGCTATTAGAAATGACGAACAGACAGACTTCAGAAAAACCTGGACGGACTTATGTGAACTGATGCTGAGTGAGGAGAGGAGAGCCAGGAGAACATTGTACACAGTTACAAACACATTGTGTGATGACTAACTTTGATAGACTTGGCTCTTCTCAGCAATGCAAGGTTCTAAGACAACTCCAAAAGACTCAGGATGGAAAATGCTGTCCACGTCCAGAGAAAGAATTACAGAGTCTCAATGCAGATTGAAGCAAATTATTTGCTCTCTCTTTTTGGTTTTGTTTCTTTTTTCTCTTGGTTCATTCCATTGGTTATAATTCTTCTTTGCAACATGACTAATGTGAAAATATGTTTAATGTGAATGTATATGTAGAGCCTATATCATATTGCATGCTGTCTTGGGGAAGGGGGAGGGGAAAGGAGAGGGAGGGGGAGAAAATTTGGAACTCAAAAGCTTGTGGAACTGAATGTTGTAAACTAAAATTAAATAAATCTAAAAGGAAAAAAAAACAACTAACCACGATATTCAAAAATTCCGATGTGATATGCAGCATTCCACCCCAATAGTCCCATACTTCTATGAAGAATGAGGTGAGAGGCAGGGGCAAGTATTTTCTCATATCATCTCTTTGGGGCCCATCTTGGTCTCTATAAGTTCTCAGCATTTATCTGATATTATTTTTTGTTACTGTTCTTTGTGTTGACGTTGTTTTTAATATGTGTTCTGTTTTCCTGATTCTGATTACTTCACTTTATATCAGTTTATTTAAGTCTCCCCATTATCTCTATATTCATCACATTCAGCCTTGCCTATAACTATATTCTATTACATTATTGTACCACAACTTGTTTAGTCATTCCCCAGTCAATGGGTATCTATTTTGCTCACTACACATATTTTTTGGCACTACACATATTTTTAGAAAATGTTTATGTTTCATTAAGTTAATTATGTTGTGAGAATGTAATATATGATGTAAGATTATTGAAGATAAGGATTATTTTTCTTTTGAAAAACTACTATGTAATGCACATAGTAGGTTCTTAATAAATGTTTGTTGAATTAAATTACATTATATTGATAATTTCATACATCACCTGAGATCATTGGAGAAACGCATGAGTTAGGGAACAATGATTTAGGTACATTTCAAATATTAACTAGATGTTAATAAGGGTATAAATTAAGGTGTTAATTGGTATGTTAACAATAAAAGTGTGGTATATATTTCACTTTCTGTAAAAAATATTTAAGATAACTGTTTAGTCTGTATAAAATAAGTATGTCCTATGCTTACATCTTATGTTTTCTTTAATTCTTTTTTAAAGGTATCAGATACACACCGGACTTCAGCACTCTATCATAAGACCTACTCAGCCCAACTGCTTACCTCTGGATAATGCAACCCTACCTCAGAAACTAAAGGAAGTCGGCTATTCAACTCATATGGTTGGAAAATGGCATTTGGGGTTTTATAAGAAAGAATGCATGCCAACCAAAAGAGGATTTGATACTTTTTTTGGCTCCCTCCTGGGAAGTGGTGATTATTATACACACTACAAATGTGATAGCCCAGGGATGTGTGGGTATGACTTGTATGAGAACGACAATGCTGCTTGGGACCACGATAATGGTATATACTCAACACAGATGTATACTCAGAAAGTGCAGCAGATTTTAGCTTCTCACAACCCCAGGAAGCCTATATTTTTGTATATTGCATACCAGGCTGTTCACTCACCACTGCAGGCACCAGGGAAGTACTTTGAACATTACAGATCCATTATCAACATTAACCGGAGGAGATATGCTGCCATGCTGTCCTGCTTAGATGAAGCCATCAACAACGTGACCCTGGCTTTAAAGAGGTATGGTTTCTATGACAACAGCATTATCATCTACTCTTCAGATAATGGAGGACAGCCCATGGCAGGAGGAAGCAACTGGCCTCTCAGGGGAAGCAAGGGAACTTATTGGGAAGGAGGAATACGAGCAGTTGGCTTTGTTCACAGCCCACTTTTGAAAAACAAAGGGACTATATGTAAAGAGCTTGTGCACATCACAGATTGGTACCCCACACTGATCACACTGGCTGAAGGCTGGATTGATGAAGACACTCAGCTAGATGGTTATGACATCTGGGAGACCATAAGCGAAGGCCGGCGTTCTCCACGAGTAGATATTTTGCACAACATTGACCCTATTTACACAAAAGCCAAAAATGGTTCTTTGGCAGCAGGCTTTGGGATCTGGAACACAGCTATACAGTCAGCAATAAGAGTCCACCACTGGAAACTGTTGACAGGGAATCCGGGCTATAGTGACTGGGTCCCCCCTCAGTCTTTTAGCAACGCTGGGCCCAATCGGTGGCATAATGAACGAATTTCCTGGTCTGCTGGCAAAAGCGTTTGGCTTTTCAACATCACAGCTGACCCATATGAGCGAGTGGACCTTTCAAGTAAGTATCCAGGGATTGTGAAGAAGCTTTTACGGAGACTGTCTCAGTTCAATAAAACGGCAGTACCTGTCAGGTATCCACCCAAAGACCCTAGGAGTAACCCTAGGCTCAATGGAGGAGTCTGGGGGCCGTGGTACAAAGAAGATGATAAAAAAAGGAAACCAGGAAAAAACAAGGTAGAAAAGAAGCAGAAAAAAGGTAAGACCAAGAAGAAAAAACATCGGAAAAAAGGGCAGTTTCCAAAGTGCCAAACAGACCTTACTCGTGGATAATCATAAAATGGTGTTTGATGAAACTCAGATCCATCCATACTTTGACGTGTACTTTCCCCAGCTAAACTGTCAAAGCCAGCTCCATAGTGAGACTGCCTGAAAACCCCAGATCTGTTCTCATACTGTGCCAATGCAGAGCGGTCTCAAACTTGACCTCAGTCTTCCTGACCCGCCATGGAGAGAACCACAAATAGCCTTGTCAAGAACTTTCTTCTTCTTCATACCAAAGATTCCATTCCCACAGTCAGCAGCATTGCAGATAATGCTGTTACCAGTGCTTTTTTCCTGCCCCTTTCATAAAGGTCAGGTGTTGGCATGACAGTTTCTACACTTCAGCAATTGGCCATTCTTTATTTTTAAATAAAGAAGGGGAAATATGACTATAACTGAAAATACTGCTAGTGAGAAGGGGGTTATAGGGCATCAAGCATAACACTGACTTTAGGAAAGCACAATACAAAGCCAAATAAGTGGCCTTGGAAAAGACCTAATTACTGGATTTTTTTTAACATATGTATTAGTGGATGTAGATGTGTGTGTGTGTGCGTGTGTGTGTGTGTGTGTTATACATCCAAGAAGATGTTTTGATATTAGGGTTTTTTATTTTTGTTTTTCCTGGCTGAAGTTTTTCTTCCAGCAAAACTAAGTGGTGAGTCTCATATGGGAGAGAGCTTGTACCTCATATGATCTTACATGTAGAAGAAGGGCAAGAAAAGGCCTTTGAGCACACTGCCAAATAAAAGGACTATAATTATTGTTTAATCGCTTTAATAAAAAATGACACTTCTGCATAAAGGCATAATTTATTTTTACAGAGACAGAATAATTATTTTACTGTCATTAATGGTGATGTAAATCATGCTTTTATTACTTTTTATTTTCCAAGTAACAGTAGAATTTTTTTTTAATTTCACCCTCCTAAATGACAAAGCACTGTAAAAGTCTGAGTTACTGTAAACACTGCTGGAACAAGGAGAGTATTGAAGGGAAATGACCTAGGTGAAGAATCTGAATAGACCTCATTCACCCATTATTTTGAATGTAATGAGATGAGGACTTTGCTTAAAAGTTACCTGGAATATTTTAGTGTGGTTTCTATGCAGAAGCTAGACAACGTTATTGTTTCTATGATCAACGCTTTATTTATGTTTCTATTAAAATAGTTTATTTTTATGGCATTCACAAAGTTAGTCTGGCTTTTCTCTAACTTCTCGGCCACGAATCAGCTCACCGCAGCAAAACAAAATTTGTGTGAGCGGAAGGATGACGGAGGGTGAGGGTGGCTATGATAGGGGTCATTTATGGTCTTCACATTGGAGATGCTTCCTTTCATTCTGGAAATTTATAGATCATAACAGAAAAGAAAATGAATTGCTATTGGCAGCCAACATCATTGAGAAAGTGTCTGCTTAGTACTATACAGTACTAAGCACCATGGGAAGATTACAAATAAATAACAATGATTGTTGCTGTAAAATAGTCTAAAACATAGTTTGAGACAGGTAAAATTACTTGAAAGTGCATACAAAGGAATGTAAAGAACAAGTATGTAAAGTTCATGGGCCTTTGGAGCCACTTTCTGGTCACCAATATCCAAAAGAACAATATGGCTACTTATCTGCCCTAGTACATTCTCAGGCCCAAAAAAAATGAGAGGGTTTGATGATCCCCAGGGTCTGTGTGAAAGAGACACGCATCTGGAAAACTTCCACCAGAATATGCACTAATTAAAATAGGGCATTAGTGAGAACTGACTTTAAGCATACTCACCATTGTTGCTAAATTTCTCAATGGGATAATAGCTGCAGGGTCAAATCCCATTGCTTCTTTTTTTTTTCCACCACCCCACAAAGCCTTATATCATTGTTTGCAGTTCTTATTTCAGGGGAATCCATGGATTTCAGAGATCTGTTATTTCAACCCAACACACACACACACATGTACACACACACACACACATACACACACACACACTTCCTTAAGAAATGGTGCTTATGGGTTGGTCTAGCCATAAAAAAAAAAAGATAGATAGAGATTGCTGTTTGTCCTTTGTTCTCGAAGAGGACCATCACATCAGGGAGATGATGCCATGAGATGCAAGTGAATTCGATTTAAGTGAGGAAGGGTTGTGCAAAGTCACCAGCCTCACTTTCTTCTTTGGGAGCCATTTGGGTCCAATGGCCAGATATGGATCAGGACAACCGGATATGGCTCAGGATGCTCTTAGATAGGTAGATAGATGGATGGATAGATAGATAAATGATAGATAGATAGATAGATAGATAGATAGATAGATAGATAGATAGATAAATGGATGGATGGATGGATGAGTAGATAGATAGACAGATAGATAGATAGATAGATAGATAGATAGATAGATAGATAGATAGATAGATAGATAGATAGATAGATAGATGGATGGATGGATGGATGGATGGATAGATAGATAGATAGATAGATAGATAGATAGATAGATAGATAGATAGATAGATAGAAAGAAAGAATCACATGGTCAAAATTCCATTTGAATTTTGAATGTTCTTAGAGATATTGTGAGCATAGCTTGATCAGTGCTAAAAGTAGGGAAAGCAGCATAACTCCATTAGTTAACAAAAACCTACTATGTGCCAGGCACTGTGGTAGAAGCTGAGGATATTAAGAAAGGCAAAAGCATGGACCCTGCCCTCAAGGATCTCATAGTCTAATGGAGAAGATAACAAACAAAAACTAAAAATAAAAAAGAACATACCAGAGATATAAATGTAAATAAAAGTTAATCTCAGAGAGAAAGCATGAACAGCCAGGGGAACCAAGAAAGGCCTCATGCAGAAGGTAGAATTTGAGCTGAGTATTGGAGGAGGGCAGGGAAGCCAGGAGGTGAAGATGGAGGTGAAGAGGGAGAGCAGCCCGGATATGAGGGCTGCCAGTGAAAAGACAGAAAATCAGGAGATGGAATATTGTCTACTGGGGAAAGTGAGAAGGCCATCATCACTAGATGGTAGAGTGTTTAGACAGGAGTAAAGAAAACTGGAAAGATATGAAAGCACCAGGTAGTGAAGGTCTTTAGAAACCCAACAGAGGATTCCATATTTGATACTGTAGGTAACAGGGAGTCATCGAATGTTATTGAGTAAAGGGTGACATTGTCATAATTCCATTTTAGGAAAATCAATTTTATAATTGAGTGGAGCATAGACTGGCATAGGGAGAGATTTGAGCCAGAGAGACCAACCAGAAAGTGCAGTAGCCCAGGCATGAGGTGATACAAGCTGTGCTATGGTGGCAATTGTGTGAATGGGGGAAGGGGAACATATATGAAAAATGAGATGAAGGTAGAAAATATAAGATTTGGCAACAGATTGGAAATGGAGACGTAAGAGAGGGTGAGGAGTTAAAGATAACAAACAACTAGATTGTAAGTCTAGGTGACTTGGAGGATAGAGATGGGACCTGTGATTTCACTGGTCTAGGGAACTCCTCTACCAGTGCAGGTCAGCACCTTCTTTGCAACTTGTAGCCTTGGAGTTAACTAGAGCAGGGGGAGAGCAAATGACTTGTCCTGAGTCACATGATCAATATATGTGAAAGGCGGGATCTCTAAACCTAAGTCTTTCTGGCTTCCTGGCTTTCAGGGCCCCTCCATATCTACTACTCCAAAATGCCTGTCTTAGATGAAATTAGATATAGACAGACAGATAAATAGATAGATAGCGATATACACATATACATGTATGTATATAGACATACCTAGCTAGCCACATATGTGTGTACATATACATATATTTCATCTGAGAGGCAGTTTATGTAGAGCTGTATTTATATAACATGCATGTATATAGACATATATACATGTATAAAAATTATTAAGGCATCAAGACAGTCCTAAGTCAATGCAGCTGAAGGTCAGTAAGAGATTTAAGTTTCACAAGAAGTAGTAGTACTTGATTCATCCATCACAGCCCATGCTTCCCTTGCGGTAATTCTGATCATCTAGCCCAGGAATGGGGAACCTGTGGCTTTAAGGCCACATGTGGTCCTCTAGGTTCTTGAGTGCAGCCCTTTGAATGAATTGATATTTCACAGAACAAATTCCCTTAATAAATGGATTTGTTCTGTAAAACTTGGACATAGTCAAAAGGCTGACCCAGAAGACCACATATGGCCTCAAGGCCACAGGTTCCCCACCTCTGATTTAGCCCATCCTTGCTAGAGACTCTAAAAGGAGATTTTGAAAAAAAGATAAGGATACTTAACAGCTCTCAAAAGAGAAGCTAGCAAGAGGTCATGTTTCTACCGGGTGGCCATGCCATGCTTACCAGAGCCAACATCTCTAATGGGGAGTTCCTGTAGGAAGCAACCAGTTACAGGGGAAAGGACCACCAGTAAAAGGACTAGAAATCCCAAGAGCGTGAAAAAGCCTTTCACATTTGATTATTGGGGGAAGAGGTGTTCCTGGGAGGTTTACCTGCCTTTAGGACTAAAGAAGAGGAAGATGGATTAAGCCTGATTGATTCTGAGAACTTAGAAAATCTTATCACCCACAGGGGAAGCAAAGTAGGGTATTGGCCTCTGGGGAAGGATTGCCTCAAAATTAGGAAGACATAAATAAAATAATAATTCTCAAGGAGGATGGTTAGAAGGGCAGAAAAATCCTTCCAGATATAGCACAGGTCCTGGTACGTGGTAAGAGCTTAATAATTGTTTGTTAAATGTGTTATTCCACTGACCTGGAATCAGAGCATTACAGTAGAAAAAACACTAAACTCGGAGTCAGATGGTCTAAGTTCAAATTCTGATGCTTGCCACCTACATGACCTCCATGACTTGGGATGATTAACTTAATCTCTGTTAATCTCAGTTTCTTCATCTGTACAACGAAAGGTTTCAGTTAGATGATTCCTCTGGACCCTTTCCTCTCTCCAGCTAAGATCTATCTATGTCTCAAACTTCAGATTGACCTGATTAGATAATAATGCAGGAAAGTAGTCACAGCATCCACAAGGCTAGTATTTGAGGGTATGACACAGTTTAGATAGCTGAAACCTTGCCTTCATTGTTGCTCCATTCTATGTACATCCCTTGAGCCGAATTCACTGGACTAAGGCTTCAATCCCTCCCAAATATGGATTGGAGTTGAATCAAATGAGAAGAGCCCTCCAATGGCTCCCTTGCTATGAGCCTCAGAGTCCTGGGAACCTTGTTTATAAAGGTGAGGAGCAGTTTCTGCCTCATGAAGGGAAACTTCAGGGAGAAAAGAAGTTGGTGGATCTGGCAGCCTACCCATATTGGCAGAGGGAAGGGTCAATGTGTCATTAGTATGAGGCAGCCTTTCAAAAGAAGTAAAAGAAGGACTGCCCTGGAGAAAAGAGTACTGTATATGTAGGTACTAGGCTATTCTGTGTGGTACCAGGTTATGCTGTGTGGTCTCTCAGTTTAGGAAAATAACAACTCTAGGCAGAAGTAAGTATATTGCTAATGAAATGATTAGCCAACAAACAGAGGAATGATGTCTATGCCCTCGTTAGAATGAGCCAATTTCCTCCAGGTCAAACCTCACACACACACACACACACACACACACACACACACACACACACACACACACACACCTCCCAGAGAGGAAGAAGGAGGAAGAGGGGGCTGAAAATAGTGGGGTATTTTAAACATGGTTATTGGAGAAGTTGTTAGCATCATGGATGTGGATAGCAACTAGCCTGGGCAGCATCGAGGAAAAGCCATAATCTCGCTGCCTTATGTGCTATTGCAGTAATGTGCATGGGTGACTTTCTCAGTATATTTAAAGAGGAAAGAGGGACTGGTGGGTTTAATCAGACTAGCTAACTTTTACACATTTCAGCAGTATGGATGATATTTGCAGAGTCAGGCTCAGGATGCCCTCGGGCATCTTGGGATGGTGATGCTACATTGTCAGGGGTTTCTAGAAGAAAATTTTCCCTGATATAAGTATGGAATTCTGCCCCTTGCCTTGTGGACCAGACAGCATGGAAAAAGCTGGGGAAGAGTACAAGCCTCTTCTCTTACCTTCCACAATTAACAATGTTTCATAATAATAACCCCCTTTTGCATAACACTTCAAGGTTTACAAAGTCCTCACAGCAACTCAGTAAAATAAATAGTTCAGGTATTCTTAGCCCCATTCACCCATTCACTCATTCATCTATCTATCCATCTATCCCTCAATTTATTTATTTTACCAGATCTGTTATTTCATTGATATAAAAACTCAGCTCCTGAGTTCCTTGAAAAAAAAAAACTCCTTCTACCAACATGGCTTGGTATCTGCTCTGCAACTTATAATCTTTATAAAAATATATTTTTATTTAAAATTCATGTTTTTAAATTTTGCATTCCAAATTCTTTCTTTCCCTCCAGTGCCTCCTTCACCCACGGAGAAGGCAAGCAATGTGATACTCATTGTACATGTGAAGTCATGCAAAATATATTTCCATATTAGATATGTTGAAAAAAAAAGCAAGGAAAAACAAAATGGAAAAAAAATTGCTTGAATGTGCATTCAGTGTTCTTCAGTTTTCTCTCTCAAGGTGGATAGCATCTGTCCTTTGGAACAGTCTTGGATTACGGTATCGATTAGAGTAGTGAAGTCTTTCACAGTTGATTATGCTTACAATTTCTATAACTTCTAGTCTGAAAGAATTGCTCATGTCACGTGTTAGAGTAACTTGCCAAGGATCACTCAGACATCATGGGCAGCACTTGAACCTAGATCAGAAGCCAGATTGCCAGGTATTGATAAATTAGTGAAAAGAATTTTTTTTTTGCTAGAAGTTTAGCTGAGAAGGAGAGGAGATACAGGATAGTAGTTTAAGAGATAAACTTGGGGAAAATGTTTGAATTAATAGCTAGCCTTAGAAAAGTAAATATGAAAATCAGTATGGGATAATGAAAAAATCAGCAGACCAGGAATCAAGAGTCTTGGGCAGACCAGGAATCAAGTCAATCTTAACATAGCTACTAAACTGCTACTTGAAGATAAACCACTATGTGTTTCTGGACTTCAGTTTCCTTGCCTATAATATGATGGAATTGAACTTACGAAAGCCACCTTCTTGCTCTACAAATTCCATTATAAAAAAATACAAATAAAGGCATAAAACGTGTATGACACTAGTATCAAGGGAAAATTTTCATAAGGATGGCATGTTTGTAGGTAGCAAGGAATAAAATGAAGAATAGGGCAATGGGAGAATTTGATTACAGAGACAAACTATTAAGAAAAGGAATCAAGGGCACAAATAATGATTCCTTTGATTTATAGCATTTTCTTCATGTTTTTATTCATTACTTATAAGATTTTCTTTGTGTTCATATTTCTTTACAGATTTATCCATGCATGTCATGAATTTAGGTTCATTAAAGATAGGAACTAGGACTTGTTTTGATCCATCAGCCCACTGCGACCAGGATCAGGTGTGGATTTAATGGTAGAGGAGGGGGAGGGAAGACGAAGGACAATGCCCATGATCATAATGATTATGATGGTGTGCAACCATTCCCAGTTACTAAAAGGTGGGAATAATTCACTTCTTTAAAAACAATTCTGTATTCAAATTCAAATTCATATACTTCATTTGGAGATACTTCAAAACTTCAGATACTTCAAAAAAAAATCACCCTAAGTATTTGAAGACTACTTATTCTGGCAAACGACAAAGCTTCAGCTAATTAGACCAAGTTGAAAAGTCAAAAAGCCAAGTCAATGAGCAATAATTAGTATATCATTCAACCAACAACAATAAAGGCAATCCCTAACCTCAAGGATTACATTTCAGTAGGGAGGAGGACATTAGTAGCTAAGAAGATGAGGGAAGAAAAAATACAGAGACTCACCTGTTTGTCAGCTCTGTATGGGATGATGAAATACTCTAAATATACCTAGAGTAATGTTAGACCATAGAAACTGGGGTGGGATCTCTTGACAGGCTTTTGCTCAGTCTTTACAGTTTGCTTGGACTGCCAGAGTTTGGGTTCTGCTATTATAAGAGTCTCCACTTATCATCATGCCTTGATGCGGCATTGGAGTAGAACTTTTTTTTTTCCTAATATATAATTTTTGCTCCCAATTACACATAAAAATAACTTTTAACATTCATTTTTTAAAATTTTGAGTTAGAAATTCTCCCTTTCCTTCCCTCCCCTCTCCACCCCTTGAGAAGGCAAGCTATTTGATACAGGTCGTACATGTGCAATCATGCAAAACATATTTCCAGATTAGTCACGCTGTGAAAGACAATACAGACCAAAAAAAGGAAAAGAAAGCAAGTTTTAAAAAAGTATGCCTTAATCTGCATTTGGACTCCATCAGTTGTTTCTCTAGAGGTAGATGGCATTTTTTTTAATCATAAGACCTTCAGAATTGTCTTAGATCTTTTTATTGCTTAGAATAGGTAGGTGACTCACAACCACTCAATGTACAATATGGTTGTTACTGTGCACAGAGTACTTTTGGTTCCACCCACTTCACTTTGAATCAATTCATATAAGTCTTTCCAGGTTTTTCTGAAAACATTCTGTGCATCATTTCTTATACCACATAGGATTTTATCACAATCATGTACTACAATTTGTTCAACCATTCCCCAATTGATGGGTATCCCCTCAATTACTAATATTTTGCCACCACAAAAAGGGCTGCTATAAAGATTTTTGCACATATAGGTCTTTTTCCCACTTTTTAATGATCTCTTTTGGATCCAGGCCTAGTAGTGGTATTGCTGGATCAAAGGATATGCAGTTTGGTTGCCCTTTGGGCATAGTTCCAAATTGCTCTCCAGAATGGTTGGATCAGTTCACAACTCCATTAACAGTGTAACAGTGTTCCCATTTTCCCACATCTTTACCAACATTCATCATTTTCCTTTTTTTTCTCATATTAGCCAATCTGATAAAGTGTGAGGTAGTACCTCAAAGTTGTTTTAATTTGCATTTCTCTAATCAATAGTGATTTAAAACATTTTTTTCATATGACTATAGAGAGCTTTGATTTCTTTATCTGAAATCTGCTTGTTCATGTCTTTTGACCATTTATAAATTGAGGACTGACTTATATTCTTATAAATTTGACTAGGTCTCCAAATATTTGAGAAATGAGACCTTTATCAGAGAAACTTACTGTAATTTTTTCCCCCAATAATGATTACTGTATATTTCCCTCCATCCTATTTTCCCTTGTTTACCTTCTCTCTCTCCTTTCACCTTATCCCTCCTCAAAATTGTTTTGCTTCTAACCACCACCTTTCCCAATATGCCATCCTTTCTATCAGCCCCTTTCCCTTTTCTTTCTTCCTCTACTCCTACTTCTTAGTAGGGTAAGGTAGATGTTTATCTGCAGATGAGTATCTATATTACTCTCTCTGTGAACCAATTTCAAACAGAGTAAAGTTAAAGCATTGCCCAGGATCCCCCATTTTCCCCTCCATTATAAAAGTTCTTTTGCACCTCTTTCATATGAGATAATTTGCCCCATTTTACCTATTCCTTCCCCCTTCTCCAGTGCATCCATCTTTCTGACCCCTCGACTTTACTGCTTTATATAACATCCCATCACTGTTAATTCATGCCTGTATCCTCTGTGTATACTCCTCCTAACTACCCTAATAGGGATAAAGTTCTTAGGAGTTACAAGGATCATCTTCTCATGTAGGAATGTAAACAGTTTAACCTTACTGAATCGCTTATGATTTCTCTTTCTTCATTACCTTTTCATGGTTTTCTTGAAAGGCAAATTTTCTATTCGACTCTGGTCTTTTCATCAGGAATCTTGAAAGTCCTTTATTTCATTAAACGATCAGTTTTCCCCTGAAGGATTATACTTAGTTTTGTACGTAGATGACTTTTGGTTATAATCTTAGTTCTTTTGACCTCCAGAATATCACATTCTAAGCCCTTTGATCTTTTAATGTAGAATCTACTAAATCTGTGTTATCCTAACTGTAGCTCCATGATACTTGAATTGTTTCTTTCCACTTGTTTGCAATATTTTCTCCTTGATTGGGGAACTCTAGAATTTGACTACAATATTCCTGAGAGTTTGCATTTTGGAATCTCTTGTCAGGAGGTGATCAGTGGATTCCTTCAATTTATATTTTGCCTTCTGGTTCTAGGATATCAGGGCAGGTTTCCTTGATAATTTCTTGAAATATGATATCTAAACTCTTTTTTTATCGTGGCTTTCAAGAAGTCTAACAATTCTTAAATTATCACTCCTGAATCATTTTATAATTAATATTTCACATTTTTTCTATTTTTTCCATTCTTTTAATTTTGTTTAATAGTTTTTTGATTTCTCATGGCATCATTAATTTTCACTTATCCAATTCTAATTTTTAAGGAATTATTTTCTTCAGTAAGCTTTTGTATCGCCTTTCCATTTGGACCATTCTGCTTTCAAATGAATTATTTTCATTAGTATTTTTGTGCCTCCTTTAGCATGCTGTTGATTCTTTTTTCATTATTTTCTTGCATCATTCTCATTTGTTTTACCAATTCTTTCCTCTATCTCTTTTATTTGATTTTTAAAATCCTTTTTGAGCTCTTCTAGAAATATTTTCTGGTCCTGACACCAATTCACCTTTGTCTTTGAGGTTTTGCATGTAGTCTTTTTGACTTTGTTGTCTTCTGAGTTTATGTTTCGACCTTCCTAGTCACTATAGTAACTTTGTATGGTCACTTACTTTTTTATTGTTGTTTGCTCTCTTTTTTTACAATCTATTTCTTGACTTTTACATTTATGTCAAAGTTGGGCTCTGCTCTCAGAGTGGAGGAAGTACTGTCCCAAGCTTCAGGGTTTTTTTGCTTGCTCTGTGTGTGCATGTGCGTGTGCGTGTGTGTGTGTGGTGTGTGTGTGTGTGTGCGTGTGTGGCTACTGCTGTTGCTTCTGCTTTCAGAACTAGTTCTAGAGTTCTAGGAGTCTGTAAGTTTTCAGTTCTTCCAAGGTGGTATAATCTAAGGAGATGTGTGGTCACTGCTCTCTTGGTCTGTGCTCTTGTCTGTGAGCAATGGCAAGCACTCTTTTCTGCCCTGGAACTTGACTAGGGTCCCTGCTCCCCCTGCATCTGCACATAAATGCTATTGCTCCTTCCAGCCCTGGGAGTACAACTAGGAACTGTGTACAGGCAATGCAAAAGAGTTCTGTATCCAGTGCCAGCAAAGAGACCTCTATGATCTTCTGATCAATTATCTGACCTCCTTACCATCTGTGGGCTGAGAGCTCTGAAAGGCACCACTGTTGATTCAGTAGTCTCGAAGGCCTGCTGCTGCTTTACCAGAACATAGCCTGTGTTGGGCTGTGCTCCACTATAACCCTAGTAAGAAAGACCTTTCTTTCTGACTTCTAAGTTGTTTTGGGATGGAAAAAATGCTTCACTCCATCCTTTTGTTGGTTCTGCCACTCCAGAACTCATTTCGAGGCATTATTTTAAAGTTGTTTGGAGGGGTATTTGGGAAAGCTCAGACAAGTCTCTGCCTTTACTCTGCCATCTTGGCTTTTCCCGGAGTAGAAATTAAATAGAGAGTTTTAGAGATTGTAGACATTTCCTATGTGTTGGTTGATTTAATGATCAGACCAAAAACACCCAGCAAAAGGCTCTAGTGATCCATGATTTCATAAGTTTCAATAGTCTTATGGCAATTATGGATCTCAAATCCTGGATCACTTTGCAAACCATCTTCTGTAATTGCTACAGCTTAAAAAAAAACTTATCTCAATGCAGCCTACCTGGTAACAAACCCATCCAAAATTAGCTCTGGTCATCCTTCAACAAAAGGCATCCAGTTCTGCACTGAGTCTATACACCAAGCCTTTCTAGTCAGGTTGAATCTGACAGAGTTGTCCCCTTGCTGCCATAGCTTTAGAAAATCTTGGTCCCATGGGGTATGTTGGTAAATGTTTAACAACCGGCTCTCAAAAAAAAGTCTGACATCCTTTTAAGTTTAATTTACATTAACATATTTTCCATCACTTTCCTAAGTTGAGACAATCAACGAAACAAAAAATCAGGCCCTCATCTGTGGCTTTTGATGATTTCCAAAGTGTAAATGCTTATACTGAAAATTTATCATTTTGCTCTCCAAATATGAGCTGGTTCTAGCACATCTCTGCCTGCACCATGATGAGTCATCAGACAAGAGCCATAGGATCATATACTTATGAGCCTGAGAGATCTGAAAGATCATTTAGGGCAATCCACTTTTTTTTAATTGAGGGAATTGAGGCTTAGGAAAGTTGAGTATCTTTCCCAAGATCACACAATTGGAAGTGATATTTGAACAGGTCCTTTGACCTAAGTTCAGTGCTCTTTCTACTGTATCTTGAAGCCTCCTTGTGGAGGAATAGTATGTAATATTAATAGTTCATTTTAATAATCAATGCCTTGGGTTTAAGTCAGCATTAAGCTCTTCACAGGTCACTATAATGATGATCATACTTTACTGATAATCCATATTTTGCTATTCCTCTAACTCCTCTTAAAAATGTAAAAATATAGAGTAGATAGCTATCATGATAAGCTCTTCATTCTTGGGATTGGCCTGGGAAAATCATGAATCAATATGTACCTTCTTCTACACCTTTTCCATCCCCACATCAATCAACCAACTTTCTCTTTCTCTGATACACAATGATCTCAGTTGTAGGACTTGATCAATGATTTCACACTGGGGTCTTACAGACAGGTTTAGTCCTTCTAGAAGTTTTTCGTATTGTTCTTTTCTGTTTTAACTTTAAAAGACAACCATAAGGAACAATATTTCCTCTAAGCAGATAACTATGCCACAGGACCAAACTATGGAGATTAAATACATAAATAGTTTAGTCTTATAATCCAATAAGATTTAAAATAAAGTTTATTTCACACCTATTTCATGCTATGAGTACTTGGTGTTTTCACCAAACATGGCAATTAGGCATAATTGGTGTGATGATAAATTTTAATTTTACTTCTATTCTATTTTATTATGCCATTCATCCTGGAACATTTTGTTTAACTGAAGGCTGTTTTCTGTTCATATTAACCTCACATGGCAAAAAATAAAAGAAAGAGAGGGGTGGGGAGAGAACTGGGGAGGGAGAGAGGGAAGCAGAGAGGGAGAGGGGGGGGAAGGAAAAAAGAACAAAGAAAGGAGGGAAAGAGTGAGGAAAGAGGGAGGAAAGAAGGAAGGAAAAAAGGAATGAAAGAAAGAAAGAGAGAAGGAAAAAAGGAAGGAATAAACATCCTTGCCCTCAGCCTTTCCTCCATGGGTTTACATTGTATTCATTGCTACTGCCACAAGCTTTCATAAATTTTCTACTTTATTAGTCCTTCATGTAGCTATATCAGTATTGAAAGATTTCTCTTATACTACAATCTCATATTTATTATCACATGTTAAAATGATACAATATATGCAAATGCTTTGCAAACCATAAAATGCTACACAAATATTAGTTATTATTAATACTTAGCATATATATATTGCTGCAAGGTTTGCAAAGCAATTTACAAATATCATCTCATTTTTGTTCATAACATTCCTGGGAAGTAGACACTGTTATTATCCCAGTTTTATAAATGAGGAAAATGAGGACAACGGGGAGGTTAAGTTACTTGTCCAGGGTCACATAGCTAGTAAGCGTCTAAGCTTTGATTTGAACAGAGGTCTTCCTAATTCCAGGTCTAATGATTTATTCGCTGCCCCATTTAGAAATCTAGGATCATCATCATCATCATCATTATCACCATCACGATCAACATCATTGCCATCATGATCAACATCATCACATCATCATCACATCACCATCATCACCATCACCATCACCATCACCACCACCACCACCACCACCACCACCACCATCATCATCACCATCAAGATTCACATCATTGCATCACCATCACATCACCATCATCACCATCACCACCACCACCACCATCATCACCATCACCATCATGATCAACATCATCACATCA
>CM053623.1:276172509-276198714 GCA_028646595.1 Phalanger gymnotis
GGGGGGGGGGGGGTGGTTCAATGGCTTGCCCACAGTATCCTCACTCACATTCCTTCAGTGAGTGTACTCCCAAAAGTCAAACACCAACCCACCAACCTCATATCTTATATACCAGTCTCAGGGCCCTGGGGTACTTGATTACCTCAGTGCTAGAAGCACTCAAAGAACAGTGAAAAGTCCCATTTAGGGTGTGGGAAAGTTCCCCATCCCCAGTATCACATCATATATAAGTCAATGACTCCTGATTGCCTCAGTGATGAGAAATAGCTGAGAAATATTCCAAAACAAAGACAGCAAAAGGATTCCCACCAATTCAAACAAAGGGGAGACTTGATAGTCTTAGCATCCCAAAAGAGAAGAACAGGGAAAAGTCTGATTGCCTTAACAGGAAGGTGCTAACCAAGAGTTCCCTACATAGTCAATAAATGATATATATAGATCTGGACTGAAAAAAAAATATAAAAACACTTATTGCCTAAATCTGCTGGCAAAATTTACATAATGCTTTACAATGTCAAAATTAAATATCTTTTAAAAATCATTTGCTACTTTGGATTATTTGTATTCCAGTTCCTGACAACATTTGTCTATAATTAAGTAATTTCTCTGTAGGAAAACTCAGAGAAGAATCTTTAAATTTACATGTTAGTCTTTTCTTAGAGAAGTAATCGAGCATCAGTAAGGAGGAGTCAAAAACCTTGGACTTCAATCTTGGCTCATCTACTAATTAGCTGCTGGAATATAAGCCACTTCACTTCTCTGGGTCATGGTTTCCTCTTTTATGAAAAGGAAGGAAGGAGGAACTTGGATTGAACAATTAATAAAGCCCTTTCCTGCTCTAAAAATTCTATGCTATCAAAGCTAAGAACACATTCCTAGGACAAACAGATGGACCCAATCACTAGCTTTTTGCTAGATGAAAAATGTCCTCCTCTCCCCCTCTCTTTTTTTTTTCTTTCTTACATAAATTGTATTCAAAACCTCTGCTTGGATCACATCAGATATATGCAGCCATGTGCATCAAGCTCACCAAGGAAGAGCCCACTCAGTGCTTGGTTTAAATCATCGAGCTTAGTCATATTTGTTTTTCAGTCATCGATTTATTTATTCATACTGAAGAGGTTTTTAGAAATGATGATAGGGAACCATACATTTCTAGGGGTGCTTGTGACCCCAAACTACCTACACGCCAGGTCCTGCCAAAAGAATTCGACTCAAGCCTTCTCAGTCAAGGGAAAAAACAAAGTTTATTAGGGATTCACCATAATGGGTTGTCTTAAGAATTCCCACCCTTTGCGATGCCTGTTTTCACAAGCGGGCCGGATTCAAGCTACTGAGCTAGATTGAATCTTAGCCCTTTCATGGAGGCAAGATGGAGATTATATACACAAAGATTGTAGGAGGGATTGAGGGGTGGTCTGGGGTGACTAGAGGAGGGCTTGAGGGAGGGTTTTGAGGAAGAGTCTAAGGAGGACCGAGATGAGATCAGACTCCAGGAACCCTGAGAATGGGATTAAGGGTAGGAAGTAGCTGAAGACATTGATATTGATAGTATCAAAGGTGGGAAGTAGCTGGACAATAAAGGGCAAGGCTAGGTAGAGATTTGGGCCTAATGATAATGTAAGGCTTATGGCATTAGGGGAAGGCCAGATCTAGTTGGAAGATTCAAGGAGAGTTCAAGGGGGCTCCCAGAGACTGTGCCCTCATCAATACCCTAGGTATTTGTGAACCATCTATTAAGTATCATGCTTTATTTTGTATATTAAAAGTTCTTTTTGGTAGGCAAACAGTATTGATCATCACTAGTACCTTTGCCCCTTACATTAATCATTATTATACGAATTATCATAATTTCTAGCACCATCTTTTAAAAAATCATTTTAAAATTATCTAGTTAAGGAATCTTAGGGTACCTTCAAAAGTCAAATACTAATTATATTCAATTGAGCACAAACCGAAGGATGTCAACAGAGTTTGTTACTGGTTGCCCTATTTGCCTAAAAAAAAATCACTCACGTCAATCTTCTGCAGAGCAGAATCCTGTCTTTAGTGAGGAAATTAGAACCTCAATGAAAAATTAGGCAGGATATTAGAGCACAGAAAAGAGAAATGAAGACTTTTTAAAGATGAATAAATATGATTTTTCCATAGTAAATGGGAAAGGAGGTAATAAGAAATTGAAGTTGATATACCCATGATGTTCTGTGTTTTCACTGAAATCTGGAAGCTGAGCTGGCTGTTCTTCATACCACCGGACAATTTACAGCCAAATGCTCCAGCTCGAGAGCGCAGTGGATAGAGTGCCAGGCCTGAAGTCTGAAAGGCTCATTGTCCTGAGTTCAAATCCGACCTCAGATGCTTCCTAGCTATGTGACCCTGGGCAAGTCACTTAACCCTGTTTGCCTCAGTTTCCTCATCTGTAAAATGAGCTGAATGAGGAAATGGCAAATCACTCCAGTATCTTTGCCAAGAAAACCCCAAATGGAGCCACCAAGAGTTAGATGTGACTGAAACGAGTGCACAATAACAACGCCGTTAAAATGGAGCCCTGCTCTGAGGAAGGAGAAGACTGACGGTGATCAATGATAATGACGATGTTTCTGAAGAATTTCTTTTCGTATATCATTGTGTCAGGCAAAGAATTATTGTCTAAAAGTCATTCAAAATGTCTTCTTTCAAGTTAGACAATATCGAATCTATTTACTTACCCTGCAGTGCAAACAACTTAGGAAAAAAAATTCCTCTGGAAGGTTTCACGGCATGATTCCACCATATTTATTTCCGAGCCAGTCTATTTGCTGTTCATTCAGATGAAAACAAGTTTAACATTTCCCAAAACACAAAACCAAACACCAACAAAACCAAAAAAACAGACAATAAAGAACTGTAACCTGTCAGAATCATCTCAACAGGAATAGCTCAGTAGAGATGTCTCGAGCACCTGGTGCTGGCATTGTTCAATCTGTCCGCAAGGTTAGGGATTCTCATTTTATAAAGCAGTAATTAATAGATTGGTGAAAAGTGAAATTTTTCCCCACAGCATATTAACAAAAGAAGTATCTCCAATCTGCTATCCAAAAGGGCCTGATGGTGCAGTGAGATTCCAACTTTGCAATTCTGCATTAACCATTTTCCTACTTGTTCAACACACACACACACACGCAGACATCTATCCCTTTGAGGACTCTTGTGCAGTCTCAATATTTTATATAGGGTTGATAACAAGGTATTTTAATCAAAGAATTGGAGAAGAAAAAGGTGTGTTTTGCTATTGCTGGGAGTTAGTCCCATAATAACCTAGCCATTGTACAGTTAGGTGAAATGAGGTATAAGAAAAGGCAAAGACAAAAAGAATGATAGAAATATAACAAGCATTCCCTGGTTACTTTTCTCCCCTAGTCAGACTGCTACATCCAACCAAGAGGGTTTATGGGTATCTCTACTACTATCAGGTTGAGTCCCTACAAAGCTGTATTCCTTCCTGTTGTTAGGGTCTAGTGATGAGCGCCCCAATTCTATTAAAACATTTAACATTGATTAACTTTTCCAAAAAGATATTTACTTTGAAGCTCTAACGATAACAAAATACAAGCAATTTTCCTCTAAGGGGAAAGCATTCATTTCTTCTGGGCACATATTCTCCCCTATACCACCTTTGTATCAAGTTTCAAAATTTATCTCAATTCTTAAACAGCATTGGTCCTACCAAGTTCACATCCTAAGGTAGCATCTCTGCCACATACTTCCTTCTCTCAGGTATCCCTTCACTAGGATCCAGAAGGTCAGTCTTGAAGGTCACTCTTTACTCCTCAGAGCATCATCACTATTCTGTCTCTGGAATCCAAACTCTGGAATGCTGGGTCACCAAACTATCCCCTTGATCTTTTGAACTTAAGGTTGCATAGGTTCCATTCTATTTATATAGAATGAAAAAAAAAACAAAAGCATAAGCTAATAACCAGTGTCCTTTTACTGGAGGCTTCAGAACAGGAAAAGGCCACAAACCCCTTAGAGCATGGTCTCTTAGCAGATGCCATGAACAAAACAGTCACTAATGTCATGGGAATTTTTATTTCCTTTTATTAATTTGTATTGTTTGGAGAACAGGGCCATTCCTCCTACAACTGGTCAACTGAAAGCCTGTATTCCATTAATATAATCTCATGTGACTAAAATCTGACTCATGGGATAATCATGTTAAGGGAAGACTTTTTTTAAAAGAAAACTATTTCTATGACTCTTTTTTAAAACTTTATTTTATTTTTAATTTATGAAATAACACAAGCATTTGTAGAATAGTAGAAAAAATATAACATAGTAGAATAAAAAAGATAATTGCACATGAAACTGCAAATCTATTATTTACAATTTGCTATTCCTTTCAAATATATAATAGTTATCATGTAACTTTCTCTGTTTTCTTTTTTTCTTCTCTTCCCCCAGCCTTAGAAATGGCTACCACTAGATACACACATGCACACATATACACACATACACATGCACATGCATGCACATATTGTTCTATTTTTCTATTTATCAATTCTTTCTCCAGATGTAGGTAGCATCTTCCTCTCTAGGTCCTTTGTAGTTAATTGGGGTATTTATAATAGTCAAAATAAGTTAGAGAAGACTTCTGACATTTCTGAGATAAGAAAAAAATGAGAGGAAGAAGGAACACAACATTTTTAAAATTCCCCCCAAAATATTTTAGTTAGGGAAGAATTTCCCTAATGCCAAGTTTTCATGACATGTAAATCTTTTCCTTTCAATTAGCCCATTGTAACCCCTTTAAAATGTAGCCTTGTAGTTTTGTAAATGTAGGATTTTGCAAACTCGGTGCTTAATCTGTAACCTGACTTAGTTTACCCATAGAGTCTCTTCAAATGGGTTTGTTTCTTAGGGGTTGTATGCGATTATGACTCCATTTAACTAAGTTTGTTCAACTTTTATGACATTGAAGGAAGCATGGGGCTTAAAAAAATAGTTCTTTAGCCTACAAGATTACAATAGGCAAAAGCATTAGATCTCTGTCTCTCTGAATTTATGCCTAAACAAAATAAAACCTAAGTTTTCACCTCTAAAATTTTTGCATTGTGGCAGATATATTTCATCAGCAGTTACCTATCACATGAATTCAAAAAGGAAATATTTTCCCTTAACAGTAAGATCCCCTCAAGAGAGAATGGGTCAAAAAAGGAAGTAGCTGATGTTTCCAGGCTCTTTTGAATGCCTCCGCAGTCAAACAGCATTCTCTTTATAGTTATGGAATGTCTATGCATGCTCCACAGTATCTCTGAGGAATAGTAATTCTAGGTCATCACAACTCTCTTGGAAGCAACAGCCTTAGTGTCCTCCACGTGGAAAGGTTGCATCATCTGAACACACTGATGGGGTACGTGCATGCTCCAGTCACTGGTTACATAAGTATTCACTGAAACATGACCCCAAGAGATATGTATTTGTCTAGGGGTGGGAGAAGGGAACAGGGCAGGGCAGAAACAGTTTCAATAAACAGATAAGCCTGTTGGACAACTACCAAAATGAGAAATGGTATATGTGTATGTGTGTGTGTGTGTGTGTGTGTGTGTGTGTGTGCGCACACACACATAGATGTGTATTTTAACTGAGGGCATTTCCCTTTGGCAGGATTTCATGGAGATATCAAAGTCATCAGATCATACTGGAGTTATAAGTGGTCTCAGAGGCCATGTAGTCCAACCCTCCTCCCTTTATCAATGAGGAAACTGAGGGCCATCGAGTTGAGATGATTTGCCTAAGGTCACCTAGGCAGAAAGGATAAGAGGTAGGATTTGAACCCAGCTCTTATGATTCCAAAAACAGTGTTCTTTGCATTGTACCATGCTGACCTTCGGATTAATATTCTGGTCATTATTACTCTAATTCATTGAATATGCTTTTCCTGGTTAAGCTGTTACTATTTTTAGCCTTCCCTTTCAGGATGTTGCCTCTGGATGTCTGATATCTGACTTTTATTTAGGTTTTTGCTATTAAAAGTAATGAAAAGACTCACCTTCAAGTTCCAGAAACCATTATTAGGCACCTGAATAGATAGACAGACAGACAGATAGATAGATAAATAGAGATGGAAGGATAGATAGATAATTGGGCTCACAGTGAATCAAGAAATGTATCACTCAACTGGTGCTGCTGGCTCACAGTGAGGCAATTTCCATGGGGCCTTCACACTTTCAGAAGACATGAGTGGTGGCAAGATGGATTGTAGTAGGACAATTATACCTCACTTGTAGCACTGTAAGTCAGGTTCTGTGCCATCTAAGCTGCAAATTTCACTCTCTCTTATGGCTCTTTGCTAAAGAATCTACGTATGACCATCCCGGATTCAGCTGCCTATTTCTGGAGATGCAGTCAGCTTTGCATTGGTCAGAATTCAAAACTAGAAGCTAAGCTAGTTGACAAATGATGGCTGAAAAGATGAACCTCACTGCTAAGGTAGCTTCTCTGCTAGATACTTCCTTTTCTCAGCTATCCTTTGACTGGGATTTTGAAGGTCAGTCTTTACTCCTCAGAGCATCATTGCTACATTGTCTCAGGAAGGAAGGAAGGAGGGGGGAAGGAGGGAAGGAAAGGAGGAAGGAAGAAGGAAGGAAGGAGGGAAGGAAGGAAGGGAGGAAGGAGGGAAGGAAGTAAGGCAGGCAGGAAGGAAGAAATGAAGAAAGTAGGGAAGGAAGGAAGGAGGGAAGGAAGGAAGAAAAGAAGAAAAGGAAGGAAGGAAGGAAGGAAGGAAGGAAGGAAGGAAGGAAGGAAGGAAGGAAGGAAGGAGGGAGGGAAAGAAGGAGGGAAGGAAGAAAAGAAGGAAGGAAGGAAGGAAAGAAGGAAGGAGAGAAGAAAGGAAGGAAGGAGGGAAGAAAGGAAGGAAGGTGGGAAGGAAAGAAGGAGGGAAGGAAGGAAGGAAGGAAGGAAGGAAGGAAGGAAGGAAGGAAGGAAGGAAGGAAAGAGGGAGTGAGAGGAAGAGAGAGAGAGGAGGGAAAAGCAAGGCTAGTCCTAGACTATCTTTATTGGGACAAAGGAGATCCACTATTAGGATATAAATTCCTTGCAAATGAGGATTATTTCATTTTTTGTACTTGTATCCCCAACATCAGCATCTATCATGCTGCCTGGCAAATAGTAGGTGCTAAATTAAAACTTGTTTATTGACTGGTCAGCTGAGTGAACTCATGGATAGTATAACCCCCAACCAATCAATGGCGGGAGTCAGAATGGGAGATTTCATAATGAAATTCACCTTTGATCAAATTGAGTACCTGTATGTTATGAAAACCACAACAGGGTATATATAATGAGCAGTAGAATTAAAGCCTTTAGTTTTTCTATCCAATGGAATAATCAGGCAATTCGCGCTTCAAAAGAAATGTATAGCTGCTACAACTTCAAAAAAAACAATACTTACTATGGAATACTTCAAACTTGCTGAACTGCTTCTTCATCTCTCTTTCTCTCTGTGGCTCTCTCTCTAACCATTTCTTTCTCTCTCCAAGGCTTTCTGCTAGTTTTTCTCTCTTCCTGTCCCCCATCCCTCTCTTTTCTATCTCCTCCAGCTCCCATTTGCCTTTATTTCCTTCTCTTTCTTCCCTCCTTATCTGACGATAACATACAACGTAATATGACCATAATAGTCAAGGACCTAAGTTCTAATTCTAGCTCTGTAACATATATCTGTTTAATTTTGGACAATTCACTTCACCTCCCTAGACCTCAGTATTCTCATCCATAAAACTAATGGGCTGGACTAAATTAACTATGAGGTCTCTTTCATCTCTAATTCTATGATCCTCATGAATGCTTTTGAGACTCATGGGCGTAACTTTTCATTACTCTGAATACAAAAAATAGTTAAAGTTAATGAACTGAGCATTAGGGCTCCCAGTTGCAAATAGTAGCACTTCTGATAGTGGCTTAAATCATTACTGAAAGGACCTACATCATATATATCCAATAGAGAAGGGACCTAAAGTTCTAGAGTTGGTCAATCCCTGATATAGTGCAATGAACTATGAAATTTCATTATTCTGCACAATAAATGAAAATACATGTATCTGTTAAGCAATATATTTACTATCTATGTGTGCCCTTGATTAATAGCTGATAATATTCTGGAATAAGAATAAGAACCAGGAGCAAACTGAACTGAAAATAAGCCAGAGAGATGATACCATAACAGATCTTATGCAGTTGATTTCATTAGCCTTTGCTCTTCATTCTGGTATATGCTGTTAGAGTATCAGGGTGGAAGAAAGAAATGAAGGTGGGAGGAAGGAAGGAAGGAAAGAAAGAAGAGAGGGAGAGATAGAGGGAGGAAGGAAGGAAAGGAGGGAAGCAAGGAAGGATTTATTAAGCACCTATTATGTATAGAAGGAAGGAAAGAAGGAAAAAAGGAAGGAAGAGAGGGAGGGCAGGAGGGATGGAGGGATAGGGAGAGGGATAGAGGGAGGAAAGAAGGAATGGAGGGAGGCAAGGAAGAATTTATTAAGCATCTACTATATGCCAGCCACTGCTCTAAGCATCTTATAAAGGTATGTCATTTGATCATTACAAAAATTCTGGGTGGTAGATTACATAATTTCATCAGCCCCATTATAAAGCTAAGGAAATTGAGATAGGTAGGGGTAAAGTGATTTGCTGAGGGTCACACAGCTAGTAAAAGTCTGAAGCCCATTCGGACTCAGGAAGTAGAATTTTCCTAACACTAGGTCCAGTACTCTATCCATTGCACCAACCAGCTGCCTCAGGAGAGAGGAAGCTCAATATCTGTAAGAAGTATAAATGAACATTTCTATACATAAAAATGACAATAGAAAGTGGAGTGATCCAAGTCTCAAATCCATAAACATGTGTCTTCTGTCTGCCCTAAATGCACTCCACATTTTTGATAAAACATATTTTTCTTTTGCTTGCATTTGTATTCTTGGCATGATATCTGTGATAAGAAATGTTCTATCTATCCTGTCTCTCTGTCTATCTATCTATCTGCCTATCTATCTAATTTATCTTTTGAAAACTAAGTTGTAGAGAAGGTGCCAATCTGCATTGGTAGATAGAGTTTCCTCACCTTTGAGTTCCTCACATTAATAAAACCATAGATCTACTCCCCATCCCTATTCTAGAAGCTGAAATGATTAATGTAGAATAAGGTAGAATTACCTAATTTATGCTGGAGACATGGGGATTATGGAACCAACTATGCCATTTCCTGTATGTAAAAGGAATCTTTGATGATACCAAAATGTGTCTTAGGTAAAAGGGCCAACGAGGTGAAAAACATATAACTGGTTATTTTAGGGGTTGCTAAGCTCTTTCATTAACTTAGGCTTTGTACTTGATACAAAAATGAATCAGCCTTCACATCTTTAAGAAGAAATTATATATAATTTCAGGTTAATGATGTATTAAGCACACACTATAAGCAGCCCCTTTTCTTTTTTCCTGAATGTGCTATTTCCTTAACAATTTTTAAATGGGAACCATCTGTTTTGGAGGCTTTATCGATATGCAGACTTCCATATTTCCTGATAACCTGTTGTGATTTAGTGCCAATTTCCCTTGTAATATTTTTGCCCCTTCGGGCATATTTCTCTTCCCAGCATCTTTGTGTGGGCAAAGGTAAAAAGTTCAAATGTACTTAGCGCCCTGTCATACCTACTGTTCATTTAATGTGCATTGGTGCATAATGAGATTAGCTAAGGCTGAGCTGTAACTCCATAATATGAATGATATTTACATACAAGGAATAATGTAAAACAAATCTTGGCCAATTTCCCTGTTTGTAGCCCTTTGTAGCTCATATACTCATTGACTCAAAAATTTAGATTTCTGAAATGTGCTGTTTCATAAGATATAAAAAAAAGTTATCATGGTGGCTTGATATTGTTGCCAGTCTTTTAAGTAAATGATGACAAATATCTTTTCTTGGAAAATCTAGAGATAACAATAATGAAGACGCTGATATTTAGTAGAGGACTTTCTATCATGGTGTGCAAACAAAAATATATTAGCACTCTTACAGTCACTAAACAAACAAACAAAAAAAAGCCAACAAAATAATCCAGATTTCTTCCCGTTCTCTACCGTACCACTAGACCATGTTGCATCAGTCTTACTCATTTCCCTGTCTTTAGTAAGAATCTCTAGCAGCCAGAATTGAAACTAGGATTACAGGACAAACCACGGAAAACATCCATGTCGATAAATGAATGTTGGCATAGTGGGGAAGAAAGCACAGGATTTAGAGACAGAAGACCTGAGTTCAAAGCACAACTCTTTTACTAAACTCCATTTGGGACTTTGGACCAATCATTTCTCCTTTCTATTTTTCATTTTCCTCCTCTGTATGATGAGGAAATTAAACCTGATGATCTCTAGAGTGCTTTCCACCTCTGTATCCTAAACTGACTCAAACAGGTCACCTATTATAGAATAACACCGAGGGTTCCTTTTCATTCAGTGTAATGTATTTTTCTGCCCTCCTGACAACCGTTCTTGGATATAAGGGAAAAAGAAATTGGCACCTCGAGGTTGGGAGCTGTTTATGTATTTCCTCAGTTCAGAAAGAAAAGGAAAATAAGAAAAAGTTATTTTGATGTATTGAGATTTTTTTTCCAATCTTGGAAGCCTGGAAAATTTAGTGAGGCTATAAGTTAAATCTTAAAATTTAATGGACCTTGAGTTGCCTATGGCAGAAGTAGCTAAAACAATGAAAGGGGAGCCCTATTCGACTATTACTAAATCTCATTTCTTTCCTTACTGTTTTCCCTCTACTCTTTCGTCTAGAGAAAGCATTTCTTATATAAATTTTGTGTATGAGTATATGGGACAGCTAGGAGGTGCAGTAGATAGAGTACCAGGTCAGAAGTCAGGAAAACATCTTCCTGAGTTCAAATCTGCCCATAGATACTTACCAGCTACGTGACCCTTGGCAAACACTTAACCCTGTTTGCCTCAGTTTGTAAAGTGAAGGAGAAAAGAGAGAAGAGAAAAGAGAAGGAAATGGCAAGTATTTTCTCCAAGAAAACCCCTAACGGGGTCACAAAGAATTGGACATGACTGAAACAACTGAACAACAACAAATATGAGTGTGTGTATGTACATACACATATGTATACACACATATACATACATATGTGTGTGTGTATGCAAGCCGTGTCTGAGGATCTTATCTCTGAGCTCTAATGGACTGAGTTCAATCTTTTGAGAGTTTGTCTTAATAACCTTCACGACTGAGAGAAAAGAATAAATAGGGATGGGTTAGGATGGAGGGAAATAGAGTTAGTCTTTTACAACAAGACTATTATGGAAGTGTTTTGCATAATTATACATGTATAACCTATACTGAATTGCTTGCCTTCTCAGTGGGGGTGAGGGAGGAAGGGAGAAAATTTGAAACTCAAAATTTTAAAAATGAGTGTTAAAATTGTTTTTTACATGTAACTGGGGAAAAATAAAATACTAAATAAATAAAAAAGGAAAATAAAATAATTTTCATGACTAAACCTCCACCTAGTTTAAGTCACTAAGAATATAATAATTTGGCTTACTTCTATAAATGTCTTACTCCCCTGTAGGCACCATGGCTAACAAAAGAGTAAACAAAGAATAACTTTATTAAAGCAGTAATAACACATAAAATGTAATGGAAATAGCCACCTTGTGAGTTGTCCTCACTCCAAGGTCTGATGCTATCCCTACAAACTCAAAATTTATCGAATAGACTAGAAGGCCTATGTGGAGGGGCAACGTGTCCTTGTCTCTTTCCTGCTTTTACATACAACATGCTTCCTTCTTGCTCTTGCTGCTGTGAACACCATTGCTAGACCAGACTCTCCCTTAGTCTATGGGCTCTACATTTCCAGCCCCCTCTCCATTCCAAGCGTCTTTCTTCACATAAAAAGCATGATCTTTGAGCAGAGCAGAGCAGCTCCTGAGTCACCTGGTAGCAGCATGGTTGCTTGACTCCAGCCAGGCTGATTCCTAGGCAATTAGAGGATGCCTCCTACTCCAACCCTGTCTTATCCTCACATTTATCTTGGGCCTACTCACACAAAGGAAAGGGGAAGAAGATGCTCGGGTATATTGCTTTGATCATTTCAAAGTCATCTTTTGTTTATATCTATTAGACACAGAGTGACACATGCATAAATGACCAAACACTATCAAATAGCCATGACAGAGAAAAATTAAGAAATTCATTAAAGTCCTCTTCAGAAAAAAGCATCAAGCATTCATTGAGGCATTTCTATGTACTAGACACTGTGCTAAATTCTGGGGATACCAAAAAAGGCAAAGAACAGCCCTTGTCTTCACAGTGCTCACAATCTAGTGGAAAAGACAACACATAAATAATTAGGTATATATGTTAGTTCTCATATTTAAATATTACTTTAAAATGTCCTGTCCTAAATTAGAGCATCAGGGTCCAGGAGTGAGATGAAATCAGTGGTAGGATTCAGCCAGTTCGCACCGGTTCGGGAGAACCGGTACCTAATATTAGGTTGAGCTCGGCAAACTAGTCGTTAGCAGGAGCCAGGCCTGCGCCCCTCTAACTCAGTGCCAGCGGCGCCTCAGCTTGGTTCCATAGAGAACCGGTTGTTAATTCATTTGAATCCCACCACTGGATAAGACATATTTCAGTTTCCACAGGCAGGCTTGGAGCTTCACCTTGCATTTCGTAGCAAGGAACCAGAATGAGACAGAAACTTCTAGTGCTGTAATTAACAAGCAAAAATGCTATTTAAATTAATGATTTTTTCACAATGGAACATAAATCCAACCCTAATTCATAAATCTGTTAATTGTTCTGTGGTATAAGCATTTGGCCATCACCTATATAAAAGGCTAAAAGAAAAACTACTTTAGTGTGTTGTAGCTTTTTTTTTTTAATGGGTTCTTTTTTTTCATCTAAGGGTTTTTCAGAAAATTCTACTTTTAAAGTGTATCACTAGTTACAATTAGTAGGCTCATTAAGTGCTGGAAAGCATCAGCTGTATAGCTATTAGAGACAAAGATAACAATTCTTGCTGGCCGCTAGCCCCAGGCTAAGCTGTGCTGAAACAAAAAATACAATGGGTAAACTCTTAGGATCCAAAAACCAGTTCAATCGGAATTGAAGAAAGCTGTCTCTAACAGTTTGTATCAGCTCTTCATAATCTTGTAAACATACAGGACACTTGAATAGAGGCTTAGTTCACAAGTATACTAACAGTATCTGGACCAGATATTTTATTGTTTTTCCCTTATAATAAAAGATGCTATAAACAGGTTAAAAAAATTGTTTGTAGGGGAAAGAATTAAACAATATGCACACTTCTGAGAATTTGGATATGGACTGTGAGCAGCTGCTGAAGTTTTCTTGTGAAGCACATCAGAACCCAAGATCGTTCCTGTCTGCCAATAGAGTCCAACTGCCCTCTCTTTTCTTCACAGCTAAGGATTGCAACTCACACAAGCTTTCACTGGGGCTACTGATATTTCAATGGTAAAGGAAAACCTCTGCTTTAACCACTAGGTGGTTGTTGGGAGAGGTACTTTAAAAACCAAACAAAACCAAAAAAAAAAAAAAAAAAAAAAACCTCTTTCCTACACGTTTTAATCAATTCCTTTTTAAAAAATAAACAAGGCTGGTAAATGAGGAAACATTAATCATTTTCTAGATGACAATTTTAAATTATGAGCCTGCTGTTCCGAAAAAATTGCAACTGTTTCTTAAGTTAAAAAAAAGATTCCCCCACTGCAGGGCAGAAAAAGCACCATGCTTACTGCACCCCCTGCTGGTTGACTCCAAATTCTCCAATTAGGAGATTAAATGGGAAGACCTGGTGAAAAGAGTTAAGTCAGCAATTTGAAAGGAAATGTCTATTAGTCTTTGATTTCTAAATTTTAGGGAAGATTACTGTAATTGAGGTTTGGGAATTTGCCACATATACATGGTTGACTTTTATTAATGATTTACAAAGATTAATTCAAGAATTCATCCTTGGTCAGTCTTTTTTCAGTTGTGTCCAACTCTTCATGATTCCTTTTGGGGTTTTCTTGTCAGAGGAGTGGCTTTGCCATTTCCTTCTTGAGCTCATTTTGTAGATGAGGAAACTGAGGCAAACAAGATTAAGTGACTTTCCCAGGGTCACAACAACTAGGAAGTGTCTGGTACCAGATTTGAACTCAGGTCTTCCTGATTCCAGGTCTGGAAATCTATCCACTGCCCCACCCAGCTGTCTCTCAGTGTAAAAATATATTTTAAAAATTTGATATTGTTCTTTTCGGAGATTAATTAATGATCAATATTCTACCACCACCCCAGTGTAAAATCATGTAGAAATTCCGGTGATGTATCAATGTATTGAGAAACTATTTGTATAATATCAGAAAAGAACCTTCTCTCTCTCTCTCTCTCTCTCTCTCTCTCTCTCTCTCTCTCTCTCTCATTTGAGTCTTGGTTTCAGGCTCCCACTGCACAGTATTGACTTCCTGGTTTCCCATCCTTTAGAATCTTTGGATACAGAAAGTCCATAATTCATTGAAAATGGAGGGAGAGAGAGAGAGAGAGAAAGAGAGAGAGAGAGAGAGATGGAGAGAATGAGAGAGAATGAAAGAGACAGAGAGAGAGGGAGAAAGAGACAGAGACAGAGAGAAAGAGAGAGGGAGAGAGACAGAGACAGACATAGAGAGATAGAGAGAGAGAGAGGAGAGAGAGAGAGAGACTGCCTCACATTTTAATCTTGAGGTGCAAAGGTTTAAAATGAATTGTTGGAGCCCGTAAAATTCAATGGGCCAAGGAAATTTAGAAGACATGTCATCAAAAATAGTGATCTTTGGTCCTTTAAGCAGAGTGCCACCACCTAAACTCATCATCTAGCTCATTAATCCCTAGTATTTCAGTTGCACTTTTCAGTTCATTGAGTAGTAAAAGGCTGTTGCTCTCATTAACCATGGGCTCTACGCTCCAGAATCAAAGCTCCGTCTGGGTTTTTTACACAGCCTAGGTCAAATCTCATAGGTGTTTCATAAATCACTTTGTTTGGCTCATGGCTCAGCCAAGGTTTCTTGCAACATCAGAATTTAGCTCTTGTCTAGATCTCTATATAAAAAGTAAAGGCTCATCTCTCCCATGTGAGCACTTAGGCTAACAATACATCAAATATAGAACAGATTTTATTTAATGCGACGAAAAATGCACAACAGAAAGGACTTATACCCAAGCTCAAGCAGTCAAGGTAATTCTCCTTTCTACTCTGGTGAGTTCCACCTTCTCTGGGAACCTAAACAGTGCTTGAGACTTATAGTACTATTATATATTTGAGAAGAAATCACTTGGAGTCATTAAAGAGATGAAACTTTTCTCCCAATGAACCTGACTCCCCAGAGGCCTATCAAATTCTAAAAACTTGTGGGTACCTATAGTCCCAATGTGATTCTTAGGAACTATATTTTTATTTTATTTTTTATTGTGGATAGGATGTAATAAAGACACATCCATTTTCACTTAATGGAGTGCTGCCTTTAGTAGTAATAATGGTGATGAGAGGAACATGGTATTCATTTGAGGAAATTCTAAGATGTCAGAATTCTGTAAGGCCCATTCCTAAGTCAGGGCTAAGTGAAAAAAAAAATAGAAGGAAGTAGATAGGAAAGATTGTCTGTCATGAAAAGCGTAATCTTGGACTATTCTGAAGCTTCCAGGGTTGCAGTGTGAAGTGATGGGATGTGAACTTGTGAGCATGTCATATCTTCAATGAAACATGGACTTTGTGTATCCAAAGAATCTAAAGGATGAGAACCCAGGGAGTCAATACCATGCAGTGGGAGTCTGTAGCCAAGAGTCAGATGGGATGATTCCAGTCCCAAGGGGAAGCTATAGGCCACATGAAATCCAGGGACAGAAGATGGGATGGGAGGGGTGACTGACAATTTCTTCACCCAATCCACCTATACATAGAAGGGATATGTTCCTACCCTTGAATAAATTTTCCCCAGTAGGTCTTTGGGGTTTTTGTTTGTTTGTCTGTTTGTTTTTTCCCTCCACCAGCTACAGAAGCAGAGAAAACTGCAAAAATTTTCATCTTGGAGCAGAGATCGAGTCTCCAATTCCTTTTTCGAGGCAGCATGGTATGGTATGTAGCAAGCCAGTTTTGAAGCCAGGAAGTCCTGGGATTGAGTTCTACCTCTGACATATACTGGCTGTGTGACCCTGGCATCTATCTTTCTCTCTCTCTCTCTCTCTCTCTCTCTCTCTCTCTCTCTCTCTCTCTCTCTCTCTCTCTCTCTTTCTCTCTCTCCCCTCCCTCCCTCCATCTTCAATGAAATATGGACTTTCTATATCCAAAGATTCTAAAGAATGGGAACACAGGAAGTTAATATCATGTACTGGGAGCCTTCAACCAAGACTCAGATGATTCTAGTCCCAAGGTGAGAGCACTTTCTCAGTGCTCCAGACAACTGTCTACAACTATAAACTGTAGAGAAAGTACTGAACTGCATTGGTGAAGGGAGTTATCTCCAACTAGGAACATACCATATGAAATAATACCAATAAAATATACCATATTATAGCAATATGCAATTACATTATCTCCATAAACCAATGAAATTATAGGTCAAGCCCCTATCCCTTCTTGATACTTGCATTGCTTTGTGTTTTAATAAAAAGATTTACTATTAGATTTGCTGCTTTTGTATGGCCTGTAAATGAAGAGTATGGTACAACCCAATGGAACCTTGGGAAAGTAGTAAGGAGCTTCAAAAGCAAGGCTTTCAGTGGGATTCCAGAAGACTCTTATTGTAATAGCTAATATTTATATAGTGCTTACTATGTGCCAGGCAATGTGCTAAGCATTTTATGATTATTATCTCAACTCTGTGAGGTAGATGGTATTATTATCCCCATTTTATAGTTGAGGAAACTGAGTCACAGAGGTTAAATGACTTGCCCAGGGTTATTACACAGTCAGTAATGTCTGAGGCTGG
Organism: Phalanger gymnotis; assembly: GCA_028646595.1. NCBI lineage: Eukaryota > Metazoa > Chordata > Mammalia > Diprotodontia > Phalangeridae > Phalanger > Phalanger gymnotis. Next base: position 276,189,505 of record CM053623.1, read on the forward strand.
GTTTGAACTCAGCTCTTTCTGACTCTAGGTCCAGTGCTTTATGCACTGCACTTTCTGCCTCTAAATACCCTACAGAAAAAATAGATTTCACTATTAACACCTTTTCCAATTATAATAGTCATGATATTTAAAGGCATATGAGGGTGGAAATGAGAAAAGAGCAGGCCTATCTTCTGGTAGTTTAGGCTTGATAGTAGAAGAAAATGAGGAGAGAGAGAGAGAGATTGAGATTTTTCATAGCCATAGTAGGAAAAGGATATTGAATACTGAACAGGGACAGGCCTTGAGGACACCTAGAGTTGATTCATTTGCTCAAAGCTCCCTTGCCTGAGTTATCTATTATGAGGCACCAGCCTAGCATCAGAGCACCCCTCACACTCCTAGGGCTGCTTTGTATTCAGGTGGTGGTCAGGAAGTGCTCTCAAAAGTCAGAGCCTTTAGTCCCATGAGCCAACCAAGTCTCAAGGAAGGTCTCAATACCTCTGAAGTAAAAACTAGCCTAACTTGCCTGGAGCAAGGGGTTAGGACAATTGCTCCTACCATAAGCACTGAGTCTTTAAAAATTATGATGAGATTTGAAGTTGGGAGATAACTTGAAGGCCAACCCTCTTATCTTGTACATGAGAAAACTGAAGACCAGATAAATGAAACATTTTGGCCAAGGTCACATAGTTAGCAAGTAGCTGAATGAGGACTGGAACCCAGGTCTCCTGACATGAAATTCAATGCAATTTCCATTAAACCATGATACATACATGATTTAGAAAGGAAAAGTCTCAGAAATAGACAACAGATTATAAAAGTAGAGACTATCTAGACTAGATACCCTGCAAGTTCTCAAAGTGGCCTGTTTATTTGTTGTTCATTCTTGAAAATTCCTTGGTTCCAGAAATTTTCATTTCCTCTTTCCATGATGTAGACTTTCATTGGTTTACTTTGTCTGCCATACTAATGTTCTTAACATATTTATTAAATATTATTTTCAACAGTCACAGCAGACTATAATTGAAAACTTGGCTTTGCTTACCAAGAATTTCAATTTTTAGAACAATGGGGAAGCTCCATGATTTATATCACTGTCACAAATGGTCTACATGAAAGGTCACTTGACATTTCAGAGGATTAGCTATAATGTAGATTAATTTACCTGGGCTGATTTAAAAAAAAAATAATTTATCTGTGGTGGTCAAAAGTCTTTCTTGATCACCTATAGCAAAAGTGAAAGTTTTTTTTTAATCTCATATTGGATTTATCTAAATTTTTCTAACATAATTATATATGAGGAAATTACCAGTCAATTTTAAGCCCCTTGGGTTCTTGCTTAGAAGTTTTGTAGTATATTTTTATTTTTCTAGTTATCTCTCCTGCTCAGGAGTTCCAAACCTATTAGCTATAATCGTATATGCTACAATTTTAAATCTAATTTTAAAATGTAAGAAGTCTGTCTTCTCTTGTCAGTGTCAAAATTGTTTTTGTCTCATGGGAATACAAAATTTCTTTCTATTCACAGAACATATTTTCTGCCTCACTTATCCTCTGAAAATATAGAAGCTATTGGTCATATATTCTGAATATTCTTCAAACCAAATGCATAGCGAAACAAGGAATTATGCATTTCAAAATACAGACATTAATATGAATTAGGCAGCAGTAAGAGCTGGGTATTTTTTAAGAACTTCTGTATAAATACCTGAATATGTTTATTAGAATGCTCCCAGAATATTTATTTGCTGTTTTTGTTGTTGTTCAGTCATTTCAGTCATGTCTGACTCTTCATGAACCCATTTGGGGTTTTCTTAGCAAAGATACTGGAGTGGTTTGCCATTTCCTTCTCCAGCTCATGTTACAGATGAGAAAAACTAAAACAAACAGGGTTATGTGACTTATCCAGGGTCACACAGCTAGCAAGTGTCTGAGGCCAGATTTGAACCCAGGAAGATGAGTCTTCCTGACTGCAGGTCCATCACCCTATCCACTGCATGACCTCGCTGCCTTACTTATTTACTATGCTTACGATATTTACTTTTCAACCAGGCCATAGTCTATCTTTCCTGCTCATGTTACTTCAATTCTCAAATTCTATGCTCCAGCCAAACTGGCCTTCTCTCTGTTCATCATATGGAGTGCTGCATCTTCTCTCCAATCTTTTGCACTGGCCTTCCCCCATGTCTGGAGTACACTCCTTCCTCATTCCCACTTCATAAAATACAGTTATGCTTTCCACACTGCAACTTTCCCCAGCCAGTTTCAATATATAGCAGATCAGCATAAGAAATTAAATGGAGATTTGAGGGTGGAGGTGGGGGTGGGGGAGTTTTGTGGAAGCTGAAGATGACACGTAAAGGCCAGCAAATGATGCAGAAAAAATTTAGAAACTCAGGAATGCATAATATATGTGTGTATAGTATTGTATAATATTAACTCATATTTTACCATAAGGTACTGTCAATACCCCATAAGAGAAAAAGAAAAAGAATCAAATTTCTCTCAGACAAAGGTGAAGGCAAAAAATTTTACACAGATTCTGGAGCCATGTCCCACCCCTCCATGATGTGGAGGAGATGTACTTAAATTCCTTCAGTACTCAGTTCAAGTACCATATTCTTCATAAATCCTTTCTGATTCCCCCAACTCCTTCCTGTCTTGTAATTATTTTGTATAACATACTACACATATATGTATATATACATATGTGCATGTTATATATAATATACATATTGTATAACATATATAACACACACATGTATACAGTTGTATAAAATAAAAATTTTATATAATCATATATATTATTTCCCCAAATAGAAAAATAAGCTTTGTATGATGAGGGATTTCTTTTCTTTATATCCCCAGCTCCTAGCATAATGTCTCATACTTAAATAGTTACTTTATAAATGTTTACTAATTCATTCTACCAAATGTTGTGCTTATTTTCATTTAAAGTCCTATTAACCTTCACAAGGGGAAGCTAGGTGGCACAATGGATAGAGTAATGGGCCTGGGGTCAGGAAGACGCTTCTTCCTGAATTCAAATCCAGCCTCAGACACTTACTAGTTATGTGACACTGGACAAGTCACTTAACTCTGTTCACTTTAGTTTTCTCATCTGTAAAATGAACCACAAAAAAACATGTCAAATTACTCCAGTATCTCTGCCGAGAAAACCTCAAGTAGGATCAGGGAGAGTCAGACATGACTGATATGACTGAACAACAAAATCTCCATAAAGTCCTGCTCTGATTTCTAATCATGGATATAGGTGATCCTGGATCACTGAAGGCAGACGTAATAGAGCAGAAACTCTGTGAGGTTCTACCATGTTGGAAAGTCTTGTTGCCAAAAAGTCTAAAGAAGCTTACCAGCAATCATTGGCCACTTGGTGATATGTTCTTTGGCCATGGTTCCCTATGAAATAAGAATACCTAAAAACCCTCAGTCCTATGAGGCTGCCTTTCATTCTTGCAATGATAGTGTTAAGATGACAGAAAAAGGTCAGAAGATGCTAAACATAGAATCACCCATATTTCTGACAGTCTGTACATATAAATGTTGATACTATAAATGTGAAATCATTGTCCAATCATCATTGCGTGGGATGATAATTGAGAAAATTAATTATATCAATATTGATTCTCTTCTTATAAATGAAAGACAAGAAAGGAAAAGTATAGGTACATTGAAGTATTACTTACAGATTCCCTTTGGAGAGGCAGATAAAGGCTTTGAATAGGTGTATTTTGTTGTGTGTCTACATTATCTTTTTTATGGAATTTCAGTGCTCATAATAATATTTGTAAAAAGAACCTGATGAAGAAAATGGTGGCTTACATTCCAATATCTCTTGCAAAGGAGAAATTCTACCAAGAACTCAATGAGACCATATAAATGAATGTGTATATATGTATGTATGTGTTTATGTGTATGTAATATACTTTCATACTTAGTAACTTCATTAGAAGAATGGAGAAAGCTAAGGATACTGAAAAAAAGATTTGCAAAATATAACTTAGCATCAACAAATGAAAGAGCCCAAGGATTTGTTGAGTAAAAGAAAACTTAATACCTCTTACATCAAAAGTGATTCAGGAGGCATTGGGCATGATAAATACCCCAAACTATCACACAACATGAAATTTATTATGTTTTTATAGATGGGAAGTGACTATTTATCCATGTGGAAATCATTTCCTATCAGCTACCAGTTCACAGAGCATCAACTTTTTAGAACAAAGAGCAAATTAGAAGAAAGAGAAAATAAGAAGAAAATACGGCATCCAACTAACATCCAACTCTGACAAATTTTTAAAATGATGCAAAAAATGGGAGCCAGCTTTTTAAAAATTGACATTGGCAGAGACTATCATCTCCTAAGGATGTTTAACTATATACAAATCAAGACCCTAAAAACCACTTAGCCAAAATGGAGAGATATAGTGGTCAAAGACAATGCAGTTTTAGAATGTAAACTTATTTGCAAAATAATAAAAAGGAAGATACTGAAAGATTATGCGCAGTATTGTTTCATTAAACAATGAGAAGCAGTGGAGTAAAAACAAATTTTCAAGTAACTTGGCAAGAGAGCCAAGTAAGCCAGATCATCTGAGAGCATTTAAAGGATGAAATTTGAAGGACAATAGACAAAAAAATCGAAAAGATCTGTAAAGGTTTCTGTAACAAAGCATTCTGTCAATTAATGACATAAAATCTCTACATTTTGATGCAAACATCACAGTGCTAAATGGTCTATGAGGGAAAGTTAAAATGACACAAAAGAAAACAAAGATGGAAGCAGTAGCTATTGGAGACCAAGAATACAAAGACATACTCTATGGAAGAGATAAAAGTTTTAAGGCTGTTGAAGTATTAACTCTCAAGATACTTGAAAAAGAGGAAGATAGGAAGTTTAAGGATATACCTTTTAAAAGGCTAATGAAAAGGGGAAATATAGCAATAACCAAGATGAAATTGAAGCAATTATAATGAATTATTTTACCCAATCGTATGCCAATAAATTTAACAATTTAATTGGAACAGAAAGATATTTATGAAAAAATGCCTAGATTAGCATAAGAAGAAATAGAATATCTAAATAGACCTATTTTAGAAAAACAAATTGAACAAGCCATAAATGTGCTTCCTAAGAAAAATACCAGGACCAGATGGATTTACAAGTGAAATCCATCAAACATTTAAAGATTGGCTAAATCCAATATTAAGTAAATTATTTGGAATAATAGGCAAAGGGGTCCTACCACACTCATTTTTATGAAATAAATATGATACTGATACCCAGACCAAGAAGAGTAAAAACAAAGGACATATGAAGAAAGATTCTATCTGTATCCAGAGAAAGAATGTGTGTGTGTTTGTGAATGTAAGAAGAACTACATTCAAATCTAGCCTCAGACACATCTAGCTGTGTGACTTTGGGCAAGTAATTTAACCTCTGTCTTAGTTTCCTCCATTGTAAAGTGCTTAGCTGAATGCTCTATGTAGTGGAATGTAATTGGTACTTAATAAATGCTTGTTTTCCTTCCTTCCTTCCCTCCTTCCTCCCTTCCTCCCTTCCTACAGGGAAGCTCTCGACAATGAGGTCTTTTGCTTATCCTAACCATTTAGGATAGAGGATCTATCAGCCCATCCCCTTCAGAATGTAGACATTCTGTGGATAGCTAGGGTTACCTAACTGTAGATGACTAATCCTGCTCATTCACAGACAGGGCTAGGCAAATTCCCATGCTCCTAGTCATAGGGCAGAACATTGTGAGTCCTACTAGTCACTACTACTGCCTCTAACATCTACTCTGGAAAAATCTAGAAGAGGCCAAAGAGGCCTTTAGAGAGAAAACACCTCATATTATTGTGGCACTTTGAACTTTTCAGAGAGTTTTTCCATGTATCACCTCACAAAATCTTTACAACAATCCTTTAAGGTGGCCAGGTTAAGGATCATTGTCTCATTTGATAGATGAAGAGTAAGGCATGAATACTCATCTCTAGGATAGAGGGAGGGAAGAAAAAAAGGGAAAAGAGAAATTTATATGATAATTTTATTACATATTTAAAAGGAATAGCAAGTTGTACTTTCATGTATAATCATTTTTATGTTGTGAATTGCTTGTTTTATTCCATAAATTAAATTTTTTTTTAATTTAAAGGCTAATGGGAAAACATCTATACTTACTATCCTAAATACCTATTTTTTGCATCTCTTTCTCTTATAAGAACAAGTACATACATGACAAAAATATGAGAAGAGAACAGGTGATAAGGAATTGACTTTTATTCTGAACTCTTTGAGTATAAATAACTATAAGCTCTTAAAGTGAGGTTGATAAATGTAATTCTACCCCCTTTCCCTCTTAGAGACAGAAGAATAAGAGAGAGTCTTCCCAATCATCATTGTACTGAATACTGACTATTCATCCCTGCTAGGTTGCTGGCAATAACAGCATGGCTCTCCTCTACTGTAAATGTGGAAATAGCAATTTCCTTTGGAAACGAGATTGACCAGGTCCAAGCTCAGATATCTATTCATACCATACATGGATTAGCCAAATGTATATTAATTGGGCCCCACAAAATTGTCCTACATTATCAGCAGAGAACTACATAGAAACAAAATGAAAGATATTAATCAGAAAAGCAGATAAATAAGATATAACAAGACAGGGCCTATTTCGACAAAAATATTTATGGCAGCTCTTTTTGTGGTGGCTAAGAATTGGAAATCAAGAGGATGCCCATCAATTGGGGAATGGCTAAACAAGCTGTGGCATGTGATTGTGATGGAATACTATTATGCTATAAGAAATGAAAAGCAGGATGATTTAAAAACCTGCAAAAAACTACATGAACTGATGAAAAGTGAATAAAATCAGGACAACTTTGTACACAGTAACAGCAATATTGTATGATAAAGAACTGTGAATGACTTAGCTATTCTCAGCACTACAATGATCCAAGACAATCCCAAAAGACTAATGATGAAGCATACTATCCACCTCCAGAGAAAGAAATGACATTGTTTGAATACAGACTGAAGCATGCTATTCTTTACTTTCTTTCATTCTTTTATTCAAGTCTTCTTATAGAAAATGACTAATAGGGAAATGTTTTACATAATTGCATATGTATAATCTATATCTGATCACTTTCTATCTCAGGGAAGCAGGAGGGAGAGACAGAATTTGGAATTCAATTTTAAAAAATACATTAAAATTGTTTTAATACATAATTTGGGAAAAATAAAATGTTATTTTTTTTAAAAAGAGTGAATAATAAGCCATGAGTAGCCCATATGCATCATTGGTATCTAGACAACATTAAAAGATCTACAATACCAAAATATTGGGTAGGCCCCTTCGAAGATTTATTGGAGGACAGCAACAAAAGTTACACAAGATTAAAAAATGTTATGATCCATACTTTAATGAGATCATAAATCCACAGCAATTGTTTCTGCCAGTGCTGCAGCCACGACTACTAACCACCAAAGTTGTTGGCAATGTCAAAAGATTCAGTTTCAAAAAATATTATTTTTTCAGTGGAAATGACATAAAAGGGTAGAAAAAACTATCTGCTTTGCTGTCATACCCCAAGGACCAAGAAACCCTTCAATGTGACTTGTGGTTGAAACCTATATATGTGGTCTCTCTCCTTTTAGAATGTAAGCTCCCCCAAAACACGATCTCTCTAATTTGCCTATGTCTATTTCCTGTGCTTTGCATGTAATAAACATACAATATTTTTATTCATTCACTTATTTATCAAATTAATTTTTTAAAAATGCCTGCTTCCCATTTTCCTATGTAGTTACAGAGCCCATTGACAAAGGATTGAAAATAATGATGTCACCAAGACTTACGCACCCATTCTTTAAAAAAATTATGGAATAAAACAAGCGTTTCCATAACATAGTGTAAAAGAAAGATGATTGCACATGAAATTGCAAATCTATTGTGTACTATACCTTTTAAATATATAATACAATTATCATCTAAATTTCTTTTTTTTCACTTTTTTTCTTCCCTGCTCTCTTCTCTCCTTAGAGAAGGCTACCATTAGATTCAAATAGGTAGGTAGATAGATGGATAGATACATACATACATATATACATATATACATGCATGCATATACACATACATAAATAGATATGTAAAATTACTCTATTCCTACTTCTATTTATCAGTTTTTTTAAGATGCAAGTACTATCATTTTTCATACATCCTTAATAGTTAACTTGAGTATTTATAATAGTCAAAATGACTTATTCACTCAAAGTCGTTCTTAAAACAATATTGCTATTACTGTATACAATGTTCTCTTGATTGTATTCATTTCATTCTTCATTATTTTGTGTAAATCTTTCCAGGTTTTTCTTCATATGTTATGCAGAGAAATCTTTGGTTAACTTCCTATTAGATTAAAACATTTAATGAAATTAATTCAGGTTGTATGAAGGTCTATCAAACATTTCATATTATTAATGATTTCACATTGGTAATTCAAATAGTAATTTGCTTCCATGGACTGTTTAGTTGTACCACTTTCTAAGGATCTAAACTAAGCTTTCGAATTAATTGGACAGACAGCTTGGGAAAGGACTATTTGATAAAAATCATCCAAGGAACATATTTAATATGTAGACTGGGGAGGGGCAGATCCAAGATGGCGACTGGAAAGCAGTAACTGGCGTGAGCTCCCCACCAAGTCCCTCCAAAAACCTATAAAAAAAATGGCTCTGAACCAATTCTAGGACTGCAGAACCCACAAAGTAGCAGAGGGAAGCAGGGCTCCAGCCCAGGACAGCCTGGATGGTCTCGGGGTAAGGTCTGTCCCGCACGGAGCTCCCAGCTCCCAGTTGAGGGGAGCGGAGCTGAGCCAAGCAGAGCCCAGCGCGCGCAGCGCGGCGCGGCAGACTGCAGACCCACAAGAACAGGAGTGGAGCGGAGAGTGCCCTAGCATGGTGAATTACTGAGCTGTGGCATGTACCAGACCTCACAACCCACAAACAGCAAAGACAACAGAGAAGGTTAGTGGGAAAAGCTGCGAGACGAGACGGAGTTTGCAGTTCAGCTACCACCCCTAGGGCAACGGAGGCAGGGCAGCTTTAGAACTATAGCTGCAGTTGCTTCTGGCCCCAGGCCCACCTGGTGGGAGGAATTAAGTGGCTGATCAGAGCAGGAGTGAACAGCCTGCTGAAGATTTAAG
>CM053623.1:276199214-276218795 GCA_028646595.1 Phalanger gymnotis
TATATGTGTGTGTATGTATGTGTATGTGTATATATGTATACATACATACTGTGTATATATACATACACACATGTGTGTCTATGTGTATACATGTGTGTGTATATGTGTGTGTATGTGTATGTGTATATATGTATACATACATACTGTGTATATATACATGCACACATGTATGTCTATGTGTATACATGTGTGTGTATATGTGTGTGTATACATATATATACATATATATTTATATAATATTGGATAGTAAAGGAACTCTTTCATTGAAAGATAACTCAGCTCGGTTAGGAGAGGATCCTGGAGCTTATCCATGGGGAAACTTCCTGAAGTCTCTAGAGTAGTGAGCTGGATTTAAGCACATAATGGATACTATCTGCTCTTCTCATAGCTTCCCAGAATCTTTTTCTTCAGCAATCTGAAGTGGGGTTGGCCTCTTCCTTCTTCTCTCTCAAAGCTAAAAGCTGGTTCACCACTCCAAGAAAACTTGAAGCTCGACCAGTCCCAAAGGGGGAACTCTAAGAACTGAAGTCTCACCTCTTGCCAAGTCTACCCCACACCCTTCATGGAGGGAAGGGTTTTCATCTCCACCGATAAGGAAAGAATCGCCATACCAACGGGCTTTAGGACAAGAGTTACATCAGGATTTCCTGTTTAATACTGAGGCAGGTAATTGAATCAACTAAGTCGAGAAGAGGGAAGTACTGAAGTTTCTATTTAGCTACCAGGTAAGAATGTTTAGTGGTGAGAAACACCCGCTACATAATCTCATTCCATCTTTGGTAGTGAACAAGGACGGCTGCTGCAGAACCCTAGCTCAGTAAAACATAATACAATCAGTTCTGCTCTCACACTTGTTAGGAAAACACAAATTTGTTCCAGCATGACTGATATATTAGAGAACAATTTAATCATAAGGCCATTTGCTCATGCACCATTTCTTCGGCAAGATGCAGCAAGAACACAAAACGGTATCCAGCTGAACTAAGCCTCGTAGGGATACACGAAAGGCAGTGGGGCAGGCGCTTCAAACATCTGCAAGCTACCTTCATTCACCTTGTGTGTTCTACGAGATTGGATAATAGTACTTCATAATTATCACAAGCTACAACCCTCCCGATGCCCACTTCCACAAGCAAATGTCAGGTCATTTTCAAGGTAAATAGCTGTATTTATCATACATCTTCTGGTACAGCAGGAGCTGTGGGCAAAGTGAGGCTGGTCGACACCCGAGCACTGTACAACCCCTCCCAACCTTTTTCCTTAGCTGCAGCTCCAGACCCCCAAGCACCAGATTTGCAACCTTGCCAGGCCTCCCTCTAACCTTTGCCAGCCTGGCCTGTGGGAACTGGGGGTCCAGGCTGAGCAGCAGCCCAAGGATATGAATGAGTATTTACATATTGCTCAACCACTTAACACATAAAATTGTTTTGTATTTATTAGGTTCCTGCCTTTTTTTTTAATATGTCACTGACAAAGCTTTTGAGTGTTGTTTTTCTAACCTTATTTTTCTCATTAGCCTTATGATTTTTATTACATGACTGTGCACAGTGAAGTGATTCTTGCCTTATAGTAGAACTGACTGTACTGGCTAAGGCAGCTTATTTTAAATTTTAAATTATTTTAAATTGATGAAATAACTACATCTGTTTTTTACCTATTAAAAAAGGAAGAAGAGGAAAAAATAGTCTATGGTTTGGATTTTCCTTAAGGAGCAGTAGCAGATCTGATACTGTAATAAAAGTAGGACATTTGGAAAATACTCTTAAGATGGGAAATTTCATGCTTGGAAAATAGAAACTTCATGGAAGTTTCCCTGGAGAATAATTCAGAGTGATTAGTCAAGGTACTGCTGGTCTCCAACTGCTCAATATCTTTTAGACCATTTCACTGGGCAAATGAGGTCTAGTTGTTCAGTGCTTTGTGAGGAGAGCAGTAAAGAGGCAACATGTTTATATCTATTTTCAATTTCCTTTTCTTTATGACTCCCCAAATTCTGATGTTCACTTAAATTGTTTCTTGCAATAAGACATCATTAAAAAAAAATCAGTGCTTGCCTTAGCCCAATGCTTTGCAAATAGTAAAAACTTAATAAATGCTTTTTGGATTGAATTTAAACTCTAAGCCCTGTGAAATATAATGGATTAAGATTTAGGATGATTTATGTGTTTTTCCCTAAAAAATTGCAGTGAAGTTATATCTTCATTTTAGCCAAGTTAGCCAGTGGCTCTTCCCCTTGGAAAGTATTCTATACCTTTTTTTTACTGCTACCTCTTGGAAGCCCTCACTCCCATCAAGGCCGTGCTCAAGAACTACCTCCTACATGAGGCTTTTTTCCTCAACTACCCACTGTCAAAATCCCAAACCTCAAATTACTTTACAGTAAGCAGAGGATCATAGATTGAGATTCTGAATGGACATCAGAGGACATTTCTCCTTCTTCATATACTTAACTAATTTCTTTATAGAAGAGGCAGCATGGGGGCTTGAGTAATTATATTTGAAGTCAAAGGATCCGAGTTCAAATTTTGCTTCTGTTGCTTACTGTGTATCTGATTTATACTAGCCATGTGACCATAGGCAAGTGTATATATTCCTTGTAAAAAAAACTAATTGATTTTAATTGACTAAATGGATTATGAGTGTTAATCACTGGAAATTAAGAATGGGAGTGGGTGGGAATGCCTGAAGAGGGCAATGAGGGAATAACAGTAGGAAGAGACAAACCACTCCCTGTGGAGTACTCCTAAAACCCTGAGGGGGAAATGTAGAAGGCCTTGCCTGGGAGAGTGAGATCCAAAGCAGTCACAATATATACAGGTGTATGTGTATATTAGATACATAGATATATAATTATCACTTCCACGTCACAACTTCCCCCACTGCAGTTTTGATATATTGTGGATTGCCATAAGAAACTAAATGTGAATTTTGAAGCTACAAATGACACACAAAAGCCAGCAGATAACATAGAAAACGTTTAGAAACTCAGTAGTATATGATATGATATATATATGTGTGTGTGTGTGTGTGTGTGTGTGTGTGTGTGTGTATGTACTTGTATAACATCAACCTAAATTTTACAATAAGGTACTGTAAACACCCCATAAAAGAAAAAGAAAAAATTCAGACTTTTTCTCTGATATGAAGGGAGGGCCAAAAAATTTTACATAGATTTTCCATATTGTGGGGGCACCATGACCCTAACCTTCTCAATGTGGAAGGAATAACTCATATAAAATAAATACATATTTTCTGGTTAAAATACAGAAGATGCTTAGCTTTTGGGTGGCATGTATAAATGTGATCTGGGTTCTGGCCCACCATTGCATACAGCCAAGCTAGGTAAAGAAGCAGTCAACATCCAGGATCACTGAGCCTAGGCAACTTTTCTTTATTGGTATCAGCCTAGAATTATATCTATTTGCCACCTTCAAATAACTCTAGTCTACAGGTATATGTGAAAGTCTACTATTCCCTTATCATTCTCAAGGAGGGGGGTAGCTCTCGATTGATACTCATGAGTTTGGCCCCTTCTGGCAAAATTCTAGGAAGAGGTCACTATGATATGTGAGTAAATTCATTTATTCAAGCAACAAGCAAAATAGAAATTGGAGAATTTCTACATATTAGAAGGTCTCAAAGAATACAAAAGAGTAAATGAGCTCTTCAGTTGAGAGCCAGATAAAATTTCAGTTCAAACCAGGAGAATGAGTTGCAAGTGATAGCATTCAAGGAACATGATGGAGGGCCAGCTTCTTCATGTCTGTGTTTCCAAGGGCTTCTGATAACCACAGGAAAGTTCAAAGTTGGGGTTGGGGTTAGGGGTAGGGTGTAGAGCCAAGATGGCATAGAAAGGCAGAGACTTGGCTCAGCTCCCTCCAAAATCCCTCCAAACACCTTTAAATAATGCCATGAAACAATTTCTGAAGCAGCAGAACCCACAAAAGGATGGGGTAAAAATAAGTTTTGAGTCAAAAACAACTTAGAATGTTGGTAGGAAAGGTCTGTCAGACCTGAGTAAGAGTGCAGCACAGTCCAGCACAGGCATTGCCGGCAGGAGCAAACCTTGGGAGCCACTGAATCAGCAATGGCAGCAGCTGCTTGCTGAGCTCTCAGCCATTACAGATGGTAAGGGGGTTGGACAACTGGTCAGAAGGAGATTACAGGGGTCTCTTACAGGGGTCACTGACACAGGACTCAGGTGCTTTGCCCATACTCATATATAGGTCACAATCTTGTGTCGCAATCCTAGGGCGAGGAGGAGGACTAACATAGGAGAGCTTGCAGTCACAGTGGAACAGGGATGCTCCTTATAGTTCCAGGGCAGAAAAAAATACTCATAATAAATTCAGATCTAAACGATTGGGAAAATATTAAGTGATTATGGGTAGGCTAAGCCAATATAATGAAAATGACAATTCTATCCAAGTTATCTATTTATTTAGTTCCATACCAATCAAACTATCAAAAAATATTTTATAGAGCTAGAAAAAATTTATCTGGAAGATCAAAAGCTCAATGATATCAAGAGAATCAATGAAAAAAATGCAAAAGAAGGTGGTCTAGCCATACAAGATCTCAAACTGTATTATAAGGTGTTAATTATCAAAACAATCTAGTACTGGCTAAGAAATAGAGTGGTAGATCTGTGATATAAATAGGTATAAATTGCATTATAGAAAGTGACTATAGTAACATGGAATATGATAAACCAAAGATCCAAGCTTTTGGAGCAAAAACCCATCATTTGACAAAAATGGAATGCTGGAAAAACTAGAAAACACTATGGCAGAAACCAGGTATACAGCAACATCTCACATTTTATACCAAAATAAAGTCAAAATAAGTACATGATTTACACATAGAGGGTGATACCATAAGCAAATTGGAAGAGCATGGAATACTCTATCAGATTTATGGGTAAGGGAAGAATTTAGGATTGAAGAAGATATAGAGAGCATCATAAGATATGAAATAGATAATTTTGATTACATAAAATCAATAAGGTTTTGCACAAACAAAACCAATGCAACCAAAATTATAAGGAAAATAGAAAGCTAGGGAAAAAATATTTGCAACAAGGATCGCTTATAAAGGTCTCATTTCTCAAATATATAGAGAACTGAGTCGAATATACAAAAGAAAAAAGTCATTCCTCAATTGATAAATGGCCAAAAGATATGAACAGGTAATTTTCAAAGAAATCAAAACTATTTTTAGTCATATAAAAAATGCTCTAAACCACTATTGATCAAAGAAATACAAATTAAAACACCTCTGAGATACCACCTTACACCTATCAGAGTGGCTAATGTTACAAAAAAAAAAAAAAGAAAATGTTAGATATTGGAAGATATGGGGAAAACTGGAACACTAAGGCACTTTTGGTGGAATTCTGAACTGATCCAACCATTCTGGAGAGCAATTTGGAGCTATGCTCAAAGGGCTATAAAACTGTGAAGACCCTTTGATCCAGCAATACCACTGCTAGGTCTATATCCCAAAGACATCCAGAAAAAGGGAAAAGGACTTATTTATACAAAAAATATTTACAGCAGCTGTTTTTGTGATGGCTAAAAATTGGAAATCAAAGGGATGCCCATCAATTGGGAAATAGCTAAACAAGCTGTGGTATATGATTGTAATGGAATATTATTGTGCTATAACAAATGACAAGTAGGATGATTTCAGAACAACCTGGAAAGATTTACATGAACTGATGCATAGTGAAGTGAACAGAACCAGGAGAACGTTGAATGTCAGGGAGGGGGGAGGAAGAAGAGGGAAGAAGGGAGGGATAGAATTTGAAATTTAAAACTTTTAATTAAATATTTTTTAAAAAGAGACTAGCATAGGTGCTTTGAATATTTTGGGGATGGCTTGTGTGTGACTGATTCTGTTATATCATTAGCATAGAATTTCCTCTACCAATGAGGGTAGCCATCTTTCTCTGCAACATATGATCTTAGAAACTTGCTTTGGGCCTTCACTGATTCAATGACTTGCCTAGACCTCCCAGGCAATAGATGTTAGAGGTTGGAGTATCTCTAAACATGTACATCAAAGGATCATTGGAATGGACCTTGAAGTCCCTCAAGTCCAAACCCCCAGCTTACAAATTAGTGTCTAATAAAATGATTGATTTAACAATTTTAGTTATAAAAATGTGTAGGAAATAGAGAGATCAAGAAAACAAGTTTTCTTAACCAATTAAATGATTAGGCCATTTCATTTTCTAATTACAGCTATTTGTAGACATTAATAAGCTGTATATAGGCACTATAATCTGTGGACTATCACACTACTTAAGTGTCCTGGAAAGGGTATGGGGCAAGTTGGTAACAGGCCAAACAAAAAGAAAATGATAATAAAATGAGGTACAGGGGTGGTAGATTAAGATCAGTGGAATTCTATGGGTACCTTCTCAGGCATCTTAGCAGAAGATCACATTCCTGACGTATTTTTTCAGGTTTTGATTGAGATTGAGTTTAGTTTTTTTTTTTAATTGTGGGCCAAGGAGAAGGGACTGGAAAATGCCTTCTTGAGCACTATATTTTTTATGAAAAGTTGGAATGTGGGCTCCTGAAATCAATGAAGTCTCATATTCAATGGAGTGTCACAGCACCCCTGAATTAAAGCAACATTTCCTGTGTATCAGTGAAGGTAAAGATTCTTATCTAGATGGTTTGTAAATCTGTTTATAAGCCTAGGAAAAAAGACGATATTGTCATTAATTATTGATAATACACACACAAGTGTTTACTGCCCTAGGTCTTGTTTAACCAGCTGACTGTCACTCATTTATCTGCTTCTTGAGAGGCTAATATTGAAGGCCTACATCCCAACCCCATTATAGAAACATCAAGATGGTAGGATGAACTATTCAAGCATACCCATCACAATTAAAGTCAAGCTTGGCATTATTGCTTTGAGCCAAATAGAGCCTAGGGGAGGTGAAGGGGAAAATTAAAAAATTTTTAATATCACATTATCCACCAGAGGGAGCCCACAGAATCATAGGAATGTAAATAACAATAGTGAGACTGCCCAAAAAACCAATTAGTTCTATTTTTCTCCCTCAGATGTCTTCAAAATTCAAATAAAGAACATTTATCAAGTATGCCCTATGCAAGCAAATAAAATGATATAAAAATCAGATTGCCCTTTTTGGGCACCAGCTATATTTTGTTTTCAGTAGGCTTTTTATCATAACAAAATATAAATAAAATATGAAACCTTTAATCCACACAATAGCTAGCAAATGCATACATAATGCATGACTAAAGGATTTTCCCCTATACAAAATGGATCCAGGCTTAATAGAAAAGGAGATGCATACCAGTTAATAACTTTATATTCTCTTCTACTGCAGTTGGAGGGAAGTAGCAGCCAAAAAGCTTTACCCAACCAATGACATTTTAAAACTTCCCTCAGTGAACAGAGCCAGGGAGTCCATCTACTGATAATGCCTCTTAAAGCTTAAAGTTTATTGAGTGGCCATGAGGGGTGGGGAAATAGTACTGTGTTCAGAGAGAATGGAAACCACAGTTTCTAAGGTCCATAATAAAAATCTTTCTGTTTCCTGTTGAAAGTAGTAATTTTTCCTATGCCTATCTTTGCTTTCTTCATTATCTCAGAGGTTTCTGAGGACCAGGAACATCCATTACATCTTAAGTTTTCACTTTTACTCTCATGGTCAAGTGTCCTGACATCTTCTGTTCAACAATGTCAACTTTGGTGGTAAGAGAAAACTAGAAACAGAATGGAAGCCCTTCAGTCAGGAAATGTCTGAGCAAAATTGGGTACATGAATGTGATGGAATACTCTTGAACTGTAAGAAATGAAGACTGTGAGGAAGTCAGAAGAGCATGGAAATACTTGTATGAACTCATGAAGAGCAAAAGAAACAAAACCAGGAGAAAAGAGGACACAACAAATACAGTAAAGTAAATGAAGATGACTGAGCTCAAATTAGTGGCAATAAGCCCCCAGAAGGCAAAAATACCCCCAGGAGGAAAAAAATGAGGAAATGAACCTCTCTCCTTTCACAGACTGTCAGACATGGTAGCTTTGTTGGGTTATTTTACTCAACCACTTCCACTGGTTAAAAAGCAGAGTTCGGTGGCAAAATGTAAAATCAAGAAATTACTACAATGTAAGCAAAAAAAGCATCTATTATTAAACATGAAAAAGAGACTACAGTATCTATCATACCATGGGAGCTCAGTATGTTTGTAACAATTTTTTTTTATTTAATCATGTGATTATTTCAAGGATTCCCTAACAAGTTTGTAAGTACTCCCTTCACAAGTGCAGATTACAACTCCTACTTTTCTTAATAGATAGCTTCATTAGTGGTTGTGATAAAAAACAAAAACAAAAACAGAAATCACATGGGGGAGAAGAGGAATGTGGCAAAACCCTCTGCTGTCCAGACTATCTGAATTTTATCAAGGCTGATTCTCAGGCAAGTTGTGTATAATTGGTCACCAGCGTCATACTTAAAGCATTTCAAGCTTGGTAAGGGTTTGTTCTCTACTGTCACAGCTATCAGAGAGCTAGTGAAGCATCAGACTGTTGTTGTTGTCCTTTGTTCTCAAAGAGGACTGTGACATCAGGAAGACAATGCCATGACTTGCAAGTAAATTGGACTTAAGTGAGGGAGGGCTGTGCAAGGTCACTAGCCTCACTTTCTCCTCCAGAGCCATCTGGGTCCAATGGCAAGATATAGATCAGGATGACTGGAGATGGCCCCCAAAGCATCAGACTAAGGTTTAATGGAGGGATGTTGCCATTGTTATTAGAAAATATTCATTAATATTCATAGTGTGCTGGACCCTTAAAGGCAATTTGGGAAAGATCTTTTGGCTCTTTTCATGAAACTACACATACATGTAAAAGTCATTTCACCCAGTTTGGAAACACACCCACTTCTTTAATGGAATACAATGTCTCAAAGACAATACAGTATCTCACAAGAGTTAAGTAAGCAAAATAAGAAGAAGAGGAGAGTCAGTTACCATAGAAACAACAAAAGGAGCTTGGAGAAAATAGAATTTGAACTTGCATGCAAGTATTAGAAATCAGTAAATTGGCTAGAATTTTTTTTTCATTATTTTTTTTTTTGTTCTTTTGATCCAGACCTATGATTTCATTAGTGTAGGGAATTTTCTGGTTTGCAAACTTCCTTCACTAAGGCAGATTAGCTACTCCTTTTTTAACTATAGCTTGGAGACTTAAAATGAGCAAAATGGGCTCGTGTGAGCATTTTGTTAGCATAAGGTAACCATCCCTCCCCCCCCCATGACAATTTGGTCCTAGTAAAAAGGTGTTTTTGCCAAAACATCTGAAAGTACATTAAATAGAAATACAATGGGGATGAATATAAATCTTGATGGTATTGAGGGGTGGAAAAAATTCAGTTGAACTGAGTTACTATTGGTTTGACAAAAAAAAAATTGTAGAGAAGGATAGGACTGCAGAGAATTTCTAGATCAGATTTCACCTACATGGGAAAAGCCACCTTACTTTTTCACCTATCCACCTGCCTTAGAGAACTGATTCAGGCCTCCCCTTTCTGCCACTGAGTACTGAAATTCCTGGAACACAGGTAGTACTTAATAAATGTTTGTTGATTGCTGATGTGATCTCTCCCTCCTCTGCTGCCTTCACCTTTCAACATGTGCCCAATTCATCATGTACTGTCATATGTCAGTTTTCTTCTTGTCATCTTAAATATTTATTTCAATCAGCCAATAAACATCTATTAAGAACCTACTATATGCCAGGCTTGTGCAAAGTACTGGAGATACAAAGAATGACAAAAGACTTCTCTATGAGATCTCAGGGAACCCATAGTCTTTGGGAGGGATAACCTGGAACCAACTATGTACAAACAAAATGGGTACAGGACAAATTGGAGCTAATCTTAGAGAGAAGGCCCTGGCATTAAAGAAGGTCAAGAAAACCAATGATGGGAGTTAGCCTTAGGCAGTATCTCCACCCTGTAGTTTAAAAATATCCACTTAATTGAAATAAATGCTAACAAGTACTTGGATAGGTTTCCTTTACTAAAGCATTTATGTAAATTTCTATGCTTGTAGGTGGGCCACAGCCCAGCATTTTGGACGGCCCTGGCCTAGGCAATCTGGAGATAACAGACAATGGAGGGCAAGGCTAAACTAAGGGTAACAGAGAATTGGGCTTAGCAATAATGAAAAGTTTATAGCCTCAGGTGAACTCCAGATCAAGTTGGGAAATTCAAGGAGAGTTCAAGGTGGAGTTTTCCAGGGCCTATAGACATATGGGACCCAAATTCTCTTGGGGTAAGGGGCAAAAGTCTTGGCTTGTCCCTGTCATTTCCTAAAGAACTAATTTTTTCCTCATGATCTAAGATATCAATTTGTTATTAGTCATGTAAATTATAGAGCTATCACTTTTGGAAGTAATCCGCAGAGGGGGGGCAATAGCACCGAGGAGAAATGGGAAAGGCTTCTTGTAAAAGGTGACAATTTAGCTAGGACTCGAAGAAAGCCAAGGGAAGTGGACATGGAAGTGAGAAGAAAGAATCCAGGTGACAGCCAGTGAAAATACCTGTCTTGTGTAAAGAACAGCAGTGTCAGTTCATCTCAGGGCACATAGAGGGTTTAAGGTGCAAGGAGACTAGAAAGGTAGGGAGAGTCTGGAATTCCAAACAGAGAATTTTATTCTAGAGGTGACAGGGAACTACTAAATTCATTGACAAGAGATGAATGGAGTGACATTATCATGACATGGTCTAGGGGTTCTAGGAACCCCAAAACTCAAGATTATGGGGCAGGGGTCTACCTCAAAAGAATTCCACCACTCAAACCTTCTATCAGTTAGAGTAACAATAGAAGCAGGTAGGATTCTAAGAATCTGTGCATTTGATGAGGATAAAATTGGTACTTTTATACAGAAAAAGACTGTGAGAAAATCTGGAAGGGATCAAGGAGTGGCAAAATAACCTGGGGTGATCCTGGGGTGACACCTGGTGTCAAGTAAGCTAATTAAGTAATCAAGGTGGGCTATGGTGGGCCAGATGCCTCAGATGAATGCCGAGATCTGCGCTGCTGGAATTTGTGGGAAAGTTCAGGGGCTTTTCCTTTTGGGGATCATATCCCAAAGACATGGTCTTTTACTTTTAGGAATCCAAATTCCATGACCCCATAAGTCAGATCTACCCTTTTGGAAGATCACTTTGGCAACTGAGTGAGCACAGGATGGATTGTCATGAGGAGAGACTTCTGGCAGGGTGTGAGGTGACAAGGGCCTCCACTAGGGCCGTGGCAACGGCAGAGGACAGAAGGAAACAGATATGAGAGATGTTATAAAGGTAGAATTGACTGGCTTTGACAAAAGATTGGATATTGGGAGTGGGGTTCAGGGTGGAGAGAGAATGAGAACTTGAGTATGACACCTAGGTTTTGAGCCTGGGTGACTGAAAAGATGGTGGTGTCCTTGACAATAACTGGGGAAGGTTTTGAGGGGGAAAATAATGAGTTCAGCATTGGACAGATTTAAGATGCCAAAAGAACATCCAATCTGAGATATTCAATAGGCATTTGAGGATGTGAAACTAGAAATCAGCAGAGAGATTACACCTAGATAAGTAGAATTGGAGATGTGTTGGTAAGCAAAATGGGCTCCTTAGCACTTAGTTCAACAAGTGCCCCTGAAGAGTTTGGCTTTTGTTTTTGTTGAGTAATTCAGTGTATTTCATTGAGTTTTACTAAGTGCTAAGCCCCAGGCCCAAACCCCTATTAGGTGTAAATCCTATGTGGGTGTGGATTGGCAACTAAGGTGGGGCTAACTCCAGGGAGGGCCTAGTTTACATGTCTGGGACAGCAGAGGCTCTTAGACTACGTGGGTTTAAGTCCACCTCTTTGTGATGATTTTAGGTCACGTGGGTGAGTCGCATGTCTGACTCACCCCTGACGCTGAAAAAAGAAATAAAAACCAGGGGTTGGCCTTCTCTTCCTTGAAGCTCATTCCCGAAGCAGTGGTGGCGCGAGTGACTCTGGGCCAGACCTTGTTCTGAGCTCCCGGGCTGATCGTAGATGTTGGTAACTATGAATTGTATTGGGTCTGTCATCAGTGTGTAATTTGTTTGTATTTTGCTCTGAAGTTCAGTGTGCTGGCTTTTTCCCCTGAACTAAGTGAATGATATTTGTGTGCTGAATTAAAGTAAGCTTGCCAACCCCTTCCCCCTGCTTTCCTTAGTTAAGCAGATCAAAAGAACCTGTGTTTTTGTGGTGTGCTGGCAGCTTTCTGGGTGCTGGCTATGGGTGGATCTTACACCCCCACAGAAGCTGCTAGCCAGATTGTGGAAACAAGATGATAACTGAATCAATGGGAATTGATGATACCACCCAGTGAATGTTGTGTTGTTGTTGTTGTTGTGTTTGTCCTTGTTCTCCAAGAGGACCATGACATCAAGAAAATGATGACATGACTTTCCGTTGACTTTGAGTGAGGGAGGGCTGTTCAAGGTCACCAGCCTCTCACTCTCTCCTCCAGGACCCTCTGGGTCCAGTGGCCTGATAATCACCAGGATGACTAGAGATGGGCCAGGGTATAATGGGAGACCCTGGCCCTTTTAGGCTAAAGCCTTTCACCCAGTGAATAATGTAGAGGAAGAGGAGAAGATGGTCCAGGACAAAGTCTTGTGGGAAACTCACATTTAGTAGGCATAACCCGGATGGAGATCCTGCAAAGGAGACTGAGAAAGACTGATTAGGTAGTTAGGAGGAGAATCAGGAGAAAACTGTGTCCTTTGACAAGGAGAAGGGCAACCTCACCATGTGAGAGAAGGGCAAAGTCAGAAAGGGTGGCAGAAGGTATCTGGGAGATGTGAGCTGAGATGGAGGGGAGAAGAGACAGTTCTTGGCCTATGGCCCTCCTTTTGGGTTTTTTGTTTTATTTTGTTTTGTTTTCTGTGAAATGTGAGTCAAGGTTCTTAGCTGGTAGGGTGTAGGGAAGGGAGCTATGGAAGGTTTGAGTAGGGATGAAAAGATTTTAAAAGGTCACTGGTGAGTAGCACGGTGAGTCATTTAAGGAAGTATAAAAGGATGAGAACCTAGCTGAAATGCTGAAGCCTCAAGACCTAGAGAAAGGATTCAAATTCCAAATTTTGAGATATTTATGTTTAAGTCGAAATCAAAAAAGGAATCCATTTGTGGAAATTAAGTAGTTCAACCACTGTAAAGTTGAACAGATTATATTCAAACTTTTACTTTGTCACATCATGAGTTATCGTATATAAAACATATTACATACACATATATATTTGCCTGAATTGCCTGAAAATCAAGAAATTACTGCTAAAAACAATTTAGACTTTTTAAAATGTCACTAAGTTATGCAAGGGTCAGGTTATGTCTGAAAGCAGTGGGGTAGTGAGGCAAAATAACTTCATGAAAAAAATTTTATTGCATTATTATTTTCTAATTCCGCTTTGGCCATTTCAAATTAACCTTTTCATGCCCCAGATTATTAAAAACGAGTCCAATTAGTGATGCTTTCATTAAAGAACTTTCCCTCTGGACCTCTAGATGCCATTTCGCCACATCCAGGGGAAAAACCAAAATGTTTAAATGTTCTTAATAAAATCCAACTTTTAAAAGAGGAACTATTAACTTAAAACTTTCTTGTCAAAGTATAAATGACTGTTTAATAGGCCATGTGCTATAACAACTATCGTTTTTTTTTTTTTTTTGCTAGCAATAGGCCATGTGCTATAACAACTATCGTTTTTGTTTTTTTTTTTGCTAGCAATACCCTTAATGTGGGAAGCAAGATCTGGAAAATGCAGGCTTTCACAAAGTCTTTTTGGTATCAAAAAGACAAGCTATAGGCACACAACAGGGAAAGAAGCAACAGGGTACCGACTCAAGCTGAGACCTTTGCCCCTTTCCCTGAAAGAATTTGGGTCCCATTGTTTGACAGGGCAATGACAGAGTACTGGCTCTTGAGACCCTGCCCCCCTGAACTCTCCTAGAGCTTTCCTACAAGGGCATGTCTCTGGCATTCGCCTGAGGCTATATTCCTCTCAACTGGCCTTTCATTGTTTCTGGCTTTTGCCTCAGGCATCCCAGTAATCTTCTCAACTGGCCTTTCATTATGGCCTAAGCCCAGTTCTCTGTTACCCTTAACCTAGGCTAGCTCTTCTTTTTTGGTTGCCTCCAGATTCTGCATATAAGATCCATCTTGTTTCCATTAAGATGCTCAGATTCAATCTGGCCCACCTGCATTAGCTATATAAATGCTGAGATTCCTTAAGAGCCTGGCCAATAGGGAGATTTTTAGAATCACACCCACCTAGCAATATTTTAATAAACCTTGCCTTTGGGTCAAATTCATTCTGGCAGAACCCACAAGTGACTATTTTGGGATCCCACTACCACTAAACCTTACCTGAAGCATTGAAGCAAATAAGAAGGAATGGAGGAACTCCCAGACAATTGGTTGAGTTTCACTAATCTACTTGTCAAAAAGGGAACCTCCTAGGAACGTGCACCTGTTTAACCATATGGCACAGTGGGTAGAAATTTGACCTGAAATCAGGAATACATGAACTCAAATCCAGTCTCAGATACTTAATAGTTGTGTGACCCTGGGTGAATCATTTAACCTGTTTGCCTCAGTTTCCCTAACTGTAATATGAGGATAGTAATTGCACCTACCTCACAAGATTGCTGTGAATATCCAATGAAATTATATTTGCAAAAACACCTCACAAACCTTAAAGCCCTATAGAAATGCTAGCTACTATCATTGTCTTGTTGAGAAGATACATGGAAATCCTCTGATTGTTCTTTTGGGGCAAACTCCGAAGTGACTGGTGACCAAAGTTCAGGGGAAAGGTCTCAGGCCAGACTATACAAATGAGAGCAAACCATACCTGATGTTTCTTCCTCTCCAAAACACTCCCTTGGTCTTTCCCCTTGTGCCTTCTTCCAGAGTACAACAAATGGTGAGGGGTGGGAGGGGATTCTTCCATTCCCTCAGCTAACCCAGTAACAGCAAATATTGACTATCTAGATAAGTACATGGTAAGCCTGAGAGGGAAGTCACTGGCTTGCATTTTGTTTCCTTTTCTAAGCACTGTGTAACTCTGGTCTAGTCAGACTCTCTGAACCTCAGTTTCCTCATCTGAAAAATTAGAATAAGAATTCCATTTACCTCACAAGGTGTTGGGGGGAATCAAATGAAACAATCTATGAAAAGCACTTTGCAAACCACTATATAAATGCCAGCCATTATTATTACTATTTGAATTCCTTAGAAAGGACTTTACCATGTAAATCTATGCTCCTGAGAGATAGGAACAATCATTCTGGAACTAGTACCGTAAAGGGAGATTTCTTCAAAAGGGTTCACCTTGAGGAAGGAAGAGGACTATCCCATAGACATTTAGCATGCCAGGCACCATGCTAAGTGCTGCTCTGAAGTTCTGAAAGAAATATAAGGAAGTAGAGGGTGAGGAAATCTGGACTTTCCCAAATATTTCCTTGAGTTACTGTAACAACAGTGCTGCCTGCAGCTGCTGTGGAGGTGTAAGACCAATAACACCAGCACACAGAAGGGCTGTTAACAAAGGTTCTTTGATCTGCTTTTCTAAGGAAAGCAACTTTAAGGGGTTAACAATCTTACTTTAATTAAACATACATATATCATTCATTTAGTTCAGGGGGAAAAGTCTGCACCCTAAATTTCAGAGCAAATACAAACAGATATTACAAGCATACATTATATAAACAGACCAAAATAATACAAATCAGCCTACAGGCTTCTAGCTGTCTGTCCAAGCAATACACAAATAGTTACTACAGAAAGAAGCACCAACATTTGGGTTTTTCAAAGCTAGAGGGGCTCTGTGATGGCTACCCAGAGTTTCATCTGGTCAAATCACACAACACTTTTCCAGTGAGTGAGAGCCCCAAACAAAATGCTAACCTCTAAGTATATACACATTTCTTCAGGTTCAGAGTACTTCACACCTCTCTCAAGGGTTCCACACCTCTCAGGACCTAACTAGCAAAAGGGTAGGGGCCTTCCTATAAACAAAGGCAAGACTCAATCAGAGGCACTTGATTGCCTTAGTGCTGAGAAGGACTCCAAAAGACAACAAAAAGTCCCACTTTGCTTGCCATTACAGTTACTCATATAGTATAAGTCTAAAGTGAATGGGGAGTAGTTTTTCAGTAATCATCCAAAGTGACTTTACCTGGGGAGGAAGGGGCTTTCTAATGGGCTACTTGAGTGTTTTACATTTTATTTGTTTGTAAACTTTTGTGAGTCCTTTACATTTAATGTGTTTTCCATGGTAGATAAAATAAAGCTGTCCCATACCCAATATCCCTATCTTACATTAAGTGTCTGTGAAGGAGTTAGAGGTTCTCTTACTGACATTTTGGTAAGCCTATGTATGAGCCATATTTAAAGCTTTATTTGGGGGAGATTCTTCGTGAACTCCAGGGGGAGGCAGTGAATCAAAGACTGACTCCTTAGGGTCAGACTCTCAGGAATGAAATTAGTGTAGAACGTAGAGTCCTTGGGAAAGGGTCTCAAGTCTCAGGGCATAAAGTATAGAGTTATCTGGGGAATCTTCTGTCAGAAGCCCCAGTGATTCTAACTCCGATGGTAAATATTAATGTTCTACGATTAAAAAACTTGCAGTTTAATCTCGAAATTAAGTTGTTATTGTTTCACCCTCCCCCCCCTCAAAGTCTGTGTAGGTCATGAACCCAAAGCTTTTACTTTGAAAAAATGAGACTATTCAGAGCAAGTCCAAGTCACCTGGATGAGCCAGCTCAGAATCCCAGCAGCTGACAGAATGCCCAGGTAGCAGCAATCACCCACTTAAAGCCTGGTCTAACAACTTCTCCGTAGTGCTTGTGCCTGCCATAGCAACCAGAGGCAAAAGCAAGATGATTGGTGCTGAGATATACAGTTCCATAAAAGCACAAAATGGGGACCTGAATCTCTGTTGCTCTCTAGGATGATGTCTTTGCCTTTGGTACGGCGGGCGGGCGGGCGGAGGGGGGAAGGAGAAGAGGGAGAGAAGCTTTTAGGGATAGAGCAGAAAAGTGGAATTATATCACTAATGATCCTGGCCCCCACCACCTAAATATCGAGTGTGTTACATTTCACCCCTCCCATAGGGTTCTAACTCTTAAGGTGGTCCAGGGTATCTAAGCTCCCTGCATATGACTCTGGCCCCCACCAAGAGTGTCTCCTCAAGCATACAGGGTGGTTCTCTTTATCTCAGTACTATTAAACCACAGACAATTAAATTACAAAGGAATATTTACTTCATAGGTATAATCAGAAATATAGAAACTTACTCCCCATTATGTGGGGTTGAATCCTCTTCTCTTCTTGTACTACCTCAGTCTTTAGGAAACAGATTAAGTATAGTTTAGCCCAGCTCCATAGTCCCATTTCCCAAGTCTAAGACTCCCTTCAGACTGGAGTCCCAGGCACTCTAGTTTCTCTGGGCTTCGCTACTTGGCTGGTTGACTCCAACATCCCACCAGGAATCCTGGCTCGAAAATGGTCACAATGCAAATTCAGGTCTAGATTCCCACTGGCACCTAAAACCGAGACAAGCAAATGAAATAGAACAGAAACAAGTACTCCCATGCCCATTTCTCAAGGGCAGGGGTAAAAGAGAGGAAGGTGGAAGGTATCCATCCCGTCTTCTGGTTTAGTTTATGGCACCCAAGCTGTAGGTGAACTGGTGTCTCATTTTGGGACCCTTTGTGCATTCTGGGTATTTTTAAAAAGGCTGGAGGAGAAAGTGAAGTGGTGACTGTGCTTGCCTCTCACTTGTCATAGCAAGAATTGGCTGCTAGCTCTGGTGGTTGTTGGCAAGAATCTGCTCTTTTTGAGATAGTTGTTCACCTGGGTATGCTAGAAAAATGCAACTCAATTCAATTCAATTAGCATTTAGGGAGCTAATACTATCTGCCAGATCCCTTGCTAGGCTCTGATAATATGAAGACAAAAATAAAAGCAGCCCCTGATGGAAAGGAACTTACAGGACCCTGAAACTTTCCAATCCTTAACACCATAACTCTGTTTGAGTCTATCCAATGGACATCTACATACTCAAAAGAAACAAAGAGAGTTGGGGGAGTGGGGATTTTGCTTTTGTGATCAACTGCAGTAACAAAAAGCCCTTAGTGAAATGCTCTACCTACTATAATATATGGTTCCTCTTTTCTGGGAGATTATAATCTAAGAGACAAAACCAACACTCACACATAAAAAATAATAAAGGAACAAGCATTAAATAAGTGTGTATGTATTAAGATATATACAAATATATATTTACCTGTATGTATAGTGGGAATGGGAGGGGTGATGATTCTGCATGAAAATGAAAATGTGAACTACTCTATGGAACAGGTAAGCATAAAGTTCTAGAACAGGGATTCTTAGACTAAGGTCCATGGACCTGCTATGAGTCCAAATGAGCTTGAATGGGCAAAAATTATATATTTGGCTTCGCTAATCTGTACCCCAAATTTAACATTCCCTCCAATTTATTTTATGGATTTAAAAATATTATTCTGAGAAAGGGTCCATAGGCATCATTTGGCTACCAAAGATGGTTATAAATGGTTAAGAATCCCAGCTTCAGAATAACAAGAGCAGAGGGATTGCTAGAACCATCTATGAGTTACCAAGCCTGTCCTTGACTTAGTTTTCTCTTAAGTAAAATTCAAGGAGCAAAAATTCTGTAGTACTGAGATCTAAATAAGGAATAGCTAAGCAATACAGTGGTGGTGAATCCAAATAGAAACTATACATAAAGAACCCTGCTGGCACATTTTGACGTAGAAAATATTAGCATTATCTGTATTTTATTGTATTTTTATTTTGCTAAATATTTCCCAATTACATTTTAATCTGGTTTGGGCTGCACATGAGAATGTTGTGGGCCATGTGCAGTCCCTGCAGAGAGTTTGACACCTCTGGCTTGAGGGATAGAGAGCTTTTCTCAATCGTGAAGACCTAGATTCAATGGAATCACTTTTCAGTGCCCCAGTCAACTCTCTAAAAAGATTAGAGAAGGTGCTGGGCTGCATTAGGAGAAGTTTTTGATTGGGAGCTCCCTGATGAAATCACCATAAATCAAATGAGCCAAATGAATAACCCGTTACTCTATAATGGCTGGGAGAGCTGAAGGTATTGGCAGGAGTTGTAGGACTGAATGTAGAGGAAATGTCTTTATTCTGTACCTATTTAAGGCAAACTGAAGAAATAAGAAGTATTGTGCTAACATAGAAGACTATAACCACCTAGTTATCGAGCCAGCATCCCAACAAAGCCCAACCTGAATGGGCTTATCATCATTATGTAACTCCCTGAAGAGACGAGGAAAAACCAGGTTAGGAAGGATGTTTTTCCCTTCTGTAGTAGGAAGGCCGAATTTATAATCTCAAATATAATCATGTATATGTTTGAATGGTTCGAAATCGTAAGGTATGAGAGATTCTCTAAGTAGAAAACAACAAAAAATTTATTTAGGCCCCACCGCAGCAGATCCGT
>CM053623.1:276219295-276249402 GCA_028646595.1 Phalanger gymnotis
ACTGCAGCTGTAGTTCTGTAGCTGCCCCACCTCCACTGCCTCTGGGGTGGTGGCTGAACCCCAAACTCTATCCCCTTGTTCCCAGCAGCTTTTCCCACTAACCTACTCTGTTGTCTTTGGTGTTTGTGGGTTGAGAAATCTGATAACTGCTGCAGCTCACTGATTCAGGGCGCTAGGGCATGCTCCACCCAGCTCCTGATCTGGTTGGTCTGGGCCACCCACGCTGGGCTCTGTTCTGCTCCCTTCTGCTCCCAGCTCCGTGCAGATTAGACCTTACCTAGAGAGTATCCAGGCTGTCCTGGACTACAGCCCTGCTTCCCTCTGCTACTTTGTGGGTTCTGTAGTTCTAGAGTTGGTTCAGAGCCATTTTTTATAGGTTTTTGGAGGGACCTGGCAGGGAACTCACGCTAGTCCCTGCTTTCCAGCTGCCATCTTAGCTCCAACCCCCTCCATAGCATCTTTAAAAGTCTTTTCCTTCACATTCATTCATTTGCTACTCGTAACAATTGAGTGAGGTAAATAGATTAGGTGCTATTCTTCCCACATTACAGATGGGGAAGTTGAGACTCAGAATTTTAAAAAACCTTCCCAAGACCACATAGTCAATGACAGAACTGCACACTGAAGCCCAAGTCAATTGATTCATGATCCATTGCTCTTTTGTGGAGACTCTTAACTTTTAGGGGGATTCAGCTGGGTGTCACCATAATGCATGGAGCAGCAGGTCTAGAGTCAGGAAGACTTGAATTCAAATCAAGCCTCAGAAACTCACTAGCTGTGCGAACCTGGGCAAGGCACTTAAACTCAGTTTCCTCATTTGTGAAAAAGAAGGATAATAAATAGCACCTATGATAATTATAAAGCGCTCACCACAGTACCTGGCACACAGTAAGCACTGTATAAATGTTAATAATTATTATTATTTATATTAAATTTTAGCTATTATTACAGATCCTTGTGGAAACATGCTGAAACTTACGGATTACTCAGAATAGTGTCATTAAATGAATAAAATAAAATACATAGGATTATAAAGGAAACAAATTTTATTAAAATATAGTTATCCAAATATTTTAAAATACACATGAACTCTAGGTCAACACTCTCTGCTATATCTCTTTTTCTTAAACTGAGAGAACAGAAGGAAAATTTTACATGTTGCTTTGAAAAAATCCAAGAGAAAAAAATGTTCTGTACATCTAATAATGCCTTGATAGATTTTTTATTTTACCACTGAACTTCAAAAAAAAAAAAAGATATTGGGTTAAACAACAGTCTTTCTTTCCCTATGGTACTCTATCTGCTACAGTAAATCTTAACAATTTCTTTTTCTTCCCTTCTAGTTATCTAAAAGAGCCAAGTTGGAAATCAGGACTCAAAACTGAGATGACAAATCTTCTCCTTAAGTTCATGAATTAGAATCTCTTGAAATTTACAAAATGTAGTATGCCAAAAAATAATTTTAGCTTTAGCCATGATGTCTCATTCTTGAACAGCAAATGAAGTGGTGGTAACAGGTGTAGGTGTTGGAGGGTGTAAGAACAGTGCCATATGCATAGTAGTCACTTAATAAAGGCTCATTAAATTGAATCAAAATGAAATGAATTGTCCCTGTGAGTCCTCCCCCACTTCCCATTGTCCTCTCGACACTAGTGCCAGGACCTGAAGATGAAGTATGATCAGTAATGCATGTGAAATACTTTGCAAGGCTGAAAACACTCTCTAAAGGCTAGTTCTTGTTTTTGAGAAACATTTAGTGGGGGTGAGAGGAGGGAAGATGCTTAGTGCAGTGTCAGGTACATAATAGGGTAGTATGGAGACAGGCAACATGGTGTACTGTATGGAGAACTAGCCTCACAATCAGGAATACCTCGCTTCAGTAACTGACACAGATTGTCCATGTGACCCTACCCATTGGCATTTAACTTCTTAATTTCTTATTCAGCTACCTAAGACTTTGAGTTATGAATTAATGCCAGTCTATGTTGGTAGAGGGAGCAGAAGGTCCCTATACCACTGAAATCCTGGGCCAAAACACCAAAAAGTAGCACAATAGAGAGCTAAAGTTAAAGTCAGAGAGCCCTGGGTTCAAATTCTTCCTTAGACACTTATTAGCTGTGCAACCCTGGACAAGTCAATAGACCTTTTAGAAGCCTGGTGAAGTGTGTGTGAGTGTGTGTGTGTGTGTGTGTGTGAGAGAGAGAGAGAGAGAGAGAGAGATTGTGTGTGATTGTGTGTGTGTGAGAGTGAGAGTGAGAGAATGAGTGTGTGTGTGTGTGTGAGAGAGAGAGAGAGGTTTCTTTTTTTTTCTTTTTATTTAGCATTTTATTTTTCCCCAGATACATGCAAAAACAATTTTTAACATTTGTTTTTAAAACTTTGAGTTCCAAATTCTCTCTCCTCCTCCTTTCCCATCCCCCCAACTCCTCATTGAGAAGGCAAGAATTCGATATAGGTAGGTTATACATGTATGGTCGTGCGAAACATGTTGAGAAAGAAAATATAAACCAAGAAGGAAAAAAAAAACCCTGAAGAAAAATAAAGTAAAAAAAAAGTATGTTTTTTTAAATTATTTATTTTTGGTTTTCAATATTCACTTTTATAAGATTTTGAGTTCTAAATTTTTCCCCCTCCCTCCACTCTGCCCTCCCCAAGACGGACTGCAACCTCATGTAGGCTATACAAGTACAATTATATTAGACATATTTCCGCATTACTCATGTTGTAAAAGAAGAATCAGAACAAAAGGGGAAAACCACGAGAAAGAAAAAGAGATAGAAAATAGGATGTTTCAATCTGCATTCAGACTCCATAGTTCTTTCTCTGGATGTGGATAGCATTTTCTATCGTGAGTCTTTTGGAATTATCTTAGATCATTACATTGCTGAGAAGGGCTAAGTCTATCAGAGTTGGTCATTATGCAGTGTTGCTATCACTGCATACAACAGTCTCCTGGTTCTGTTCACTTCACTGAGCAGCGTTTCATATAAGTCTAGGTTTTCCTGAAATCCTCATCATTTTTATGGAATAACAGTATTCCATTACATTCATATACCATAACTTGTTCAGCCATTCCCCAATTGATGGGCATCCCCTCAATTTCCCATTCAAAAAGTATGTTTCAAACTGTATCCTGACACCATCAGTTCTTTCTCTGGGGATAGATGGCATTTTTCATCATCACAAGTCCTCCAGAGTTGTCTTGGATCATTATATTGCTGAGCAGAGCTAAGTCATTCACCAGCTGATCATCCTACAATATTGATGTTACTTGGCACAAAGTACATTTCACTTTGTATCAGCTCATGTAAGTCTTTTCAGGTTTTTCTGAGAGTATTCTGCTCATCATTTCTTATAGCACAATAGCATTCCATTATAATTACATACTACAATTTATTCAGCCATTCCCCAATTGATGGGCATCCCCTCAATTTCCAATTCCTTGCCACCAAAAAGCAGCTGCTATAAATATTTTTGTATATATAGCTCGCTCCTTTTCCTTTTTTATCTCTTTTGGGATACAGACCTAGTAGTGGTATTGCTAGGTCAAAGAGTATCTATAGTTTTATAGCCCTTTGGGCATAGTTCCAAATTGTTCTCCAAAATGGCTGAATCAGTAGAACCTTGGTTCTTTCGTCTGTAAATGGTAGGTTTCATGCTTCATGCTGTGGTTGAGAGGACCAAGTGAGACAACATGTATTTTATTAACCTATTCCCTCTTCATCACCCAATTCAGTCATCATCACTACTTCCTAGCATTAAAACAGATAAATGAAAGGAAGTAATGGCAGAAGAAGAGGGGAGGACGGGTCAGAGTGACAGTCCTGGAGGGTTCTGTTGTTGTTCAGTCATTTCAGTTGTGTCTGACTCTCCGTGACCCAATTTAGGGTTTTCTTTGCAAAGTTTGTTGAGTGGTTTGCCATTTCCTTCTCTAGCTCATTTTACAGATGAGGCAAGTGCTACAAAATAAGTGAGCCAAGATGGGTTAAAGGTTTCAAAAGCAGTATTGCTACGGTATTCCATCTCACCCCTGTTAGCACCTCTTTTCTTCTCTATCAAGCCCAGCTCTTGAAACAATGTAAAACTAAACACACAGCTATCTGGAATCATGAACGTTATTTCTGCACTAATCAATTATATTCCATTGTACTAAATATCAAATTTTGCCACAACTTCTTCCTGATTGTCCCACGTACATTCATAGACTATTAAGCCTGGAAGGGTCCCTCTCTCTCTCTTTCTCCATGTTGCATCTCTGTCCTTCATATAATGCTTTGGGCCACTGCTATGGTGATACTCTGAAATGTACAAAGTTCAAACTGGTTCATGAACTGTCTTCTCTAGGCCTAGAGAAAGTTAGTACATCACCTAATTATCTAGCAAAAGAGTGAAATGTCTGAACTGCCCACTCATTGATCCATCGGCCTTGTAGACATGTAGATTCTTGTACATGTGTGGCACAACACAAACAGTAGTCCTTCAGTTCCAAATTGCAAATCCTTTCATCTATTTGTGAAAAAAAATAGACTTTGGGGGCTTTAGGTACTACAATGCATTTTTTAAAAATTTATTTATAAAATTGCTATTTTCTCACATGGTGATCAGCAAGTCTGTCTCCAGTGGCAGTTGCCAATTGCAACAGTCCCCCACGTGATCCAAAAGTCCAAATTTCAAGGCCAGAATGAGAAAGGCAACCAACCAATGGATACCAACACGCTCCCATATTCTACTGTATTTGGGGCAGTACGATTTCCTTGTGCCTCACAAATTCTTTTTCCCTATGAAGGACCTTCCAGAGCCCTCACATTCTGGCAATGCTGCCTGGGCATTGGATTGGCCATGGTGATACTAAGTAATAAACAGTGCATTTGAAACTTGACACAGGTAGTGGGTCATAGGATCAAGATGAGAAGCATCATGGCACAGAGGATAGAGTGTTGTTCTCAAAGCCAGGAAGACTTCAAGTCCCACCCCTGACACATACTGTAACCCTGGGCAAGTCACACAACACATCAATGCTCTAAGTGACCCTCTAAGATTGTAAATTGCAGAGAAGGAGCTGACCTGCTTTGGTAGAAGAAGTTTCTTCTCCTGCAATTTCCCTCAACCGAAGAAATCAGAGGCCTGTGCCCTTTCCCATTGTCTCATGGGGGCAGATCTGGAAGAGACTTTAGAAGACATCAATCCCAACCATGACAATAGAATGTTAATTCCTTGAGGACATGGATTATTTTTGCCTTTCTTTATCTCTGTAGCATTTAGCACAGTGCTTGACACATAAATGAGTACTTAATAAAAGCTTAATGATTGATTTATTCATTGATCCAGCCCCCTGAATTTACAGATGAGAAAACTGAGGCCAAGGTTGGTAAAGTGTCTTATCCGAGGTCACACAGAGATGGCATTGAAGTCTAGGCCCTGGGATTCTCAATCCACCTTTCTTTCTTCTATACTATAATGCCTGCCTCCTTCTTCTAAGAGGGCTTATAAAGGAATTCAAAACTTCAGGAGGAGGAAAGGAATACCAGTTGTCTGGGAGAAGAAAACAAGCAACAAACAGCTCTGCTAAACCAGGGGATCAAGTGTGAACTATGTCACAGGCGTTTACTGTTGTTGTTTTATTTTTTGACCTTGCACCACACCACCCCTTTGTATTTCCTCCGTCAAACAAGCACCATAATAAACACACCCGGAGATTCAGTGCACGTGCCATGCCTAAGATATATGCCCGATATCCTGGGGTGGAGAAATGTTCCCTCTCAGCAAGGGCCCAGCATGATTAATAGAAAAGCAGGTGGAAGCCCGCCTCTGCAGCAACTCTGAAGGTGCATTCAGGAGGAGCCTTGTCACAGAAACGCCTGTTATCCTCATAGATAGAGAGCAGCCATTCTCGGGGGCGGGAGGTGGCGGGGAGGGACTGGCTGGTGGAGGAACAGAGGCATCTTTTAGATGGAATTATGAAACTGCAGCAACATTAGCATCCACTGCAGCAGAAAGTCAGTCCCTCTGAGCTATGCTCACTTGGAATAAAGAAGCCAGGGACAAGATATCACACAAGGGGTAGGACTGGGGGTCGGCGGGGCGGGGGAAGATTAATTCTAATCTGAATCAGTTTCCATTA
This sequence comes from Phalanger gymnotis, assembly GCA_028646595.1. Classification (NCBI taxonomy): domain Eukaryota; kingdom Metazoa; phylum Chordata; class Mammalia; order Diprotodontia; family Phalangeridae; genus Phalanger; species Phalanger gymnotis. The sequence goes on from CM053623.1 coordinate 276,225,417, forward strand.
TTAGCCTCATTTATTTCCTTTCCCTTGGTGCATTCATTCTGAGTGGCTTTGTGGGAATCAAGCTTGAATGCAATTTCAGGAAGATGTTTATAGATGCCTCCTTGAAGGGCTAGAACACAGGTTAAACATCTGCCAGCATCAGCTAAATATGCCAGGGGGAGAGAGGGAGGAAGGAGGGATGTTAAACTATTTGAAGAAAATCTTTAGAACCTTCTGGCCCGGGAGAGAAGGAGAGAATCAAAAGAACACTACTATTCTCAAAGAATCAGAGGCTGGAAAAAAAAATCACCATCATCTACTGTAAGTGGATCTATGACAAGACAACTAAACCATACTCTGGCAATGGCTACTCAAATATTTATTAAGCACCTACTGTGTGCCAGGCACAGGCGAATCACCAGCTGAATGCCAAAGATACAAATATTAAAAAGAAAGATAGTTCCTGCCCTCAAGGAGCTTAGAATGTAAACAAGTAGCAGCTGTTGTTCAAATGCAGGGCACTCTAATGACACGGAACCTGATCTTATGAAAGAGTGGATTTGCCACATTAAGCAAAGGGCTCTCCAACAAAGAAAGGCCATGTTCTGTGTCTCAAAATGAATATCATAGGTTCACGGAATGTTAGAGTTTAAAGGAAGGGACCTAAGAGTTGTCTCATTCAGAGATGTGATACACATGGCTCATGTGCCCTCCTTGAGTCCAGCTTATTCAGATTAAAGTGGAATTGTGGAATATTTAACAAAATAAATAAAAATACAAAACGTAGGGACAATGTTAATATGTGGTTTTCTAAGCCAATGTGCAGCCTGCAGGGATTCTTACACAATTTGGAGGCTCTGTCTCTATCAAAGTTCAGCCCTTCCGATCTAGACCAACCCATTCATTTTGTAGATGAGGAAATGAAGGCCTAAAGACCTGAAGTGACCAAAATCATACAAACTACTTAGTGTCAAAACCAAACAGGGCTATAACTGTGAAATCTAGAACTTAGAACATTTTGTACTTATAATGTATATATTTGTTTAAATATGCCTATATCTCTATTGTGGTATCCCCTGACAGACCATAAACTCCCTGAATACAGGATTTTTGTATTAGTGTCCACAAGACATCTAGAATAGAGCACTGGTCCTGGAGTCAGGAGGACCTGAGTTCAAGTCCAGCATCAGACACTTACTAGCAAGTCACTTAACTCTAGGTTTGCCTCAATTTCCTCAACTGTAAAACGAGCTGAATAAGGAAATGGCAAAACACTCCAGTATCTCTGCCAAGAAAACCCCAAATAGGTTCACAAAGAGTCAGACAAGGCTAAAATGACACAATGACAACAATGTCCACAACACCTAGCACAATGCTCGATACATGTTGTTATTCAGTTGTTCAGATATGTTTGACATTACATGGTCCCATGGATGAAGTCCATGGGATTTCCTTGATAAAGATACTGGAGTGGTTTGTCATTTCCTTCACCAGCACATTTTATAGATGAGGAAACTGAGGCAAACAGAGTTAAGTGACTTTCCCAGGGTCTGCCACTAGTGAGTGTCTGAGGCCAGATTTGAACTCAGATCTTCCTGACTCCAGTTCTGGTGCTCTATCCACTGTACCATCTAGTTGCCCTCAATACATAGTATATGCTTAATAAATGCTTTCTGAATGATTGATTGATAGGGAGGGTGGGTGGGTGGGTAGTGAAACTCACCTGGGGTGCTAGAAGGACTCAAGATTTTAAAGTGGTGGCTTCCACATAGTAGGATGCAGACAGGCTGAGAAAGGGGCAGCCCATTCCCAGAGTCTTTCCTATGCCTATACAACACTTCCATTAAAGCCCAATACCTCTAGCACAGGGAAGAAGCAGAAAAGGAAGGGCAATAAGTTGGGAAGGGCAGAAATGGGAGAAGATATAGAATAGTCAACATCCTTGAATTTGGAATGTTGCAAGTACATGCAGCACACATAGTAAAGGGTCACTGGGTCCTGAAAGAGTTGTATGCTGTCATTTGTGTGAGTAAATTCAGTTGCACTACAAATGGAGGGAGTATTAGCATAAGACCATGAGGAAAGAAGAATGTAGACCAGAGCTCCACCACGGGCAGAACTGGGATACTCTAAATTTCAGTACTCTAGGGTGGAGCCCATTACACCTCTCTAGATATGATTCTAGAACCGAAACTGGAACCCAGGAGTCCTGACTCCTTCATTTATAGCTCTGAAAATAAAAATAGAACTGAAGTGTGATTTTTCCAACTAGTTTGAAACTTCCCTTGACTTAGGGAGATTTAAAGGTGCTGAGCTAAATTCATGGGTCTGAGTTATGATGGTGTGATTTCTAGAGGGAGTTGGGTAGTATAGTGGCTAGAGTATTGATCTGGAGGAAGGAAGACCTGGGTTCAAATATGAACTCAGACATTAGCTCTGTGACCTGGATAAGTTACTTAACCTCTATCTGCCTCAAATTCATGAGGGTAATGACAATACTATTTCCCAGGGCTGTTGTGAAGATCAAATAAGATAATATTTGTAAAGTGCTTGGCACATAAAAGGCATTTAATAAATGCCTGGTTCCTTCCCCTTAGAGACTTGATGTTACATTCTTTGTGTGTCCCACAAAATATCTTTAGAATAGTGGAGTTGGGGCAGCTAGGTGGTGCAGTAGACAGAGCACTGGCCCTGGAGTCAGGAGGACTGGAGTTCAATCTGTCCTCAGACACTTGACACTTCCTAGCTGTGTCACTGGGCAAGTCACTTAACCCCAACTGCCTCACCAAAATAAATAAATAAACAAATAAATAAATAGAATAGTGGATTCAACAGGAATCTACAAAAACTTTGTCTTTTGATATATTTAGAATAATAGTAGGTAAAATTCTACTTTTTAAGTGTCCTAGTAATGAAATCTTCAATCTTTGATTAAAAACAATTCTTGGGTGAGAAATATGGACCAAATTCTCCATAAGCAAAATTGCAGGCAAAGCCTCCTTCTATCCTGAATAAATATTCATTATTCATTTATTTTGTTCAAAGCACTGTCTGCACAACTGAGCTGTGAGAGCAAGAGGGCATCAGTGACAATAAACAGCCCAACAACGACAGCATCAGACCTCTTCACTACTCTTTACATAGTTTATTAAAACACAGAAAGCTCAGCCTTTGGGGCTGGTTTTCCCAAATTTTATTCTAAATATAGAAAGAAGCATGTTGACAGAAGGGAGAAGAAAAGACCCAGTTTGTGACCTCAATGTAGCTTTGGGGAACCTGATGTCCTGGGCTGGGTCTGATTTGGGCTACTACTCTGGTAGTTTAGGTTTGACACTGGATCAAAATGAGATATTAGTTGGTCACTCAAAAAGTAAATAAAGAAGTTTACTTATCCCTAACAAGATAAGGGCATTTGAGAAGCATAGGCATTGGGGATGTCTCAAGTTGACTCAGTTGAGTGAAGATCTTTTGCCTGAGTTGCTCATCCTTGTCAGAGTTCACCAGCCAAGCAGAGTGCCCAGATGTAGGCTGTTTTGTACATAGGCATGAGGAAGTTACATCAACGGTTTGAGTCTATAGTCAACCAAGTCTTCAGGAAGGTCTCAGTGCCTTTTAAAGAAAAAAAAATAGCCTAACTTGCTGGAGAGGAGAGGTTAAGATATTGCTCATATAATACTTATCTACATTGGTTTTCTTTGTAAATTTGTGTTTATGTTTCTCTGTATTGAGTGTTTGCTTGGGGAAATTCTCATGACTTGAGCTAAACTAAAAGATGCTTAAGATCTTAGGCATAGAGTACACCAAAGGGCTGGACAGTAATGATAGTGTCATAAGGCAAGTGACACCCACATCCTTAACAAACCTTCTAAGCTCTTCCTTCTTCTTTTGAGTTTTCTGGTTTCATGAACCATAGAACTCTGAGAGGGATGGTCATGGTCAGTCATGCCTGAATTGTAGCTACAACATGATATAGCAAATGAAATAGAATAATCCAGAGTATGACTGTGATGATTTGGAAGGAATACAGCAAAGGTCATCATTTTCATCATCTCCACTAAGCCCATTTTAGTCTTAGACTTTCATAACGACCCGGAGAATAATGAGATTAATCTTTTTACCCCAGTTACATTCACCTTTTTGGCAGTTTTTCCCAGGATTATTTGAAAGGGTTTCAAGCTTATCACCCAGGGGTATAATAGGAGTTTAAGTATTTCAGAACATAACTCAGATAAGACTTTAACCTGTTCCCAAGAGGTAGAAAGAAAAAAAAGCAGCTCAAAAGGTAGACTTATAACATCTAAGGCTGCCTTAATCTAACTGATTGGGTTTAACCAGCTGGCTTCTGAATCTCAAAAAACCTGAGACACCTGGAGGTTATGAACACTTCAGAGCTGAGGTCCTAACAGCTGCAACTGTAATTTATTTCAAAAATGTAGTTCAGCTGAAAACCAATAGATACCAGCAAAAAGGGGAAGTAGCTCAACACATTCTCAGTAAAGTGTGGACATGCCCAACAGAGAAGAATGTGATGGGAATGCCAGAGGGCACTGAGATCTCACTTAAAGTGTACATATGAGTAATCATTATTATTATTATGAGGCAATCAAGGAAGACTTCATGGAAGAGGTAGAATTTGAACAGGGTATTGATGCATGGGCAAGATTTTGATAGGTAGATATAAAAAAGGAAAGGGCATTTTGGCAGAGAATGGCATAAGCTAAGGTAACATTCAATAGGAAATGATAAAACAAAAAAGGTATGTTGGGACAAACTTATAGAGGTCCTTCAATGCCAAGCTAAGGTGTATGGAGTTTATTTGGTATGTAGAAAAGAGCTAATGATGAAAAAAATTAAATACCCATGTTGTCTACATTTAGGCGACATGGCATAGTGGATAAAAGGCTAAGCTTGGAGTCAGAAAGCCTTGGGTTTAAATTCTGCCTCTGACACAGACTAGCTGTGTGACTGAGGGTAAGTCACTTAACACTGCAGTATGCCAGGCAATGCTAATCTAAAGCCATAAGCAACAGACAAATTCCCATGTGTGTGTGTGGTGGGAGTGGGAGTCAGGGGAGGGTGGGAGTTCAGCACAGGAAGTCCTCTAGGCAGATTTAATCATAGGCATGGGTTTTTTTTTTTCTATAGAAGTCTACCTTGCTCCTTAGACCTTCATCATATAAGATAATGTTTATATTTTTAATTTCCTTTTTAAGGATTTTTTTTGTTTGTCTCCTGAACTAGGTTGTAAGTTTCTTGAGGGCAGAGCTATGGCTCAGTTCTGCATTTTTCCCATAGTATCTAGCCACATCCCCCCCCCCCCCATCATTGCCTTATTGTGGCAGAAGGGCTTGCATAGCTAATTGAAACTGAGCTATGCCACGGAGGGTTACTTAAGACCGACAGGTCTTGGGGAGAGTTGTGACAAAATGTGATCCACTGGAGAAGGAAATGGCAAACTACTCCAGTATTTTTGAAAAAAACAAAACAAAACAAAAACCGACAACAACAACAACAAAAAACATGGACACTACTAAAATGATAAAAAAAAAAAAAGATGACATCAGAATACAAGCCCTTCAGGTCAGAAAGTGTCTAATATGTTACTGGGGAAAGGTGGAGGACAACTAGAAGTAGCTCCAGTACTAATGAAGCTGCTGGGCTAGGGGCAAAAGGAAATTCAGCTGCAGATGCACCTGGTGATGAAAGGAGACTCTGATCAATATTCCATAGGAACCCAGAATGTAGGATCTATGAACCAAGCTAAGCTGGGTAGAGTCAAACAGGAGATGGAAAGATTCAACATGGACATCTTGGGTGTCAGTAAACTTAAATGGATAGGATGAATTTAATCTAGATGATCACTACATATACTACTGGGGACAAGAATCTCTTGGAAGAAATGGAATTGCCCTCATAGTCAATGAAAGGATGAGAAAAGCAGTCCTGGGGTATAATCTGAAAAATGACCAAATGATAACTATCTGAATCCAAGGTAAACTGTTCAACATCACAGTAATGCAAGTCTATGTTGCCAAAGAGACCAAAGTGGATCAGTTCTATGGAGACCTACAACATCTTCTAGAAATCGCATCAAAAAAGATGTCACATTCATCACAGGGAATTGGAATACTAAAGTAAGAAATGAAAAGATATTTGGAATAAGAGATAAATTTGTTCTTGGAGTACAAAATGAAGCAGAGACTAATCAAGTTTTGTAAAGATAATTTGCTAGTCTTAACAAAGACATTTTCAACAACCCAGCAAGTGACTGCACAAATGGGCATTACCAGATGGTCAAAATCAAAATCAAAATCAAAATTGATTATATACATTGCAACCAAAGCTGGAGAAGTTCTATTACAATCAGTTAAAACAAGATCTGGAGCTGACTGTGGCTCAGATCATGACCTTCTTATTGCAAAATTCAGACCTAAATTGAAGAAAGGAGAATAAAATTGAAGGAGAATTAAATTGAACAAAAGAAGTCTGCTGGTTTATCAGACCATACAGGTATGACCTAAATAACCTCCCTTGGGAACATAAAGTGGAAGTGATAAATAGATTTAAGGAAGACCTGAAGAACTATGGACAGAGTTTTGCAATATCATACAGGAGGCAGAAACAAAAAAAAAACATTCCAGAGAAAAAGAAGAATAAGAATAAATAGCTGTCTGATGACGCTTTGCAAATAGCTGAGGAAAGAAGGAAAGGAACAGGAAAAGGAGAAAGGAAAGATATATCCAGCTGTATGTAGGATTCCAGAGAAGAGCAAGAAGAAGTAAAGAATTTTTTCTTAAAGAAGAAATGCAAATAAATAGAAGAAAATAATGGAATGGGAAAGATGAAAGATCTCTTCAAGAAAATTAAAGATATCAAGGGAACATTCCAAGAAAAAATGGGCATGATAAAAGACAAAAATGGCAGATTTAACAGAGGCAGAAGAGATCAAGAAGAAATGGCAAGAACATACAAAAGAACTGTACAAGAAAGATCTTAATATCACCAATAACCATGACGCTGTGGTTACTGATCTAGAGCCAGACTGTCTGGAGAATGAAGCCAAGTGGATCTTAGGAAGCATTGCTAAAAATAAGGCTAATGGAGGTGACAAAATTCCAGCTGAACTATTTAAAATCCTAAAAGATGACGTTGTTAAAGGACTGTATTCCATGTGCCAGCAAATTTGGAAAATATAACAGTGGCCACTGGATTAGAAAAAATCAGTTTATGTTCTGATCCTAAAGAAGGGCAATGCCAAGAAATGTTCCAATTACTGAACAACTGGATTCATTTCACATGCCAGCAAGGTTAGGCTTAAGATTATGCAAGCTAGCCTTCAGCAATAAGTGAACCAAGAATTACCAGAAAGGCAGGCTGGTTTTTGAAGAGGCAGAGGACTTAGAGACCAAATTGCCAAAATTCATTGGATTACAGAGAAAGCAAGGGAATTCCAAAAAAAAACTCCATTTCTTCTTCATTTATTACACTAAAACTTTTGACTGTGTGATCACAACAAACTGTGGCAAGTTCTCAGTAAGATTAGAGCACCAGATCCTTATTTGTCTCCTGAGGAACCTGTATGTGGGCGAAGAAGAAACAGTTAGAACCAAAGCATGGTTCAACTGATTGGTTTAAGATTGGAAAATGGGTAAGACAAGGCTGTATATTGTCACCTTATTTAACTTACATTCCAAGTACATCAAGTGAAATGGCAGGCTGGATGAATCAAAAGCTGGAATTAAGACTACCAAGCAAAATATTAACAATCTCAGACCCGCATATGATACCACTCTAAAGGCAGACAGTGAGGAGGAATTAAGAAGCCTCTTGATGAGAGTAAAAAAGGAGAGTATAAAAGCTGGCTTGCAACTTAACATAAAAACCCCCCTAAGATCACAAGATTCCTGGTGCATGGATGGAGAAGAAATGAAAACAGTGTCATATTATATATATTCTTGGCCTCAAAGATCACTGCAAATGGTGACTTCAGCCATGAAATTAAAAGACACTTTCTCTTTGGAAGGAAAGCTAAGGCAAAGCTGGACAGCATACTAAAAAGCAGAGACATCACCTTGCTGACAAAGTCATAATATAGTCAAAGCTCTGTTTTTTCTAGTAGTGATGTATGACTGTAAGAGTTGGAATGTAAGGAAAACTGTATTGATGCTTTCAAATTGTGGTGCTAGAGAGGAGTTTTGAGAGTCCCTTGGACAGGAAGGAGATCAAATCAGTCCATGTTTAAAGAAATTAATTCAGGGTTTTCATTGGAAGGTCAAATACTGAAGCTGAAGCTTAAATACCTTGGCCACATGATGAGAAGATGGGACTCACTAGAAAAGACCGTAATGTTGGGAAAGATTGTCATTGAAACACTGAACATGAACTTGGACAGACTTCAAGAGATAGTGGAGGATAGAACGAACTGGTATGCTCTGGTCCATGGGAACATGAAGAATTGGACAAGACTGAACAACTGAACAACAAAAATCTAGCCAAGTGCCTAACACAAAGAATGTGTTTAATAAACATCTGGTGTTTGATTGTCTAATCAAGATTAAAAAAAACCTGCTAACTTTCCTTACTTAAACTTATTAGTTTTTAACTCTTTAATTTGGAAAATTATTTACCATTTTAAAAAATAGATAAATTCTTCTAAGAATACAAGAGACATAAATGCAAATTATAGCTTGATTATGTTCAGCAGGGAATTAATTCATCATGAAGAGGCAGTCTGCTAGTCCCACAAATCTAAATAAGCAGCATCAGTAGAAGTCTCTTCTCACATGAGCAGTGAGTGCCAAGGATTTCATCAGGAATAATGGCTTCATTCAGGGAACAGGGAACTCACAATAATTCATTTTTCAACAGCCTTGAAGTCAAAGGGAGCCCAAAGGATTTGTGGACACATTTGCAAAACAGACAATTATCAAGCATTCTGGAAGCAAAATAGATGGATAGTTAGGTTTTGTTATATAAATAAATTTAAATTCTACCTCATCAAGGCAGATTGAAATAGAAACATGGAAGGCAAAGCATTTTTTAAGTACAAGAATGAATTCACAAGTCCTAGAAGAAATATAACTGCAATACTCAGCTAAAAGTATACTTGAAACCCATAAATCCCTTTATGTATTAATTTATCATTAATTTCCTATCCATCACTATTTATGTTTATCTCTATCCATTCATAATCTATCACTGATCACCAATTTGTCGCCTATTTCTATCCATCCATCTATCTATCTATCTGTCTGTCTGTCTATTTATATCATGAAGCCACTTCAGACATATTTGCCTTCTTTGCTGTTATTAGATCTCTACAGGACTAAAGAAAATCAGCAATCAGTTTTTTAAAGCAGTATTCTACTTCATTTATGGCAGAGGTGAATGAGGAAATCAAGGAAAACTTCATGGAAGAAGTAGCATTTGGATAGAATTTGATAGGTGGATACAAAAATGGAAAGGACATTTTTGACACAAAGAATGACAAAAGTTAAGGCACTGTTGGTAGGGAGAGCTAAAACAAGACGCGTAAGTTGAGTCAAAGTTGTGGTAAACCTTAGATTATGAACTATCCAGAAAAGTACCCTGAACAGATGAGATCTTCAAAGAATCAATTAGAGAGTTTTACTTCATGAAGAAGTCACAGAGAATGAGGCAGTAGGAGGTTACCTGGTATAATTAGATTAGCACTGAATTTTGAGTTAGAAATAAGTAGAAAGGAAATGTTAGAGAGATATTGGATCCAGGTTCAAACCCAATCTTTGATCATTTCCAGGTAACCTTAGACAAGCCATGTACCCTCACTTTGCTTCAGTTTCCTGATCTGGAAAATGTGAAGGATTGAACTATATGGCCTTTTAGGTCTCTTCCAGCTCTTTATCTATGATTATATGACACTGGTTTCAGTCTTTTCAGCATCACTTTGACATTGAGCATGAAAATTAACCTCTTGGAGCCTCGGTCTCCTTATTAGACATTTAGATGGCACAATGAAGAGAGTCCTGATCTGGAGTCAAAGTATACTTAAGCCACATAAACCTCCCTGCACCTTGCCAAGAAAAGTCCATACAGTCCAAGCTGTGGTTTTTCCAGTAGTGATGTACAGCTGCGAGAGCTGGACTCTAAGGAAAGCTGAGCCAGGCAGAATCTTCACTTTTATTTTGTGGTGTTAGATAAGAATTTTGAGAGTCCCTTGGTCAGCAAGGAGATCAAACCAGTAAATGCTTAAATAAATTAATTCAGGGTATTCATTGGAAGGTCAAATACTGAAGCTGAAGCTTAAATACCTTGGCCACACAATGAGGAAGACAGGACTCACTGGAAGAGACCCTGATGTTGGGAAAGATTGAAGGCAAAAGGAAAAGTGGACAGCAAAGGATGAAATGGGTAGATGGTGTCATGGAAAAATGAACATGAACTTAGACAGACTTTGAGAGATAATGGAACATAGAAGGGCCTGATGTGCCCTTCTGTTCATGAGTTAGACAAGACTGAATGACTAAATAATTAAAAAAGGGCCTCAGTTTCTTCATCTATTAAATGGGGATAGCACCTACCTCAAGTTTGTTGCAAGGATAAAATTATATACTGTTTTTAAAGTTCTTTGTAAATTTTAAAGAACTATAAAAATATGCCAGGTATGTTACTGTTATTGCTGCTAGGAGTAATAATGGTTAAAAAAAAAGGATAATAATATCTGACCTGCCTTCATAGGGTTGCTGCGATTATCTAAAGAGATAATGTGGAACAAAATTCTTTGAAAAACTGTAAAACATTATACACATGTCAGCTAATACTGGGTTTTGGTGGGTTTTTTTTTTGTTTCTTCATGTTAGTCATAGACTGACCTCCAAGAGAAGCAGTTTATCTTATTTGATAAGAAAATAGCGTTTCCATATTTCATAGTCCCCTGGTCAAAGCTGACATGGTAGCAAGATAAGCTTCTGCATAAAAGACAATGACTACTTATATCTCCTGTCCAGCTTAACAGAAGACTTACTTCTGCTGCTTGGACAGGGTAGAACAAAGATAAAATGTGAAAAAAAAACCCTAATTAGCAGACAATTCTTTTTTTTTATGGTTTTAGGTCTCAATCTCCTAAGACAATATAATAGCAGTATGTAATATATATGTATATATATTAGCAGTATGTAATACATATGTGCATCTATATACTATATAGTCATATAATTTATAATGGCAAACTGCTCCATCCTGTTTTAAGTAAATGCATACTTGTGAGTCTCATGAGCAGGAAATAAATAGCTATCTCATACCTGATTTATATGTACATTGAATGCCTTTCCTAAGGATCTTTTGTGGGGGAAGGGGATGATACACATAAGTGAAATGTAAACTTTAAAGGATTTTCCCTCAGGTTCTGGAGTACAAGACATAAAAATTTAAAGTGTGAGAAAAAGAATCTGACTCTTCTTTGAAGTAGACAGACTTCCAAATTATTGAACTTGGTCTGAGTGTATGTGGGTCCAGAGCTAAGAGCTCTCTTACTGTAGAGGGAGTGAGTTCCCTTACCTAACTAGGGCCACCCAGCTGTGGATATTATAAGAGTGGGCATAAACCCTGAATAGACTTTGCTGGTTATTTATACACTATAAAGACAGGAAATGTAATTAGGAAGACAGGAACAAAGCTTTCCTCCTGGGCATAGACTTGTCTTTGCCTATAACTCACTTATTTACATAAAAGATAGAAGAAATAATTTTATAATTAAGTGATGGATTCCATACCCTCATGATTTATTAGAAGGATAGTCTTTAGAATAGAGGCCTATTGGGTACAGGATAATCTTTCAGTTAACGTGGAAAAAAATAGTCATTTTAGTTTTAGGTCTTCAACAAAGAGACCTAAACCTGGGTTACTGGGAATTGAAGGGATTAAGCCACTAGCATGTTCGTTAAGAGGGGCACCTAGATATCACAGTGGATAGAGTACTAGACCTGGAGCCAGGAAGACTTGAGTTCAAATCTGGCCTCAAACACTTAATAGCTATGTGATTGGCAAGTCACTGAACCCTATTTACCTCAGTTTCTTCATCTGTAAAATGAGCTGGAGAAAGAAATGGAAAATCACTTTAGTACTTTTACCAAGAAAATCTCAAATAGGGTCACAAAGAGTCAGACATGACTGAAAATGACTGAACAATGAAATGTTAGTTAACAGGGCCCTGCTTTTTGAACTGGCCATCCGAAGTAATGAATCTCCTTCTGGAGATGAAAAGCCTAGTGTTGCTCTATTCTAAACGGAACAAAGATGGTATTACCCAGAGAAACAAAGTCAGGAAGGTTTTTCCCCCTAAAATTATAACTGAATATAAAGGCTGCTGCTCTGAAAGAGCTGTGAAAAGTCTCATGGTTTTAATCTAGAAGCCTGGCAGATCCCACACTTCTCATGAGAAGATAGCACATAACTCTTATTGAAACCAGAAGCTGGGAGGTGAAAGAAACTATATAGCAATGTGTCCAACACATATATCTATGCCAGGTAGAGGCCAGCAAAGATGATATGCCCACTAGTACAACATCTGGCAGACACCACATATCTAGTGGAGTAGTTTCTAGTAGAAATATGTCTGGAAAAAAATCAACAGGGAGCAGGTGCATTAGGAATAACATAATACAGCCAGAAACATTTGTGAATCTATGCAGCACCAGAGGTATAAGTTCACCTTCCACACATGTGCACTGGTCATATGTGTTCCCTTCTGTGCATTGTGCCCTAGACAGATTTTTAGAGGTAATTGGGGTTAAGTGACTGGCCCAGGGTCACACAGCTAATAAATGTCTGAGGACAGATTTGAACTCAGGTCCTCCTGACTCCAGACTTGGTGCTCTATCTACTGAGCCACCCAGCTACCTCCACTTTTTTTTTGAGAAAAGCCAACATAAAGCTTTTTATTTCAATAATACAACTTGAAACTCATATGTAGTGGAAGGAGAGTAGGTGGTGGCAGTTTGGTAGCAGTTTTTCTTACCAAATCACTACACAGGCCAGCCAAAGTGGGGTGTTAGTGGGAGAGAAAGAAGGTGGGGGGTGGGAAGCATCAGAAGCAGAGGAGCTGAGCATCAAAAATAGGAGATGTTGGAACTGTGATGACCAGCATCAGTTTTGTTTTTGTAGAGAACAAGCAATGATTCCCTGTGGCAATGAGTGGGCTTTTGTTGCATTGCATGTAATAATAAGAGTTAGCATTTATATTCCTCTGTGCTAAATACTTTACAATTGTTATTTCATGTGATCTTTACAATAACCTGGGGAGATTGGTGCCATTATTATCCTTGTTTTCATAGTTAAGGAAACTTGAGGCAAATAGAGGTTAAAGGACTTGCTTGGGGTCACATAGCTACTAAGTTTCTGGGGCAGCACTTGAACTCGGATCTTCCTGACTCAAGTCCCAGCACTCTTTCACTGAGCCATCCAGCTGCTCTTCTGCATATGTGCCTTCCCACAAGTAATTCCCTATGTGTGCCTACTTTTCCCACTCGTGATATTATATAATAGTATTTAGCTGTCTTTGATGATGTCAAGTTGCCTGATCCAGATGAACCCCATCTGCAGGTCCTGAAAGAATTGGCAGATGTCATTGTTGCAACACTATCAGTTATATCTGAAATACTATGGAAAATGGGAAAGATACCACAAGATGGAAAAGGGCAAATGTCATCCCAATTAAAAAAAAAAGGCCAGTGAGCTTGACTCTAATTCCTGGGAATATTCTAGAAAAGATCATTGATATGAGATGATAAATACCTACAAAGCAAAGTGATGATTTCAGAGACCATATGAGTCCACTAAAATAGGTTATGCCTGACTAATCTCATTTTTTTTTTATTATGGGATTGCTAAACTAGTAGATGAGGGAAATGTCATGGATAGAGTTTACTTAGATTTTTTAAAGCTTTTGATAAAGTATCTCACATTCTTCTTATAGAGAATATGAAGAGATATGGTTTAGACAATGATACAACTAGATGGATTCAGAGCTGGTTGGACGGTCAGCCGCAATGAGTAATGGTCAACATGACAAGAGGTCTAATCAATCACAGTTGATCCTTTTACAACATTGCTGTTACTCTGCACACAATACATTTCACTTTGTATCAGCTCATGTAAGTCTTTTCAGGATTTTTTCAGAACATTCTGCTCATCATTTCTAATAGCACTACAGTATTCCATCATAATCACATTCAACAATTTATACAGCAATTCTCCAATTGATGGCCATCCCCTTAATTTCCAATTCTTTGCCACCAGGAAAGAGCAGCTATAGAAATTTTTGTACATATAGGTCCTTTTTGTTTTGTTTTTTTTTTTCTCCTTTGGGATACAGACCTACTACATGTATTGCTAGGTCAAAGGATATATACATGGTTTTATAGCCCTTTGGGCATAGCTCCAAATTGCTCTATAGAATGATTGAATCAGTTCACAACTCCACCAATAGTTCATTAATGTCTCATTTTACCCCACTCCCTCCAATATTTGTCATTTTCTTTTTCTGTCCCATTAGCCAATATAATAGGTATGAGGTAGTACCTCAGAAGTGGTTTAATTTCTCCAATCAACAATGAGTTAGAGCATTTTTCACATGGCTATAGACAGCTTTGATTACTTCATCTGAAAACTTCATATCTTTTGATCACTCATCATTTATGGAATGACTCCTATTTTTATAAATTTGAGTCAGTTCTCTGTGTGTTTGAGAAATGAGGCCTAAGGATCTGAAATGATCTTGATAAGCTAGGACAATTTATTATTGTTGTCTTTCAGTCTTTCAGTCAAATCTAATTCTTTGTGAGCTGATTTGGGGTTTTCTTGGCAAAGATACTGGAGTCATTTGCCATTTCCTTCTCCAGCTTATTTTACAGATGAGGAAACTGAAGCAAAGACGGCTCGGTGACTTGCCCAGGGTCACACAGCAAGTAAGTGTCTGAGGCCAGATTTGAACTCAGGAAGATGAGTCTTTCTGATTCCAAGCCCACTGTGCTATCTACTGTGCCACCAAGCTGCCCAATTAGCAGAATCTAATAAGATGAGATTCAATAAGTATCAGGGTATATTATTTCACTTCAATTCAAACAATCAGCATCACAAGATGCTGACAGTATGGATAGATAGCAGTCTTTCTAAAAACAATTTGAGGAGTTTTGTGTACTGCTTAATGTGGCTTAATAGTGTAATTGGCAAGCTAAAAGGTAATGAGGTCTCACCCTGCATTAAAAGGGGATAGAGCTTCTAGGAATAGCAGGTGATAGTCCCGCTGTACTCTCCTCTCATCAGACCCCATCTAGAGTACTATCTTGTGTTTTGGGAATTACGGTTTAAGAAAAGCAACAAACTGCAGAGTGTCCACAGAAAAGTGTGAAAGAAAAAAAAACATTAATATTGTACTCTATGATGTAGGCACAAGACTACTATAAAAATTTGTTTTTTATTTATTTGTGATTATTCTACATTCAAACAGTATTTTTCTTGAGAAACAAAAGTCCAAATTGAAAGAGTCCTCTCTTGACCTTGGACATGTCTTTAACACTAGACATTTAGAAGTAATACCTACATGATTCTTGAACAAGGAAATCTCACAATATGATACAATATAATTCCAAAAATCAAGGTAAGGTAAAAGTGAGAAATTTTATTAACAAAATCAGAATAATCACTTAATCTTAAAGAATCTTTCTCCTACAATCATCACTCTGTAACTGCTCCCCTCAAAGACTCCCTATCCCTACCCTTTCAGAGCACTGGAGAAGAGGTCACTACTCTTAGGTAGGTCAATCTACCTAACTCCTAGGCCTTGTCAGGTCCCCATCCTAATGACTTCAAGGGATGAGTCCTCCCTGGTGTCTTCGGAAGTAGGGAGCAGGACATTGTTTAGGAACTGGTAGGGAAAAGGTTGATAAGGGTTAGTTAGATGAATCTATTCTAGGCGAGAATACCTTTAAAATGCTTTCTTAATATGTCTAAAAGAGGGAGAAAGGAGGAGGTGGGGCTTTAGTCTGTTTCTACAAGGGCCATAAGGATCTTGAGTGGCCTTGAAGTGAGGACTGATTGAAGGAACTGGGAATGTTTAGGGAAAAGAAGACTCTGGGGATACCATGATAGTTGTATGCAAGAATTTGAAAGGTTCTTTTGTGGAAAAGGGATCAGAGGTGTCCTGTTTGGCCCGAGAATGAAGAACTAGAAGCAAACGGTCGAAGTTTCAAAGAGACTATGTCAATTAGAACTGTCCGAAAGTTATTGGGGCTTCCTCCAGAAGTGGTAGTTCCTCTCTCCTTGTAGGTCTTCAAGTGGAGGTTGGATCATGCACAGTAAAGTGTGTGATAGTAGGGATCTTTTTCATGTGTAGGCTAAACTAGATGGCTACTGAAGTCCCACCTTGGATTCTTTGATTCTATGATTCTGAATAATTGTGAGAGAATATACCCCCTGGTTTATGGGAGAAACATTTTATTGCTGCTTTATTTCCATGATAATTTAATTAACAGCCTTTTCATTAAACTGCTTTTGTCCCCTGGCTGTGAGCTATGTTTTGGAATAGATGCAAACTCATAGGAGTGACTGGAATCTGAGGGAATCTGATCTGGAGGACTAATGGGGATAGTTGGGGCTGCCCCCATATGCTATATTTATTTCAAACACTTGTAAGAAATGGCAAAGACTGAAATATAGGAACTCTGACAATTATGAAGAAAATCGAAATGTGAATTCGTTGTTTGTTCGTTTCAGTCACGTCTGACTCTTCGTGACCCCATTTGGGGTTTTCTTGGCAAAGATACTGGAGTGGTTTGCCATTTCCTTCTCCAACTCATTTTACAGATGAAACAACTGAGGCAAAGAGGGTTAAATAACTTTCCCAGGGTCACACAACTAGTAAGTATATGAGGCTAGATTTGAATTCAAATCCTCCTGACTCCAGGGCCGGAGCTCTATCCACTGTGCCACCCAGCTGCCATTTGTAATGTATTTAAAGTTTTGAAATATTTCTGGTCATCTCTTGTTCTTTCCATAAGATATTTGCAAATAGCCTTCTTTTCTGTGCACCTAAATGAAATGAGTTGTTTATACAAATTGAAGCCCAATTGTACTGTATTCTTTTTCTCTACATTACTGATTTGTGTTCTGAGTCAGGCATGTAAAATTAAATAGAACAACTCGGTTGTGCCTGTCTTACTCAGGCCTAACTTACTAATGCCTGGAATTGGCCATGTCAGCTCAATTGCTAATGGGATGGCTGCCCTTGAAACATTTCACGTCATTTCTGTTGCTCTTGGGACAAGGATAGGAGCTGCCTGTCAAAAATTGGATCAAAGAGATTGCAAATAGCTTTTTAGCTTTTTGCCATAAAATTCACATCCACATTTGTGGAACAGGGTGGGTTATTGACAGTTTAAAGATACAGTATTTTAAACTGGCCAAAAGAAAATTAAGAAAAAAAAGAGCAGAAATAAAAGCTGTCAAGGACAGAGACTGTTGATGTTATGACAATTAATTTACCATTATCTTTTTGCACAATTAATCTTTTTAGAAATCTAATTGATGCTACCTCACCATGGTATGATTGCCATGGGGGAAAGTCCTTGAGAGGACCATGTAATGGTATATTTTCTGTTTTGTGGAAAGCTAATAAAAATATTTAAATGTACTCAGTTTCCAAAGTGTTAAATGTTGATACGGTCTTTGCAACCTGACAATATTAATTTCTCTGCAACTCCAAGGAATCATTTTCTCTTGGCTCCTGAGGGACCTTGAGTGGCATGCACTTTTGCCAAAGTCATAACTCTTAAAACTAGGTAATGCTTCCTCTTCAGTTTTTTGCAGATGCATTTTCTAATAATTATATTATTATAGTGTAAGACAACCTCCTCTGAACCAAAATGAGCTCTGTGAGGCATATACATAGCATTCATCTCTGTCTTTAATCCTTTTTCTGGATGGTTTTACTGGGAGCCTTATATTCTACCAAAGAACTTAAATTTGGCCAGGTATGAAAATTCTAATCACAGTGATAAATATTAACATTATGTTTCTTCTGAAATGTTAACAACAAGAACATTAGGAGCATTAGCTGTTTTTAGCAACATTATTCAGAAGATCTTATGCCTTCCCTCACAAAAGTAACACATATTTAACAGCAGACTCTCAAAGGAACCAATGTACTCAGTAAGGAGGAACAGTGGGTAAATCCATGAATTCTGCTTTCTTTTGTACTTTTAAGGCTAATTATTTAATAGCACCTTCTACCTTGATAAGACATGAATTCACCAGCTATCCCTCATGCCTGAAATTCTCCATCCCTTAGCTTCCTTGGTTTCCTCCAAATCTCACGTAAAATCCCACCTTCTTTTTAAAAAAAATATTTATTTATCATTTTCAACATTCACTTTTATAAGATTTTGAGTTCTAATTTTTTACCCCTCCTCCTCCTCCCTCTTCCTCCCCCAGGAGGAATTCAATCTGATACAGGCCGTACATGTACAGTCATATAGAACATATTTCCACATTAGTCACGTTATGAAAGAAGAATCAAAACAAAAGGGAAAAGCCACAAGGAAAAAAAATGACAAAAAATTAATAAGCTTTAATCTACATTCAAACTCCATAGTTCTCTCTCTGCATGTGGATAGCACTTCCTATCATGAGTCTTTTGGAATTGTCTTAGATCACTGCATTGCTGAGAAGACTTAAGTCTATCAAAGTTGGTCATCGCACAATGTTGCTATTACTGTATACAACGTTCTCCTAGTTCCATTCACTTCACTCAGCATCAGTTCATGTAATTCTTTCCAGATTTGTTTTTTTTAATCTACCTACTCATCATTTCTTGTGGAACAATAGTATTCCATCACATTCATATACCACAACTTTTCAGCCATTCCCCGGTTGATGGGAACCCCCTCAATTTCCAATTCTTGGCCATCATAAAAGGAACTGCTATAAATATTTTTGTACATGTGGGTCCTTTTTCTTTTTTTATGATCTCTTTGGGATACAGACCTAGAAGTACATTTCTATATCAAAGGGTATGCATAGTTTTATAGCCTTTTGGGAATAGTTCAAAATTGCTCTCTAGAATGGTTGGATTAGTTCACAACTTCACCAACAATGCATTGGTGTCTCCATTTTCCCACATCTTCTCCAACATTTATCATCTTTCTGTTTTGCTATGTAAGTGAATCTGATAGGTATGTTGTGATACCTCAGAGTTATTTTAATTTGCATTTTTCCAATAATGATTTAGAGCATTTTTTCATATGACTATAGAAAGCTTTAATTTCATCATCAGAAAACTACTTGTTCATATCCTTTGGCCATTTATCAATAGGGGAATGACTTGTATTCTTATAAATTTGACTAGTTCTCTGCATATTTTAGAAATGAGGCCTTTATCAGAGACACTGGCTATAAAAATTGTTCCCCAACTTTATGCTTCCCTTCTTATCCTGGTTGCATTGGCTTTGTTTGTGCAAAACCTTTTTAATTTAATGTAATCAAAATTCTCCATTTTGCATACCATAATGTTCTTTATGTGGTCATAAATTCTTCCATTCTTCATAGATCTTACAGGTTAACTCTTCCTTGCTCTCCTAATTTGTTTATAGAATCACCCTTTATCTCTAAATTGTGTACCCATTTTGACCTGATCTTGGTATATCATATAAAATGTTGGTCTATGACTAGTTTCTGCCATACCTTAAAATCCCACTCTCTGCACAAAGCCTTTCCCTGGCCACCTTAATATGGGTGCTTCCTCTCTGTGATCTCCAATTTATCCTATATAGATCTTGTTTGAATGTACTTGTTGGCATGTTTTCTCCCCGATTAGGTTGTACATTTTTTTTTTTTTTACCTTCTTTGTTTCCCTACAGCTTAGTAAAGATTCTGGCTCATAGTAGGAACTTAATACATCCTTGCTGACTTGAAAGAATTAACTTGCTATGTGACCTTGGGAAAGTCACAACCACATTATGTTTCAGTTCAATTTTATATTCCATGCCTTTGTACTGGTGAGCTTTACTGGTGCCTACAATGTACTCTTTTCATCTCCTCCTTTCAGAGGGAGTTCTTAACTAACTTGGATCTGTGGACAGATTTCAGGGGGTCTGTGAACATGACTGGGAAAATACAGCTTTATTTTCATATAATTTGTTTCCTTTTTAATCCTATGCATTTTTCCCTACACATTTAAGAACATTATACTGGGAAGGGACCCATAGGTTTCACTAGATGACTAAAGGAGTCTATGACACAAAGCTTAAACTCAAGTGTCATTTTCTACATGAAGACTTTCCTAATCCCACAGCTGCTAGCACCTCCCAACAGACCAGATTACTTTTTTGTATATCTATCCATCATTCATCCAACTATTTTTTATGTATTCACATGTCTACTTTTCTCCACTGATCGAAATCAGTTTCACATCCTTACACCCAGTAGGTTTTTCAGAAATGTTTGCTAATTAATACTACCGCTTGTCTTAAGTGAATATTATAATTGTTGAGAGAATAAATTGAAATACCATTTATGTCAATACTTAGAAAAATTATAAAGTACTATAGAGATTTGAAGTATAATTATTTTCTTCTAAAATTAATTCCCATATATCATAGGCCTCTGCTCTTACTGAGTTTTAGACTTTTTGAATCTATTCTTACAGGACTTTGCCACTGTTTTGTCTTCATATAATTAGAGATCTACACTAGATCAAAACTCAGGAGCCATCTAGTCTAATCTCTCCATTTTACAGATGGGGAAATTGAGGTCTACAAAGACTTAAGGTACTTGCTCAAGGTAACACATGAAGCAGGTAAAAATCAGAGGCAGAATTGAACCCACGTTCATTATTTTACTGTGCTATGAGGCATTGTTTCTAGAGTATTGGCCTTGGACTGAGGAAGATACAAATTCTAGTCTGCCTTTAATACTGTGTGACCATAGATAAGCCATTTAACTTCTTGGTGCTAGGGATATTCATGTTATGGAACATGCAACACATGAGCCATATATAAGCTTTGCATTAGAAAATTTACTGGGATCTTGCTCTGAGGTGAAGAGAAAGAGATACAGATGGAAAGACAGTCACGTGTAGAGAAAGAGACGGAGAAAGAAAGACACAAACAGAGAATAGCAGGTCTTTTCCTAGGACCTCCTGTCAAATGACCGAAATCTAAGGAATTACTCTCCAGGAGGATCTTAAGACATCTGGTTTGAATTATTTCCCTACACTCAGCAATAGGATGATCTAATGGTGGTGTCTGTTTCCTTTGAGTGGTAACATTATTGTATAGATTGCTTCCTGTTGGGCAGCAGGCACCCGGATCTAGAACTCTGGAACTTTCTACAGACAAAGTTACCACCAGATTTTGGAAAGTCCCTATCACAGAATCAGTGGTTGCTGGACATTGCTCAGGGGAGAAACACAAAAGCAAAAGACTGGTGACTCAGGCTTGCCCTAACAAGATGTATTTGCCTACCATATGCCTATGGACACTGGAAAAGGAGAGCAGAGAAGTCCTTTCCCAACCCCCAGTTCCTCTTAGAATCCACAGCCAGTCACTCTTCCTGAATTACTTACCAATAATCTTCAACACAGCTTCCCAGTCACGAGAACCACTGATAAGGAATTGCTGTGTCATTTAGTGAGAAATATCCTTTAGCCAGGGCCCAAAGCACACGGCCCACAGAAAGGAACCACCGTACATATACAGCTCCGTGAGAACTGCTTTAAACTAGGAAATCAGCAAATCACCATCTCACTCCTAAGGGATTGCAAGAGTCTAGGTGTCTAAGAAGGTATCGGTAATAATGAACTTATCATGATAGCCTTATGAAATCTCTATGAGTGTGATCTATACATTTCAAGGGTATCCTTGATGAAAATATATAAAGAAAATAAGTAGACTTTTGCAAATGACTTTCCTTTTATATTTTAAAACATTTATTTTGAACATTTTTTTCTTTTTAAATTTTGAGTTACACATCCTCTCCCTCCTTCTCTCCTATTCCTAACTCACTGAGAAGGCAAGCAAAATGATATCAATTAATTATACATGCAAAATAATGTGAAACAAATTTACATATTAGCTATATTACAAAAAAGCAAAAAAAAATAAAGCAAGAAAATTAGACCAATTTGTATTCAGAGTTCCTCAGATCTCTTCAGGTGGATAGCATTTTTTAAATTATTATCGAGTTATTTGGAATTGTTCTAGATCATTGTATTAATCAGAGTAGCCAAGTCTTTCACAGTTGATTATCATTAGAAAATGTAATTATCACTACAACATAACAACATAGTTACTGTGTACTATGTTCCCTCAGTTCATCTCACTTCACTTTGTATCAATTCATGATGATCTTGACATGTTCTGTTGTTTGTTTTCAGAAACTATCCCTCTTGTCACTTCTTGAAGTATGATAGTAGTTCATCACAAGCATTTGCCACAATTTGTTCAGCCATTTGCCAATTGATGAAAATCTCCTCAATTTCCTATTCTTTGCCACCTCAAAAAGAGCTGCTATAAATATTTAAGTGCTTTTCCTTTTGCTTTTGTCTCTGAGATACAGATCTACTAGTGATATTGCTGAGTCAAATGGTATGTACAGTTTTATAGTCATTTGGGCATAATTCCAAATTGTTCTCCGGAATGTTAGACTGGTTCACAACCCCACCAACATTTTATTAGTATACCTATTTTCCCTCATCCCCTCCAGCATTTTTCATTTCTAATATGTGTGAGGTGGTGCCTCAGAGTTGTTTTGACTTGCATTTCTCTAATCGATAGTGATTTCAAGCACTTTTTATATGACTATAGATAACTTTAATTTTTTCTTCTACAGAAAACTTCCTATTCATATCCCTTGACCATTTATCAATTGGAGAATGACTCTTACTTTTATAAATTTGACTCAGTTCCCTATAAGTTTGAGAAATGAGTCATTTATCAGAGGAATTTACTGTAAAAGTTTTTGATATGGGGGGCAGAGCCAAGATGGCAGCTGGAAAGCAGGGACATGCCTAAAGCTCTTCCCCAGGACACTCCAAACACCTATAAAAAACAGCTCTGAACAAATTCTAGAAATGCAGAACCCCCAAAATAGCAGAGGGAAACAGGGCTCCAGTCCAGGACAGGTCACTGGGTAAGGTCTATCAAATGGAGCTGGGAGCGGAACGGAGCAGAGCCCAGCATGGGTTGCACCAGGACCAATCACACCAGGAGCCAGGCAGGACAAGCCCTAGTGCCCTGAATCAATGAGCTGTGGCAGTTACCAGACTTCTCAACCAACAAACACCAAAGACAACAGAGAAGGTTAGTGGGAAAAAAAACTGTGGGGACAGAGTGAAAGGAGTTTGCAGTTTGGCCACCTCCGGTGGGCAGTGGAGGTGGTGCAGCTACAAAACTACAGCTACAGTTGCTTCTGGCCCCAGGCCCACCTGGTGGGTGGAATTAAGTGGCAGAGCAGAGCAGGAGTGCAGAGCCTGCTCAGATCTGAGTTGCAGTCCGGGTTGGCAGTTCTTAGGGGAAGAGGAGCACTGGTGTGGCAGAGTTTGCTGTGTAGAAAAAGCTCTGAAAACAACAGCGCAGCCCCTCAAGCTTGGGACAAAGTATTCTATACTCTACAAGCAGTCATACCACGACAAAAACTCAGGGGTCAAGTAGTTGGCTGGGAACATGGCCAGGCAGCAAAAATGGACTCAGATTCAGACTCAGACTTTGGACTATTTCTTTGGTGACAAAGAAGACCAAAACATGCAGCCACAAGAAGTCAACAAAGTCAAAGAGCCTACATCAAAAGCCTCCAAGAAAAACATGAACTGGTCTCAGGTCATGGAAGAACTCAAAAAGGATTTGGAAAAGCAAGTAAGAGAAATAGAGGAAAAATTGGGAAGAGAAATGAGAAGGATGCAAGAAAACCATGAAAAATAAGTCAATGACTTGCTAAAAGGAGACCCAAAAAATACTGAAGAAAATAACACCTTAAAAAA
>CM053623.1:276249902-276266778 GCA_028646595.1 Phalanger gymnotis
GCTTCCCTCTGCCACTATGTGGGTTCTGCAGTTCTAGAATTGGTTCAGAGCCATTTTTTATAGGTTTTTGGAGGGACTTGGTGGGGAGCTCACGCCAGTTACTGCTTTCCAGTCGCCATCTTGGCTCCGCCCCCCCAGTCTAATAATTCTTAAATTATTTCTACTTGATCTGTTTTTCAGATCAGTTGTTTTTTCAATATTTCACATTTTCTTCTATTTTTTTTCATTCTTTTGACTTTGTATTGTTGTTTCTTGATGTCTCAGGTAGTTATTAAGTTTCCACTAGGCCAATTCTAATTTTTAAGGAATAATTTCCTTTAGTTAAATTTTGTACCTCCTTTTTCATTTGGCCTATTCTTCTTTTAAAGGATTTCTTTTCTTCAATGAGTTTTTGTGCCTCTTTACCATTATACCAATTCTGTTTTTTAAGGTGTTATTTTCTTCAGTGTTTTTGTGCCTTTTGTCAAGCTGTTAATTCTCTTTTAATTTTTTTTACATCACACATTTCTAGTTCCAATTTTTCCTGTACCACCTTATTTATTTTTTTAAAAATTCTTCCAGGAATTATTTTTGGGCTTGGATCCTATTGACATTATTATTTTATCTGTAGCTGTTTTCAGATTGTAATCTTCTGAGTTGTGTCTTGGTCATCCCTTTCACTGTAGTAGCTTTCTATGATCATTATTTTTCTTTTTGGTCATTTGTTCATTTTTTTCAGCCTATTGCTTGACTTTGAACTTAGGGTTAATTTGGATTTTGCTCACCTGGGGATGGGTTGGCACTTTCCCAGGCTTCAGACTTTTCATGCTGCTGCTAGTTCTGGAGGTCTGCAAATTTTCTGTTCTTCTAAGTTTGTGTGATCCAGGGAAAGGTATGGTTACTCCTCTCTTAGTCTTCACTCTGGTCCAGGAAGGGCTCTTGGTCCCTTACAGCCACAAGTGGTAGTTCTTCTTTTGACCCTAGAACTAGGATGAGGTCCCTTTGCTCTCATGTAGCCAACAAGCATTGTTATGTCTTTCTGCCTTGGAACTGTAAGCAGGGCCCCTGTTCCCTTGTAACAAATTACAAATGCTCCTCTCCACCATGGAATTATGACTCAGAATTGCTATGGTCAATAGAGTTATCAGTTTCAGGTGTACCTAGTGCCAGCAAAGGGTCCCCTGTAATCTCTTTCTGACCCGGTGTCCAACCCTCTTACCATCTCTGGGCTCCTGAAACTATTGTTCTTGCCCCTCTGTAGGTTACTTGCAAGGCCTGGAGCTGGTGCTGCCACAATGTACACTCTGAGCTAGTCCCTATCCCAGTGATCTCTCATAAGTTGTCCTTCGCTTGAAGAGTGACTTTTTGTTGCCACTGCTGCTCCAAAATTTGATTTGAGGATTTATTTTAAAATTGTTTGGAGGGGAATATTGGGAGAATTCATCTGGGTTTCTACCTGTGCTCAGCCATCTTGGTTCTACCTCCCTCCATGCAAATAAATTTCTATAGCAGACAACATTTTTATAGTTAATCAATTCAACAATATCAAGAACAGAAGATCCCACAGTAATATATATTTTTATGTATATTGTACATATGTGTGTATACCTATAAACATATACATTAACACATATACATACATACACATACATATACATACGTCATATACTTCTTAGAACCACACAGATCATCTCTAGCATATTTTTGAAAGGATATAGATGTGAGTTGCACAGTTGCACAGCATAAAAGGAAATACATAGATTCCAACCTGCATCACTGGAGAGAATATTTACCTCAAGGAGTTTTGAATTTTGATAGTTCCTGCCTTGTACTAAAATTATTATAGGATAAAATAATAATTATTATAGTGCCATATATTTATGACTAAAAAGGACTTTAAAGGCAATACATTCCCATTCCTTCATGTTACAAATGAACAAAATGTGGCAGAGAGTGACTAAGTTATTCACATAGATAGTAAGTTTCAGAGGAGAGATTTGAACCCAAGTCTTCTTCCTTTCAAATCCAGGGCCCTATCCATTATACCTCAAGAGTGCAAGCTCCTTAATAGAAGAGATAACATTTTGTAATTTTGAGTCTCCCATAACCCCTTTCCCACAGGACCTTCACTAAAAGACCCCTCCCCCATCAAAACTTGTCCAATATATGAAAGAATGAAAGGGAAAGAAAGGGTGAGATTGTGAAGTTCCATTATTCAAAGGAATAATTTGAAAATCACAAGCTGACATATACATGACATGCATAGCTCATAGACACGCATACCAATACAAAAAGTATCCCTTTACTTACACTCTAAAAGCTACACCTCAGTCCAAGAAAGATTTTTGTTTTGAAGGTTTTGGTTTAATTAGAGAGTTCTTTTTGGATCTCTAAAATCCAACCCAAGGA
The DNA here is from genome assembly GCA_028646595.1 of Phalanger gymnotis. NCBI lineage: Eukaryota > Metazoa > Chordata > Mammalia > Diprotodontia > Phalangeridae > Phalanger > Phalanger gymnotis. The sequence continues at coordinate 276,252,291 of CM053623.1, forward strand.
AGGGAAAAAAATATTTCCACATCGGATACATATCTTATATAATGAGTCATACCAAGAAACATGGTACCTTATTGATGAGAAATAGCAAATTGAATTATTTGGGCAATAATGATCTAGAGTGCTAAACTCCAGCAAATTTCAATAAAATGAAACAAACATTTGGGGTATCACTTCTTAAAACTGGATAATGGGGAGTGATGACAGATGGCCTCAATTCCCTGCTTCCCCCAATTAATTTCTTTAGGAAATCCAGCATGTGAAATTTAAATCCAGAAAATATATCATTGTGACTTTAAAAAAAAAAAGACTAGAAAGCTATTTCTATCCATTATTGTCATCATATAGATGGCTGTAAGAGGGTCATTCTAAAAGCATTTCATGAGAAACATAGGCCTGAGAAACTGAAATCAGGCTTATTCTAACAGCTTTTTCTGCCATGATGCTCATGCTAGGAAGGTTATAAGAATAAATGAATGAGTCTGTGTATCAAAACTGATTTTTATTTTACTTAACATTTTATTTTTCCCAATTACATGTTAAAAAATTTTTAAACATTTCTTAAAGTTTTGAATTCCAAGTTCTATCCTTCCTTCCTTTCCTGCCTCTCTGAGATGCTAAACAATCCAATATAAGTTATACATGTTCAATCATGTAAAATACTTCCATATAATCATTTTATACAAGAAGACTCACTTTTTTAAATGAAAGAAAGCAAAAAATAGCATGCTTTAGTCTGTATTAAGACAGTATCAGTTCTTTTCCTGGAGGTGGATAGCATGCCCATCGTGAGTCTTTTGGAACTGTCTTGAATCATTGCATTACTGAGAATAGCTAAGCCATTCACAATTCTTCATTATACAATATTGCTATTACTCTATACAATGTTCTCCTGATTCTACTCACTTCACTTTGCATCAGTTCATGTAAGTCTTTGCAGGTATTTTTGAAATCATCCTGCTTGTCATTTCTTGTAGCACAACAATATTACCACAGCTTGTTTAGCCATCTCCCAATTGGTAGGCATCCCCTTGATTTCTAATTCTTAGCCACTGCAAAAACAGTTTCTATAAATATTTTTGTATAAATAGGTCCTACTCCCCCCCCCACATTTTTTTAAAAAAAACCTCTTTGGGATACAGATCTAGCAGTATATTGCTGTATCAAAGGGTATGCATAGTTACAATTCCAAATTCCTCTCCAGAAAGATTGAATCAGTTCCCAAATCCACCAACAATGCTCTAGGGTCCCAGTTTTCTCACATACCCTCCAATATTTTTCGTTTTTGTTTTCTGTCATATTAACCAGTCTGATAGATGTGAGGTGGTATCTCAGAGTTGTAAAACTCACTTTGAAAAGTATTTACTATGTGACAAACAACCACTTTTAAAAGTTCTGGGAGTACAAATAGAAAAAAAGCAAGACAGCTCCTGCTGTCAAAGAGCTCACACTCTAATTAGGGGAAATAATATATAAAGAGACTTTGACCTTCTCTGCTCTGAGATATGAGTCAATAGCTTTAGTTAAAGAATAAGGATTATAACTGTAAAAGTAAAAATAAGTTTTTAAAAACATTTCTAATCCTTTCTTTCCAATGTTGTTGCTTTTAAATTTGGCTCTTCTCCTTCTGCCCAATTTTATTCACCAGGAGATATTGCTCCCAGCAATTTCTTACTCTCACCTATTCTCCAAGGATGGACACAGAAATGCCCAGAAGCAAGGGCATCTATGAGCAAGTTTCAGAGACATGGGTGTGTATTCCTCTTTATTGTTGCCCCATTCCTTTTCACCCTGGTGGACTCCATGGCCATTCCGACTATAGGCCTCAGACAATATGGCACCTTTGCTCCTGGTTTCCATGAGTAATGTCTTCCTGGTTCCCTTACATCTTCCAGCTGACATTAGTCTCTATTGCTGACTAGTTAGCACATGGTCTATAATAGCAATTTAGATCTGAAGATCTTTCCCACCCATTAATAGGCCATGTGATCTGTTACATCACAGGAAGCCTAAGTCACATGTGGTGGGAAGAGCTTCCTGACAAGAAAAGGAGGTTATGTCACAGGAAATGCAGAGATGGAGAGAGAGGGAGCTGTTATGGCTTCTGATGGCTGCTAATGACCATTGTGATAGAGCAGAACAGACTGACTTAGCATTACTGTGAGTTTGTTTTTGGGAAGACCCCAGCAGGAGGTGAGAGAGTTTTTGGGATGGTAAGGCTCCATGTTGTGATATTATGTGCTGAATGCTTTACTGCTATGATAGATTGTGTAGATGGCTTATGAGATATGGTTCTCTGGTGTCTGAATAAGTGATTTATGTCTTTTATCTTCTATGTGGAGTCTCATATACTTTGTGATACAGAACTACACAGGCATTTTGATGATTATCATCTACATTGTTATTATTGCCTTACTGATAAATGGTCCTCCTCATTCTCAGTGTTTGTTCTCTCATAAATTAAACCATTGATGCCATAACAATTGTCCAGGGTTTTCTACTAAAGACATCTTTTTAGAGTATCATCATATTTCTTGGTCTTTATCTGAACTCTAATTTTCATCTTCTGGAAAATGATGTATGGTAGTTTGGAGTAAATGGATTCTGGGGTCTCTTCCTGTTCTATATCTTTTAAAAAAATTTTTTTATTATTTAGTTTACAACACTCAGTTCCACAAGTTTTTGAGTTCCAAATTTTCTGCCTCTCCCTCCTCTCCCCTCTCACCCCGCCAAGATGGCATGGAATCTGATTATGTTCTACATATACCTTTGCATTAAATTTATTTATACAATAGTCAAGTTGTAAGGAAGAATTTTGACCAATAGAATGAATTATGAGAAAGAAGAAATAAAACCAAAAAGAAGAGAAAAAAAAGAGAGGGGACAAATAGTTTGCCTTGATCTGCATTCAGACTCCATAATTCTTTCTCTAGTTGTAGGTAGTTCTTTCCATCATGAGTCCTTTGGAGCTGTCTTTGAAATTTGTATTGCTGAGAAGAGCCAAGTCTATGAAAGTTAGTCATCATAGAAGCAATATGTCTGTGGTTGTGTACAATGTTCTCCTGGTTCTGCTCCTCTCACTCAGCATCACATCATGTAGGTCTTTCCAGGTTATTATGAAGTCATATCTTCCCCATTTCTTATAGCACAATAGTATTCCATTATATTCATATACCACAACTTGTTCAGCCATTCCCTAATTGATGGGCATCCCCTTAATTTCCAATTCTTTGATACCACAAAAAGAGCTGCTATAAATATTTTTGTATATATAGGTCCCTTTCCCACTTGTGTGATCTCTTTGGGATACAGCCCTAAAAGAGGTATTGCTGGGTCAAAAGGTTTGCACATTTTATAGCCCTTTGGGCATAGTTCCAGATTGCTCTCCAGAGTGGCTGGATCCATTCACAACTATGTAACAGTGTTCCAATTTTCCCACATCCTTTCCAGCATCTATCATTTTCCTGTTTTGTCATGTTAGCCAATATGACGGGAGAGATGTGGTACCTAAGAGTTGTTTTGATTTGCATTTTTCTAATAAATAGTGATTTAGAGCATTTTTTCATATGCCTATAGATATCTTTAATTTCTGCCTCTGAAAACTTCTTGTTCACATAATTTGACCATTTCTAATTGGAGAATGACTTGTATTCTTATAAATTTGGCTCAGTTCCCTGTATATTTTAGAGATGAGGTTTTTACCAGAGACACTGGTTATAAAGATTTTCTCCCCAAATTTCTGCTTCACTCCTAATCTTTGTTGTATTGGCTTTGTTTATACAAAACTTTTCAATTTAACATAATCAAAATTATCCATTTTGCATTTTGTAATGCTCTCTATCTCTTGTTGGGTCATGAATTCATGAATTCTTCCTGTTACCACAAATCTGATAGGCAAAGTATTCCTTGCTCTCCCAAATTGCTTATTTCAACCTTTATGCCTAAATCATGTATGCTTTTTGACTTTATTTTGGTATACAGTGTAAAATATTGGTCAATGCCCAGTTTCTGCCATACTGTTTCCCAATTTTCCCAGCAGTTTTTGTGAAATAGTGGATTCTTCACCCAGAAACTAGATTCTTTGGGTTTATCAAAGAGTAGATTGTTATAGTCGTGGACTACTGCACCTTGTGTACTTAACCTATTCCACTGATCCACCACTCTGTTTCTTAGCCAGTAGCAAATAGCTTTGATGACTGCTGCATTATAGAACAGTTTAATATCTGGTATTCCCTAGCATTTCTTTTCATTAATTCCCTTGACATTCTGAACCTTTCATTCTTCCAGATGAATTTTATTATTTTATCAAGCTCTGTAAAATAATTTTTCAGTAGTTTGATTGGCATGGTACCGAATAAGTAAATTAACTTAAGTAAAATTGTAATTTCTATTATATTAGCTCAGCCTAACCGTGAGCAACTGATGTTTTTCCATTTATTTAGATCTGACTTGATTTGTGTGAAAAGTGTTTCATAATTATGTTCATAGGCCCTGGGTTTGTCTTGGCAGGTAGACTTCCAAATATTTTATAGAATCTACAGTAACTTTAAGCGGAATTTCTCTTTCTTTCGCTTGCTGTTGTGCTTTGTTAGTAATATATAGGAATGACAAGGATTTTTGTGGGCTTATTTTATGTCCTGCAACTTTGCTAAGGTTTTTTTTTTTAATTATTACTTCAAGTAGTTTTTTTTACTTGAATCTCTAAGATTCTCTAACTAAATCATTATATCATCTGCAAAGAGTGATAACCTACTTTCTTCTTTGCCTATTCTAATTGCTTCAATTTCTTTTTCTTCTCTTATTGCTAAAGCTAACATTTCTCATACCAAATTGAATAATAGGGGTGATAATGGACATCCTTCTTTCACCCCTTATCTTTCTGGGAGTCGATCTAAATTATCCCCATTACATATAATGCTTTCTGATGGTTTTAGGTAGATGCTACTTAGCATTTTAAGGAAGACTCCATTTATTCCTATGTTTTCTAGTATTTTTAATAGGATGTGGTATTTTCTCATAAGATTTTTCTGCAACTATTTAGATAATCATATGGTTTCTGCTGGCTGTTATGACCAATTTTGCTGATAGTTTTCCTAGTATTGAACCAGCCTTGCATTCCTGGAATAAATCCTACATGGTCATAGTGTATTATTCTCATGATAAGTTGCTGCAATCTTTTTCTAATATTTTATTTAAATTTCTGCATCAATATTCATTAGGCTAATTGGTGTATAATTTTCTTTCTCGGTTTTGACTCTTCCTGGTTTAGGTATTAGTACCATATTTGTGTCAATAAGTATTTGGTAGGATTCCTTCTTCACCTATTTTCACAAATAATCTATAAAGTATGGGAATTAATTGTTCTTTAAATGTTAGATAGAATTCATATGGAAAACCATCTAGCCCTGAAGATTTTTTTCTTAGGGAGTTCATTGATGGCTTGCTCAATTTGTTTTTCTGAGATGGGGTTATTTAGGTATTTTATTTCCTCTTCTGTTAACCTGGGCAATTTATATTTTTGTAAATATCCATCCATTTCCCTCAGGTTGTCACATCTACGGGAATACAATTGCGCAAAATAATACCTAATTATTGTTTTAATTTCCTCTTCATTGGAGGTGAATTCACCTGTTTCATTTTTGATACTGGTAATTTGGTTTTCTTCTTTCTTTTTTTTAAATCAAATTGACCAAAGTTTATTGATTTCATTGGTTTTTTCATAAAACCAGTTCTTAGTTTTGATTATTATTTCAATAGCTTTCTTGATTTCAATTTTATTAATGTCTCCTTTGGTTTTCAGTATTTCTAATTTGGTATTTAATTGAAGATGTTCAATTTGTTCTTTTTCTAGCTTTCCAGTTGCATGCCCCATTCATTGAACTCCTTTTTCTCTATTTTATTCATGTAAGCATTTAGAGATATAAGATTTTGCCTAAGAACTACTTTTACTGCGTCACATAAGTTTTGGTATGTTATCTCATTATTGTCATTCTCTTGAATAAAGTTATTAATTGTTTCTATGATTTGTTCTTTGACCCACTCATTCTTTAGGATTAGATTATTTAGTTTCCAATTAATTTTTAGTTTATCTTTCCATGGTCATTTATTACAAAATAAATTTAATTGCACCATGATATGAAAAGGATGCTTTTCTGCCTTTCTGCACTGTATTGTGAGGTTTTATGCACTACTACATGGTCGGTTTTTGAGTATGTGCTGTATACTGCTGAGAAAAAGGTATATTCCTTTTTATCCCCATTCAGTTTTCTCCAGAGGTCTATCATATCTGCCTTTTCTAAAATTCTATTTACCTCCTTAACTTCTTTCTTGTTTATTTTGAGATTAGATTTATCAAGTTCTGAGAGGAGAAGGTTGAGGCCCCCACTGGTATAGTTTTGCTGTCTATTTCTTCCTATAACTCCCTTAACTTCTCCTCTAAGAATCTGTACACCATACTGCTTGGTGCATATATGTTGGTAATGATATTGCTTCATTGTCAATGGTGCCTTTTAGCAGGACATAGTGTCTTTTCTTATCTCTTTTCATTATATCTATCTTTGCTTTTGCTTTGTCTGAGATTGGATTGCCACCCCTGCTTTTTTAGTTTACCTGAAGCATAATATATTCTACTCCACCCTTTTACCTTTACCCTGTATGTATCCCCATGTTTCAAATGTGTTTCTTGTAAACAACATATTGTAGGATTATGGTTTTTAATCCATTCTACTTTCTGCCTCTATTTTATGGGAGAGCTCATTCCATTCACATTCACAGTTATGATTGCTATGTGTGTCTTTTTTTCCATCCTATTCCTCCCCCTTTTTATGCTTGTATTTCTCTCCTCTCCCTTCCACTCCTCAAAAGAGTTTTGCTTTTGACCACCATCTTCCTCAAATTTCCCTCCCTAATGACACCCCTCCATTTTCTTATCCTTTGCCCCTTGCTACTTCTTCCCTCCCTTCTGCCTGCCCCCACCCCCTTTTCTTTCCCCTTTCCCTTCCTACTGCCTGTAGGACAAATTTGATTTCTATACTTATCAGAGTATGTAATTCCCATCTTGAACCAAAATCTGATGAAAGTGAAGCTCAAACATTGATTTTCTCCCTCCCTTTTCCCCCCTCTATGTTTTTGTGCCTCTTCATGTGGCATAATTTACTCTTTTCTACCTCCTCCTCTCCTCTTTGCCCAGAACAATCCTTTTGCACCCCTTAATTATGTTTTTTTTAACATCACATCAGTTACTTTATACTGACACCCTCAGTCTATGTACATCCCTTTCAATTGTCATAGTATCTGTGCCATTCTGACTGACACATATATATATATATACATATATATGTGCATATATGTATATATATAAAATATATAAATCAGTGTAATCCTATATAAGGATGTAAACCATTTTCCCTTATTGAATAACATAGTTTTTTCCCCATTAACTTTTTATGTCTCTCTTCAGTTTTGTATTTAAAGATCAAATTTTTCATTGAGCTCTGTCCTTTCCATCAGGAAGGTCTGGAATTCCCTGATTTCATTGAATATCCATCTCCTTGTCTGAAAAATTATGCTCAGCTTTGCTAGTTGATTCTTGGTTGTAGTCCAAGCTCCTTTGCCTTTCAGAATATCATATTCCAATTCCTCCTGTCTTTTATTGTAGAAGCTGAAAGATCCTGCATGATCCTGACTGTAGTTCTGCTGTATTTGAATTGTTTCTTTCTGGCTGCTTGCAGTATTTTCTCCTTGACCTGACAATCTTGGAGTTTTAAATTTGAGTTCTCTTTCATGGAGTGATTGGTGGATTCTTTCGATGACTTTTACCCTCTGGTCCTAAGACTTCTAGGCAGTTTTCCTTTTGATTTCTTGGAAGATACTGTCCATTCTCTTTTGTTCATCATGGCTTTCAGCTAGACCAATAATTCCTAGATTATGTCTCCTAGATCTGTTTTCTACGTCAGTTGTTTTTCCAATCAGATATTTCACATTTTCTTCTATTTTTTCATTCTTTAGATTTTGTTTGTCTGATTTTTGATGTCTCATAGAGTCATTAGCTTCTACTTGCCCAATTCTAATTTTCAATGTATTATTTTCTTCATTTAGCTTCTTTACCTCCTTTTCCATTTGGTTAATTTTACTTTTCAATGAGACATTGTCTCCAGTTTTATTCTGAACCTCCTTAACCATTTCACCAATTTTACTTTTTAAAGATTTGTTCTCATAAGTGATTTTTCCCCATTTTTTCCTATTTTTCTTTTAACTCTCTAATTTTGTTTTTAAAATCCTCCTTGAGTTCTTCCAGGAATACTTTGTGGGCTGGAGACCAGTTCACATTCCCTTTTGAGGTTTCAGATGTGGGTATAGTGTCAATGCTGTCCTCTTCTGAACTCTTCTGAACTCCCTCTGTTGGTTGGGCCTGCTGGGACACCTCTCTTCCTGTACTAGTCTCCTTGTGCCACAAGAGTAGCCCTCTCCCTGACTTTTTGAGCTAAAAAGCTACTGAAGCCCTACTTCTGGCTCCTCTATTTCAGGGTTTCTCCTGAGGAGTATCATCTAGGTGAGGAAGAGGGAGATGAGAGCTGTTTTACCTGTCATCATGGCTCCTGGAAGTTCAAGAAGGCAAATTTCAAAACTTTAAACTTTGGGCTGGATGCCTTGGGGTAGTTGCTCCAGTGGCCACAACCACCGTGCTGGTGTCTCCCGTAGCTCCTACAAACTCCTGTCCTGGGCCAAGAGGCCTGAAGATAGCCACCATAGCCAATACTTACACTCTGGGCCTGCTCCTGCTCCTGCTCCTGCATTTTGCTCTCCCAGACTGGCACTCTAGCTGGGTTCCTCCGCTGCTCCCATTTGGTGTGGTGCCCTTCCATGTACCCAGCACTCCTGCCCCACTCAGTCTACTAGTGGCTTCTAACTCTCTCAAATCTTCTCAGATTCACTTTTTTAGAGGTATCTGACAGTATTTGTGAGAGAGCTCCAGTGGTTCCCTCCTTTCACAGTGCCATCTTGGCTTTGGTCCCCCCATTCTAAATCTAGAACCCTACCTAGAATATTTTAAAATGTGCAAATGTCTAAATAAACTGATGGTATCCCCATTCTTGGTATTTGAAGCAAATAATCAAGAGATTATGTGCACATTGCTTCTAAGACTGTAGCTCATTTTCCTCCCTACCTGGAAATTAGTAAAGCATAGCTACTTTGATTCTCATATCAACTAAATTAGCTCATTGACCTATTTGGATTTTTCTTCAGCTGTAGAAAATCCTTAAGTTGGACAAGATATTATAGAATCTTAGATGTAGTTCTTATTTTTAGATGGCAAATACGTAAAAAGAGAAAAGAAGAGAAGAAGAGAAATAAGCCTTTTTGCTTTTGTAGAGCTAGGAAGTTCTGTTTTCCTTTACTTAATAGTATAATATCATTATCTTTCAAATGTATACAACTAATATTTACCTGACTAAAAGTCTTCTTTATATACCAGGCTTATGGCAGGAAGTGGGGGGGGGGGGGGCATGTACTGGAATGGCCACTCCTCTTTCTCATGCTTATTCCAGCCATTATGCACTTAGATAACCACATGATACTTTGATAAGGAGAACAAGTTGGGTTGCATTGCGTAAATTTGTCAGCACTTTTATCACTCCCAAGTTGCTCCCCCATGCAAAGACACAATGTGAAGACATACAAATTCCAGCACTGCCATATGATTAAGGATCTGGGGATAGAGTAGATGACACAATGAGCAAAAGAGAGACACACGGAAAGCACATATTTAAAATATTCCAATTGATGATCTGTATGCGGAAGGTGACTTAGAGGACTGTCACTGGGAATGTAAGATGAGAAAAGGAAGTTGAAAAAACTAAAGCCCTAGTGATAAAGGTGTACTGCAGCCAGTCCTGGGATAGTTGATTGTTAAATTTTCAGTGTGAACATTTATACCTCAGAAATCAGCAAACACTACAAATCAGGGTTTGATTTATTGTTTTGTTGCTTGTCTAGACTTAAGACAGTAATAGAGAAAATGCTAACAAGGCAAATTAAAGTTAAAAGTGCATTTTTGTAGGCTAGTTGTTAAACATCAACATGCTCCTGCCTACAGATGGCAGGCAACTCGACCAAGATCACAGAGGAAGAATCATTTTATTCTTATTGAAATTGAACCCAGGCGAGAGGGCAGCCAAACAGAACCCAAAGGAAAATATCTGGTGCCTCTTTAATTCATTAGGGTTGGCATAAAATCACCCTTACAGACTACTAGAAGTGAAGACCGCTTTGTTCACCCCATCATTTTACAGAGGAGGAAAGAGAGACTCACAGTTAGTGGCAGAGAAGGGACCAGAATCCAAGTCTCCTGATTTTCAGGTCAAGAACTTTGCTGATATCATGTTAAAATCTTACCTCCTTGGTAGCTCTTGTCTTTTAAGAGCTGCAAATTCTGGCTTAAGAAAAGCAGCTGAGAAGGGGGAAAGGCATTTCAGTTCTCCCTGGTTCATTCTGGTCCTAAGTACCTCCCCAATTCTCTGTTTCAATAGAAAATGTTACTAGATTGGGGGTACAAAACTTTGAAGAAAACAAAATCCCTAGTGATAAAGGAAGCAGAGGCATTCGCAAGAAGGCATGGCCAGCTAGCTTGTGTTAATTTTCCCCTTTCTTGTCCCACCCCTCCTACAGCATCCACTCTTCTGTTTAGATGCCAGAGAACTAATTCTTAGACCTTGGAAAATATACCCCTCCCCCAGGTTAGCTGATATATAAAAGGGGCCAGAAATTATTAAAAATACAGTCCCTCCCACATACACCCAACCCACCACCTTCAGCCCATCACACTTTTAATGTGGTCATTCTATGTGGGCTTGGAAATAGAAATAGAGAACTAAAGACACTCAAGAATAATCAACAGTACTGTTCAGTCACACCAGTTATAATAGATATTGTGAAATGGATCACTTTATAATTGTAATGCTTCCTATGAAATATGCTGATGCTTGAAGAAGGGATTTTTCATCTGAATATATCAGTTACCAATGATTGGTTACTCTAATGCATTAGTTTTTCACTGACATAAATTCAGATGGACAATGCTGTGGATGGTTGATGCCTTGGAATCATTTTAGCCCAATTTTATTTCTCCTCTTAATTTCTCTGGGTCTCAGTTTCTTCATCTATAAAATGAGGACAGACTTAATCTCTAAGAGAAACACTCCTTTAGCTGTAAAGCTCTGGTCCTTTAATTGTAGGATAATTATGCAAACAATTTTATTAACAATAATATCTCAAGAGCTCATTATAAATAAAGGCCTTAGATAACAATTCCCCTAAGCAATTTTTTTTTTCACAAACTACTCATAACTTTTCCTAAGGAAAATAATTGAATTCAAATCAAAGGACAACTATCCAAGTTTGAAAGTGAAAGTTTGGCTTACATCACTGAACAGAAAATACCTTGTTTTGAATTTTTTCTTAATAGATTAATATTATTTTCAATGGAATTTATTTTACAAGAACTAGTCAATCTTTGAAGAAATGGACTGAAGGTAATGCATTCCTATGAGAAAGAGAGATATCACGATGAAAAAAGGCACTAGATTTTCCATCAGAGGACCTTAGTGTGAATCTTAACTCTGCCATTTACTATCTATGTACCTTATACACTTCCTCTCACTACAACTGTTTTCTCATCTCTCTTTCTCTCTTTCTGTCTGTCTGTCTCTCTCCATATGTGTATGTATGTGTGCGTAGTTAGATTAGATGGTCCCTGACATATCTTCTAGTGCTACATCTCATATCCTATGACACCTAGGCCTCAATTTTCTCATCTATAGAATGAGAGGGTTAGATTGGATAGATTCATTGTTCCCTTCTTATTTCATTTTCCTAACAGGGAAAAAAATAAGTAAGGTATTATAAAATCAATAGGTTTCAAAAGAAGGAAGGGACATTAGCATTTCCTCTAGCTTTATAGTATATAGAAGAGGGAAGGGGAGTTGGGGAATAAGTCCTTTTCATTAAACAAGAGAATTTTATTCTCATTCTCTATTCTGACTCACTGTCTGACCTTTGGCACATACTCTCTTGGCTGCACCATGTCTGCTGGTAATGATGATTATATATCCCCTTGGGTAAAATTTCCAAAATGTTTTAAGATTCTAAAATGGAGACCAAAAACAGAAAGTAATTTACTTACAAACATGAAACTTATCTTCCTTGCCAGAGAAGTTTTATTTGTCCTTGCTGTCTGGGCTCCCTCATTCAGAAATTCTCAAACATAAATAGATTAACGGGAATCAGTTTAGATATTGAGGAAGAGGAGAAGGAGGAAGGAGGGAAGAGGAGGAGGAGGAGGAGGAGGAGAAAGTAGAGAGAAAAGAGGAGGAGGGGAAGGAGGAGGACGAAGAAGAGGAGGAAAAGGAGGAGAGGAAGGAAGAGAGGAAAGAATGAAGGAAAGAAGAAAGGAACAAAGAAAGGAAGGCATATCTTTTAAAGACTTGGGTTTTTATAGTACTGGCAGCCTTCAAAATCTAGGTTTTATTTTATCCAAGTGACAACTAGAACTGATGTCTCGCCCACTGCTACAAAAAAATATAAAATAAAATAAAAACCCAGATGACTCATTGGGTAACTTTAAAAAAAAATCCCAAAAGGATTTTTATGTTTTTGGTATTTATCTTACAGTTGAATCTACATTGTGTTTATGGTTTTTAGCAGTATGCAGACAGCAAGCATACTGACCTTTGGTCCAACTGTTCTCACTCTTGTTCCTAAAGACACTTCAACCACGTCAGCATCTCTCTTCCTCCCACTTTGGCCTTTCGATATGGTAATTTAATTAAGTGGGTTTTTCCCACCCACTTCCCTGTGATCTCCGTACAGTAATATTTTACTTGCTTTTACCCAAGCCCTCCTACTGTTTCCATTAAAGACTAAACCAGAAGCAGACTTTCTCTGACTTAAGAGTTGTGTTCCTCTTTTGTTTCTTCTGGCAGATACATTTCCCTTATTATATGTAACACCTACAGTAACTGTTGCTCTTACAAGAAATGGCAAACCCCTTTTCTGGCTGCTCTTAAGACAGGCTTGAGAAGAAACTTTTTTTTGCCTAAAAGTAAAAGCATTTTGTGTTTACCTTCCAACATTCTCTGCAAGTTTGGAGTGCCTTTTACACCCCATCTCATTAGTCCACACGATACTCTGGGAGGCAGAGAAATGGCAAAGCTTGTTAGAGTGGGGAAGTAATGAAAGTCAGGAAGGCGAGATGTCTTTGTCTAGGTGATACAATTGTTACAGAAAAGATCTCCTAACTAGAGAGAATTCAATACTTTTTCAATTGTCTCTGGAGACCATCAACTCATAGACTTAAGACCTAAGGAGTTACCTAGTCCTGGCTGGGCTCATTTTTATAGAGGAGAAACTGAGGCAGAAGTGAGATAGTAAGTGACCTGCCTCAAATGACACACACAGTAATTAGCACAGCCAAGATTGAAACCTAGGACCTGCCACTCCAGGCACTGACCTTCCTAATTCCCATTAGCCTATATGAAGCTGCTCTTATGTATAGGCACAGTAGAACATCGCATCAAAGAGATAAAGTATGAAGTGACTCCTCAGGTCAGCCAGTCCAACCACCTTATCTTACAGAAGATGAGGACCAGGTAGGTTAAGTCACTTGCTCAAGGACATGAAGGCAAATAATAATAACTAACCTGTATATGGTGTTTTAAGGTTTGCAAAGTGCTTTACACATATTATTTCCCTTGAACAAAAGGGAGGGTGGGATTCAAATCCAATTCCCTTAACCATGCTGCCTTCTGACAGTCATATGATGTGATTTAAAAGATGCCAAAAATGCTCCTCAAATTTCCCTCACAACTCTGAGGTAATATCTTAATCTACGTATATAAGAGATAGCAGGGGCAGCTACATGGTGCAGTGAGTAGAGCACCGGCCCTGGAGTCAGGGGGACCTGAGTTCATGGTAGCTGTACTATTCTCAAGATTGACATATATATGTATATATGTAAAACATACATAAGACAATGTAATTCTATATGAAGATGCAAATAATTTGCCCTTATTGATTAATAAGGTCTGTGGGGGTTCCCCCCCCCATTTACCTTTTTATGTCTCTCTTGAGATTTGTATTTGGAAATAAAATTTTCCATTGAGTTCTGGCCTTTTCATCACAAAGGTATGGAAATCTCTTATTTCATTGAATGTCCATCTCCTTCCCTGAAAAATTATGCTTAAATTTGCTGGGTAGTTGATCCTTGGTTGTAGTCACAGCTCCTTTGCCCTTCAGAATATCATATTCCAGTTTCTCCTGTCTTTTAAAGTGGAAGCTGAAAGATCCTGTGTGATCTTGACCGTAGTTCCATGATATTTGAATTGTTTCTTTTTGGCTGCTTGCAGTATTTTCTCCTTAATTTTGTAATTCTGAAATTTGGCTATATTTCTTGGAGATTTCAGTTTGGGATCTCTTTCAGGGGGGTGATCAGTGA
>CM053623.1:276266878-276290719 GCA_028646595.1 Phalanger gymnotis
TAAATGACTATTTTGCCCTCTGGTTCTAGGACCTCTGGACAGTTGTCTTTGGTAATTTCTTCAAGTATACTGTCAAGGCTCTTTTTTTCATCGTGGATTTCCTGTAGACTAAAACTCTTAAATTGTCTCTCCTGGATCTATTTTCCAGGTCAGTTGTTTTCCCCATCAGATATTTCACATTTTTCTCTATTTTTTCATTCTTAACATTTTGTTTTACTACTTCTTGATGTCTCATAGAGTCATTAGCTTCCACTTGCTCAACTCTAATTTTTAATGAGTTACTGTCTTAATTTTGTTTTTGAGTCTCTTTTTCCAATTGGTTGATTTTACCTCTCAGGGTGTCATTTTTCTCTATTTAGATTCTGAATCTCCATAGCCATTTCACCAATCTTATTCTTTAGGGACTTGATTTCAACAGTGAATTTTTTTTTCCATTTTTTCTTTTACCTCCCTAATTTGGAGGAGGACCTGAGTTCAAATCCAGCTTCAGACACTTGACACACTTACTAGCTGTGTGACCTTGGGCAAGTCACTTAACCCCAATTGCCCTGCCTTCTCCCCTGCAACAAAAAAAAAGAGAGAGAGCATATCTACATATCGATCTTTGATATGAATATATCATATATAAGCATATATGTGAGGTTTCCCCCCCTGCATACATGTTATTTTCCCCCAAGAGAATGTAAATTCCTTCAGAGCAGAGAACATTTTGGTCTTTGTCTCCCCAGGGCCTGGAACAAACTAAGCACCTAATAAATATTTGTTCAATGAATAAGTGGATGAATGAATGACATAAAAGAAGCAAAGAGTAACAGAAAGACAGTCTGAGTGTTTGGCTGGTGTCCACAAAACGTTTGAATACCTAGAGGAAGACCTCAAAAGATTGTGGTAGATCCTCTATCTCCACAGAACATATGAAAAGACATAGATAAAAATCACAACAACAAAAAAAGAATTTTCAAGTAAGATAAAATCAACAAGGATTTATTAAGCAACTACTATGTGTCAAGCATTATGCTAAGCATTGGGGACACAAAGGCAAAGAGAAAAAGCCCTTTCCCTTGAGGAGCTCACAGTCTAATTAAAGGAGACAATATGCAAAAAATTACAGAAATAAGCCATACATTGGAGATAATCAACAGAGAGAAGACATTATCATTCATGGGGATCAGAATAGCTTCTTGCAGAAGGTGAGCTCCAGCTAAAACTGAAGGAAGCCAGGGAATCGAGGAAGTGGAGATGAGGAGGGAAAGAATTCTAGGCATGAGGCAGAGCCAGTGATAATTCCCAAAGGCTGGAAATGGAGTATCTTGTGTGAGGAACAGCAAGGAGGCCAGTGTCATGTACCAGTGGAAGCAGTACTCATATCAATGAAGTCATGGTCTCTCTTGCATATTAGAATGTAATCTACTAGTGTATAAGATGAGATGCACCTGTCACATCAACTGTAAAAATGGCATTAAAATTCGTAATGAATACCAGCTTATTTGGACTTAATGGCAACTGAAGCTGTCTTATTTCTGACATTGGTACAGCTGGAATCTAATGAGAGATGAAGAACATTTACTCTTTCAATATTTAAGCTGAATCAGCTTTATAAATAGAAAAGATCCATGGTCCCTGAAACATTTCTGTAAGTCACAGCCTGAACTTACAAATGCCCTTTACATTCCACATAATCATCTTCATTCTCTTAATGAATAGCCTAGAAAAATGTCTTCTGTAGTTGAAAAGATTCAGAGGTAATTCCAAAATAAACTATTCTTTTTCTAAAAATCTGGCAAGCAATTGAAAAGTATCTTGGCAATATGGGAAATACAGAAATAATAACAAGGTATGTAAGGAAATGTCATGAAATAGACTGAGAAGAAATTAAAAAAAAAGAAGAAGAAGAAGAGAGGGGAAAGGAGTGACTTTGGAGGGAAGAAGTTCAGCCAGAGTTTAGACTGGGGAACAGAACTGCAAACTTTTTCCAGGAAGAGAAAAAAAAAACACTTTAAAAACGGACACTTATTTTTAACTGTTTTAAAGCAAATTTAAAAAAAATGTTTTTCAGAAAGTATTTTTCAATCACTAAACTCAACCTCTTTTGAACATTTAACTCAAATTCTTCTCTTTCTTAAATAATGTACTTTCCTCAGAGGAACATAAAAGAGGAACAAGCTTTCTCTGCACTGCCTTACTAATATGCCGGCTACATAGAGGAGTAGAAAGAGTATTATGCATGGGTCGGGGGGGGGGGGGACTGAGTTCAAATCTCACTTCTGATGTTATATATCTATATCTACATACATACACATATATATATACACATATATATACACACACATTATATATGAGGAAGAGGCCAAGTAGCACAGTCATATAGATACTCTATACTGGTCTGCTGATCTATCATATAGATGCAAGATACTCTAAAACATTAAATATACTCTAAAACATTAAAATAAGACCTTTGTATTTTTTTGAGGGGGGAAGGCAGGGCATTTGGGGTTAAGTGACTTGTCCAAGGTCACACAGCTAGCAAGTGTCCGAGGCTGGATTTGAACTCTGGTCCTCCTGAACCCAGTGCCGGTGCTCTACTCACTGAGCCACCTAGCTGCCCCATGACCTTTGTATTTTGAACTATGTATCTTTAAATTCACACTCCTGGAGAGACAAGAAGGCCTACATTTAAGATCACAAAGGTATATCCAAAGGTCAAGTAACACCATCCCAAGCAATATGCTTTTCAGTCAGTTTCAGTTAATAGGTCACACTTAGTTATAAGGTCTTCTCCCCAAATAACCACCTCCTTTTCACATTTTGGAACCACTCTTTTGAGATCATTCTCACTCTTTAAAGCAAAAGTGTTGGAACTGTTATAATTAAAATTTCAGTTTCTTAAGACAATTACCCGAGAGAAAGGTTGACAATTAAAAAAGCAGGTTCCTACTCTGAGCTAGTTATCTGAGCAAGTAATTATTAATGGTAATCTAAAACAATCACTGCAGGGGTTCTGAACCTGGGCTATTTTGATGTTTTTTTTTAATTTTGATAAGTGAATTTCAAAATAATTGGTTTATATTTTACACTATTGTGAGACCAGTTCTGTACACTTCACCAGACTGCTCAACACACACACACACACACACACACACACACACACACACACACACACACACACGGTTAAGGACCCCTGTGCTAAAAGGAAGAGTTTGCTTCTTTTTAAAGTCTGAAGTCACTCACCTGTGGTAAGAACCAAGTATATTTGTTATGATTTATATCTGCAATTGTGTCCATTTTAATAAATCAATAAGGGTGGTGTAGATATATCTATAGGGAGGTGGTATATATGGCCCATGTAGGTTATTTGTGTCCATGTGAATCTATCCAGATATGGCTCCCAGGGAGACAGTGCTAGAGTTTCCTCTACCCACCCCTCTCTAAGACAGACTTTGAATCATCCTAGGAGAAGAAGCAGGAGGCTGGTGTTAGAGACTGGCCCTTCATCTCTTCTCAGAGTTCCCACCACCTCTGCCCAACTCAGCCTCCATGAAGGTGTTGAACATTGAATAGTGGATCTCCACCAATGAAGAGTCCCATGCAGATGAGTGTTGAGGCATAGGTTACATATGTAACAATTATTTTACTTGGTTCTACCACAGAGATTATAGATACTCTTATTCTATCTTTAAAATGGAATGTTGCAGAAAAGGCAATTTGGACTAGCAGTTGGAAGTCAGTTGAAAAATGTTTTATTCTACTGTGCTGCTCCTATGAAACAGCATTAACATATGCATTATCTATGATCTATGGGGCTCTATGAAGAATCCATGGAGAAGATAAAGAGGAAGAAAGTAAAGATAAATTTCTTATTTGTCAGAACTAATTTGTGTCATGTTATAAAGAAACATTATAAAGAAAATTATGTAAGAATATCTGAAGAGCTGGCAAGTACATTATACTCTGGGATGGCTGAAAAGAACACAAAGGAAAAGAACTAATTTATTTCCTAAGAGACTCCATCTAATCTTGAGGAAAAATAGGAAGATTCTTAAGGGGCTTTAATATTCTTGTTAAAGACATGATTTGCTAGCAGTTATTAAAAGTGTATACATAGATAATTGGTTTGTATCAATTAATTTTTTAAATAAGATTTTATTTCTCCCTAATTACATGCAAAGACAAATGTTGAATTTTTTTGAAAAAATTTTTAGTTCCAAATGTTTTCCCTCCTTCCCTCACCTCTCTCCTCCCTGAGACAGTAAGCACTTTGATATAGGATATATATATGAAATCATATTTCCATATTAATCATGTTATAAAAGAAAACAGAGAGCCAAAGGGTGGAAAGCAAAAAGAAAAAAAAAAGAAAAATAGCATGCTTTGATGTGCATTCAGAATCCATCAATTCTTTCTCGAGAGGTGGATAACATTTTTTCATCATGAGTCCTTTGGAATTGTCACGGGATAATTGTACTGTGGATAATAGCTAAGTCATTCATGGTTGATCATCATACAATATTGCTATTACTGTGTACAATGTTGTCCTGATTCTGCTCACTTCATTTTCACCCAAGTTGTTCAGCCATTCCCCAATTGATGAGCATCTCCTCAACTTCCAATTCTTTGCCACCACAAAAAAAGGAACTGCTATAAATATTTTCGTACAAATAGGTCCTTTCCTTTTTTTGTCTCTTTGGTATGTAGACCTATTAGTGGTATTGCTGGATCAAAGAGTATATACACAGTTTTCTAGCCCTTTGGGCATAGTTCCAAATTGCTCTCCAGAATGACTGGATCAGTTCACAATCCCACCTATAGTGTGTGGATTAGTGTCCCAATTTTCTTACACCAGCTCCAAGATCTATCATTTTCCACTTCTGTCAAACTAGCCAACCTAATAAGTGTGAAGTGGTGCCTTAGAGTTGTTTTAATTTGCATTTTTCTAATCAATAGTGATCTAGAGGATTTTTTCATGTCTATAGCTAGTTCTGATTTCTTCATCTGAAAATTGCCTATTTATGTCCTTTGACTATCAATGGGAGGAATGACTTGTATTCTTAAAAAATTGACTGAGTTCTCTATATATTTGAGAGATAAGGCCTTTATCAGAGACACTTCTTGTAAAATTTGTTTCCCAGCTTTCTGCTTTCCTTCTAATCTTGCTTGAATTGGTTTAGTTTGTGAAAACCCTTTTAAATTTAATATAATCAAAATTATCCACTTTATATCTAGTAATGCTCTCTATCTTTTGTTTGGTCATAAATTCCTCCCTCCCCCTTAGATCTGACAGGTCAACTATTCTTTACTTTCCTAATTTGTTTATATTATCACTTTTTATGTTTCTACCAGTTAATTTCTGTGTAACCTTTTTATACATATGTGTTTTACTATTTGTATGATTTTAATCAGAAAAGATTTTATAATATATAGAAATAATTCTCTATGTGTATCTACTCTGGTTTGTGTCATTAGCCCTAGTGATCTCTTTTTTATCCACTAACCTAGAAGTCCCAAGACTGACCTATTACCTGACTATCCCCCCTTATTGATAAAAGCTATGAATTCATGGAAAAATCTCCTATTTTTCCTATATAGCTTGCTTTGTATGTATTCGTTTGTTTGCTCTCTTCCCCAATGGATTCTAAGCTCCTTGAAGGCAAGAAATGTCTTTTGCCTCTTTTTCTATCCCCTGTGCTTAGCACAGTGCCTAGTACATAGTTGGTACTTAATAAATGTTTATTAGTTGATTGATTAATTCCCTGCCCAAGCTCTACCTAATAATGGCTGTATTTTGGGCCCTCCGGGCTTACAGTGAATGTCAATGGTAACTTTCTCTTTGGAACAGCAACCCTGACGGTCTTTCTCTCTCGGCTTGATTTTTTTTCTAATTAAAGGGGCCATCCCTTGACTCACTTCTTAAAGAGGCCTATTCACTGAATAGGCATTACCTCATTCTAAGAAGTGCATGAAATCTCCTTAACCTAAAAGGGCCAGGGTCTCCCATTGCATCGTGGTTCATCTCCAGTCATCCTGGTGAATATCTGGTTACTGGATTGAGATGACTCTGGAGAAAAAGGTGAGGCTGGTGACTTTGCACAATCTTCCCTTACTCAAATCAAAGTCAACTGCAAATTTTAAACCATTTCACTGATGCCATGGTCCTCTTCAAAAATAAAGGACAAACACAACCTGTGAGTAGATGAGTTGCCTGAATAGTAACCCAGTTAGTTGGGTAACTCAGCTCCTCTTCTCTCTCTCCCTCTCCCTCTCCCAGTCCTTCTCCTTCTCCTCTCCAAAGGAAGGTAAATTTTGATGGCCAGAAGCTGCCAACTTGAGGTTTACTAGCTAATTTATTTTTTTACCTCCTTTCCTCCCTTCCTTCTTCCCTTCCTTCTTCCTTTTTTTCCTTCTTCCCTCCCATCTTCCTTCCCTCCCTCCTTCCTTCCTTCCTTCCTTCCCTCCCTCCCTCCTTCCTTCCTTCTTTCCTTCCTTCCTTCCTTCCTTCCTTCCTTCCTTCCTTCCTTCCTTCCTTCCTTCCTTCCTTCTTTCCTTCCTTTCTTCCTTCCTTCCTTCCTTCCTTCCTTCCTTCCTTCCTTCCTTCCTTCCTTCCTTCCTTCCTTTCTTTTTCTTTCTTTCTTTCTTTCTTTCTTTCTTTCTTTCTTTCTTTCTTTCTTTCTTTCTTTCTTTCTTTCTTTCTTTCTTTCACAAAACCTTAAACCCAGTTTACTCTGAAGCTCATAGATTGGACCATAATAGGTCCCTTCCCAAGCTCTACCTAATGGCTGTATTTTGGGCCCTCCTGGCTTACAGTGAATGTCAATGGAACAGCAACCCTGAGGGTCTTTCCCTTCCAGCTTGATTTTTTTTTCTAATTAAAGGGGCCATTCCTTGACTCACTTCTTAAAGAGGCCTATTCAGTGAATGGGCATTACTTCACTCTAAGTGCCCATGAAAAGGCCTTACCCTAAAAAGGCCAGGGTCTCCCATTGCATCCTGGGTCATCTCCAGTCATCTTGATGAATATCTGGTCACTGGATTGAGATGGCTCTGGAGGAAAAAGTGAGGCTGGTGACAATGCACAGCCTTCCCTTACTCAAATTAAAGTCAATTTCATTTTCCTGATGTCATGGTCCTCTTTGAAAATGAAAGACAAACACAATCTGTTTGATAAATTCTTCCTACCATGAGCCTAAGTGAAGATAAGAATGTCTCTTCAAAAATCTAGACCCAAGGACTCTAATAAAGTTAAACATTCTATTCCCCTGCAACCCATGTGGTATGTATCCAGGGAAGAATAGTAAGAACCTCATAGCCTACATGAGGAAGGTAGACTCCATTATGCATATAACAATAATATCACCTCATGAAACAAAGAAGTGAATACAAATAAGGAAGTTCAGAACAAGTTCAGAACTTGTTCAGAACATGAAACACACAGACATACAAAATAATGAAAGGCAAAAATTTTAAAATATCCATAGAAAAATGACAAAAACATTAGTTTTAATTCTAAATAGATCTGATTCACTGGAGGACAGAGTGGCAGAATGACCAACAAAAGTAGAATAACAAACTCAGCAAATTACCCAATTGTTAAAGTGATTTGTAAGCAATGAAGATAAAAGGGATTTGGAAGAAAGAACAAGGAAAGATTTTTAAATTATTGGAACTCCTAAAACCATATATTTCATAAAATTGTACAATAACATTCCCTAGAAATATGAACAATATATAGCAAATCAATAAAATTTCCATGCCTCCATTAGCATTGAATCTAATATTCAACTCACCCAGGAGGCATATAATTTTTAATCCTCAGAATGTAATGATAGGGAGGTGATTTTATAAGGAGCCAAAAGGAAAGGTTATCACTAATAAAAAGAAAAAAAATGCCACCAATTTAAATTAAATAGATTTTTCAGTTGGGGGAGGCGGAAAGAGAAATAAATGAAGCTGAAATGTTATATGCCAAAAAATCAAGAGATATGACAATATCCTAAATCTTTTCACAA
The DNA here is from genome assembly GCA_028646595.1 of Phalanger gymnotis. NCBI lineage: Eukaryota > Metazoa > Chordata > Mammalia > Diprotodontia > Phalangeridae > Phalanger > Phalanger gymnotis. The sequence continues at coordinate 276,274,879 of CM053623.1, forward strand.
AATTAGCTGTTGTTTTTGAAGACAAAAGAGGTACCTTTAAAATGAAACATGAAATTGAACAATTTATCAAGAGAAGAACCAACTATAACCAGCTAGTTTTTGATTTTTAAAGACAAAGAGAGCAAAAAGCCTCCAGGCTAAATAGAGAGATACTTTACAACTGCAATTAATTAGCTGTTATCTCCATGGAATTAAAATAGGAATTTTAAAAATAATAGTAAGACTTCTTTGATTCACTATTACATGGCACAAATATGTTTATTGGTGATGGGGTGTTTGAAGAGAGGAGAGAGTTAACCTCATGATAGTCATAAAAAAGGACAAATGGAAAAATGAGCTCAGTAATAAAGACAGCCAGATGAAGAAGATCAAGCTAGGAGAAAAATTTAAATGGGTTGGAGAAAAATTGAGAATTTACATAAGATATAGAGTTAATAGTCAAAATATAAGATCTTTCCTTAGTGGTATGTGTGTGTATATATATATATATATATGATGAATTTAAGAGTTTTAAGATTGGAAAAGTATTAGTATGTGAAATGAGAAAGCTTGCATTCCTACATTAAAAAGATATGAATAGAAGAGTATAAATTAAGCTTAACAATTACCCTGAAACTTAATAGGTTATATTTCCCTATAAAAAGAAAATAGGTTATCAACTAGGTAACAAAGATAATCCAAAAGCATGGTGCCAAAAGACGACTATATATAATTTTAAGACAATAGCATTTGGACTCAGTTTGAAACCTAGCCCTGCCATTTACTACCTGTGGGACTGAAAAGACTATTAACCTCTCCAAGTTTCCTCATCTATAGAAAGAGAGATAGATAGCCTCCAATGTTTCTTCCTGGTTGTTATAGGCAAATCTTACCCTGTATCCTTTCAGTTCAAGTTTGACTTAAAGGATGATTAAGGAACTCATAAGCTATTAAATGGGGGGTGGAGCCAAGTTGGCAGAAAAAAAGGCAGAGATTCTCATGAGAGAGAACCCCCAAATCCCTCTAAAACAGAGCTTCTTAAACTTTTTCTCCTTGCGACCCATTTTTGCCTGAGACATTTTTATATAACCCTAGGCATACAGGCATATAAAATAGGAATACAAGACAAACATCTACTGGTAATAAATCATAAAGAAATTTATTTTAAAACAATTCTTTGATATAAATATAATTTTGCCATTTATTGAACACAAAAGCAATTTTGCATATTAATGGGATGGATGTGCTTGTTTATTTTTACATAAAGAATTAAATCTTGGTAGAATAGTTGATACTGCAGGACATAGAGCATCATCAATGTTTTTCAGAGTTGATCGATATTTTGATTTTATGATTTCAATACTGAGAACGCCACTTTGCATAAATACATAGTACAAAATGGCAGAAGTACGTTTAGGGCCATTTCGGAAATTGTTGAAATTCTGTTCTAATCTCAAGCCAAAATTCATTTCATGACTTTTTAGGAAACTCAAATTTTAAACCTGTGTCACTTGATAACTTGGCAAATTCTTCCTGAATTTTTAATGGCAGATAACTGAGATTTGTTTGTTTGTTTGTTTTATTTCAATTGAGTATGGTTTATGAACCCAACTTAGTTTTTTAGAATCAAAATTTGAAGGAAAGTATTTCTGAAACTGTTTCCAGACACTTCAGATGATCAATTATAACTTTTATAATTAAATCTTTGGGAAGATTATTTTCAATTATAAAATCATCTATAGCTGTAAACATTTCCAAAGAACGATTTCCCTGTTCTTCATATGTTAACTTTTTAGTAAAACTTTCAATTTTATCTTTTAACATAAATATGTTACAGTTTTTTCCTTGAAACAACATGTTTAAATCATTGAGCCTTTCAAAAATATATGACAAATAACACAGTTTTGAAAACCATAATTCATTATGAAAAAAATGAACAAAATTGGATTTCTGCTCAGTCAAAAATATAACAACTTCATCTTTCAATTTCAATAATCTGTTTAAACTTCACCCTCTTGAGGGCTACCTTACCTCTGTATGTAGTAATAAGCTTTTGTAAGTGGAGTCCATGTCTTTTCAAAGTTTTAAAAACAAAAGACTGTTAAGGACATGGCTTTTAATGAAGGTAATGATTTTGATAGTATCACAAAGCACAACATTTAACTCTGTTGATATATGTTGTTGGCTACGAGTACTTTGATGGATCATGCAGTGAGTAAAAGTGACGTGTTTATTACCACCAGCTTTAATTTTTGCTACAAATCTAACATTCTTGTCCCTCATTGCTCTAGTACCATCTATATAGACTCCAATGCAATTTTTCCACTGTAAACCTTCATTTGTGAAAAATTCATCAACCTTAAGATATATATCTTCCTCTCCTATTTGTCCTTCCAGAGGGCAACAAAATAGTAATTCCACATGCATGCTTCCTTCATAAACATGTCATATATAAAGTAGCAACTGTGCCATGTTAGAAATATCAGTTGTTTCATCTAACTGAATTGCAAACTTTGGGCTGCCCTTAAACCTGGTAATAAACTGCTGGAACTGGTCATTGCTAATTTCAGCAATTCTTTTGGAAACAATATCATTCGAAAAAAGGAATTTTATGAATTTCATCCCCATACTTATTCCCATGAACTATTTCTGACATTTTAATAGCAGCAGGTTACATGAGATCTCCTTTCACATTGGGCTTTTTAGTTTTTGCAGTTAAATAAGAAATTTTGTAAGATTCAAGTAAATACTTTCGTTGACAGTAAAAAATTTCTCAAAACACTGTTTTTCTTTATCTGGCGATTTTAAAAGTTGTTCAAAATACTCCTTTGCTTTATTGCAGTACACTGTATTGTGATACTAAGATATCATTTTAGTTTGGTGGGTTTCATGCTTTCCATAGCCAAAACTTAATTACAAATTAAGCAAAGAGGTTTTCCCATACCATCATCATTATTAGAAGTAAATCCATATTGCAAAAATGATTCAACATATTTTACTTTCTTGTCAATTTAAGTGTACCTGATATTGAAGACTCTGCCACATTGTCATCAGTATTTTTACCTCTTCTGTCTAAATTTACCCACTTATCCATAACCCAAAAATATTTTTGCCTAAAATATAAATATTTCTGATAATTTCCAAATAAATGCTAGCCTTAGTTTAAGAAATTACATTTATATGTGCATAATTTTAAAAATTGATGTTCACACTTACATACACATACAATGGTGAAGGTGGAGAAATATTATTAAAGGGATTTTATCTTTACTGCTACAAATAAACACATATGTTTTTGTAAAAGAAAGAGATAGCATTTTTTAAAAATTAAACATTCTAACACAATACAATGCAAAGATATACTAATTTGATACTTACATGCTGAGTAATGATGGTAGGAAAATATTAGAAGTCTTTATTTTTCATTATTAGACTATCGTGTTTCTATAAGAGCAGAAAACTTTGTATATACAGTAAAAGCACTGCAGATTGTAATATACAATAGTCTCAAATCTGAGCTGAGGTGTTTCTGGCAGTGTTGTGTGGCATGACAGCTTGCACAGTGAAAAGTGAACATGTTTCATGTTCAGAACCAAGGTTGCGGTGAAGTTGTGTTATGCAATATGAGCAATCACTGCCAGAAACACCTTGGATTCATTACATGTTTGATTTTGAATTAATTTTGAGTCGTTGCATGTTCAGAAATTTTTTAACGTTGCCAAATATTTCACTACCCCCATAGCCAGTTATGCAACTCCACATGGGGTTGCAACCCACAGTTTAAGAAGCAATGCTCTAAACACTTTAAATAATGCTTCAAAACAAATTCTGGACTGGCAGAACTCACAAAAAGATGGAGGGAATACATTTTCCAGACCAAGACAACTTAGAAGGTTAGGCAGGAAAGGTCTGTTACACCAGAATGAGAGTCTAGTGCAATCTAGTGCAGGTCGCACCCCAGCAAACAAGCAATAGGCCTTGGGGGATGAGGCACTTGAATCAGTGGCAGCAGTTTCCAGACCTCTCAGTGCACAGTTGGTAAGGGAATCAGACAATTAGTCAGAAGGAGATTACAAGAGTTCTTTTGTTGGCACCAGGGACAGGACTCTATTACATTGCCCTTGGATCTGAGTCACAGTCCTGGGTCTTAGTCCTAAGGTGAGGAAGAACACTAGCATACTAGAGTTTGAAGCCACAATTCCAGGGTGGAAAAAGAGTGTCTGTCATCATTCATGGACCAGAACAGAGGCCAAGAGAGTAGTAAGCACATCGTTCCTTGGAGAATGGAAAAACTTACAAGTCCATAGAATTATTTCTGAAAACAGCTGCGCAAAAAAACCTGAAGCTTGGGACACTGCCCTCTCTACTCCAAAAGCAGAACCTCACTTTAGCATAAAGATAAAAGTCAAGAAATAAGCTAGAAAGATGAGAAAATAGCAGAAAAAGATCCTGACTACAGAAAGTTACTGTGTTAACAGGAAATATCAAAATACAAACTCAGAAGAAGACAACAAAGTCAAAACTGCTGCATCCAAGCCCTCAAAGAAAAATATGAATTGGTCTTGGGCCATGGAAGAGCTCAAAAAAGTTCTAGAAATCAAGTCAGAGAGGCAGAGGAAAAAGTGGGTAGAAAAATGAGAGTAAGATAAGAAAATAATGAAAAAAGAGTCAATAGCTTGGTAAAGGAGGCAGAAAAAATACCAAAGAAAATAACACCAACATACCAAACTACCAAAAAAAATTATCCTATAAAGCTAGAAAAAATAATAACAAGATTTATCTGAAAGAACAAAAAGTCTAGAATATCAAGGGAACTAATGAAAAGAAATGCAAGGGAAGGTGGCCTAGCCATAACAGATCTTAAATTGTATTATAAAGCAGCAATCATCAAAACTACTTGGAATTGGCTAAGAAATAGAGTGGATCAGCAGAATAAGTTAGGTATGCAAGACACAATATTCAACGAGTATAGTAATCTACTCTTTGATAAATGCAAAGACTCCGGCTGCTGGAATAAGAAATCACTGTTGAACAAAAACTGCTGGGAAAACTGGAAAATAGTATGGCAAAAACTAGGCATAGACCAAGATCTTACACCCTACACAAAGATAAAATAAAAACCAGTACATCATTTAGACACAAAGGCTGATACTATAAGCAAAGTAGGAGAAAAAGGGATAGTTTACCCTGTCATTGATGGAGAATGGAAGAATTTTTGAACCAACAAGAGATAGAAAACATTATGAAATGCAAAATGGATAATTTTGATTACATTAAATTGAAAAGGTTTTGCACAAAGCCAGTGCAGCCAAGATTAGAAAGGAAGTAAAGCTGGGAAACAATTTTTACAACCAGTGTCTCTGATAAAGGCCTCATTTCTAAAATATATAGAGAACCAAGTCAAATTTATAAGAATAGAAGTCATTCCCCAATTGATAAATGGTCAAAGGATATGAACAGGGAGTTTTCAGGCTAAGAAACTAAAGCTTTCTAGTCATATGAAAAAATGCTTTAAATCACCATTAATTAGAGAAATGCAAATTAAAACAACTCTGAGGTACCACTACATGCCTATCAGATTGCCAGATCTAGGACAAAGTCTTGGGGTACAACCCATAGTTAGCGTTCACGACATGGACGCTGATTCAGTAAGAGAGTGAAAAGACATGGTCAGACAAGGGGCAAGAGAACCAACACAGTACAAAGTTAAAAAAATACAGAGAAGTTATCTGGCAGCAAAAGACGACTAACAGTGTCAAATGTTACAGAGAGGTCAAATGCAGAGAGAATTGAGGGGCATAAAAGGACTTTTAGATGTGGCATTTAAGAGAGCTTTGGTAACACTAAAGGGAGTTGAATAATGAAGTGAGTAATCAGAGTACAGTGGGTTTAAAAGCCAGTGAGGGAAGTGGAAGAATCGGCTTGGGAAGGACAATCAGAACTTTCAGAAGCTGCCCAGGTTAGAGAATGAACTGTCAGTTCTGCAAATTGAAATCGCTGTACACATAGACAAGTATATTTTATTTAATCGTGGTCACATTGCATTTCTTTATTTTTAATTCAAAAAAGAGAGTTTTTAAAAGAAGCAATTCCAAGAAGACTAAAAAAATCTGAATAAGAAAATACAGAAGATAAAATCCAACAATTCAGAGCTTTCTGGATGGGGTTCAAATTTCATATTTACACCAAGCATAAACCATCCTTTGTGCTTGATTTCATCCTAGATGAAAATGAGGATTTTTTTTTCCTTAGTTTCTACTCATCTTGACAGGTTTCTGCATGCCGGCAGTCCATGCACGTTTTCCACTTTTAATTGACTAAAAAATGTTCAAGCCTTGCAGATGAAATGAAGTCGCTTGTACCTACAATGAGGTGTGCTCACCCCCTGGAGAAACTAAACACATTTCCTTAGGACTGATGTTTCAACTACAGCTATGTTTTGGTTCTCTGTTGACCAAGAGACAGAAAATCAATGATCCAGTGTTGTAAATTTCCACTTCAGAAGCACTGACTTGTTTTTCTTGCTACAAATGTGACCCAGTGTCTCATGCCTTCATTGCTGATAAATTCTCAACTCTAATGAAACTGAGATTCAACTTAATTTATGAACCCATAAAGCAGAGATGCCCTCATGTTCCCAAGAAAAGACTTTTCCAAGTTAATTTCCACATTAATAGTCAAAGCAAATACAAGACTTTTTATTATGGAGGATCTCCTATTATATTGTAATTCTTCCCTTTCATGTTTATCAGTTTAAAATGGAAGTAGAATATTTCAGAAGTTTGGTGATTTGATTTTTTTCTGAATTATTGCCAGCATTTGTTGTAAAGACCAAAAGGAACAAACTGCCTACTCTGAGCTGGCTTCATTTGCAAATTGTCTGGGCGAGTCTCTCCAGTGGAAAAGAAAATTAAAGTATGTTTTTAAAAGATTCTGAGTGATAGCAGTGCAGCCGTAAGTTGGAATTGTATGACTCAAGTCAGAGACTTCAAATCCCACTGCTGACATAGGTAAGAAATATTATATGCAAAATAAGAAGTAGGAAAGACACTCTCAGGGAAATGGGGGGCCAGGAGGTAGAAGGTGAGTTGGGAGATGGAGATAAATGGGAAGGAAAGTTTAGGTGTTATAGATATTGGAGAAGAAGAAGCTCAGCTCTATAGATCATCTGACAGCTTCTAAACCAATCAAATTTTATGTTTACTATTAAGGGTCTGTTATATGCAATATAAAAGCAAAATGAAAAGAAAATTGCTATCTAAGAGGAGCTTACTTTCTTCAAGGGGAAACAACATTTGCACAAATAAATAAATAAAATCCAGTTTGAAAAGAAGCCCTCTCAAAGTATAGGAGGACCAGGAGGGCTTTCAGTGGGAGGCAGAACAGGAAGTGGGAAATACTTAACAAAATAAGTAAAAATTGAATAGAACATATATAAGATTAATTTATGGTTTTCTAAGTCAATTTACTGCCTGCAAGGATCTTTATGGATGGTTTAACACCCTGTTCCTACTTGCATATGACACCACTATATTAAGAAGAGCAAAAAATAGGCCAGTTTGTCTGGTAGGTACATTGTAGGATGGGGTTAAAAGTGAAATCATCTTGCAATACTGGCTGGAAGCAGTCAATCAATGGTATTATCTCTGGGGTCAGAGAACCTGAGGTCAAATCCCACTTTTGGTGTTTGCTAACTACTTTTGTCAAATCATTTAGCACATATTTTCTCGAATACATGTTCCATTCCTTCCATCCCCCATGATCTCATTTCTCTGCATGGACTCTAAGACCCCTTCCTGCTCTAGATACAGTTCTAATAAGGAAATCTACGTATATTCACTATACTGTCAGTCACTATGCAATGTGCTTAGAATACAAAGAAAAAAACTAAGCAATTTCTACTTTCAAGGAACCTACATTCTATTTTTAAAATGGTTTTAAGATCCAAACTGAGGGATTTGTATTTAATCCTAAAGGCATACAGGAAGTCACTGAAGCTTCCTGAGGAGGGAAAGACAATATCAATGAGCAGGAGAGTGACACGGTTAAGCATTCTTTTAATTTTATTTTAATTAATGGTTTTTTTTTAGTTTTCAATATTCCTTTCTATAAGCTTTTGAGTTTTCAATTTTTCCCCTTCCATGCCTGTGATGCCAACCAGTGATTAAAGAGCTTTCCCCCACCCATCCAATAGGCCTCAGGTAGGGCTAGTTAAGGGAGGCTTGATTAGAGGCAGGCCTATACCCTTTATTTACTAAGTGTTAAGCCCCAGGCCTACACCCTTTTGCTGACCTGGTGTGAGGCCCTCAGGCCCTAAGAAGAGTCTACATACCCAGAAGGTAGACATTAAGGTGAGAATTCAGCCCAAGGACAAGTAAGAACCCCAAGAGCTGAGGATCTGCAGACTAGTGAGCAATAGAACTCAGAGAGCTTCAGAGAGATAAGAGAGAGTGCAGAGCTGAGAGTGGAGACCAGAGAGCTGCAGAGAACAGAGAACTGAGAAGGGAGAGAATTCAGGCAAGCCAAGAATTGAGATTCCTAAGTGTTTGTGGGAAGTCTCCATGGGGGGGGGGGGGATAGGATGACTTGGTTCTTCACTGTAATACTGTGTTATAATTTTCTTATTGTTTCATTGAGGTAGACTTACTGGCTTTGGGATACAACTGTTGCTATGTTGGATTGGAGTTACTGGTTTTGGTATTTAATTTGCTGGTGTCTAAACAAATATTGTATTTCTCCTGCCTTATACCTAGAGAATCTCTTATACTTTGTGATTCCAAAATATACTGGTATGTTCATGGTCCTCTTCAAGGTCATGAATTTTGCCTTACTGATACAATCCCCTTCCCCCTCCCTAAGACGGCATGCAATCTGATATAGGCTCTATATATACATTTGTATTAAACATATTTTCATATTAGTCATGTAATGAAGAAGTACTAGAACCAATAGTAGGAACCATAAGAAAGTAGAAACAAAACAAAACAACGAAAGAAAAAAAGAGATTAAATAGTATGCTTCAATCTGCATTCAGACTCCATAGTTCTTTCTCTGGATGTAGACAACATTTTCCATCATGAGTCTTTAGGAGCTGTCTTAGATCCTTGTATTGCTGAGAAGAGTTAAGTCTATGAAAGCTAGTCATCACATAATGTGGCTGTTACTATATAAAATATTCTCCTGATTCTGCTCACTTCACTCAGCATCAGTTCATATAAGTGTTTCCAGGTTTTTCTGACAGCATCCTGCTCATCATTTTTTAGAGAAAAATAGTATTCCATTACATTCATATACTACAACTTGTTCAGCCATTCCCCAATTGATGGGCATCCCCTCAATTTCCAATTCTTGGCCACCACAAAAAGAGTTGCTACAAATATTTTTCTACATAGGGTCCTTCTCCCATTTCTATGATCTCTTTGTCAAACAAACCCAGTAGTGGTATTGCTGGGCCAAAGGGTATGCACATTTTATAGTCCTTTGGACATAGTTCCAAATTGCTCTAAAAATGGTTGGATCAGTTCACAACTCCACCAACAATGCATTAGTATTTCAAATTTCCCACATCTTCTCCAACATTTGTCATTTTCCTCTTTTGTCATATTAGCCAATCTAATAGAGGTGATGTAGTACCTCAGAGTCATTTTCATTTTAATTTCTTTAATCAATGGTGATTTAGAGCATTTTTTCATATGAGCATAGAGAGCTTTAATTTCTTCCTCTGAAAACTGCCTATTCATATCCTTTGACCATTTATCAATTGGGGAATGACTTGTATTCTTATAAATTTGACTCTGTTCTCTATATACTTTAGGAATGAAGCCTTTATCATAGATGCTGGTTATAAAAATTGTTTGCCAGCTTTCTGCTTCCCTTCTAATCTTTGTTGTATTGGCTTTGTTTGTGCAAAAACTTTTCAATTTAATGTAATCAAAATCATCCATTTTGCATTTCATAATGTTCTCTATCTCTTGTTTGGTCATAGATTTTTCCCTTCTCCAGGTAAACTAATCCTTGCTCTCCTAGTTTACTTATAGTATCAGCCTTTGTATCTAAATCATGTACCCATTTTGATTTTGTAATATGTTAGTCTATACCTAGCTTCTGCCATACTATTTTCCAGTTTTCCCAGTAGCTTTTGTTAAATACTGATTTCTTATCCTAGAAGCTAGAGTCTTTGGATTTATCAAACTGTAGATTACTAGAGTCATTGACTATTATGTCTTGCATACCTAACCTATTACACTGATCTACCACTCTATTTCTTAGCCAGTGCCAAGTAGTTTTGATGATTGCTGCTTTATAATACAATTTAAGATCTAGTATGGGTAGGATACCTTCCTTGCATTTCTTTTCATTAATTACCTTGATATTCTGGATCTTTTGTTCTTTCAGATGAATCTTGTTATTTTTTTTTGTTGAAGGCTTTTGTTGTAGGCTCTTTGACTTTGTTGACTTCTTCTGCCTGTATGTTTTGGTCTTCTTTGTCAACAAAAAAAAGATTCTATAGTCTGAATCTGAGTCCTTTTATGCTGCTTGCTCGTGTTCTCAGCCAACTACTTGACCGTTGAGCTTTTTGTCAGGGTATGACTGCTTTCACAGTGGAGAGTGTTTGTCCCAAGGTTCAGGGGTCATGCACTGCTGTTTTCAGAGCTACTTTTATTCTGCGGTAGTATGATACTCCTCTCCTGGCCTGTGCTCTGGTCTGTGAGGACAAGGACTCCTTTCTGACCTGTAGCTGCCAGGAGGACTCCCTCTCCACAGTCACTGCAAGCTCTGCCACACCAGCATTCCCCCTCCCCCAAGAACCATCAACCAAGACTGTGACCCAGATCCAAGCAGGGCAAAGCAAGAGAAAGCTGCCTCTGTGCCATCAAAGCATTCCTTGCACTCCCACTCTGATCTGCCACTTGATTCCTCCCACCATGTGGGCCTGGGGTCAGAAGCAGCTGCAGCTGGATCTCTGGAAGCAGCTACCAGAGCTTTCTGCTGCTGCTGCCATGCCACCTCCACTGCCCCCAGGGCTGGGGCAAGACCATTCACTTGTCTCACCCAGATCCAGCAGTTTTCCCACTGACCTGCTAAGTTGTCTTTGGCATTTGTGGGTTGAGAAGTCTGGTAACTGCTACAGCTCAGTGACTCACAGCCCTAAGGCCTGCTCCAACCAATCTATTTCTGGCCTGGTCATTCCTGGCATGGCCCATGTTGGGCTAAGCTCCGCTCCCAGTAGGGTGCAGTAGACCCTTCCCAGTGACCATTCAGGCCGTCCTGGACCTGCTTCCCTCTATTATTTCATGGATTTTGTAGCTCTAGAATTTGTTCAGAACCATTTTGTATGGGTGTTTGGAGGGATTTGGGGGAGAGCTTAAGTGAGTCCCTGTTTTCCAGATGCCATCTTGGCTCCACACACTTCCTTGATAATTTTTTGGAAGATGTTATCTAGGTTCTTTTTTTGATCATGGCTTTCAGGTAGTCTAATAATTTTTAAATTATTTCTCCTGGATATATTTTCCAGGTCAGTGGTTTTTCCAATGAGATGTTTCCACTGTCTTCTATTTCTTCATTCTTTTGGTTCTATTTTGTAATTTCTCAATTTCTCATAAAGTCATTAGCCTCCATTTACCCCATTCTAATTTTTAAGGAATTATTTTCTTCAGTGAGATTTTGACCTCCTTTCTATTTGGCCAATTCTGTTTTTTAACACATTCCTTTCCTCATTGGCTTTTTGGAGCTCTTTTGCCATTTGGGTTAGTCTATTTTTTAAAGAATTATTTTCTTGAGTATTTTTTGGGTCTGCTTGAGCAAGCTGTTGACTTGTTTTTTCATGTTTTTCTTGTATTATCCTCATCTCTTCCCAATTTTTCCTCTTGATTTTCAAAATCCTTTTTGAGCTCTTCACGGCCTGTGACCAATTTATATTTTTCTTGGAGGCTTTAGGGGCTTTGATTTTGTTGTCTTCTTCTGGTTGTATGTTTTGATCTTCTTTGTCACCAAAGTAAGATTCTATAGTCTGAGTGTTTTTACACTGATGGCTCATTTCCTGAGCCAATTATTTGACTTTTGAGCTCTTTGTCAAGTTAGTACTCTACTTCCAGAGTGGAGAGCTTCAGGGGATTTATGCAGCTGTTTTCAGAGATACTTCTAGGCACTTTTAAATTTTCAATTCTTCCAAGGTGGTATGATCCAAGGAGAGGTGTTTACTCCTCTCCTGGCCTGTGCTCTGGTCTATGAGTAACCTCAAGAGCTCTTTCCTGCCTTGGAACTGTGAGGAAGATTCCCTCTCCACAGTCAACACAAGCTCTGCCATGCCAGCACTCCTCCTCACCCCAGGACTGCCAACCAGGACTGAGACCTAGATCCAAGCAAGGGAAAGCAAGAGAATCCTGCCTCAATGCCAGCAAAGAGATCCTTGCAATCCCCCTCTGATCAGCCCCTTCATCCCTCCACCATCTGTGGACCTGGAGCTCTGGAAGCAGCTGTTGCTTGTGCTGTTACTGTCACCAATGCTACAACCTCTGCTACCCTGGGGTTGGGGCTAGACTGTGCTCTTCTCTCACCTAGGTCCAACAAAGTTTTCCCACTGACCTTCTATGTTGTCTGTGGTGTTTGTGGGTTGAGAAATCTGGAAATCATCACAGCTGCCAGTGATTCAGTCCCCTGAGGCCTGATCCAGCCTCATCTATGCTGGCACGGCCCATGCTCGACTACACTCTGCTCTCAGTCCAGTGTGAAAGACCCTTCCTGTTGATCTTCCAGGTTCTCTTGGGCTGGAGATTTGCTTCACTCTGTCATTTTGGTGTTTCTGTAGCTCTAGAATTCATTTAGAGTAATTTTATAGGTATTTGGAGGGGTTTGGGGGAGAGCTCAAGTAAGTCCTTGCATTTACTCTACCATCTGGGCTCCACCCCACAGGTTAGATTAATAATACCTGGCAATTGGGGCAAAGAGTGGAGTGAGACATTTTCTCTGTAAGCCTAGGCTATTTAAAGACTATTGCTTCCCTGAGTAGAAATAGATAAGTATGTAGAAAGTGGAAAGGTAGGATTTGTGTTTGAGAGAGAGAGAAAGAAGGGAGAGGTGAATAATCAGTTCTGTTTTGAACATGTTGAGTTTGAGATGACTATAGGCTAGTGTATGCTGATAAATATTTAAGAACTGGTTCTCTGGGGGAAAATTTATGTACAACACACTTTTAAACTTAACCAGTATCATTGACATCTCCATCAATTTCTTAAGTCTAGACAATCAACAAAACCATAATAAATCTAGCCCTGATTTGTAGCATTTGTCAATTTCTGAGTTGTAAATGCTGACAGTGAAAATTTAGCAATTAGCTCTCACTTGCTCATATGAGCTGACCCTGGCACATTCTTATAGGCAATCCAGTAGGTGATGTCCAACAGGCTATTGGTGATAAAAGCCTGAAATCCAGGAAAGATATTAGAACTGTTTATATAGATCAAGGTATCATCACATGCACAAATCCTTGAGTGCTAACAAGGTCTTCAAGGGAGAGAAGATATAGAGGCAAAAGGGAATGGATGTTCTTGTGAGACCTCGGCAAGGGGGCAGGTCATGAGAACCAGAGAATGAGAAGCAGTCAGATAGGAGGAGTAAAGAGCAGCATCAAAAATGCTGATGGAGCAGAGTATACCCAGGAAGAGAAGGGGATCGTCAATGCCAAATATTGCAAAGAGATCAGGACAGATGAGTAATGGGAAAAAGCTCTCATATTTAGCAACTAAGAGAAGTTTAATGTCCTTGGAGAGAGCAGTTTTGGTTGAGTGGTAAGATTAGAATCAATATTATAAGTGGTTGAAGAGTGAGTAGGAGGGGATGCAATGGAGGCAGGAAGTATAAAAGGTTTTTCTTTCTGGAAGTCTGGCTATTAAAGTGGAGAGATAGACTAATTTAAAATAATTATTTTTCTCTTTAAAAATAATTATTCTTACTAGTTAGGTGCTTGTTAGGCTATGTGTATCCTATCTGGAATATGACTATAGAAGGGGAGAAGGTTGACACATTTTTACACCCACTTGCTTCTCCTTTTCGACAATATCCTTATGTTAGTCAACTCAGTCCCACTTTTGGGAAATGCAGCTTGTCTGCCAACCGAACCCTGGTGGAGCAGATGCTGATCTCACCACCAACTTAAGTGGGAGTTCAGTGGGGAAAGAAGGAAGGAGTAGCTAGGTGGTACATTGGATGGACTGCCAGATCTAGAGTCAAGAAAACAGACACTAGCTGTGTGACCATGGGCATTTCACTTAACTCTTTTGCCTCAGTTTCCTCATCTGCAAAATGAGCTGGAGAAGGAAATTGCAAACCACTTCACTATTTTTGCCAAGAAAACCCCAAATAGGGTCACAAAGAATTGTACATGTCTGCAATATGACTGAAAACAACAGCAGCAGAAAAAAAGAGCTCATCCTGATAATGAAAACTACATGTATTCTTCCCTCTCCAGTGTCTGTTCCAATAAAGGTCTCCACATTCCCTTTCCGACGCCTTTTGTATAGGCTCAGCTGAAGGGTTGGAAGGTTTCTGCTATATTCAGGCACTGGAAAGGACAGAACAGGTCCCAATATTCTCCTTCCACTGCTTAGGGAGTTCCTGACTGGGACTCTAAAAGGTGGGTTGATAGAGGGTAACCCAGAAGTAGGAAGGAGTCAGAGCAAGTCCACACTTTCCACACTTTTCCCTTTTTTGTGCCATGGTACTTAGCTGTGCCATGGTACCTAGCTATGCCCAGCAGAAAGGCATAAAAGATTAGGGAATATCCCCATTCCAATGTCATGCTAGCAGTATGACCCTGGACAAGTCATCTAACCACTGTGTGCCTCAGTTTCCACACCTATAAAATGAGAGGCTTGAATTGGTGGTTTCTAAGTTCCCTTCCATTTCTAAGTCTATAATTCTATGATCCTTTGATTCCTACTCCTGCTCTAAGATCATGACAACTTGTCCCATCACTTCCTAGCAAACAGAGGGAGAAGAAATGGAAGCAGTGTCAGATTTCATATTCTTGGGCTCAAAGATAACTGCAGATGGCAACTGCAGCCATGAGATTAAAAGATACTTGCTCTTTGGAGGGAAGGTTATGGCAAAACTGAACAGCATACCAAAAAGCAGAGATATCACCTTACTGATAAGGGTCCATATAGTCAAAGCTATGGGTTTTCTAGTACTAATGTATGGCTCTGAGAGTTGGCCTATGTGGAAAGCTTAGCACCACAGAATTGACACTTTCAAGTTATGGTGCTGGAGAAAAGTGTTGACCCTTGGACAGCAAGGAGATCAAATAAGTCAATACTTAAAGAAATTAATTCAGACCACTTAATGAAAGGACAAATTTCTGAAGGTGAAGCTTAAATTCTTTAACCATATAATGAGAAGACAGGACTCATTGGAAAAGACTCTTACATTGGGAAAGATCGAAGGCAAAAGGAGAAGAGAACAGAAAATGAGATGGCTAGATAATATCACGAAGCAATGAACATGAGCTGAGACAAACTTTGAGAGACAGTGGAGGATAGAATGGCCTGGTGTGCTATGATCCACAGGGTCATAAAGAGTTGGACATGACTGAATGAATGAACAACAACCTGACCCCTGGGTCTTGGCTTAGGTGAGAGGTGACAAGAATTTGATAAATAAGTAACTGAGAGAAAACATGCCCTATCATCTCATAAACCCTAATTATGACTGATGAGATAGGACTAAAATTCATTAATGTTGCCCTGAGGCAGCTTTGTTCCTCCCATCTATAACTTGGAGTGGGCCCAAACTGCTGCTCCTCCTTCCCTCCTTCAACAAGGATTAGCTTTTCCTAAGAGGAGAAGGGCGGGGGGGGGGGGGGGGC
>CM053623.1:276291219-276313302 GCA_028646595.1 Phalanger gymnotis
GGGGGGGGAGGAAATGGGGAGAAAATTTGTAATTCAAACGCCTGTGAAAATCAATGCTGAAAACCAAACATGTCAAAAATAAATTTTAAAAAAAAACATTAGAGAGAATAAGAATAAATGGATCTTGACTTAAAAAAAAAAAAAGAAAAAGTGACACAAAGACATTCTCAGGGTCTCTCTGAAGACCTTCGGAGTCGATTGTGAGACACGGGAGACACTGGCATGCTCAGCATAGTGTGCCCACATCAAAGCAGGCACTGCGCTCTACGAGCAGAACAGAATTGCAGTAACTCAAAAGAAATGTGAGATGCACAAATTCAGAGACATCTCCACTCCAAAAGTTCATATGGACTATTTGTGGTAGAGCCTTCCAAGCTCATATTAGTCTGATCAGCCACAGTTGGACACACTGTACCTTGACCCCAATATAGTGATGTCATTTTGGTCCTCTTCAAGCAAGGAAGACAACAACCAATTAATAATAGTAATAAGAATGAAAATGGTAGTGATAATAATTGCTGACATGTTTATAGCACATTGGGATCTTACAAAGCTCTATGTATCTATTAACTCATTCAATTCTTTCAACAACCCTGTGAGCTATATGCTACCATCATCCTCACTCAAGGAGATGAAATTACTTGTCCAGGGTCACACAATTAGCCAGGGTCTGAGGCACCATTCAAAATAACGTTTTCCTGATTCCAAATGTAAGACTCTATCTACACTATACCACAGCCCATCTCCTTGAATACAACTTTTTTTAAATGTTGGTGGAGTCATTAGGAACTAGCATGTAAGATCACAGAGTTGTAACAACACAGATAATGAAGTATGGGGGATGTTTCACTAAATTGGTTTAATTTACTAAATTTGGCAGAAACAGTAAAAGGTAATTTGCTACCACCTTTGAAAAAATTAAAGCAGTCAGTGAAACTAACCAAAAAATTGCTTTTGATAGGTTTTTTTATGGGTGCCTTATAGGTGTTAGAGCCTCATTAATTTTTAGATTTAAAGATAAAAGGGAGCTATGAGTAGCCACAATTAGCTTCAAAAAAATGTTTTTAAAATTTAATTTTATAAGTTAGAATTTGCTAATCCAAAATGGAGTTAAGGATGAATCTTGAATACATAATATGGGTTACTCTGCCAATTTTCTATCTCTCTGTAATCTAACATGCAAAAAAGCATTTGTTCTAAAACATTCTCCATAAAATTAGCATCCATTCATTCCCACCAAATGTGGGAATAACAACATGCTTTCGATATGATGTAATCATCAGAATAGCCCTTTCAAAACACTAATTTGATTCACAATAACAACTCAATTTTTAGCAGACCTAAAAGGAAAGAACATTCACTTCTTGGCTTTATAGTCTCTAGCAGATAACATATTCAGAACAAATTATGAAATTTTAACATATGGATATTTTCACTTGTTGTAAACATGTTAGTTATTTCATTTGTGTAATCATACATCTTGTGGGGGAAAAAAGCCAGAATATAAACCAAGACAAAAAAAACCCACCATTTTGACTAGTAGGGAGAAGAGGAGAACATTTAAGTGTTAGACAAAATAGCTTAATTTTAACTCACATTTCACAGAGGTTCATTTTTACTTAGCTCTGGACATATTTTCCTTCATGATGAACTTACTGCAGGGCCTAGACGAGAGTTGTATAGAATGGGCAGGCAACGTCAGATCATTGGCGGTAATGTCTTGATCACAGATTCATTGGAATACTTCAATAATGTTTTTATTATCATTGTTTTAAAGATAATGAATTTTATCAGTGTGAGTATGGCCTTAACCAATACTAATTCAACCTTCTCTGGCCCAACTAGATAACTAGTAAGTTGTATACGCTTGAAAAAATTCATTATCCAATGGCCAACCATCTGATGATGAATGCTCTCAAGATTTGGCTAGCCTGGTCCTCAGACAACAAATGCACAGTCCATCACCAGGCTATTCTTAAAGCCTTTCTACACAAATTGAAAGCTTATGCTCTGCTGCCATGGATATGGAGAACCCATAGGCACCTCAACACCATTATGAAGCTTTGAAGCAGGACGTCAGTGGATATTAAGTATTACTGACATTTAAATACAATCATATTTTTCTAATTTTTCATCACGTATTTATTACATAAATGTATAGTAAAACAGATGAGTGACAATTACCATAAAAATATCTTTCTTTAAATTCCTGACCCAAAACACGAAAAGGTAAAAAATCACACATGACAAGCATACATAACAAACACGGGGTGATAGTCAATTTAAACATAGTTTAAAGAAAAGTAAAAGATGGTAAGTTCTCATGGAGAGGGGAAGTATTTTAACCTACAAAATTTCAGCTCAAACTTTTTACCAAATTATACTCATACTTCTACTACCGGCTTCCATGGATAAAGAAAAGAGAGAAGGAGTTGAGCTGAATAGGAAGAAAATTGTGTAGGTGGTTGAGAGAGGTTTGAATTAATAAAGTAGGTCAGAGGTTGAATTTGAGGAGGTAAGATTTGGCAGAATTTAGGAGAATTTCAGAAAAACTTGAAGAACAATCTCTAAATCCAAATACTGGTATAAACTCTACTTCTGATTTATAAAATAAAACAAGTTTAAAGACAATTAGGGAGGCTATAAAAAAGATTAAGATGAAGGTCAAGATTAAAGACTCAGAAGCAGGATTAGAGAATAGAACCTGGAGAGGCAGATTTAAGATGGATAAGGGGAAATTACTAGGTAATTTCTAGGTAAGGAAATATACTAGGTAAGGAAAACAAGGTAAATAAGGAAAAGTAAGTGAAATAATTAGCAAATTAAGTAAATGCATAGAGTGATTGGTGGGGCAAACTGCTGATATATTTAAGAGGTTAGTGCAAGGCTAAAGGGGGCAGTGAGTGTGGCAGTGGAGTTGTTGAGACAAAGGAAAGGAATTTGAGTGAGGTTAACTGTAAAAAGTCTTTACCAGATACTTATGATTGAGATATAAAATGCCCACAAATAGTATCAAGAAACAAGTCTGAATAATCTCAAAAATCACGGAGATTAGAGGAAACTGTGCATTGACTTGCCATCATTATGCCATGCTTATATTTCTGCCACAGTCCAGTGACTATAATGTGTGTTCCAATTGTAGGTTTATCCCTTTCTGGAAGGAGAATAGGTAAATGCCAAGAATTCCTCTCCCCACTCCATGCTGTTGGGGAGATTCCTAAAGGATTGCAGAAGTGAGGTACCAATGGGAAAGAGAGTGATCAGAGGTTACAGAAGGCAGACCCTGGCAGGAGGCAAGAGGGTTACACAGAAGAGAAAAGGAAGGGAAAAGACAGTTGTATGTTAAGAGCATAATAAAGATTTGAAGTTCTTCCTGAAGAAGAGCTACATTTAAGCTCTGAAAGAACAAAGCTACTTGTCCTCCCGTGAATGATACAGTAGAGACACAAAAGCTATTTGTTGCTCTAGTCACAACCATAGAGTTCCACTGTCTTCCTTGGGTCATGTGTCCAAAACATAGCAGAGACCCTCCCAAGGAAGATGACAACTATTCACTTCTGGTGATTCACATGGACACAAACGATATTTCCAGGAGGAACCTAAAAAGTGTTGCCAGTGATTATGAAATCTTGGGCAAGAAACTGAAGACCATAGGGGCACAGGTTGTGTTTTCCTCAGTGATACTCACTGAAGACAAGGGATGCAAAAGAGAAAAAAATAATTTAGAAATGAACTACAAAGAGCTTTGAATATGATATTCCAGAAGGCAAAGGAACTAGGATTACAACTAAGAATCACTTACCCAGCAAAATTGAGTGTAATCGTTCAGGGAAGAAAAAAGATATTTAAGAAAAGAGAGGACTTTGAAGAATTCTTGATGAAAAGACCAGAGATAAAGAGAAAATGTGACATTCAAAAACAAAATTTGAAAGAAGCATAAAAAGGGAAATATGAAAGAGTAATCATAAGAGACTCAGTAAAGTTAAACTGTTTACCTTACTATATGGAAAGATGATACATGTAACTCCTAAAAACTTTATCATTATTAAGGCAGTGAGGAGTCTACATAGACAGAGGGCATGAGTGTGAGCTGATTCTGTTGGGATGATCTCAAATAAAAAACGAAGGCATGAGAAAGAGGAATGCACTGGGAGAAGGGGGAAGGGAAAGGTAGAATGAGGAAAATTTTCTCATATAAGGAAGGTACATGAAGAAGAGCTTTTAGAGTGGAGGGAGAAATGGGGAGGCAGACAATGCTTGAATCTTATTGTAATTGGAATTGATTCAAAGAAGGAACATTTTATGTATATATATATGCATATATATATGTATGTATGTATGTATGTATGTATGTATATGTATGTATAAAAGAGAGATAGACACACACGCAAACATACACAGCTGAGTATAGAAATCTGTCTTACCCAATAGGGAAATAAGATGGGAAAAGGATAAGAGATACAAGGGATGGGGGATGGTAAAAGGGAGGACAGATTAAGGAAGACACCAGTCAGAGGCTAAACAGACTTTTGAGGAGGGACAGGATAAAAAGAGAGAGAAAAAAAGATAAACAGACCAAAATAGGATAGAGGGGAAATACACAGTAATCATAACTGTGAATGTGAATGAGATGAGTTAACCCATAAAATGGAAGTGGATAGCAAAAAGTGTTAGAGCCAGAATCCAACAATATGTTGTTTACAAGAGACACACTTGAAACAGATAGACACACAGAGAGTTCAAATAAAAGACTGGAGCAGAATCTACTGTGCTTCAACTGACATAAAAAAGACAAAGGTAGCAATCATGATCTTAGACAAAGCAAAAGCAAAATAGACCTAATTAAAAGAGATAATAAGGGAAAATTACATTTTGATGAAAAAGCCCCATAGACAATTTAGTAATATAAAAAAAAAATTTACAAGTTTTTCTGATAAAGGCCTCATTTCTCAATTATATAGGTGAGTCAAATTTATAAAATAAGAGCTATTCTTCAATTGATAAGTGATCTGATGATATAAACAAGCAGTTTCCAGAAGAAGAAATCTAAGCTATTTATAGTCATGTGAAAAAAAATTGCTCTAAATCACTATTGATTAGAGAAAGAAATTAAAACAACTCTGACCACCTTACACCTATCAGAAATGAGAAATGCTGGAGGAATGAGGAAAAATAGGTACACTAATAAACTGTTAGTGGGGTTGTGAACTGGTCCAACCATTCTGAAGAACAATTTGGAATTATTCCTAAAGCGCTATAAAACTATGTATACCCTTTATCCCAAAGAGATCAAAGGAAAAGATGAAGAAGAAGCAGAAGGAGGAAGAAGAGGAGGAGGAGGAGAGAGAGACAGAGAGAGAAGAAGGAGAAGAAGAAGGAGGAGAAGGAAGAGGAGGAGGAGAGAGACACAGAGAGAGAAGGAGGAGGAGGAGAGAGAGAGATAGAGGGGGGGGCAGAGGACAGAGACAGAGAGATCTGGAGATTTTGTTGGACCAAGATCAATATGAGTCAGTAGTGTGATGTAATCTCATTAGCCAGAAAAGCTAATGAGATCTTGGTTTCATTAAGACAGACATGGTTTCCAGGAACAAGATATACTCTGTATACCTGTTTTCTACACTATACTCTGCTTTTTTAAAGTTATCATCTGAAGTATTACTTTCATATTGGACACCACAGTTTAAAAAATGATATTGATAAACTATAGAATTTGCAGAGGAAGGCAACTGGGATGGCACAAGACATCATATCTATGATATATATGGTTCTCTTAAAGGAACTTGACTTTTTTAATATTGAGAAAAGAATGCTGTGAGGGGGTGAGGAGGAGAGAGGAGGCTGTAGAGATGTTAGCTTTCTTCAAGTATTTGAAAAGTTATCTTGTAGAGGAGAGATTGGACTGTTTCTGTTTTTTCCAAGACACACAAATTAGAAACAGTGGGGCAAAGTTACAAAATCTAGGTTTAATATCAGGAAAAAAAAAACAAACTTGCTAACAATTAGAGTTTCCTAAAGTGAAATGAGCTGCCTACAGAGGTGGTGGGCTTTCCTTCTTTAGGTACTCGAACAGTGGCTTGTTAGTTGATTACTTTTTAGGTGTATTATAGTAGCCATTCATTGTGAATGTGATTTTTACTAGATGGCTGCTAAAGTCTCAACTCTCAAATACTGTGATTTTGTGATTCATTACACAAGGGAATATTTTAGGGAAAAGCAAATAACTGAAAACAGTAGATTATTTTGAAAATGGACGTGTGATTTCATTTATGTAAGGAAATTTCTTGTACCAAAATCAGATGAACAACCCTATATCTTAAAGGATAAAGAGCCATAGACTTAGAGGTGGCCTTAGAGATCTTTTAGTCCAACCCTTTAATTTAACATATAAAGAAATCGAGTTTGATGGAGATTAAGTGACTATTAGAGCTCTGAGAAGCTAAATAAGTCCCTAAGATCACACAGTTAATGTATGTCAGAAGCAGGATTTGAACTTATGTCTTACTAAGGCCAGTTCTTTAACCACTGTGGACACTACCTTCATAGTAGATACAGAAGTGATTTGTTATATGATATCTATCACATCTATTTAATTTCCTTTGTTTTAGAGGGGGCAAAAACATAAGTCTGGGTAATATCAATCAATTGTTATCTCATAGCATGTAATATCCAATACTGTTATTCAGTATGAGTATCCTTACCCTAATGTTATAGAATACAAAATTGAGAGTCACAGTGCTTATACACTACAAGACAACCCATAAAGCTACCATATAGCAAATTCAATATTTCTCCAAGGATTTTGAAAATATTTTTGTATTTTCCACTGCAAAATTGATTTTTTTTAAAATTTCATAATATTGGACTATGTAACAACAACATTGCTAGCAGCTGTTGTGGAGGTGAAAGACCAACAACAAGACACATAGTAGGGCTGCTAGCACTGGTTCTTTGATCTGCTTTTCTAAGGAAAGCAACTTTAAGGGGTTAACAATCTCACTTTAATTAAATATACATATAGCATTCACTTAACTCAGTGGAAAAAGCCAGCACCCTGCACTCCAGAGAGTATACAAACAGAAATTACAAATATATATAAACAGAGCAAACACACACAGAAATCAACAGACAGGCCTCTAGCTGTCTGACCAGGGAATTACATAGTTACCAGAGAGAGAAACACCAACATCTGGGTTTTCAAAACTGGTAGGGGGGGAGACTCCAACAGCTACCCAGAGTCGTGCTGGCCCAATCACCAACATTTTTCAAATAAGGGTGCCCCCAAAGGTGAAAGGCTAACCTCTGAGTATATATACACACTTCTTCAGGGTCAAAGGGCTTCACAACCATGCGACTCAAACCCACATGACCTAGGCTTTCTTGTGACTTAAATGCTTGCTCAGGGTCAGAGGGCATCACAACCATTCCACTCAAACCCATGTGAACTAGGCCTTCCCTTGATGTAAGCAGGTCATCAGAGACTCCTGATTCAATCAAAGATTCCTTAGTGCTGAGAAGTACTCCAAAATGAAGACAACAAAAAGTCTACTTTGCTTGCCATTACATTTGAAAGGCAAGACTCATCAAAGGTACTTGATCACCTCAGTGCTGAGAAATACTCCAAAACAAAAGACAAAAGGATGCCATTTTACCTGCCCCATTCAAACAAAGGCAAGACTCATTAAAGGCACTTGATGGCCTTAGCATTCCAAAAGAGAAGAACAGTAAAAAGTCTCCCTCTAATTACCACAAAAGATTATCACATACAGAAACACACTATGAGGAAATACATACATTAAAAATCTATTTCAAAACTTGGTAATCATTCTTAAAAATTAAGAGCAGTATGGTTCTTTAATGTGAGAGATTTGACAACCAATACAAATTCTATCCCAGCATCTAATACACCTTCATAGAGCAGCTTTATTCTGCTCTGGACAATAAAACAAATAACAATAGGGCTAAAGCAGAGTGGTGTAATAATATAAAAAGCTCTGATTCAGAAGTACAAGACCTTGGTTCAAATCTCAGCTGTACTAACTACCTGCGTGATTCCCATTTATAAAATGAAGAAGAAAAAAAAATGAGAGAGTTGGATCAAATGCTGTTAATACTGTTATTCTAGTCTTCCTCTTTTTTGTAAAGCACAGTAAAGATGTGTAAGAGGTAGCCAGGACCCAGGAACTACCCAGGATATGAGCTACTGATCGGGCAATTAGGCAGCAGCATTGCCATGAGAACTGCTGTCATTTGTTTTGGGTACTTGAGTTATTCTCAAAAGCATGAAAAGAGAAAAGAAAAAATTCTAAGCAGAAAGATTTTTTAAAAATAGCCTATATAGGCAATAAATGATTCTACATGCATGCCTGAAGAAAAGAAATTCATCAAAAGGAAGGCATCTGGTTTTCTCTCAAAGGTTAAGATAGCAACAACATAATAATGAATAGCCACACAAATTCCATCCTGCTTACTCAGTATCATGCAGTGACATGTCAGCCTGGATCAACAAGTTCTGCCTTCGCTCATCTCCTAGATTCTTTGTTTGAAAGGACATGGTGCTGGCATGAATGCAGAATCACCTTAGATGGCAGCCTTTTCACAGCATTTAAAGATGCTTTTTGTTGCTAATAGAATCATAAATGTAGAGCTGGAAGGGACCCTAGAGGCAACTTAGATCCAAACCCATTACTTTACAGATAAGGAAACTGAGTCACAAAGATGTTAAGTGGCTTGCCCAGGGTCACATAGGTAGGAAGCCATCTTTTTTCTGCATGAAAGGCTTACACATCGAATCTGAGAGTGATACAAGTTAAACTTCAAACATAGCTATCAAAGGAGTTGTGCATCCAGAGATTCTTCTTCCCTGTTGCAGTCCCTGGGCTATATAGTTCTTTTTCTGCCTCTACTCCACAATATTTTCTTGTGATCTTTTCAAAGTACAGCAATAGAGCAAAGTAGTGAAAAATGACACCCAAGGTTGGAGATTAGGATTCTCTTTTGGAGGCTATTTCATTGGCATGCTATGAGTCAGTACTACCTTCAATGGCAACCCATGGCTGAAATCTGTAGCTCTGGGTTTACATGGCTTAAGTTCAAACAAGGGACTTCTCATATATCATGTTCTTTGGCTCATGCTCATAAAGAGTTTTCCTTGAGAACATGAGAATTTGGCTCTTGTCTAGGTCTCCAAAAATCAGAAGAGGCTCTCAGCTCTCCCAAAAGCCCCCAGGCTTATTCCACATCAAATGTAGGACAGGATTTATTTTACCCAATACCCAAAATACAACACACAAAACACTCACACACCTGGACCCCTGAACAGCCAAGACAAAGATCTTTATTTTTCCAGTGAGCCTCCATTTTCTCTAGAGAAATTTCTGCTTAAGCTCTAGACTTATAGTGTTCCCCTCAACTTTAGGAAAAAGAGAGGGGAAGAGACCAAGAAAGAAGCAAAGGCAGAGAGACATAAACAGAGTCAGAGAGATACACAGAGAGACAAAGACAGAGAGACACAGGGAGAGAGAGAGAGGCAGAGAGAGAGGAGGAGGAGGGGGAGAAGGAGGAGGAAGAAGAAGAAAGGAGAAGGAGGAGGAAGAGAAGAGGAGGAGGAGGAAGAGAAAAGGAAGAAGAGGAAGAAGAAGAGAGGAAGAAGAGGAAGAGAGGAGGAGAAGTAAGAAGAGAGGGGAAGGAGGAGGAGGAAGAAGAGAGAATGAGGAGGAGGGGAGAGAGGAAGAGAAAGGGAGAGAGAGGGGGAGAGAAAGAATTTATCCCTGTTCTTCAGTGTCTGTATTCCTAGAGGATCAATATAGATACTTCCAGACTTACGGTATTCCCCTTGATTGAGCCTGTAGAAGAAACTAGAGGGTTGAACCCTTCCCCACAAGACTGTGGTCCATATAACTCAGTTTCAGTGATGGACACAATCCAGGTTTACCCCCTTCACAACATTCTTTGATATTCCTCGAAATCCTCAACTTGATGTAGAGACTAGCATTGTCCAGGAAATTCTACTCTGTATTCAGGAGGCTTGGACGTGACCTTTATTCACTTGTTCAGGAACCCTTCAGTCACTCATTCACTGTTCTGCTCTCACCATTCCTTTGTCCATGTAGCTTCTGGTTTGGATCAGGAACACTCAAGTTTTACCAGTATGTATCTCTGCAGGCACATGGTTCCTTGAAAAAGCCTTGTAGATTTAAATTGAGTCTGAGATTCTGTGTGTAGCTGCCCTCTTCTCTGCACTTACCCAGCTCTGATTTACTCTCTCTTATGAAGACCAAGTCCAAAGGTATAACTCAGGCACAGGCTGAAAACGCTTCAATAAATCATCATATAATGTGATGTTGATGGGGATGTTTTCATCTTGTATACAGAGGCAGCTTCAATCCCTACACAAAACTTTTACCCACCAGCTTGAATCAACCCCTTTGGTTTAGAAAAGTCCTACTAAGGCTTCTAGCATTTTCTCAGGTATTCAGCTACTTTTTTCCAAATGTATTCAAAATAAGTAGTTCTTAATTTAGGAAAAGAACATTCAAGAGCTTATTGACTAAATGCAAACTTCCAAATACTTATTTTTTGCATGCATCTGAGTTGTGATTAGAAATGTAAATTCTATCAGAGTAGTGATCATCTCACCTTTGTCTCTTTGATCTTCAGAGAACTCCACAATGACAAAGTAGGCACCTGATAAATGATTGTTGATTGATTGCTATTGGATATACTGAAATCAACCCAAAAAGCATGGCCCCCATGCCTGGGATGCTCTCCCTCCTACATTCTGACTATGGGCCTTCCTGGCTTGCTTAAAATCCCCATAAAAGGAGCAGCTAGGTGGCAAAGTGAATACAGCACCATCCCTGGAGTCAGCAGGATCTGAGTTCAAATTTGGCCTCAGACACTTGCTGCTTACTACCTGTGTGACCTTGGGCAAGTCGCTTAACCCAATTGCCTTGCCTTCCCACTCCAAAAGAAAATTCACAATTAAAATCCTACCTTTTACAGGAAGCATGCCCCAACTCTTAGTAATTGCAGTGTCTCCTGTTAATTATCTGCAATTTATTCTATATATATCTTTGCATGCGTCTGTTTGAATATAGTTTCCCCCATTAGATTGTAAGCTCCTTGAGGGTAGGGACTCTCTTTTGCCTCTTTTTGTATACTCAGCTTTTAGCATAGTGCCTGGTACAAAATAGGTGCTTAATAAATATTTGTTGATTGAATTATCATCAGGAATACAAACAGACATGGCTCTGGCCATCTCTCATTCCTGAAATGCATTCTCTCTTCACTTCTGTCTCATAGAATTCCTTTCTTGCTTTAGCACTCAGCTCAATCACCAGTATCCCCAAAATACCTTTTCTGATCCCCTCACCTTCTGTGCTAACTACCTTAGGCTTATTTTGTATTGGTTCTATAAATACTCACAAATGTTTATATTGGCTCCCTTAGTATATACCATTTGGAACCTGGGAAAATTTCACTTCGGTCTTTGTATCCCACCACCTAGCACTAAGCCCGACACACATTAGGTACTTAATAAATACTTGAGGATTGATTGATAGATCAACCTAAATTGATTAAATTCACCAAATTAACAGGCTGCAGTTTCCTATACTAGAGCACTATGTAATTTAGGCACTGACCTCAGCAAACCAAGAAGTGTATATATTGCATCAATGTCAGTATTGTTTCAGTTAGTGACATATTGTATACACTTTCTCCATTTATCATCTTTACACTCACTTACATATTGTTTTAAGATATGTGTTTTATATACTGCTATTTTCCAGAATATGTATTATGCTCCTTTTGCCCCCAGCTATACCACATCCCTGAATTGTCTCCAGTTTTAGGGAGCTAGCAGAGTAGCTTGCTCCCCATTTTATAATGTAAGCCACTATTAATTGCCATCTTTTCTATTGAGCTTAAATAGTAGGTTTGAATTCATGTGCTATAGACTGGAATGATAATAATGATGAAAATAATGACAATAGCCAGCATTTATATAGTGTTCTAAGGTGTGTAAAGCACTTTTACATAAGTTATTTGATGGTCACAAAATCCCTGTGAGGAAAGTATTATCATTATCATTATCATCATCATCATCATCATCATCATCATCCCTATTTTACAGATGAGGAAACTGATATTAAGTGATTAAGCGATTAATCCAGGCTCACCAGCTAGAATTTGAACTCAGATCTTCCTAGCTGCAAGTTCAACACTCCAACCGCTGCACTGTCTATATGAATTTATATCATTGTACGTGTTTTCAGCTGAAGCGTTAGAAATATGCAACAGAAGCTATTAAGCTGTTAGCCATCAAATCTTGACAGGCTGGAAGAGAATACTGAACATCACAAATAAAACATCTTTATTTGGAATTTTAAGGATTTAGACATCTAAACAAGGAGAGGTAAATGAATTGAAGCTACCAAATTGATGGATAGAGCATTCAGCTGATGAGCTGTGTCTTAGACACTACATCAGATAAAAATAGGGTCACTAAAAATAAATTATGGTCTTGTTTCTTATTACTCAGGAGAAGATGGCACAAATGCTTTTTTGGTTGTGGAAAGAAAAAGCAAAATAAATTGCTTTTTTTAGTGGAAGTCTTATGCATCATTATGACCTGTACCTTTTTCAGTAACAAATAATTGTTTCAGAGTTCTTAGCTAGCCTTTATTTTATTATGCAGAGGCTACACAGAGGGTATTTTTAATTTTAATTTTGTAGTGTTTATAAAAAAGAAAGGGATTTTGAGATAATCTAGCCTAAGTTATTCATTTTATAGCTGAAATAACTGAAAAATGGAGAAGTGAAGTGATTGGCCCAGGATCACAAAGGAGTGAAACAGACAGAACTAATATTCAAGTCTTCTGAATTCCAGGACAAGGTATTTTTCTACTATGCTACCTGCCATTGACTTGAAAGTAAAATAAACTAACAAATGAAGAAATGAGTGAATGAATATTACTTTTGCTCATTTTACTATATTTCTCCCCTCCCTTTATTTTTGAGACAGGTCTTCTATCTCACCCAGACTGGAAGTACATTGTCCATTCACAGATATGATCCCCGTGGAAGAATGTGGTTAGAAGTCATGCTCTGCCAGTTACAGAACTTGGTGGGTTGCACATTTATGGTTCCAGAGAAGAAAAGACCTTTAAAAGACAGGGCACAGAAGACTATGTCCCAACAGCAGTTCTAATTTTTAGATGTCTAAAATGGGAAGGATAATATTTTATTAGCCACCTAACAGAATTGTTATTAACAAAGGAGTTTGGGAGGTGGCTAATGCTGTAGGAAAGAGAAAAGTTGTAATCTTTGTAAATTTTTCTTTTTATTATTATTCAAGGTGATCACCACTCAAGTAGGAAAGGCAGGTAGGAATAAAGACACTACTCACATGTAGCAGGAAGAGCACTGAATACGGAATCAGAGGACCTGGATTTGAAACCTGGCCCAGCTACTCAGTATCTCTTTAACCTTTGAGAAGTAAATTCCTCCCATCTCTGGGCCTGTTTCTTTTTCTGCAAAATAAGAAGATAAACACTTTTTGCAGATGATATGATGGCATACGTGGAGAATCCTAGAGAATCTAGTAAAAAATTACTTGAAATAATAAACAAATTTGGCAAAGTTGCAGTATATAAAATAAACCCACAGAAATCATTGGCATTTTTATATATTACTAACAAAGCCCAACAGCAGGAGATAGAAAGAGAAATTCCATTTAAACTTACTGTAGACAGTATAAAATATTTGTGAGTCTACCTGCTAAAACAAACCCAGGAACTATATGAACACAATTACAAAACACTTTTTCACATAAATAAAGTCAGATCTAAATAATTAGAAAAATATCACTTTCTTGTGGGTAGTCTGAGCTAATATAGTAAAAATGACAATTCTACCTAAATTAAATCACTTATCAAGTGCCTTACCAATCGAAC
This sequence comes from Phalanger gymnotis, assembly GCA_028646595.1. Taxonomy (NCBI): domain Eukaryota; kingdom Metazoa; phylum Chordata; class Mammalia; order Diprotodontia; family Phalangeridae; genus Phalanger; species Phalanger gymnotis. Next base: position 276,305,175 of record CM053623.1, read on the forward strand.
TACTAAAAAAATTTTATAGAGCTAGAAAAAAACAGTAACAAAATTCATCTGGAAGAACAAAAAGTCCAGAGTATCAAAGGAATTAATGGAAAGAAATCCAAGGGAAGATCTTAAATTATATCATAAGGCAGCAATCATCAAAACTATTTGGTACTGGCTAAGAAATAGAGTGGAGTAGGTTAGGTAACCAAGACACAATAGTCAATGAATATCATAATCTGCTATCTGATAAATCCAAAGACTCCAACTTCAGGGATAAGAACTCACTTTTTGACAAAATCTGCTGTCAAAACTGGAAAATAGTATGGTAGAAACTAGGCACAGACCAACATCTTACACCCTACACCAACATAAATCAAAATGGGTACATGATTTAGATATAAAGGCCGATACTATAAGTAAACTAGGAGAGCAAAGAAAAGTTTACCTGTCAGACATATGGAGAAGGGAAGAATTTATGACCAAACAAGAGATAGAGAACATTACGAAATGCAAAATGGATGATTTTGATCACATTAAATTGAAAAGTTTTTGCACAAACAAAGCCAATGCAACCAAGATTAGAAAGGAAGCAGAAAGCTGGCAAACAATTTTTGCAACTAGTATCTCTGATAAAGGCCTTCTTTCTAAAATATATAGAGAACTGAGTCAAATTTACAAGAATACAAGTCATTCCCCAATTGATAAATGGTCAAAGGATATGAACAGGCAGTTTTCTGATGAAGAAATTAAAGCTATCTATGAAAAAATGCTCTAAATCATGATTGATTAGACAAATTCAAATAAAAATGACTCTGAAGTACCACATCACATCTATTAGATTGGCTAACATGACAAAAGAGGAAAATGATAAATGTTGGAGAAGATGTGGGAAAATTAGAATACTAATGCATTGTTGCTGGCATTGTAAACTGATCTAATCATTCTGGAGAACAATTTGAAACTATGCCCAAAGGACTATAAAATTGTGTATACCCTAGGTCTGCATCCTAAAGAGATAATAAAAATTAGAAAAAGACTCACATGTACAAAAATATTTATAGCAGCTCTTTTTGTGATGACAAAGAATTGGAAATTGAGGGGATACCCATCAATTGGGGAATGGCTGAACAAGTTATGGCATATGAAAGTAATGAAATACTGTTGTGCTATAAGAAATGATGAGCAGGCAGACTTTAGAAAAAACCTGGAAACACTTACATGAACTGATGCTACATTAAATGAGCAGAACCAGGAGAACATTTTACACAGTGACAGCCGCATTATGCATTGACTGACCTTGATTGACTTAGCCCTTCTGAGCAATGCAAGGATCTAAGACAACTCCAAACAACTCATGATGGAAATTACTATCCACATCCAGAGGAAGAATTTTGGAGTCTGAATGTAGATGGAAGTAGACTATTTGCTCTCCTTTTCTTTTGTTGTTTGGTTTTGTTTCTTCTTTCTGGTGGTTCCTACCATTAGTTCTAATTCCTCTTTATATCATGACTAATATTAAAATATGTTTAATATGAATGTATAAGTAAAGCCTACATCTGACTGCACATTGTCTTGGGGAAGGGGGAGTAGAAGGTGGGGGAGAAAATTTAAAACTCAAAATCTTACGGAAGTGAATGCAAAAATTAAAAATAAATTTAAAAAAAAATAAGAAGATTGGACTAGGTGATCCCTAAGGTCCTTTCTAGCTTCTACATTCTGTGATTCTAAATTCCTGAAAGTCAATTCATGTTCAAATGAAAGACACTGATATTCAGAAATGTCTTATATATAATACTTTCATGTTATGGGCTTGTGCATAGAAATGAATTTGATTTCAATAAATATTTGTGAAAAGTGCTATGCTAGGTATTTAGGATATAGAGGCAAAAGTGAAAACAGACTCTGCCCTCAAAGGGCTCACAAATTAGCCAGGAGAGACAACATGTAATATGGGAATGGGTATGTATATACATATGTAGATATAAATGTATGTATATATCTTTGTGCATATGTATGTGTATACAAAACAGACACCAGATGTTTGGAAGGGGAAAAGCACTAGTAGCTAGAGGAATCAGGAAAGGTTTCTTGTAGAAGGTGGGCTTGAGCTGATTCTCAAAGAAAACTAGGGATTTAGGGATTCTGAAAGATGGAGTTACAGAGGAAATGTGTTTTAGTCCTTTGTGTCACTGCACAAAGAGAAAAGAGATGAGGCCAGTTTGGCTGGACTACAGTGCATGAAGGAAAATAGTGTACAATATGGCCTGGGACTGATCTGTGAAGAGCTTTACATTCCAAACAGAGGCAAGACTTAGAGCATCTAACTCATGGAATTGTTATGAGGGTGTAACAACAATGCTACTTGCCACTACTGTGGCTGTGTAAAACCAATAACACCAGCACACAGGAAGGCTGCTAGAACAGGTTCTTTGACCTGCTTTTCTAAGGAAAGCAACTTTAAAGGGTTTACAATCTCACTTTAATTAAACATACATATATCATTCACTTAGTTCAGGGGAAAAAGTCAGCACCCTGAACTTCAGAGAAAATACAGAAATTACAAGCAGAAATTATATAAACAGAGCAAAATAACACAAATCAGCAGAAAGAGCTTCTATCTGTCCACAGCAATACATACATACATGCATACATACATACATACATTCATAATTACCAGAAAGAGAAGCACTAACATCTGGGTTTTCAAAGCTGGGGGGCTCCAATGGCTTCCCAGAGTCTTGTTTGGTCAAATCACACAACACTCTTCCAGTGAGTGAACCCCCAAGCAAATGCTAACCTCAGAAAATATATGTGTGTATATATATATACACACATATGTGTGTATACACATACACACATACTTCTTCAGGGTCAGAGGATGTCACAACCATGTGACTCAAACCTATGTCACCTAGACCTTCCTGTGACTCCCGATTCAATCAAAGACTCTTGATTGAAACAAAGACAAGACTCTAAGGCACTTGATTTCCTTAGTGCTGAGAAGCATTCCAAAAGAAAAAACAGAAAAAAGTCTTACTCTGCTTGCCATTACAGAGGGCTCAATAACCTTAAAGTGTCTTTATATACATAATACTTTGCAAACCTCACAGTACTTTATAAATGAAAGCTGTTATTCTTGGGAGACTGCATTGAGTTATCAATGGAGCAAGGAAATCCTGTATTTAAGTCACACTTTGACAATCCCTGGAAGTGTGACTTTGGACAATTTACTTGACCTCTCAATCTATAGGCAACACTCCAAGCCTCAAACTTGTAGGAAAAGTCAACTGACATGCATTGATAGGGGTTTTATTGATTTTTTTTCCTTCATGTGTGAGTTCTCTGCACCATTGGCATCAAACTCAAGTAGAAACAGGGTACACTAAACCTTACATAATAATCTCCTCAAACCACACATTGTCTTAGAAAACCACATATTAACATTATCTATATTCTGTTGTATTTTTATATATTTGTTTAAATATTTCCCAATTTCATTTTTGTCTGGTTCTGGCTGCTCTTGGGAGTTGGGGCCATTGGCATCACATTTGCCACATCTGCTCTACAGCAATGAAGAGAAAGGTACAATCCCCCACTTTTCTTATAATTGATTTAATTGTTAATAATAATAGAATCGAATTCTTGTGAAATCCTCACAAATAGAAGCCAACTTAATTTATGGCCTCTAAGCTTTTCAGACGTTCCTTCCTCTCTGGATTTTGTTCAGTAGACTTAGTATTGATGCAGATAAAAACATTATTAACACAAAGGGGTGTGGTCAGGAGAGCTAAGGGTATTGTTTTTCTTTTCATTTTTTTTCGAGGGGGGAAGGCAAGACGATTGGGCTTAAGTGACTTGCCAAAGTTCACACAGCTAGTAAATGTGTCAAGTGTCTGAGGCTGGATTTGAACTCAGGTCCTCCTGATTCTAGGGCCAGTGCTCTACTTGCTACACCACTTAGCTGCCCCAATTGTTTTAATCTTGCAATTAGTTGTTACTTAAATAAGCAGGAAAAAACAAAACCATATAAGCTCAAGTGTATTCTTTTCTATAGTACCCAGACACTTTGTCCTTTCCAACTCAATTTTTTGTTCATTGTTTTGATCAATACCTACTATTGGCTATCTCTTTCCAAAAACAATATGTTAATTTTAACAGGTAGTCCACTTGATTTCTGATTAAATGTTGGCTTGTGCTCAGTTACGATATCAAGACAATTTTCTACAGAGACTGAAAACATGTTCTGATTCCTTCATTTACTTATATGATTGAGTTTTCCTCCTCCCTAAATTAACCACCCTTTACTTATTCCAATTCAATGTCATCTAGTTTATAACTACCCATATCTTAAGCTACTCAAAGTCATTACATATTTTAATTCTGTTTTTAATGCATCATTGAAAAGTTTATTGATATACCTAACATTTGAAACATCATCAGATATGAATCTTTTGGTATTTTATCAACATATATTTCTAAAGATTTAGACATAACAGAAATGGAAAATGTATGAAGGCGAGAAGAAATTAACAGTATGAGAACAAGTTAACCAAAACTTACAATTATCTGCCATTATTACTTACTGAAATAATTAAGTTATATCTCAAGCATGCAATATAACAGTCATGACACACTTAATAGAAATAACCTAATTAGGGCTTATATGTCTTCTGATTTCTTTCATAATATTATTGGGAAAATCATTCACTGGACTGGAAGCCAGTATGCCACTAATAAGATCATGTCAAGGTTCCTTTCCTTCTTCCTTATTTTGGTCAGTAAATTTCAACCTAATGAAAAGGAAGAAATCCAAAATTGAGTGCCTGGCAGCCACATTATATAAGACTGTAGTATCGAAAGGAGCTTTTTAAAAATTTATTTTTGTCATTTTTTTAAAAAGAAAAGAGATATCGTTTTTTTCCCCAATATTTTTATTTAAAGTTTTGAGTGCCAAATTCTATCCCTACCTCCTTCTCTTCCCTCTCCCTTCCCTGAGATGGTAAGTAATCAGATATAGTTATACATGTACAATTATGCAAAATATTTTCATATTAGTCATTTTGTACAAGATGACAAATAAAAGAAAAAAAAGAAAGAAAGTGAAACATAGAATGACGCAGTCTGTATTCAATCAATATCAGTTCTTTTTCTAGAGGTTGATAGTATACTTTATCATTAGTCCTTTGACATTTCCTTGGATCATTGCATTGCTGAGAATAGCTGTCATTCACAGTTCTTCATCGAACAATATTCCCCTGGTTCTGTTTACTTCACTATGCATCAGTTCATGTAAATCTTTCCAGGTTGTTCTGAAATCATCCTGCTGTCATTTCTTACAGCACAACAATATTCCATTACAATCATATACCACAGCTTATTTAGCCATTGCCCAGTTGATGGGCATCCTTTTAATTTCTGATTCTTAGCCACCACAAAAATTGCTGCTATAAATATTTTTATACAAATAGGTCCTCCCCCCCTTTCTTGGATGTCTTTGGGATACTGACCTAGCAGGGATGTTGTTGGATCACAGGGTATGCACAATTTTATAGCCCTTTGGGCACAGTTCCAAACTCTCTTCAGAATGGTTGGATCAGTTCAAAACTCTACCAACAGTGCATTAGTGTCCCAGTTTCCCCATATCCCCTCCAACATCTGACATTTTCCTTTTGTGTCATATAAGCCACTCTGATACATGTGAGCTGGTACCTCAAAGTTGTTTTAATTTACATTTCTCTGATCGATAATGTTTTAGAGCATTTTCTTCACATAACTATAGTAGCTTTGATTTCTTTGTCTGAAAACAAGACATCAATGAGTTCCCTGAGGAAAAATCTCACGGCTAGATGGATTCACAAGTGAATTCTTTCAAAGAATTAAAGAACAATTAATCCCCAAACTATATAAACTATTTGGGAAAATGGGCAAAGTGGAGTTCTACCAAATTCCTTTTATGACACAAATATGGTGCTGACATCCAAAGCAGGAAAAGCCAAAATGAAGAAAGAAAATAATAAAAGAATTTCTCTAATGATTATTGATGCAAAAAAATTTAAATAAAATGCTAGCCAAAATTATAGCAATATATCACAAGGATCATAAACTATGACCAAGTGGTATTTATACCAGGAATGCAGGGCTAATTAATCATTAGGAAAACTATCAGCATAATTGACCATATCAATAACAAAACCAGCAGAAATCATATGATTATCTCAATAGATGCAGAAAAAAAGCTTTTGAAAAAATACAGCATTCTCCCTATTAAAGACACTAGGGAGCCTAGGAATAAATGGAGCTTACTTTAAAATGATAAGCAATATCTGTCTAAAACAATAAGCAAGCATTATCTGTAACAGGAATAAGCTACAAGCAAGGATGCCCTTTATCACCTCTATTATTCAATATTGTACTAGAAATGTTAGCTATATCAATAAGAGAAAAAAAAATGAAAGAATTAGAGCACAAAATGAGGAAACAAAACTATCACTCTTTGATGTCTTGTTCAATCTCTTTTTCTAAGACTACATTATTTAAGTATTTTATTTATTCTTCTGTTAATCTGGGTAATTTATATTTTTGTAGATATCATTCATTTCATTTAGATTGTCAAATTTATTGGCATATAATTGGGCAAAATAGCTCATAACAATTGTCTTAATTTCCTCTTCATTGGTGGTAAATTCACCCCTTTCATATTTTATACTAGTAATTTGGTTTTTGTCTTTCCTTTTTTTATGCAAATTAACCAGTGGCCTATCTATTTTATTGCTTTTTCATAAAACCAGCTTCCAGTTTCATTTATTAACTCAATGGTTTTGTTACTTTCAATTTTATTAATCTCTTCTTTGATTTTTCAGAATTTCCAATTTGGTGTTTAGTTCAAGATATTTAATTTGTTTTGTAGTTCCTTTTTTTTAATTACATGTCCAAATTATTGATCTACTTTTTCTCTATTTTATTTATGTAAGCAATTAGAGATAAAAAATCCCCCCACCCCCCCAAGTTCCACTTTGGCTGCTTCCCATAAATTTTGGTACGCTGTCTCGTTGTTATTTTCTTTATTGAAATTGTCAATTGTCTCCATGATTTGTTCTTTGACCTAATTCTTTTTAGGATTAGATTACATAATTTCCAATTAATTTTAATATCTTTCTCCTTTGTCCATTATTGCATGTAATTTTATTGCATTACAATGTGAAAATGATGTCTTTACTATTTCAGCTTTTCTGCATTTCATTGTAAGGTTTTTCTATCCTAATAAATGGTCGATTTTTGTGTAGGGACCATGTACTGCTGAGATAGAGGTATATTCCTTTCTATTCCCATTCCCTTTTCTCTGGAGATCTATTATATCTAACTTTTCTAAAATTTTATTTACATCCTTAACTTCTTTCTTATTTATTTTTTGGTTAGATTTATCTAGTTCTGAGAGGGGGAGGTTGAGGTCCTCCACTAATACAGTTTCATTATCTATTTCTTCCTGCAACTCCTTCAATTTCTCCTTCAACAATTTAGATGCTGTACCATTTGGTGCATATATGTTTAGTGTTGATATGTCTTCATTGTCTATAGTACCTTTCTGCAAGATATAATTTCTTTCTTTATTGCTTTTCATTAGATCTATTTTTGCTTTTGCTTTGTCTAAGATCATGATTACTTTCTTTCCTGCTTTCTTTGCTTCAGCTGAATCATAATAGATTCTGCTCCAGCCCCTTACCTTTACCCTGTAGGTATCTCTCTGCCTCAAGTGTATTTCTTGTAAACAACATATGGTAGGATTCTAGTTTTTAATCCATTCTGCTATCCACTTCTGTTTTATGGGTGAGTTCATCCCGTTCACATTTAGAGTTATGATAACTGTATTTCCCCCATGCTATTTTTCACTTGTTTATCTACTCCCCCTCTTTTTTCCCCTCCACCATTTCCCTCCTCACAAGTATTTTACTTCTGATCACCACCTTCCTTAATATACCTTCCCTTTTATCAGTCCCCCCTCTTCCTTCTATTATACCCAACCCTTTTTACTCCCTTATAGGGTAAGATAGACTTCTTTTTTTGTTGTTTTTATTTTTTTATTATTATTTTTAGATTGCAACAAACAGTTCTACATAATTTTGGGTTCCAGATTTTCTTCCCTCCCCCC
>CM053623.1:276313802-276420703 GCA_028646595.1 Phalanger gymnotis
GAAGAGGGGAGAGAATTTGGAACTCAAGGTTTTAAAAAATAGATGTTCGAAAGTAAAAATGTTTTTTTTTTCATGCAACTAGAAAATAAGTTGCACAGACAATGAGGCATAGAGATTTATCTTGCCCTACAAGAAAGGAAGGGAAAGGGGGGTGGGAGGGGAGTGGGGTGACGGGTGGGAGGTCTGACTGGGGAACAGGGAAACCAGAGTATACACCATCTTGGAGTGTGTGGGGGGGGTAGAAATGGGGAGAAAATTTGTAATTCAAACTCCTATGAAAATCAATGCTGAAAACTAAACATATTAAAAAAAATACCAATCAAGGAAAAAAAAAAATAGACTAACCCAAATGGGAAAAGAGCTCCAAAAAGCCAATGAGGAAAAGAATGCCTTAAAAGGCAGAATTGGCCAAATGGAAAAGGAGGTCCAAAAGACCACTCAATAAAATACTGCGTTAAAAATTAGAATGGAGCAAGTAGAAGGTAGTGACTTTATGAGAAATCAAGAAATTATAAAACAAAACCAAAAGAATGAAAAAATGGAAGACAATGTGAAATATCTCATTGGAAAAACCACTGACCTGGAGAATAGATCCAGGAGAGATAATTTAAAGGTTACTGGACTACCTGGGAGCCATAAATCATAAAAATAGCCTAGATATCATCTTTCAAGAAATTATCAAGGAAAACTTCCTGATATTCTAGAACCAGAGGATAAAATAGAAATTGAAATAATCCACTGATCACCTCTTGAAAAAGATCCCCAAAAGAAAACTGATAGGAATATTGTAGCCAAATTCCAGAGTTCCTAGATCAAGGAGAAAATATTGCAAGCAGCTAGAAAGAAACAATTTGAGTATTGTAGAAACACAATCAGGATAACACAGGATCTAGAAGCTTCTACATTAAGGGATTGAAGGGCTTGGAATATTATATTCTGGAAGTTAAAGGAGCTAGGATTAAAACCAAGAATCACCTACCCAGCAAAACTGAGTATAATACTCCAGGGCAAAATATGAATTTTCAGTAAAGTAGAGGACTTTCAAGCTTTCTTGATGAAAAGACAAGAGCTGAATAAAAAAAAAAAACTGACTTGCAAATACAAGAATCAAGAGAAGCATGAAAAGGTAAATGGGAAAGAGAAATCATAAGGGACTTACTCAAGTTGAACCATTTTGCTTACATTCCTACGTGGAAAGATGGTATTTGTAACTCATGAGACCTTTCTCAGTATTAGGGTAGTTGAAGGGAATACACACACACACACTCACACACACACGCACAGGGCACAGGGTGAGTTGAATATGAAAGGATGATATCTAAAAAAATAAAATTAAAGGGTGAGAGAGGAATATATTGGGAGGAGAAATAGAGAGATAGAATGGCATAAATTATGTCACATAAAAGTGGCAAGAAAAAGCAATTATAATGGAAGAGAAGGGGGGGTAGGTAAAAAGAAATGAGTGAACCTTGCTCTCATTGAATTTGGTTTAAGGAGGGAATAACATACACACTCAATTGGGTATCTCACCCTACACAAAAGTAGGGGGGAAGGGGACAAGGGTGGGGAATGATAGAAGGGAGGGCATTGGGGGAGGAGGTAGTAAAAAGCAAACACTTTTGAAAAGGGACAGGGTCAAAGTGGAAAAATGAATAAAGGAGGATAGGATAGGATAGAGGGAAATATAGTTAGTCTTTTACAACATGACTATTATGGAAGCGTTTTGCATAATGATACATTTATAACTTATATTGAATTGCTTGTCTTCTCAAGGAGGGTGTGTAAGGAGGGAAGAAGGGAGAGAATTTGGAATTCAAAGTTTTAAAAACAAATGTTAAAAAAAAAATTGGTTTTTACATGCAACTCAGAAATAAGATATACGGGCAATGAGCTATAGAAATCTATTTTGCCCCACAAGAAAGTAAGGGGAAAAGGGATGGGGGGGAAGTGGGGTGACAGAAAGGAGGGCACGTTGGGGAAAGGGGCAATCAGAATATATTCCATCTTGGGGTGGGGGGAGGGTAGAAATGGGGAGAAAATTTGTAACTCAAAATCTCGGGAAAATCAATGTTGAAAACTAAAAATATTAAATAATAAAAGAGATGTGGAGAAAAAAGTCAAGTAGAGGAGTTTTTTAAGGTACCATTGGAGTTTATTAAATAAAGGGATGATATAGTCATGCCTGCACTTTAGAAAGATCGATTTAACAGTTGGGTAGATGATAGACTGAATTGAGACAGGGATACCAACCAGAAGGCTATTGCAAAACTTCAGGTGTGAGGTGATGAGGGCCTGCACTAGCATGATAACAGTGCCAGAGAGCAGGAGGGGGCATATACAAGAGATGTTATGAAGGTAGAATCGACAGGAACTGGCAACTGCTTGGATATGGGGAGGTGAGAAACACTACATATTTTAACCTGATGGAAGCCTGCACAAGAGTTTTCACATCCTTGGGAATTATAGAAAGCTGCAGGGGAATTAAGTCACTTTGTCAATTAGATGGCAAAGAAGAAGGACAAGGAGGACTAGAAAATGACGGTGATGATGGTGGTAGTGGTAGTGGCGGTGGTAATAATGGTGGTAGTGATAATTATGATGGTAATGCTGGTAATGATGATAGTTGGCATTTTTATAGCTCTCTAAGGTTTGCACAGTGTGTTACACATGCTTTCTCATTTGATCCGTGCAACAACCCTATGAGATAGGATTATAGATAGATATGGAGGTTATTATCTCCATTTTAGAAATGAGGAAACTGAAGCTAAAAGATGTTTAATAACATGTTCTAGGTCAAAGAGATAGTAAGTGTCAAAGGCAGGATTCAAACTCAAGATTTTCCTGACTCCAGGCTCAGCATCCGATCCACTGTGCCCCCTAGATGCTATTAGGTTACAATCTCTTCTAAGCCAGAGGCTGAAACTCATCTGGAGTCAATCTCCCTAAGTACAACAATATTCTTGTTCTTGATTCCTCTCTTCATACTCTTTAGTTGTATCGAGAGTCAATCAATAAACAAACATTAATTAAGAGCTTATTCTATTCCTGGTTCCACTAGGAATACAAAAAAAAAAATCTAACTTGTGGGTGATTGGTGGCCAAGAAATGCCAAGGTAGTGCTAACATAGTCCCAACCTCTTGACTATACACCATAGTCAAGCATATGCTCTACCTTCTCTTCATTTTGAAAGAATAGCTTCTACATCAGGAATACTGAAGCCTTACCATATCCCAAACAGTTTTCATTGTAGTAGTTTGCCCTTTATTTTGACTTTGAATCTCTCCCATTTACTTTATCTTTTTTCTCTCTGCCTCCAACCCTTGACAGCAAATTAGCACTTTGAATCTTCACACTGTCAATGTCCACCTTTTCTTCTGCAGTTACCATTCCTTAGAACAACTTCCAGCTAATTTTAGATTTTAACTGACAGGCTCATCTTCTCACCCTAACCAAGCCTCTTTTTTTTTTCCTCTTTCTTTTGCCAATATAGGACTTTCATGGTAGAATACAAATTAAATTAAATCCTTTGATGCTTCAATGATCTGTAATCCCATCAGTATGGAAGTGCAATTTGAATGCAGTCTTGTTATCTCTTCCCTTGCCTTCCCCACACATCCTCCATAGGGCATCCACTCAAAGGGATGGGGTTGAACCTAACTCAGGCCAGTTCCATTAAAAAGAAACAACACTCTCAAAGGTCATTCAATTGGCAGCTAGGTGGTGCAGTGGATAGTTTTGGGCCTGGAATCTTAAAGACTCATCTCCATGAGTTTAAATTCAGCCTCAGACACTTAAAAGCTTTGTGATCCTGGGCAAGTCACTTAACTCGATTTGCCTTAGTTTCTTCACCTGTAAAATGAGCTGGAGAAGAAAATGGCAAACCACTCCAGTATCTTTGCCAACAAAACACCAAATGTGGTCACAAGAATTGGAACAACTGGTTGTTTAATGATTAACAAACAGAAAAGGATTTTCAATAAGGTTACAGATTGAGGACACCCTGAGTTGATTCAGCAGTGAAGCTTCTTTCCTCTGACTGAGATAATTTTGTGAGCATCAGAGAGGTCACCTGGAGCTCCTCAAGGATGTTTTGTACTGTACTGACCAGGAAGTGATAACAATAACCTGAACCTACTGAGTTGGTAAGCAAAATGGGCTCCTTAGCACTTAGTTCAACAAGTGCCCTTGAAGAGTTTGGCTTTTGTTTTTGTTAAGTAATTCAATGTATTTCATTGAATCTTACTAAGTGCTAAGCCCCAGGCCCAAACCTCTATTAGGTGTAAAACCTATGTGGGTGTGGATTGGCAACTAAGGTGGGGCCCAAGGTGGGGCTAACTCTAGGAAGGGCCTAGTTTACATGTCTGGGACAGCAGAGGCTCTTAGACCACTGGGTTTAAGTCCACCTCTTTGTGATGATTTTAGGTCACGTGGGTGAATCTTATGTGTGACTCACCCCTGACACTGAAAAAGATATAAAAACCAGGATTTGTCCTCCTCTTCCTTGGAGCTCTTTACCGAAGCAGTGGTGGTGCATGACTCTGGGCCAGCCCTTGTTCTGAGCTCCTGGGCTGAACCTAGATGTTGGTAACTATGAATCTGTATTGGGTCTGTCTGTTGATGTTTGTAATTTGTTTGTAATTTGCTCTGAAGTTCAGGGTGTTGGCTTTTTCCCCAGAACTAAGTGAATGATATTTGTATGCTGAATTAAAGTAAGCTTGTCAACCCCATCACCTTGCTTTCCTTAGTTAAGCAGCTTTCTGGGTGCTGGCTGTGGGTGGATCTTATACCTCCACAGAAGCTGCTAGCCAGATTGTGGCAACACCTACCCTAATTTCCTAGCCAATCAAGTCCTGAGGATGATTCAACACCTTCTAAGGAAAAACTAGCCTAACTTGCATAGTGATAGAGGGGTCAGGATATTGACAACATTAGGGGCCTTTTCTCTCAATCTCTGGACATTCCATGCAGAAAAATGGAACACACAGGCTCTGCAGGTTTTCCCTTCCTCTCACATGACTGGTTGACCTCCTGTTGCAGTTGTATGTTTTTCTAACAATCTCTTTTACATTTGTCCTGGGAAATTCCTCATTGGTAATATGCTATAGCCAACTCATTCCTAATAGGTGCCTCTCTATTCTTCTGTGGGTCAACTCTGGCTTTAACTCTTTGGAGACTTTGGGATTTCATGCTTAACAACCACATAGCATGGGAAGAATGTTGGTGTTGAAAAGATGGATCTTCATTTCACAGAGAAGCTCGGGGTCACTAATAGCTCTGTGCAATTTCCCAAAGCAATCCAGCATACCCTCAACCACCTGCTCAACTCTGGATCCAGATCATCCTGCCCTAAATCCTGTCTAAAATATATGTATTAACAAACTATCTCTGTGGTCTATCTATTCAACAGCATATCACAGTCTGAATAATAGGTCTTCTTTATCCACATTTCCCCTTATGTGACTAGTTAAACTGAATTCTTTTAAATACTTAAGAGTCTCATTTGATGGATTCTTCAATGTCCCAGGGTAGATGCAATCATCTATTATCATCTGTTATCTGCCAACAGGAACATCTGGAGTATCACATTATCTATAGAGAATCTCCCTTTATTTGGACTCTGGGTTGGACATCCTCTATAACACTAGAAAACACCTGCGATGAGCATCCACCTCCTTGTTTTATGACACTCTTGGGATGAATAAAAGTGGGGCTATTAAGATCTTATTTATACTGCAATGTCTTTGAAAAAGACTTGTATGATTAGGACATATGGATGGGAGACATCTTGTTGGAGAGGATTCTTTCATGAAACATTTTACTCTGTAGAATCATACTTTTTTGTAATGAATAAACAATAAGCCCAGTAGGATCTCATATTCTCTATGCTTTTTAATCAAATGTTTCAGTGTAAAACTAGGCTCTACTACATACTATCATTTAAAAAAGCATACCTATTTGCTTCTGTTATCTTCATCAAGGTTGTTCTTGATCTGGGTGTGGATAATTTTTGTAAAGATTTTGTAGAGATAGCGAAGTAGCCATAAGAAACTGTAAATGTTGATGTTTCCTGGGTCATTTATTTTGGAGGGGTAGTAATATGTTAGTGATTTTTTTTCCTTCAAGGATTTAGTCTCCTACCTCTCTTTATCATATCTTAAGAACTGATTCTACAATGCAAATTTTAAATGTGTCGGGGAGGAGAGTTCGGCATTGCCTTATTCCAGGAACAATCTTCTGTTTGATCCTATCCCTCCAATGATGATAAGGTTGAGGGCCATAAATTTCACTAAATTTGAACCTTAAGTAGGAATGAAAGAAAACTCAGAGATGAAGAAACATCTGAGAATTTGTTGGGTTTTTGTTATTTCCATTTCTGTTGAAACTCTTAAGAAAAGAGGAGGTTAAAGTCTCAGGATGAAAGTTACTATACAATTCTTGCTTTTTAAAATCCATGTAATATTAAGAGTTTCCTGGATTCCCTTTCTCTTCCATTTCTTGCTCCAGCCAGGTGTCTTATCTTCATTATTTCAGAGCCACCCACCCTCTGAGACCTGATTCAGAAAAGTATGTTTTATTTTTATTACTGATGTCCTGTTCTGTTCCTAGGATTTAGACCAGAAGTCTATCCTGGATGATTTCATTCCTGATTCTAGTAACTTAACCTGGGGGGGAAATGCTAGAGATTGGACTTTCTTTTTTTCCCCCTGCTTCCCTTTCTCTGCCCTAGTTGATCTCTCTGGATAGAACTTCTGGTTTGTGACATAAAAAACTGGTGGTCCTCTTCTGTCTAGCTAAACTCTCTATTGTGGCCTCTCTTGGTCTGATGATTCCTTTTTTCAGCTTGGTCTTAAAGCTGATAAAATAGTAAGACTACACCCCTTTACACTGAGAAAAGCTGAGGATCATGTCTTGTTCATCCTTCATTCTCAAAGAGAACCAATGACATCAGGAGGATGATGACTTGCCAGTGAACTGGATTTAAGTGAGGCAGAGCTATGCAAAGTCATCAGCCTTACTTGTTCCTCTACAGTCATCTGAGTCCAGTGGCAAGATATAGGTTAAGATAACTAGCAATGGCCCCAGATGGATGATATTACACTCACTAACCTCCAGTGGTTCCCTATTGGGTACAAATCAAATACTAAATGTTTTTTGTCATTCAAAGCTCTTCATAACTTAGGCCCTCTTACCTTTCCAGTCTTCTTATATCTTAATGCCCAACAAGTAACCTAGTCCCTCTTGGCCTTCAGTCTTTCTACAGGTACTCCAATTCAGTGACACTGGCCTCCTGACAGTTGCATGAATAAAATAATCCAACTCCTTGGCTCCGGGCATTTTCTCTGCCTGTCCCAATGTCCTGGAATGCTCTTGCTCCTCCACTCCAACTACTGACTTCCCTGGCTTTCTTAAGTGTCAATTAAGACCTCATATTTTACTGAAAACTTTCCCCAACCCCTCAATTTGAGTGCCTTTCCTCTGTTAATTATTTCCTATTTATCCTGTATTTAGCTTGCTTTGTATATATTTGTTTACTTGTTGAGGAAGATCCCCATTAGACTGTAAGCTCCTTGAGGACAGGGACTCTCTTTTGCTTCCTTAATGTATCCCTTACTTTATCTATCCCCGCTTAGCACAGTGCTGGGTACATAGTAGAGGCTTAATATTTTTTTTCAATTGGTGAAGTGATTGGCATTGAAAAGTGAAGGGAAAGCTCATTTAAATGCAAATTCTTTCCTTAGATAAAACTGCATTTAAAAAGGCCAGAAAAACCAATGAACTTAAGTTCCACATATACCTCCCAGTCTTTCATATGCATAAAACCTAACAAGGATCTGGGAAGTATAACTGGGGTGGCCACTATTAGTAAGAGTGGGATTTCTCAGAAAGCAAACACTGATGTAAGGCAGGAAGAATTATAGAACAGGAAATCTAAGACCTCACCTACCTCCTGCTTGTAGGGGACAAATCTCAGAGCTGGAATAGAGAGGAGAGGCTTCTGCCAATCCTAAAGTAAGGGTCACTGCCCCTGCTAAAATGATTAAGAGTAGTACCCAACCAAGCCAGAATCTGGAGTGAGTTGAGACTGCAATTGCCCGTAAAAGATGGAACCTAAGGAGTCCATCAGATTGACCCATTCAGCAAAATCCCTGAACCCTGTGAAAAGCCCAGTAGCTGAGTGACTGGCACGGCTCAGTCTGGCAGTCTGGCAGCAGAGAGACTTGCTTGGTTAAGCTTGGCAGCAGTTACAATCGGCAACACGAAGGAACACTGCCCAGCAGCTGAGTGACTTGCCTGGCTCAGCCAGGCAGCTGCCATCCTGAGTGGCCAAATAACTTGTTCAGTCCAGCCTAGATGAAGCCAAGCTCAATGAAGAGTGTGCTCATCAACCAATTCCTTCACTAAGCCCAACACGCCAGTGGAATGGCCATCCAGTGGAGACACCACGACCAGCCTACAAGAGCAAGCAAAGTAACGTATCTGTCAGTGACGCCATGCCCTGCTTCTAATGTCAGGAGAACTCTCCAGCAAAAAGAAGGGACACTGAGGCCCTGCCCTTTCAGAGCTATGAATTGCCTTGGCCATATGTATTCCTTACATAAATGTCTCACTACCAGTGTACTTTAAATTTGTATTCACTATTCCCACCAAGTAGGAATGTGAATTTGTGGGAAAGTGTGCACCAGGTTTTGGGAGGGATCTTTTGTAATGACTGTTCTAACTGTGTAATATCAATAAATGCCTTTACTAAGAACTGAGTCTACTACATGATTATTAACATGAAGCACACTGGTAGGCACTCATGAAATACACTTTTAAAGATTATCCCTAGAAACCAAGCTAATAGTCACACCCTCCAAGAATCCAACCTGCCAATGAAATTGTGAATTGGAGGAGTAAGCGGGGAGAAAAAAGCATTCCAGCAAACGTACGTTAAAAAAAAAAAAGCCCTTAACCTGTATTACCTGAAGAGATAGTCTGGTCTGAATCTCAGGTCTGCTTCTTACAATTTCTATGACCTTGGACAAGTAATCTAGTTTCTCTGAACCATTGTCTGGTATCCATAAAATGAGAGGATCGGATTAGATTATTGCTAAACTCGCTTCATCTCTGCAACAAATGATCCTATGCATGAAGTTAATACATAAAAGTTGGGAAGAAACAGGAACTATATGAGGATGAAACTGAAAGAATCAGTAGCCTCCGGTACTAGCTACCCATCAGACAGTTGCTCCCTACTTTAAAACAGTACATCGATAGGTTCAAGCCTTTACCAATCACCAGGTTATTATTAGCAGATTATTATTATTTTTGAAAATATTCTAAGTACACTTCATATACTTCAGAAAAATACAGAGGCAGCTCGATACAGGGAGTCTGAAAGACCTGTGTCAGAATCGTTCCTGTGTTTGCTCAAATCACTCCACCTTTTTGAGGCTCAGTTTCCTCATTTGCAAAATGAGGAATGTTTCAGAGTTATTATAAGGATCAAATGAGATGAAGCAACTTAGTACTTTGCAAAGCTTCAGGCACCATACAGGGTGTGACACCCTATATAAATGACTCTATTATTCTTACAAGAAGTTTTCTCTGATTACTGCAGAATTTTTCTAAACAGTCAGCTTTTTTTTTTTTAAGTTCAGACTGTGCAAGCAATTGAAAGTTCTGTCAGAGTTAAGCTCTTTGGACATATAAATCCCTTGAAATAACTCCTTGGTTCAGGTATATGAGCATTATTGCTTGTACTGCTTGTAGCCTATGTGATTAAATGCTCATTTTATCAGCCTATTTTCTTAACCTCTTTACTATGAACAAAAATCCTTGAACACAATGTACCAATAAACTATAGGCTATATATGAAGTGGAGATTGAAAGTTATCTGTGTAATATAGCTCTAGTCATCCAGGCTATATTATGTAGGATCTTGAGTGATTTGCTCTGTAGCACAAGAAAGCATCCCAGCAGCTCCCAAGTGGAACCTCCAGCTAATAGCTACTCTAGATTCCCTTGTACTCATGAGCATCAACACAAACATTTTTGTATTTTATATATATATGTGTGTGTGTGTGTGTGTATGTGTATATATGTATACATATATGCACACATACATGAGTGTGTGCATGTGCGCATGTGTACATATATACACACAAACATACATTCACACATACATGTGTGTGAATGAATGTATATGTATATACATATATATGCATATATATGTCTGTATATATAGATATGTGCATGCATGTATGTGTGTATATGTATATATTTATGTATACGTATGCATGCATATGTGATACACATACATATACACACATACATATATGCACAAATACATACACCTGTGTATATATGTATGGTTATATGTGCGTGTATGGTTATATGTATGTATATGTATGTATATGCGTATATATGTATGTATACATGGTTATATTGTGTAGTCATATGTATACATGTGTGTATATACACATATATAAGTTATATGTATACATATATGTATGCATATATGTATAAACACATATGGATATAATATGCATATGTGTGCTTATGTACCTGTGTATATATACATACACATGTATGCATACATGCATGCATATATTCATATACATAAATGCACATATCCATATATACATGTCTGTGTATATGTATATATGCATATATATGCATATGTATAAATATATTTGTATATACACATATATACATGACATCTTAGCATAGTAAAAAATGTAACAGTACAATTCCCCAATAAATCTGGGTTGCACCCTCCCACAAATACACAATGTCAGTGAAAAAAGAGGCTGAAAGTAGGAAACACACAAATAGAGATACATACATAGGGAATAAATGTGATTACAAGGATGTGTAGAGAAGCTCATATATATGGGAAATGTGTTTGCAAGGCGTATGAGTGGAGGGGCAACTAACAATGGTACTACAAGGTTTTACCTGTCTTCTGATGACAATCATATTATTCCTATTGGATCTACTCCAATAGGCACACAATCACGGAATGTCTACTCCAGTGGTGTCAAACTGAAATAAAAACCGATCCCTGTGGGCCACATATTCACTTAGAAAACCACAAATTAATATTATCTATATTTGACTTTATTTCTATTTTGTCAAGCGTTTCCCATTTACATTTTAATTTGACTTGAGACACACGTGGGAGGTTTGCTGCTTTTGTCTTGGTACAGGGGCTTGAGTAGCTCAATGAAACTAGGTGCTATGCTGTGCAGGGTTACTCAAGAAGGACAGGTCATAGTGGAGAGTTCTGACAAAAGGTGATTTCCACTGGAAAAGGAAATGGCAAGTCAAGGCAATGCCAAGAGAACCTCATGGACAGTAGTAAAATGAGAAAAGAGATGACATCTAAAGATGAGCCCTTCAAATCAAAAGGTGTCCAATATACTACTAGGGAAAAGTGGAGGACAACTACAAGTGGCTCCAGTACTAATGAAGTGACTGGGCCAAAACCAAAAGGAAATTCAGCTGCAGATGTATCTGGTGACAAAAGGTAAGTCTGATGCTTAAAGATCAATATTGCATAGAAAACTGGAATGTAAGATCTATGAACCAAGGTAAGCTGGATGGAGTCAAATAGGAGATGGAAAGATTAAAAATCAACACCTTGGGTGTCGGTGAACTTAAATGGATGGGAATATGTGAATTTAATTTGGGTGATCACTACATATATTACTGTGAGCAAGAAACCCTTAGGAGAAATGGAGTAGACCTCATAGTCAATAAAAGGATGAGGAAAGCAGTACTGGGGTATAATCTCAAAAATTGCCAATTGAAATCTATTCAAATCCAAGGCAAAGCATTAAACATCACAGTAATACAAATCTATGCTCCAAAGAAGCCAAAGTTGATCAGTTCTATGAAGACCTACATCTTCAACAAACAACACTCAAAAAATGTCACATTCATAAAGTAGGAAATCCAAAAGTAATTGGTATAACAGGCAAGTGTGGCCTTGGAGTACAAAGTGAAGCAGGGCAGAGACCAATAAAGTTTTGTCAGGACAACTTATCAGTCCTAACAAACATTCTTTTTCAATAACCCAAAAGGCAACTCTACACATGAATATCACCATATGGTCAATAAAATCAGACCGATCATATATTTTGAAGCCAAAAGTGGAAAAGCTGTATACAGTCAGTTAAATCAAGATGTGGACCTGACTGTGGCTTGATCGTGACCTTCTTATTGCAAAATTCAGACTTAAATTGAAGAAAGTATGGAAAGCAATCAGACTATATAGGTATGATGTAAATAGCAAAATGCCTGTTTTTGCATGAAATATTTCCTTGATATCTCTAATTTTTTGAAGAGAGCTCTTATCTTTCCAACTTTATTGTTTTCTTTATTTCTTATATTGCTTATTTGGAAAAACCTTCTTATCTCTCCTTTTTCTTCTCTGGAATTCTGCATTCAGTTGGGTATATCTTTCCCTTTCTCCTCTCCCTCTTTTTTTCCTACAGTTCTTTTTACAAAGGGAGAACCCTCATGCACCTAGAACAATTTAGGGAGAAAAAAAGCTTATCAGATTTTCTTGTTTATATCTAGGTCTATCTGTATTCAGAGCCTTCTATATAAAATTTTTTTTAGGAGATTGCTTCCCTCAGGCACCAAACTTTTTGAAATATTAAACAATCTCATCTAACTAGTACCTGTAGGCTTTATTTATTATTACTTTTAATTGACTGCCTGCTCACTACAGGGAAGGACTGTCAGAAGCCTCACAATGACTTTGGATTAGAAAGTTCTTATATTCTGTATAATTTCCTTGTGGAAATTCATATCCATTTCAGAGAGTTTCTCTCAAGGAAATCCCAATAAACCAGTGTGGGTCTGACCTGCTACTCTATTTTTTAGGGATCCGCACCAGGCAAATTAATCTTAGCAATTGCAAAAGTTAAATATAGAAATCAGAATCATTGTTTTCCTCCTCTCAAGATGCATTCCTTCCTTTAATGTGACTAGTAAGAAGCTACGCAGAATTTCTTGTGGTGGTGGGTTTCGCTCTGAATTTGTTAGTGTAGTTGCCTATTTTGGTTAAATTGGTTAGGTAAGTGGCAAATGTCTATTTCATTTATTAAATACTGTGTGTGTGTATGTGTATGTGTGTGTCTCAATGCTGACATGAACCCCCCTCGAGCTCTAGAAAATACAAATTGATCACAGCATATTTAGCCCTTGGTGTAGAGGCATGGCAAAGCTGTTGGGAAGGTAGGGTGGTACCGAGCTGTAGGGGTTTTAAACTTTGGTAGGCAATGAGTTATTATTAAAGATACAATGATCAAAAGTAAATATAAGAAAGATTATTCTTGTTGATGTAAGAAGGTCAGATTGGAGTGGACGAGAGGAGAGGCAAAAGATCTGTAGGAAGGTTATTGCAATAGTCCAACTGCCATGGTGATAATGAGGACATGCACTGTAGTAGGGGCAGTGCGAATAGAAAAAAAGGAAATTTATGTGAAAGAGCTGTGAAGGAGTTTATAGTAACTAGTAACTTGCTGGATATGGTAGGTGAGGGAGAAGTTGGAGTTGAAGATAACTGTAAGTCATGAATGTAAGAGACTGAATGAATGCCATTTCCACAGATGGAAACAGTGAAGTCAGTAGGTATAGAGAAAAAAGATAATAATTTCAGTATTGGTCATGTAGAGTTTAAAATATTTCTAGGATCATCAGAGAAATTCTGTAGGCAGCTGAAGATTTGGTTCTGGGACTCCAGAAGAGAGAGATCAGAACTGGTGATTAAGGTTGGGGAACCATCTGCTAAATAGCAATAGTTAAATCTGAGGGGTTGAATGGAATTGCCAAGAATGAGAATGTAAAAAAAACAGTGAAGTTGTCCAAGAATTGACAATAAGTAAAATTAATCATTCCCATTTCATCTGTGTATTCTTATATGTGACTTTTGCCAACTATTATTATTTTCACATTCCTGCTCAACAGTCTATCAATCCCTTTAACTAGTTCCAGAGTTTGCAAACTAATTTTGCTTTGATGGGCAGGTAGCAGCATAACGCAATGGAAGTACTAGATTTAGAGCCGGAGCACCTGAGAATAGTTACTACCTCTGACCCTTGTTACCTGTGTGACCCTGGGCAAGTCATTTAACCTATCCCGGTCTTCATTTTCTCATCTGAAAAAGGAAAGGCTTAAACTAAATTACCTCCATGTAGCTCTAAATCTATTATTCAATATATCCTAAACTCTTTTAGAAATGAAAGCTGTACTACTTTTAAACTGTTTTAGAAAGTTCACAAAAAAGAGGATTCTATAATTGTCTAATAGACATCTTATAGTCTCAAACTTGAGATTCTCATAATTTTAATTTCCTAAGAGTTAGCATTTGCAATAATTTAGCTCTTTCTCTTTTAGGAATAAATACATACAGTTTAAGAGGTGGTATTTTCTATCAGATGCAGTGCACAATGCGACCTAATAGGTGCCAACTACCACTTCCGGCTCAGTAGGTAAATCATTAGGTGACCATGAAAAAGTTGCCCTTTTAATAACTCCCATTTTCCTCTTCTGTAAAATGCAACATGCATATAGAAAAATGCATAAGGATATATGTGTAATAAATGTACTATTATAAATTATAACAAATATGAATATGATATAAATTATAAGTGTAAATGTATAAATCTTCAGGATGAGGAATTTCTATCAAATGATATTTGTAAAAAGAAGTAACAAGCACACAAAATAAGTGAATTGGAAAGTCACTGGAAATAGTCATTGGTGATCCTTTGAGTCGTTATGATATTCTACTTCAGCCATATGTTGATATTGCTTTGAGGTTAAAAGACCACTTCTTTATTTTTTTCCTTTTCAATACTTTTGGCAAGTGCTGAATTAAATTTAGTCAATTTCAGAAGAGTTAATTTGCCACAAAAAATCTAGAGCCTAATTCCTGAAACTGATCGCCTAGGACTGTGTGGCACACACAGTAGACTGAGAGGCTGCCTCAGCTTGCCAAACTGTTTTAACTAAAGGATGAAAATTGACTTCTATGCCTAAAATCTCATCTGCATGCCCTAGTAAGCCTATTTCCAACTGAGATTAGTTTAGGAATAGGGACCCACCCTATGATCTCACTGGTCTTTGGGATCCCTTCTTTGGATTCAGGCTATAGTTTTAAAGATTTGCCTAGAGGACAATGAGAGTTTAAGTGACCTACGCAGTATCACACAACTAGCATATGCTGGAGGTGGGGGGACTTGAAACCACCTCTTCCTGGCTCTGAGACTAGCATCTTCTACACCATGCTGCCACTTGAGATTGCATTTATCATATGGGAAAAAACGATCAATTTTCATCTAAGTTAATATAGATTCTATTCTTATCTAACAAAAATAGTAACGATAAAATAATGTTTCACAGAGGTACCATATCGAAGTGGAAAGGGCAAGATTCAAATCCTGGTGTTGACACCAATTACCCATGGATTCATGGGCAAATCATCCCTCCACTCTGATCTTATTCTCTCCATTACTTCATTTATAAAATGTGAATAATCATAATATCTGTATTACTTATATTTCAAGGTTGTTGTGGGAGAAACCTTTTGAAAACTTTTTTTGTTTTTCAGTCCTTTCAGTCATGTCCAATTCTTTGTGAACCAATTTGGGCTTTTCTTGCCAAAGATACTAGAGAGGTTTGCTTGCCATTGCCTTCTCCAGCTCATTTTACAGATGAAGAAACTGAGGCAAACAGTGTTATGTTACTTGCCGAGGGTCACACAGATAGTAAATGTCTGAGGGTGGATTTGAACTCAGGTCTTCTTGACTCCAGGCCCAGCACTCTATCTATTGTGAGACCTAGATGTCCTTGAAAATTTTAACATACTCTATAAATCTTATCCTGCACTATATAGGTATAATCTCATTTCATTAAACCCCTAAGTAAGCCCCAAAGAATTATGATAAATTCTTATAGCCTTTTAATTGGGGTCAATTATTTTGATAATGCAATTTAATTTTGATCAAACTTAGCATGGAGACCTTGCTGTTCTGGAAAAAAAAATGACAGAAAGAGAGAATTCTGTTGAAAACTCCTATTTTTCTCAGATTTTCCTGGACTTTTATTTTACCCTGAACTATCTATTTGGAACTAGATCCAAGTAAATCCAATGCACTTTTTAGATTCTCTGTCAATGACAATTTATAGTAGAAGGGAAATATTACAAAATAGATAATACAGTAGTATTTCAATAGTAACATCTATGTTCCTTAAGGGAAGACACTTTCACACTTGAATGATCATCACCTAGCTTAAGTGACTGACGCTTTTTTTTAAACCAAACTTGAGATTTCATTAGTAAAAGGAACTCCCTCTATCCTTGCAGATGAGCAAATGTTTAGTTACTAACAGAGAGTTTTCTAGACTGATCTGGAGGTTAAATAACTTGTTTACAATCCAGTTTGGATCCTGAGCCCAGAGATGGGACTTGAACCCAGGTCTTCTTACAGGATAGGCTAACTCTCAAAGCCAAGATACCAGGCACAGAGTAGAGGCAGAAGGAATAAATGCTTATTGTTTCATTGATAATAAGCCCTTAATACTTCATGACTTTGAAAAGAAACTTTATACATATTAACCTTTCTTGTGAATTCTTATCTGAATCAAGAAAAGAGACTTTCTTCTGATTATCTATATATTACTTTTCTAAAATTCAGCATAAGTATAGCACACCGTTTCCTAAAGCAGACATATTTCTTTTTTTAATTTCAAGAGCCAATGTCAAAAAAGAATCGAATTATAGTTTAGAGTTTAAATTCATATGTGACTGTAAATTGCAAAGTGACAAAATCCTATAACTTATTAATATTCCAATTACCCAAAATGAAAAAGAGACAAGTAGGATTTAATGGAAGGAAATATCTGCCTAAATATTAAAACTCTTAGAGAAATAAATTGGATTATTAATGAAGCTATTAATTTTTTTCTATTTATAAATTGTCATCATATAAATATATTAAATTAATGGAAAATAACATTAATCCATTTACCCAAAATGATGTGTTAATTTTTTTTTTACTGTGGCAACTCCCCAAAAAACAAAAATAGAAATTCTCTCTCAGGCCTTTCACTTTTGCAGTGAAAATCTTAGAAGAGCAGAAAAGGAGTCACCCATCCTAAGAATCACATAGATTTTCAAGTGCCCATCAATGGAGCGTAACCATTGTTTCCGTAATTTAGCCTTATTTAATATAAGGCCTTAGTCCAACACTTCAATTGACATACTACTAGAGGAACTGAACCATATTAATATTTAGATTTCTGATCATAAGTTAAATTAAAAGACATAAGGAAATTCCAACTAAATGGAAATACTTCTCACTGTTTCTTTTCACAAATAAGAGAGTTTTTTCATCGTGTGCCCAAAGGCAACAAGAAACATCATTTTATGGAAGACTTAGTCATCTTGCTCATGATAAGCATAAGCAAAAAGGCCACCATAAAGATAACTGAAACTCATGGGCCAAAATTTGTTTCACAGGAGGGAATATGTATAAAAATTATATTAAGAACTTGACTGGTTACTGACCTAGGAACCATTTACAAATAAGCCATCTGGGTAATTCCAGAGATTGGACCTAAACCTCCAAGGAAGAATCACTTAGGGGTTGTGAGGATGAGGCTTTGGCCTCCACCTAGGTTTCCTTCCCTTCCTCCCTGGCTGGTGCTTCAAAGAGCAGTAGTGAACACAAGCTGACTATGCAATGCAGTCTGACAATGAAGTTTCATCAAGAAATGGATGGCATTTTTTAAGCAGTATTTATGAAGTTTGGTTAATGCTAATAACATGCTGAAAATCACAGAATCAGAGAATTTGAAGAAATTTCAAAAGACATCCAGTCCAACCAGCAACTAACCAGAAATTACCTGAATAATATTCCCAAGAAGTAGACAGCTGGCCTCTGACTAAAGACTTACCTCATGGAGTGGTAATCCACCAAGCCAAGCTAGCATTTAGCTAATTTTTCAAACTCTCAGCCCTCCAAGTGTTTCAGGTGCTACTCAGTTTCCCAATTCCTATCTACACATTGGGGCATCTAGGTGGTGCAGTGGCTAGAGTGCTGAAACTGAAATCAGGAAGGCCTGGGTTCAAATCTGAATTCAGACCTTTACTAGCTATGTGACCCTGGAAAAGTCACTTTAAACTTTTTGCCTCAGCCTTCTCATCTACAAAATGAGCTGGAGAAGGAAGTGGCAAACCACTCTAGTATCTTTGTCAAGAAAACTACAAAAGGGCTCATGAGGAGTTGGTCACAACTGAAAAACAACTGAACTGATCAGCACACACATACACACATTCACATATACACATATACCCTTAAACACTTTTAGGAAAAAACAAAAGTTTCATAACTTAATGGTGAAAGAGACAATACTTTTACATTTATTTTCTGTAATATTTTCATAATTTCACTTGCTCCTCATCTTCTTCCTTACCCTTTCACATGGACTTCCTTCAAGACTCTATTCCTATCCCTTTTCTCTATCTTCTTACCAATCTCACCCACATACATGTCTGCAATTACTGTCTCTAGACAAAAATCCCCCAAATCTTTAGTCCATTCCAAGCTCCTTGAAGAATTCCATTTCCAAATTTTCAATGGAGTGTTAGAATCTTCATCTGCATGTGTCTCACTGGCACCCCTGAACCCAAGTAATCATAACATCATCATTATCGAGTTGAAAGGAACCGCTCAAGTCATCTAGTTGAGCCTATACTTGAGCAGGACTGGTCTCTCAAATCCACGACAAATGGTCATTCCATCTCATCTGAAGGCCAACAATAATTAAAGACCCAACACCACCTCAAATCCATGCCTTTGTTTCCAACTCCTTCCTCCTCCCAGGAACCAAACAAGTATTTATCCAATTCTTCATGTTGGGCATATGCTAAAAGCCAAGAGCACAAGTACAAAAATGAAACAATGTTTATACAGCTTACATTTTAACAGGGAGAACAACATGTACCCATATTAAGAAATATAAAATATGAACAAAGTTAAATTATGCACCCAGAAAGAGAAGAAGAGATGAATGGAGAGGTTGTTTTTGTTTGTGGTTTTTGGTCTTTATCTGTGATTTCATTTTCTGCTGTTAAGGAGGGTGGGACTTTTTTTTTTTTTTTACTGTTTTCCTTTTTGGCTCATTGAAGTAATCAAATGCCTTCGATTAAGTCTTACTAGGTGAAAAGCCCTAGGCCCATACCCTTTTGCCAATTGGGTTTGAAGACTTCAGGGCCCTAAGAAGGGTATATAAACTCAGAGGTTAGCATTTTGTTTTGGGGCTATATAAAGAGTATATAAGGGTATATAAACTCAGAGGTTAGCATTTTGTTTGGGGCTCTCACTCACTGGAAGAGTGCTGGTGTGGAGACTTTAGGTATCAGTTAAGCCAGCCCTCCTGGCTTTGAAGAAATTCAGATGTTGGTGCTTCTCTTTTTGGTAACTATGTATATGATGTCTTGATCAGACAAAGCCTATCTATTTGAAGTGTATTATTTGACCTGTTGATATTTTCAGTTTGTAATTTCTATTTGTATTTACTCTGCAGTTCAGGGTGCTGGCTTTTCCCCCTGAACTAAATAAATTATACATGTGTGTTTGATTAAAGTGAGACTGTTAACCCCTTAAAGTTACTTTCCTTAGAAAAGCAGATCAAAGAACCTGTGCTGGCAGCTCTTGTTGCTGTCTTGTTGGGTCTTACACCCCCCTACAGCAGCTGCTAGCCACATTGTTGTTACACATTTCTGTGTTGAATTGAACTGATGAGGATTTCCTGTGATTCCTATATAAATAACCATTATTTGATTTTTGCAAAGAGAGGAGACCCAAATGAGGAAATGGTATTGAAGTAGCTAAATTTCTCATTTCAGCAATATTTCTCAATGAGACAGAAGCGAGAGGGGAAAAAATCTGTTCAGATCACAGTGAAACGAAATTTCAGTTATGGAAAAGGACTGGACCTATAATTGGTATTGGGATCCCCCAAGTGAAACTCCCTTTAACAATGTATATGTTGGTGGCTTCTGTACAAGATATAGTCTTAAGAGCCTTCAAGTATTGAGAAGTTTAAGTGATTTGCCCATGTTCACATAGACAATATGTGTCAGAAGTGGGATTTGAACCCAGGTCTTCTTGACGCAACTCTGTAGTCACTGTCCCAAGCTGTTTCTCTTGTTTTGTGGATATTATATATAAAATCTCCATCTTGGTAGAGATGGATGTAGATATAGCTATTTGAAAATTATTCTTGCACATACAATGATGATATGAAGAATAGATGATCTCATAAATGGACATATTTCCCTGCCCCATCTTAGCTGGGCTCTATGCATAAGTTACTTAGTACCACCAGACCAGGATGTTGGAAAGGTTAATTGGAGAAAGAAATAGCAGAGGGGTTTTGTTTTGTTTTGTGTCTCCTTGGATTCTAGTGAATAATAGTTACAAGTGAGAAATGTACATTGTTTAAAGATATTTCTGAAATTCTCAGAGGAACCTGCTTGTTATGATAGATTCTGACCTTTGGAAAGATGTAGGGAATCAGGTTATCTCCTCACCATTGTTTCTCTTTTCATAATATTGTAGCAAGGGAAATTTTGAACTATGGTGCATGAATTTATGTCTACATAAGGCTTTGGAACTTGTATGTACCCCAATGGGTTCCTGAGACCTTTTTGTTGTCAATCCTAAATAAGAAACAAAAGAGGCAATATGTTTTTTTTTCCCTTGGTTGACCTTTTGTGTCTAAAGATTCCTTTCTGTCTTACCTGTATCACTATCAAACTGATTGTTATATAATAAGAATGTTTTCATGTTACAAGGTGTTACGCAGAGAAAAGATTAAAGAGCTGTCAATATCCTATGAGGTGGTACGGTTCTGGCTACAACCAGTGCACCACAAGAAATATACACATATATACACACACACATACATATAATGTGTGTGTATGTATACACACACACACACACATACACACACACACACACACATATATATATGGCTTTTCCCCCTGAACTAAATAAATTATACATGTATGTATAATTTATATAAATGTGAGCTGTTGTTAATCAGCTAATGAAATTTAGAAGGGTAACTGTTGTCTTCAGTGTTCTTAATCATAAAATGAGGAGGGAGAATTGGACTAGAAATCTTCTAAGGTTTCTTTTAGACTTAAATCTATGATCCTCTGATGCCATCTTTACAGGTGATTCTGTAGCCTAAAAGAATAACTCAGGGTATCAGGAGAAGTATAATTAAGATAAATGTGCTTAAATACCAACTGAGTCTTCCTCCCTTTGTTCATTTGTCTTTATGTGACCTTTCTGTTCGTCTTTCACTGCCTCACTCTCTGCCCTCTTCTTCCTTCCTCCTTCCCTCTTCTTTCTTCTTCTTCTTCTTCTTCTTCTTCTCCTTCTCCTTCTCCTCCTCCTCCTCCTCTCTCCTCTCTCTCTCTCTCTCTCTCTCTCTCTCTCTCTCTCTCTCTCTCTCTCTCTCTCATTCTCTCTCCCTCTCTCTCCCTCCCATCACTTACTTTCTGTCTCTCTTTTCTTTTCCTTCCATAGATCATTTCTTGTTTTACCTTTCTCTTTATCTTTCTACTCTCTTCTTTGTTACCCTTCATACTCTTCCATTTCTTTCCTTCCCTCTTCAATGATCCCTCATTTATATCCATTGACTTCACATAATTTGGACATTGTGCCTTATTTAACATTTCTTGATTAAATTTTCCTGTTCCTCGTTCTTATTAAGAATTTATTTAGAAAATACTCTCCAACTGCCTTTCAGACATCTCAAACTAGATACCCAGTAGACATCTTAAAATGAGTATGTCCAAAGCAGAACTTCTTATCTTTCCCCCTAAACTCTCTCCACTCCTACCTTTACTATTACTGTAAGGGCAACACCATCCTCCCACTTCCCCCACCTTGCAACTTAAGCTGGCTATCTCACTTCACTGTCTCAACCCCCATATACAAGCTGTTGCCAACATCTCTCAAATATGCCCCTTTTCTTCCTCTGACACTGCCACCACTCTAGTGCAGGTCCTCATCTTCTCATATCTTGATTACTATATTAGCCTGCTGGGGAGACTGCCTGCTTCAAGTCTCTCCACTCCAATCCATCCTCCATTCAACCATTAAAGTGATTTTCTTAAAGCATAAGTCCAAGCAAGTAACACCCCCTACTCAATAAACTCCAGTGGCTTCTTATTGACTCCAGGAGCAAATATAAAATGATCTGTTTAGCATTCAAAACCTTTAATAATCTAGTCCCTCATACCTTTCCAGTCTTCTCACACCTTATTCCCCAATACATACTCTTACTCCTTAATATATATTCTTTGGTCCACTGACATTGGACTCCTAGCTGTCCCATGAACAAGACACCCCATCTCTTGGCATTTTCTCTGGCTGTCCCACATGCCTGGAATGCTATCCCTCCTCCAATGATCTGACTACAAACTTTCTTGGCTTCTTTTAAATTCCAACTAAAATCCCACCTTCTAAAGGAAGCTTTCTCCAATCACCCTTAATTCTAGTTCCTACCTTCTTTTAATTATTTCCCATTTATTCTGTATATTGATCACTTTGTATATATTTGTTTGCATGTTTTTTCTCTCATTAAATTGAAAGCTCCTTGAGGGCAGGGACTGTGTTTTGCCTCTTTTTTTTATCCCCAGCACTTAGCACAGTACCTGACACAAAGTAGGCACTTAATAAATGTTTACTGAATTATTGAGAAAGAGGGATGCTTTATATTTCCCTTTTGATTTAACAACAAACTCAATAATTTTTTTCTCTGATTATGTTCCCCTATTATTTTTCCCCACTGTGATCATAACCCTAAATCAAAGTCTCCTTTTCTCTACTTAAATGACAAAGGATTCAATTGATTTCAATATTTTGTAAGCTCCATGTAAGACAAAGTGCTTGAAATACAAAGCCAAAAATATCACTTGCCTTTAAGGATCTTACATTGTACTAGAGAGTAAAGCATCTGAACAGGTAAGTAAATACATCATAATGGGAAAGGAAAGAACACTATATAGGAAGATCAAGGAAGGTTTAGTTTAAGAGATGGTGTATAAAGGAGGTTAAGGATTCTAAATGGCAAAGGTGAGGAGGCAGTACATGTCAGGCATAAGAACAGCCTTTTCAAAGGCATAGAGGAGGCATGGAAGGCCTCCATGAAAGAACACCTAGTTGTCTAGTTTGGTAGGAATACACTGAATGAGGAGAAGAATGCCAACTAAATCGTGGTTGGAAGGTTGGCTTTAAATGACAATCTGATGGCAAATTATCGAGACAGAAAGAGGATGAATGTTATAAGAGGCTTAAGGGGAAGAGATAGTGTTTATGAGGAGTATGACATCTTTATGCCGATGATTATTAATCTCTATGTTAAATTCCATTCTCTCCCCTGATTCCCACACCAATAATCATTTATTGGACACTTCAAACTGGTTATCCTATATTTATCTCAAACTCTGTATGTCCAATAAATAAATAAATCCTTTTCTTTATACCCAAACGTACCCCTCTTCCCAATTTCCCTATTTTTTCAATGCCTCAACATTATTCTATTCTTCCAGACAGCTGGGGGTACAATGGATAGAGTGCTAGACCTGACATCAAGAAGATCTGAGTTCAAATTCATCCTTGGACACTTCTTAGCTTTGTGATTCTGGGTAAGTCATTTAATATCTGTTTGTGTCAGTTTCCACAATTGAAAAATGGGGACACCAAAACCTACCTTGCACGGTTGTTGTGAGGATCAAATGAAATATTTGTTAAGTGCTTAGCACACTGTTTGGCACATACTAAGCACTATATAAATACTTATTCTTCACTCCGTTCCATTTTCCCAGATTCATCACTTTTGCCACCATATTTCCCACTCCTGTCTCCCTCACGCTGCAGAACACAATAGTAATAACAAGAAATAACAATAATTTACAAAGTGCTTTAAACTTTGCAAAGTGCTTCACAAATATTATTTCATTTTACCCTCACAACAACCCTGGGAGGTAATGTTATGATTGTCTCCACTTTTTATAAATGGGGAAACTAAGGCAGTGAGGTTAAGTGCCTTGCCTAGGGTTACACAGATCCAGCACTCTATCTACTGTGCTAACTAGTAGCAAAATCTTGTCCTCACCAACACTCCTCCTATTTGACCCATTCTCTATATTTCCAAGGCCAGCAGTCATCATCTCTCACCTAGAGTATTGCAAACTCCTTCTCTTTTGTCTCCTCTACTCCTTTCTCTCCCATGCTACAATCTGACTTCTATAATTCTACCAAAGCGATTTTCCTTAAGTCTAAATCTGACCATGTCACTCCCTTAATCAAATCTATAGCTCCGTATTGCCTCAAGGATCAAATATAAACTTCAGTTTAGCTTTTAAAGTTCCATCAGGTTGGCCCCAACCTATATCAATAGACTCATCATACATTATGTGAACCATGATCCTTTAGACTTTGCATTTTCCCTTGATGGGCTTTGTCATTCTACTCCCTTATGGCTCAATTAGTCATCCCTGGAACTTTGTGAGTCAAAGAGCCCCTCCTTGGATATCACTCCCCTATGTGTACTGTACCCCTCCATTGGAAGGTATACTCCTTCAGGACAGGAACTGTCTTTGTTTTGTGGTTTTATCTCCAATACTGAACACAGTGCTTGTTGGCACAGGTTTAGTAAGGTTTAGTAAGCCAAGTTAGCTTACTAAACGCTTTATTAATTAATTCATTGTGCCTTCTCCCATACTCTGAGATCCAGCCAACCTACTTATTTCTCTGATCCTCACACAGGATACTCCTTAACATCTGCCATCTATATTTTTTTTCATATAGATGAGTTTACCTTCTAATCTGGCCAGATGTCTAGGTCAGCAAATGCTAGGGCCTGACTGAATTCATAATAGATTCCAGTTCCTCTGCCTTATCCCAAGAAGGAAAATATGACACATACCCAAAAAAAAAGCATGCATATGCAATGTGTCTTAGCTCTTGACTGATCCTGGCATGTGAACTTTTGGTCCTGAATGAGATCCTGGTGGTCAGAGCTGGTATCTGAGTCATTGGTGATTTGGGAGAGCTGAGGCTTTGTTTTTCTCAGATGCTTTGTGGAAACAGGGTAGAGCAGACTGTCTTCAGATTTGGACATATGGTGCAATGGAAAGAACACCACCTCTGGAAGGAGAGGGCTTGGATTCAAATGTTACCTATGATGCTTATTTCCCATGGAACTTTGGACAAGTCACCCAGCCTCTCTAGGTCTCTTGTGATATTTAAAGTTTGAAAGACATAATTTCTGGGTAATCCTTTCATTAATAATGCTAGCATTTTATTAATAAAAAAGGTCAGTGTCACTCTCAAATGCCAAAGACCCTCTTGGCGGTGGGCTCATGGCTTATATGCCCTTGGAAAATTGGATGTTCCAGAGAGTGGCAATCGACTCTGACTGGTTAACAATTAATGAGAGAATGAATATTATGAGAGTGGGCTCACTCCAAAAAAGGGCTGAGACAGTGACATTATGTCACTTGTGGACTATCTTTACACCTGTATCACCCCCAGCCTTGGGCAATCTAGACAAAGGATCTACCTCCATCCAAACTTGCTTGAGTGGAACACAACGGACAGGAATTCACCTTAGATAAGATAAATTTTTGGCAGAGGTCAGTAATGTCTTTCAAAGGCTAGGTTTTAAACAAGGAGATTGGACAGGAAAAAGCCTGGATCTCCCTCATAATTGGTCATTAATAATCTTTTCTCTCACTCTTTTTTTTCCCCCACATCTCAAATACAGGGTTGAACTAAATGCCTTCTGAGGTCCTTCCCACCTCAAGGTCTATGAGCAACAAAGGCAGGGAGGCCCCTGACTTCAGGGCCTGAGAAGGCCCAAGGCTAGAGGTGCTCTTCCTCAGTCTAGTTTCAGAGGATTTGGAGGAGAATTGTTATTGGCACAGGAGATTTGGCATAAGAACAGCACTTATCACCTAAGTCCTCCATGGCAACAAATGGCTCAAGATTCAAATAAAAGTCTCCAAATTAAGTCCTTAAGAAGGCCTGAGACTGAAATCTTGATTCCAATGTTGGTGGAATCCAGAGAAGAGTACAAGAAACCAGACATCCCAGTTGTATCTATCATTGGAAATGGAGAGTAATGTCTTGTGGTGATACGGGGAATACTGGGCACCATTTCTAATGAAGTATAGTGAGTTCTTTGGAAAAGAGAACTTGAAACTTGGTCCTCCAGAAAGGGCCAGATTGGGGGCACCCATACCCCACCTGGTAAGTAATGATATCCCTGCTTCAGCTTCTGAGCAGTCTAGTGAGCCTGCTAACCACTCCTGACTGGACTAGTGGCCACCCTTTTCCATTATTATGCACTTTTGCCTACTTCTGCCATTTGAATTGCCATCATATTTGTTTATATTGTTTTCTCCCCTCTCCCCATCTTCTTCCTCCCTTAGATTTTGAACTCCTTGATTGCAGGGCCTGTCTTTTGCATTTCTTTATAACCCACATCCTTAGTATAATGCCTGGCACATAGTAGGCACTATATAAAGCCTTACTGTCAACTAAAATTGTGACTGCTAAAATATATTTAATAATGTCTGGTTCAGAGCTCTATATCCTTTTTTCTAATGTTTTTAGTTAAATTTATTTCTGTTATTCTTGGTTGGACCTCAGATTTCATTGTAGTAAGAAACTTCTAATAACAAATGCTTCTACAAATGTAGACCAGCACCTGCTCTGCAATGTTTTATTGAATTGCTTGGCTTGGAGCATGGAGAGGCTTAGTGACTTTCCTAGAGTCACATGGGCAATATTATGTCAGAGGCAGAAATTGAACCCAACTGGCCTATGAGGTCAGCTTTCTACTTACAATGCCAAGCCTCACATTGTTGGTTAAGATTTTTAAACCTGCAAATGCTATCCTACAGAATTAATTGACTTTACTTGCTAGAAACAATCAAGAGAAAGTTGTAACTTCTACCAAAAATATGCCTCAAAGTCATTCCCCTTGGCAGTGGATGAGTTATTTAAAAATAAAAGGATTCTCTTAGGAATATCATTCCTACTAATAGCTTATTCTGCCTACCTGTGCATTTTGATGGCTGTTATTATTTCACCTTACACTCTTACATTACTGAGACCTCTCCTGATTTCCACAATTGTGATAATATTCATCTGTGCTAGAATAAGATGCTTTTATTTTGACTAACACTCTAGTTCCTGGAACAACAGATTGTGAGCTCCTTGAGAGTCAAGACTGTCTTTTACACTTCTTTGTATCCCCAACAAGGAGATATCCCCTTTGGACCCCCTTAGTACTGTGCCTGGCACACAGTAGGCATTTAAAATGGTTTTTGACTAACAGATCTGTTCACTTTAAACAGCGATGAGTCTTCACATTCTGTATTTGTCATCTTATCTATCCAGTCACTGCTAGAACTAGAAAATGGAAATGTACTTGACATGCATCAGAGACAGGATCTTTTCTGTCAAATAGGGAAACCTGATGAGTCACAGAAGAATCATATCCTTTTAATCAGGACAGTCTCAGATATGAGGTAGATGAGAATATAATTAGGGGGATTCTGTACTGGTTGAATGATTGGACTGAAAGAATAGTCATCATTGAGTCTGTCAATAGGAAAGGAAATCTTCCATGGAGTGCCTCTAGAGATCTAGTCTTTGACATGTAATGTTGAACATTTTAATCAATACCTTAGATTGAAATATAAGTGCCATTTGTGAAATTCACAGTTAACATGAAGGCAGGAGGGAGCACTAACATGTTGGATGACAGAGTCAGAATCCAAGAAAATCTTAGCAGGCTAGAACAGTGGATTGAGTTTAATAAAATTACATCTCAAAGGAAAAAAAAGCATGTATATATACATGTATGTGTATATATGCATACATATACATATGCACACCTGTGTGTATATATTTATACATACACACATATATGTATATACATAGATGTATACATACATATGTGTACATAATATATGCACATATATATGTATACATATAGATGTATATATAGTTCCATGCTTGAGTTCAAAAATTCAACTTCCTAAAAGTGTACCAGTAAGTTATAGCCAAACAATAGTCTCCAAGAAAAATATCTGGCTTTGTATTAAATTATAAGCTTAGTATTATTCAATAGTATGACATGACAGCAAGAAAGACTTCCCACCTTCAGTTTCCACCTCATTTCCCACCAGACTAGGCTCCTTTGGACTTCTTCATCATGGTCGAGGAACCTCTTTTTCTTGTAAAATTACATCAGCCCTGGAACTCATTCCTCATCAGTACCTTCCACCACCCTTCTGATCAGAGAGCAGCAGGGTGGGGAGCTCCTTGCCAATCCTTCACTTAAAGAGGGCGCCAAAGCCAGCCATCTCTTCATTTCCAACATAGTCGCATTGCTTTGGACTTCTTCGTCACAGACCCCTCACCCCCCACCCCATGCTCCCACCTCAACTTTTCAACTTCCTTTTGTGTGTTGTCTTCCTTCATCAAATTGCAAGTTCCTTGAGAATAGACATGGTCTTCCTTTTTTGATGTTTGTACCCCCAGTGATTGGTACCATGCCTGGTACATACTAGGCCTTTAAGGCTTATTGAGGAACTGGCTGTTCCTCACCTGCAAAATGAAGAGGTTGGACTACATGGCCGCCGAGGTCCTTTCCGGCTCGAAATCTATGATCTTAATATTAAAGTGCATTCAGAATGCTTCCATAGTTGACTTGCATTTTTAATGTTATACCAATCAATTGCCATGGGAATATTTTATAGAATTTTATAAACTAATAAAATTGCTTTGGAAAAACAAAGATCCAGAATATCAAAAGAAATGATGGAAAGAGGTAGAGATGAAGGAGGAATGGCATACTGAGACCTCAAAACCCTATTATAAAGCAATAATCATCAAAACCATCGCTTACTGGTCGAAAAATAGATAGATCAGTGGAACTGACTAGAAAAGGAAGAATCAGATACAATGGGAATTAATAGCCAAGTGTTTGATAAAGCAGAAAACATAAATCACTTAAGTGGAAAAAAATACTGCTGAGAAAACTGGAAAGCAGTCTGGCAGAAATTAGCTTTGAGTCCCAGGGGTGGGGAACTGGCAGTCTCAAGGCCACATGTGGTGACTGAATCCAAACTTCCACACTTGAGGACCTAGAAGGCCACATGTGACCTCGAGGTCTCAGGTTCCCCAGCCCTGGCTTAGATCAACACCTTTCTACCACACTCAATAATACATTCTAAATGCACACGTGGCCTTAATAGAAATAATCAGAAAAAAGTATTTTTAAAAAATAGAAGAGAAGCAGATCATATACTTCTCACAATTATGGATAGCAGATGTATACTTAACTAAACAAGAGACAGGAGAAATTACAAAGGATGGATTACGTGATTACATGAAATTGCAAAGCACCTGCCGAGATAAAATGAATGCATCTAGGACTAAAAATCAAGCGGTCAAATGAGCCAGGAGGAACCTATGTATCAAATTTCTCCGATAAGGTTTTGGTATCAAAAATATGTAAACAAATTACACATGTAACATATATGTAATTTGTTAATATATACATATATTATATATGTAATTTGTAATTACACATATACATGTATATGTGTGTGCAAAACTAATAGACATCCCCAGATAAATGGTCAAAGTATACAAACAAATAATTCTCAAAAGAAATGCAAAGTATTGACAACCAGACAAAAAAATGCTCCAAATCACTGAGAAGAAAAACGCACATCAAAACAACCCTGAGGTTTCACATCATGCCCTGCAAATTGACAAAGATAACAAAAAAAGAGGCAGTACTCAGTGTTGGACAGTTATAGAATGATAGGCACACTAAAACATTGTTGGTGGAACTGTAAAATGGCACAACCATTTGGAAAAGCAATTTGGAATTATGCAAATAAAGTACCTAAGATGTTCACATCCTTTGAACCAGAAACTCAGTTACTAGGCTTATACTCCAAGGAAGCTATTGATAAGGAGAAAATCCCCATATATACCAAAATATTTATTAGCAACACTTATGGCAAAGAACTTGAAACAAAGTAAATGTCCATCAATTGGGCTATGTCTAAACAAATTGTGGTACATAAATGTAATGGAATATTGCCATGCTGTAAAAAAAAAGATACATGTGATGAATATAGAGAAGCATTGAAAGATTTACATGAACTGATGAAGAATTGAGTAAGCAGAGCCAAGAAAACAGTATACACAATAATAATAACACTGTAAATAGAAAGCACTACCACATACTAAAAAATGAAAAATGAATTAATAAAATTAAAAAGATCAAGCACAATTTGAAAGAAGAAATATGAGAATACAACCCCAACCCATGCCTTCATGGAGTGGGAGGTCAGCAGGTGTTACATGTTTCATGCATAGTTTTGGTCTTTTTCAAGGTATGAACTATGACGATTTTCCCCCTCTTTAAAAAATACCGTTTGTTATATAGGATGGCACTCGGAAGTGGGAAAGGAAAGATATTTAGGGGAATTATGATGATTTAAGAAACAAAGACATTAATAAAAAACATTAAAAATGACAATTTAACAAAATGCATCAAAAGCAATGTAGTACAAGAATAAAGTATGTCATAATCCCAATGTTTCTGACATGGTCAGAACACATATAAAGCATTTTGTTCAGTTCTCAACACCCCACTTTTGGAAGGACATTGAGGCCAAGATGATAAAGAACTAAGAGACCAAACCACATAAAGACCAATTTAAAGAATGAAGGATGTTTAGTCTAGGGAAGAGAAATCACAGGAGGTTGGGAGACGTGATAGTTGTCTTCAAATGTTAGACTTGTTCTTTTTGGATCCGGAGGACAAAAATTGAAACAATCGATGGAATTTGCTTTGAGAAAGATTTAGACTTGATATCAAGAAAACTTGTAATAATTAGAGTTATCCAAAAGTGAAAATAGCTACCCCTAAAGGCAGTGGGATCCCCATTGCTAGAGGTCTTTAAGGAGAGTTGACCAAGTAAATTTTGTAACTACAAGGGCTATCATCTCAGATCACTCTGAGGAATGTAAATCAGTCAGCATTGCTTGAATCAATACATGTGAGAGGTAGTGTTGTACACTAAACAAGATAATCTCTGATATCTCTTCAAACTGTTAGGTTCTATGACCTGTGAACACTTATCAAGGAACTCCAAGTTGAAAAGAGTCTAAGAAATGAATTGTTAAGGTGTTATTAGCTGATAAGGCTTAATGTGTTACTTCCCAGAGATGTTTTTTAACACCTAAGAATGTGTCAGTTCCTTAAAACAAATAAAGGAATCTTTAATAATGGAAGCTATTGGTTATATGGGTGAAGGGAGAAACTTGGGATGAAGTGGAAGGGGAAGAAGTAAAAGGATATTCTTGGCAAATGGTGGGGCTTCTTAGTAAATCATATCAGTCTCTTAAATTACAACATGTAAGTGAAATCTTTAAAAGTGATTTCTGTGTAGGCACAGGTTGGTCTAACAGGGGTGGGGAACCTGCGGCCCCCCTGGGACTCTAAAAGATATTATATGGTGTCCTTTCTAACTCTTCGATGTTGTGATCCTCTGATATCTGATTCTAGATAAGAGGAATGGGAATATCATTCCAAAGGTCCATTTAGTGAAGGTACAGTCTAAGAATATACTAAATACAATCTCTTTGACTATCATAGCCCTGAAGTATTATGGGAAAAGCAAGGCAACTATCTTTATTGTACAAAGTCGCTTTGTTTCTGAGAGTATGGTAATAGATGATAAATTTGTCCGTTGGAGCTCTTAGAATTTCATGAAAGGGGACTGTCACCATTTTGGGGCAAAAGTGTCTTTTTCCTTGTGGTATAAGATAGACCTTTGTTACTGATGCCTGAAGATCAAAATAGTCTCACTCTGGGTCCAAGAGCCTCAACCTTTTTTTGGTCCCTGTGCCCCTCGGCTCTCAATAAACTTTCTCTATAGTACCCATTCAACATAAAAGGAAATACATCTTAAAGTTCATTGCACATAGTCACATAAGAACTAAAATAGAGTCATTGATTTCAATAGAAAAATAAAATTATTTAGAAAATATTCCCTGTATCTCTATGACAAACTTCTCATATTCTCTGGGGGGGTACCTGTGACTTGGTGGGGGACTCCTGATTAGAATACACCCTAATAGTAATAATATTATTATAACTTATGTAGCCTTTTAAGGTTTGCAAGGTATTTCACAGGTATTATCTTATTTGATTCTCATAGCAACAATGTTATATAAGTGATGTTTTTATTCCCTCTTTACAGATGAGTAAACTGAGGCACAGGGAGTTTAAGTGACTTTTCCAGAGTTACAAAACTAGTAAGAATGTGGGGCAAAATTTGAACATGGGTCTTCCTGAATTCACTATCTGTCTTCTGGCATCATGTCTTCCCATTTCCTGTTTCATAAACCATTTTCCACCTCTCACGCTTACAGTTCCTCCCCAAATGGCAGCCAGTGAGCACATGATGTGCATCCCTACTATACCCCACTTATACCCACTCTCCCAAGGCAATTTCCAAGACATTCTGCTTATTTTTACCCCTGGGCTAATTAAAATCAACCTAGCTTTTGTCTCATCCTACAAAGATGAGACATCCTACAACAGAAGGGCCAGAGGTGATTTAATCCGGAAGTATGTCTCTAGTTAGGAATTTGCCCTTGTCTCTGTTCTTTTCAAAACTTTGATGACAGAATACATGATATGTTTATAGAATTTGTGGATTAGATGGAGCTAGATAGGATAACTAACACATTGGATGATGAAATCAGGATCCAAAGGTGTCTTTGGTGAGTAAACATGACAAGGCAACTCCAACTGAAATGAACCAAAGTGATGTCCATTTATTAGGTAAGAAATAAGAGCCCAAATAAAGGAGCAAAGAGATATGATTCCATGTGAAAACAAAAATGTAGGAAACAACAAATTCATTAGTATGAGCCAATAGTTGATATGACATTTTTTTTAAAGTTGATTTGATCTTAGGGAATATAACAGAAAAAGAAGGAAGGTTATAGTCCTGTTGTACTCACTGGATCGTGGATTTGGCACTAGAAGGGACCTTAAATTCTCTTATTTTCCAAATGAGGAAACAGGCCTTGAGAAGTTAAAATGGTGTAACCAAGCCACAGGAAGTATTTGAACTCGGATACTTTGACTTTAAAAACAGAGCCTCTTCCATTGCATTATACTACTCTTAGATTATACCTAGAATAGTATGTTCAGTTGTTCTCCATGTAGGTAGGAATGACAGGCTGGATCTGTCCAGAGTACCACATCCTGAATGGTGAATAGACTAACACACACGTGTTTAAAGTCACTGGGGATGTCCAAACTGAAAAAGGGATGACTGGGGGTGGGGGGGAAGGAAGCATTTAATTGGCAGAACCAAGGGTAATAGGTAAGAGTTGCAAAAGGAATTTGGAGGAGATTCTGTGGGGATAGCAGTTAAGTTCAAAATAAAATAAATTAAATTAAAAAAAAAAAAAAGAAGAGGCATTTTCCAGCACATATAAAGAAAAGCTCCTGAAACATTAGAGTGAGTTCTGCAATCACTGCAGGTTTGGGGCGGGGGGGCAGATTGGCGACCATTTCATAAAATCAGAGCTGGAAAGCGATCTCAGAGCTCATCCACTCTAACCTCTTCATTTTACAGATGAGGAAATTGAGGCTCAGGGCAATTAAATGGTCTCTCAGGGAGGTTGTGGACATGGAGAACTATGGTTTATGAGCTATCTGCATAAGTTTCGAGTAGAAAAGATCTAATTAAGGAATTCATGCCAACATGTTAGTTGGTAAGACTTGATACCTTATCTTTCTTGGGCATGCTTATTTATGTTTTAAAATAAGACACAAAGAAATGAGTTTTTAACTTTGAAAGTAAAGAAAGAGATAGGACTAGGAGAAAGGGTAGAAAGGGTTTATTTGAGGGTTTTTTGGCAATGGGGAGGTCTTCCTAATATCCTTAAAATAAATCATATAATTAACAATTTACAGATACCTGCTTGAACCAATCCTGTTCAATGTCTCTAAATTTAAAAA
The DNA here is from genome assembly GCA_028646595.1 of Phalanger gymnotis. Lineage (NCBI taxonomy): Eukaryota > Metazoa > Chordata > Mammalia > Diprotodontia > Phalangeridae > Phalanger > Phalanger gymnotis. The sequence continues at coordinate 276,347,968 of CM053623.1, forward strand.
AAAATGACTAAATATTCAAAGAAAAGATTTTAGCTTGATCTGCTACACAAAGAAAGCAACATTTTTTAAAATTGAAGGTAATTCTTATACATGATTTGTTCATTCAAAAAGCCACATTTGAAAATCAAATATAAAATAAAATAACATTAGCAACCTGAAGTACAACATCCAAAAACAGCAGGAAAAATATCCATTGTTCTACCACCAAGATTTCCTTATAGTTCATTGATTTGGAATTGTGGCAAGTATTCCATAATGCAATGAATTTCTGATGTGAAGAGCTTCAACGGACAGAACTCTACAAACAACATGGAGCCCTGGAATTGGAAGGCTCTACTGGCCAATTCCAAATCTCATGTGATCATAGCAAAGCTATGGAGAAACCCAAAGTGCTGCCTTCTCCTCAGACATTTATTCCATTATGCATTTTGAGAACACATTTTTAAGCTTCATTTTTTATCCCCTTGTATTGCCTTTCTCTCACAGTAAGACCCCTGTATAGAGGAGTAACTTGAAACATTTGACATCTGTGTTTTATTACAATTTAATATTGAGGGAGGTTAATAAGTCTGGAAACTGAAGTTCTCTGTTCATCTTTAGACTTAAATATTAGCAAAATTAGTACTGAATCCTCCCCTAGTGCCAACTATTTCTGCTTTTTCCATGCTATCTCCAACCATATAAACACTCAAAGAAAAGCATATTATATGGCAGACCTAAAGAGAACAGTTTTATAATTTTATAAATATTTTGCTAATTGGGTAAAGCAGTGGTGTAGATAATATTAAAGATCAGGTGACCCCAAAATGATTTGTATCTATCACTTTTTATAGGTATTTTGGAAGCCAATTTATTGAACCAATTGTGTTTTGCTTAAGATATTCAAGTTTTAGTGATTTTATGAGTAGATATTAATAAGGAGAGATCGCAAAGTATGGTCTGTAGAAAGGGAAATATGGAGTTCTAACCAAATGTTTTCATTATAAAGTATTTAATTAATGTGCAAATAATTATTTTGAAAGATTTAATGAAAGTTTTGATTTAACCTACAGTAACTACAACCATATGTTCTGAATATTCCCTGATAGTTACTTCAAATATCCTGTCCTGTCATCCCCATAAATTACATATTTTAGTACTTTAAAGTATCTGTAGGAAGCATCAGGGTCAAGTAGACAGAATGCTGGCTCTGGAGTTGGTCATCTGGGATTCCTAGGATCATAGATGCAGAGCTGGAAGAGTATCTGGTCCAATCCTGAATGTTACATGGGGAAACTGAGGTCAAAGGAGGTCACATGACTTGGCCAAAGTTACACCAAGTTAGAAGCAAAGAATGCTAGGCCTCGAGTCTTAAAAGACTTGAGTTCAAATAGAGACTCAGATACTAGCTATGTGACCCTGGGCAAGTCATTGATCTCTATTACATTAATCTCAGCTTCCTCATCTATAAAAAAAGGAATAATAATAGTACCTTCTTCCCAGGGGTGTTAGGAAGATCAAATGAGATAGTATTTAACCTTAAAATGCTACATAAATACTAGCTATAATATTTATAATAATATCTATTTTTTTTAAAACTTACGTAACAAGCCTCAGAGGTAGAATTCTAACCATCTGAGTTGAGAGCCAGTGTTCTTTCCACTAAACCACACTGATGACTATAACTAATGTGGGAAAGTCTTTTAATCTTTTAAAACTTCAATTCCTTCATCTGTAAAATAAGGGGGTTGAGCTAAATGCTTTCAAAGGTTTCTTCTAACTTTAGATCTAGAAGCCCACTTAATTCTGTAGGTACAAAGACTCTCTTCACCAAAGAAGACTGAAACCACTCCTCTGCCATAGTAGATTGCCTTTGTGAGTTGCTGCAGCCAAAAAGAGTTCATCATCCTGAAGTCAACTTGACCATGAGGTTCTCTGACCTTAACTAGGCTGGCTGCAATCTACCCTTGGGAGAACCTTCCAGAGTTTCTGTTCCTCTAGATTCAAAGAACCCCAAGTCACTTCCATGCCACCATCAGACACCAGATGTAGACTGTGGTCCTACGCTCATCCATCCATTCTGAACAAAGATTTAGTGAGAAAAAAAGAAGTCCATCACAATTTTCATGTAAGAAACGATGGTCATTTTAACTCTAAGGAAAGTGTCAGACTTTCATACGAGTTTTGTTAAAATGCTGTCTGCTGAATTCTTTAACATTGCATTAAATTATATTAAAATTATTCTAGATGAGAGATATGATGTCAAATGGATAATTACTTAAAGTTGAATTCAGTAACAACAAAACTAAAAAGGTTTTTTTCTGTTGACTTGAAGGTATACAACACACATATTGTGTGTTTCTATATATACCTGTGGACATCATGTATATATATATATATATATATATATATATATACACATATATACACACACACACACATATATATGCATACATAAAATATATATTACATATGTGTGTCTATATATACATATACATATATACACATATAAAATCTGTCTGTGTTGCATTCCCTTAATTGTAAGGTTGTGGGGACAAAATATAATTTTGCTTTCTATATTATACATATTTTCTATCCCAAAGTTGTGCTTTTTTATGCAAGCTGGTAACCAAGTTGATCAGAGATTCTCATCTTTTTTTTAGTTTATTCTATATTCTGAGAAGCAACATGACATAGCAAATATTACACTGGCCTTGTGCCCAGGAGACCTGGGTCCAGGTCCTACCACTGATAACATACAGATTGTGAGACCATGGTCAAGTTACCATATCTCTTGTTATTGTTGTTCACTTGTTGTCAGTTATGTCTGACTCTTTGTGACCCCATTTGGGGCTTTTTGGCAGAGATATCTGAGTGGTTTGCCATTTCCTTCTCCAGCTCATTTTACAGAAGGGAAAATTGAGGCAGACAGGGTTAAGTGACTTGCCTAGCGTCACACAGCTAGTAAATATATGAGGTCACATTTGAATTCAGCTCTTCTTCACTCAAGAACTCTATCTACTGAACCATCTAGATGCTTTTCTTAGTCCTCTGGGAAACCTTAGAGCTATGGTTGTGATGAAGATAGTAAGCATGGGAAGAGGAACTTTCTGCACCCACGACTTCCTTATACCAGTGAAACCACAATTCCATAGAGAGAGAATCAAAAGCAACCCAGACAATGAGAATTAAACCTCGATGTAGAAATCTATCAAATACAAGACAGTGTCCAGTGTGAGAGCCACATTCCCAGTGGACCCACCAATCCTGGAGCTCACAGTCTATCCCTATTTGTATGTACTGTGTACCTTTCCTCAAGGATTGCCCTACATCTCATCCTCCACTCCAACCACCCACTCCTTAATCCAGCTCACCTGATCATCGTTTTTTCCATTTTGTTCATCTGGGAATACTAACCTTTACTGTGTCTCTCTCTACTGGTTTAAAGAATCCAAGAATCATTGGGCAGTTTAGACTCCATTTCAATTAAATTCTTGATCTTATCAATTAAGATCCTGAACAGGGTGCTTATCAGGGCAAGGAGATTAGACAACCAAGAAAACATTCCATGTAGGCCTAAATAATAGTGAGAAAGTGCATGGTATAGTGGCTAGAAGACGGGACTTGGAGTTAGGAAGGCCTAGATGAAATCTCAGCTCTTAAATATCTTATTTTTGTGACTCTGGGCAAGCCATTTGCTCTGTCAGCATCACTAGGCAGCTAGGCAGCAAAGCAGAGTGCTAGATCTGCAGTCAGGAAGACCAGAATTTAAGTTCTAGCCTTAGACGCTTACTAGCTGTGTGACCCTGGGCAAGTCACTTAATCTATGTCTGCTCCAGTTTCCTCAACTGTAAAATAAGAATTATTAGATCCCCTACCTCCCAGGGTTGTTATGATGATCAAATAAAATAGTATTTGTAAAACATTTAGCACAAAGTATTTACACACAGTAGGCTCTTAATAAATGTTTACTCTCTTCCTCTCCTCCCCAGGCAATTTTCTAAGACCGTAAGGTAAAGATGGGCTGTGGATCTACATCAGAGAAGAGTGTTTCCTGTCACACTGATGACGTTCAAGGGCAGAACCCCTCCTTAAAAAAAAAAAAAAAAACACAATTGTGGTGATTCCACATCATTGGACTTCTAAACCGAAGTAAGATGTCACTTCTGTGACATTTTCCTTTATCTGATTTTATGCAATTTTTTTTTCTCATTTCATCTTCCATTCTGTAGTTGAAGAAAGACCAAGAATTGCTTCGGTTATTTATTATGGTTTACATGTCTCCAGAAGTTATTTGTAATATATGTTTAGTGGACTGAATCTTTTTTTTTAATTAAACCAGAGCAAAGAGCTCCCCTAGAAGTATTACTTGGATGTTTTATTGGTCCTTGAATGCTATGCCGATGGAACATAAGCTCTCAAACCTGACAAAGTTCCAAGCATTGTCCTAATCAAAGAATTGGTACAAAAGACATTATCAAGGCATGTATGATGGACAGAGGAGATCTACCACTCATGGAATGAGTGATATAACACATGCACAGTCTAAGTATTACATTTTAATCCACAGAATACTAAAGGAGCCAGAGAAAGGCCTTTGGCAAGGAAGATATACAACCCATGAATGATTCATGGAAGAATATAGACAATTGCATAGGATGAGCCAGCAGGGACAGGCTATGATCTGTACCATTGGAGGGGAATACCTTCAATAATGAGATCAAATATCAGAATCAAGCAATCAGCAAGCACTAATCAAGGACCTTTTATATGCATGCAATTGTGCTGGGAACTAAGATAAAAAGACAAAAATGAAACCACAAAATACAGGTTAAGGGACAGGACTGATTTCCCTTGATTAGGGGTGGGGAACCTGTGGTATCCTGGCCATATGTGGCCCTCAAGATCCTCAGGTGAGGCCTTTCGATTGAATCCAAACTTCACAGGACAAATCCCTTTAATAAAAGGATTTGTTCTGTAAAATTTAGACTCAGTCAAAAGGCCTCACCCAAGGACCTAGAGTGCCACGTGTCTTCAAGGCCGAAGGTTCCCCACTCCTGGCCTAGACTGATGTGATATGGACACTGTTTATGTTTTCCTACTGTTCTTGTATAGCATAATTAAAACTTGTTTATCTTTTATAGTGCAATACAAACCTCATAGTCTCTTAAAGTTACTGAAGTTTAAGGAGCTGAGAAAAATGATGTCATTGTGTAGGTTTCATAAATTGTACACTTTTTTAAAGTTATATTTCTTGGTCAAGTTGTAAGACCTTAACAGTATTCCTCTTAATCATTGTTTTCAAACATTTTGTTTTTATTAATATTTCATTAAGTGATATACAGGAAGTCAAACAGGCTATATATTTTTTTTAAAAATTAAAATATTTTACTTGAACAACCTTGTATGATTGGCTGATTTCATTTCACATCCTAAATATTTTCATTCCCTCCATCTTTTTTTTTTAGTTTTAATTATGTTTTTATTTCTTTTTTTTTCATAAATTTTATTTAATATATTTAGTTTTCAGCATTGATTTTCACAGGAGTTTGAATTACAAATTTTCTCCCCATTTCTACCCTCCCCCCCACTCCAAGATGGCGTATATTCTGTAGCTGCCCCGGGGTGGTGGCTGAACCGCAAATTCTCTGTACCCAGCAGCTTTTCCCACTAACCTACTCTATTGTCTTTGGTGATTGTGGGTTGAGAAGTCTGGTAACGGCTGCAGCTCACTGATTCAGGGCACTAGGGCACTCTCTGCCTGGCTCCTGGTCTCGTTGGTCTGTGCCGCCCACGCTGGGCTCTGCTCCGCTCAGCTCCTCTCCCCTCTGCTCCCAGCTCCATGCGGGATAGACCTTACTCAGAGACTATCCAGGCTGTCCTGGGCTAGAGCCTTGCTTCCCTCTGCTACCCTGTGGGTTCTGCAGTTCTAGAATTGGTTTAAAGCCATTTTTTATAGGTTTTTGGAGGGACTTGGCTGGGAGCTCATGCTAGTCCCAGCTTTCCAGCTGCCATCTTGGCTCCACCCCCTATGTTTTTATTTCTTAGCATGACATTTTAATACAATGATCTTATATTTGATTTTTCAGCATGGAATGTACAGCACAAACTATTTTATGGTTATGGGAATTTTTGTTTAAAGTAGAAGTCTTTATATTTTGAAAAATTAATGGCAATATGGTGTACTGAGTTAGAGCACAAATTGTTAGGCAAACCAATTTTAACAATGTTTATTCAGTAGTGCCAGTTATTAGTAAGGCACTGTGCTCATTACTGGTAATGAAGAAATGGGAACAAATGAGAACAGTCCCTGCTCTCAAGAACCTTACAGCATTGTAGTGGAGACACACCGTGTACAGAGATGAATATTGTACAGAGTTGAGTGTGATGGGGGCAGGGAAGAGAACTGGACAGTGGTCTAAGAAATATCGAGATGTTAAAAATGCTCTAAGGTGGAAGTGGAGTGGCATCTGAGTTTTGTCTTAATCAAGCATTTATGAAGCACTTAGTATGGGTCAGGCAACTTTGCTAAGGTTCTCTCTTCCTGAAAGGAAGAGAAGTATTTGAATGAGCAGTAAATGAGAAGAGATTCCATTCCAGGTATGGATGATTGCCTTAGGAATGGGAAGAAAGGGGCAGAGTTAAGGAATGGTGGGTCGTCCAGCTTAGCTTTAACAGTGTCTGAAGGGGAATAATATGAAATAAGACTGAAAAGATAAATTGGAGCCAGATTATGAAGGTGTGTAAATGTTGTACTAATTAAATTTATACTCACCTAGAAATCTCTGAAGATTTTTGAACATGACATAGATGTGTTTCATTAATGAGGATAAAATAGCATTTCTATAGCATTCTAAGGTTTGCAAAATATATCATTTCAACTATTGTGATATCATTGTGACAAACAGGAGAGCGCCAGATTGGGATTTTCTTGTTTGGACAACTAAGTTTCTGCGGGTAAAACATTTCACTTCCCTGGCCTCAGTAACTGTATGCTAAATGAGTTTGGACCGAATGATCTCTTTACGGCTGTAAAATTTTATGATTGTCTATAGTTACATTCACAGCACCGAGTTATGTGGGTGCTTGTTGTTGTTGACAACTTTTCCCAGAATCTGGATGAAGTAACAAAAGGGAATTTTGTTTACAAAATGACCACTTTCCTTTTGTTTTGTTCTCATTCTCTTTGAATTTGCAACTGCCACTTATTACGGAGTTAAAGAGCTAGAAATGGAAACCCAGAAGTCATTTTGTCCAGTTTGTCGCTCTACCCACTTGACTTAAATTGTAGTAACTGCGCTAATTATTGTTTTGCATTAATTAAAAGGTTGATACATATGCATCAATGTCTTCATTTGCATGTATGCTAAGCCAGAATGTGGTAAAGCTCCATCGCGCGTATCTGACTACATGCATATCATATATTCGTTTGTGTAATATATGTAAGGGCTGCTATCTCTTCAGACTCTTGAGTACACACTCACACATAACCCCCCTACCTTTTTTTTTTCTCTTTTGCAAATCGAAACAGGCTGGACAAGTTCATGTGATGCAAATGACGTCAGCCTCCATTCGGTCCCGTGATAGACAGACAACCTTCCCTACTCTACCCCACCCCTCCCCTCTGCCACAAAAACAGACCGATCTCGCGAGAAACCTGCGCGCCCCGCGGCAGACCTTCCCGAGAGGACCGGGAGTTACCCGGGAGAAAGGGAAAGGTGCGGCTGAGCGCCGAGTTGCGCGTGAATTCTTTGTTCACACGTCCGCTTGAAGCCCGGGGGCTTTGATACACGCTCAGATCCAAAGCTTCGGTGTGGGAAGCAGTAGAGGAAGTGGAGACCTGGTGTCTGCACCTGCACCTTTAAGAGTGGCCGAAGGAGCCTGGAGACTGGCGTCCCTTGGGCGCGCGGAACGCGGGAGAACAACTTCCTGGCTGGGGCGTGGGAGCGAGCCCCGAGCTGCATCCCAGCTGCTGCCGCCACGATCGCTTCTGCAGCTGGGCCGGCTTCTGAACAAACTGCCGCCTCCGGCTGGCTCCGAGCTGCAGAGCTGGGATGCAAACGCTCCCGAACTGGGTCCGCACCCAAGCACTAGTGTACTTAGATGAGCCCGTTCCCCCCACCCCCGGGGAGATCCTGCGGGGAAATTGACCATGCTATAGTCACACTCCGAATGCGCACGAGAAAAAGGAGCTGTGGGGTCCCAAACCACTCTGCGACCCCGAGGGAGCTTGGTTTGGGGGGACTGTGCAGGGCCTCCAAGCACGTCTGGCCAGTCTATGGATTCATTCCCTTCCGGCTGGCCCAGACGATGCACATCCCCGCCTGGGTCCTTTCTAGGGGTAACTGGCCCTTTTGGCTGGTTATCTTTGCCCTGTCCGCCCCGCTGGGATTTTGAGTCCTGTTCCCTTTCTCAGTGTGTCTGGCTGTGGGTCTGTGTCTTCCGACCTGCTTGCAGAGACCCTGTTCCCGAGTACCCCTACTCCTTCTCCTCCCCAGACCAGTTCAAATTGTGTGTGTGACCCTGTCTTCCCTAATCTTTTTGCTGAGACTGCCTGGGTATACCCCTCCTCCCCAACACACACACACACACACACACACTCACTCACTCACTGAGAGACATTGCGTGCTGAGAGGGTTGTGTCGCTAGAGGGAGATGTGGGACAGAGAAAAGGGGGGGAAGTTGGGAGGGGGTGGCCCCGCAGTAGCTCGAGGAGGGGCTGGGGGACAGTAGAGACATCGAGGCTTCTCCTGAGCTGAACTGTGCTCGCCCTGCCACTGCCCACCCCGGGTGCCCAGCGCGCTCGGAATCGTGCCTCCTCTCTTCATTCCCAGAGAGCTGCATAGGTGCCCCAGCTGCCCGGCGGCTGTCACTGGCTGGGCGGGGAAGGGGAGGGGAAGCCCGGCAGAAGAGCCGAGCTTCCCATTGCTCCGGCGCTCCTTCGCGCACACCCACCCACTGGAGTGGAGAGACTGAGGCTGCTGACAGCTGCAACTGGACTGGAGTTCTCTCCTTCGGGCTTCTCTTCCTTCCCCTGCCCCCTCCCCACTCCACTCCACCCCCTCTCCACCCTTGCACTCCCTCCCCTCCGCCTTTATTCCTTCTTGTCCCTAGTTCCTATCATTTCGCAACTGCTCGCCTCCTGCCCTGTGGCTGGCTGAGTTTTTTCTCTCCCCCCCCCCCGCCTCAATTCCTGGCACCTCTTTCTATAATACTTTCCCCCCTCCTCCAATTGGGGAGTGGGGGTGGGAGAGAGGGAGGGTGGAGCGTCCAGAGCCGGAGAAGAAAAAGAAGGAAGAGGGAGCAGAAGGATTGTACGATTGTGGAGAGGGGACCCCACGGCACCCTTTCTTTCCCATTACACCCTACTTTCCCTCCCCCTCCCCCCCAAGTCCCGATCCAGCCACTTTCGGACAAGAAAAGTGAAGGAAGACGGCTCGGGGGTGATAGCGACACAGGGGCCAGTCCCAGGCAAGCAGCAGCACCTCCCGTCCCGTCTCATCCTCCTCCCTCCTCGACAGGAGCCAGCCCGGACCTATGATGGCTTCAACTACAACCTGCACCAGGTTCACCGACGAGTATCAGCTTTTCGAGGAGCTTGGAAAGTAAGCGTCCTTGCCTGGTATCTGCGGGTCCCTTTTCCTGCAGAGGGCGAGTCGCGTTACCCTCGACCCAGCAGTCCTTACCGTTAGGGGGTCGTGGGAGTTTAGAAAGGGGGAGGGGGTCGGGGGAAGAGGCTGGCTTGACAGCTGGGCAAAAGGTACTGATCCTTAGGGTGAGGGCGGGGGAGTAGAAAGGGAAGACCACCGGGCTGTGGCCAAGGCTGATAATCCCACCCACCCTCCTTCCCCACTCTCATTTGTGCAAGAGAGCCTTAGTGAATTTATGATCTTTGCAGTTGTAGCTGTCATCCTTTGGAGTGTGTATATGCCTGTGAAAGGCAGGAAATGAGAACCCATGTAAAATGCAACATAGATCATGTTTTCTGTAAATAGAGATGCCTCCAGGGTTTACCGGCGTGTCTGCTCTGTGATACACGTACGGATGAGAACCTCACTGACACAGACGGTGCCATATTTATTGATGCCGAAAGTTCAAGTTGGCGTTCAGTCTATTTTGTATCCAGTAGTTCTGTCAAAGAAGACAGCATCCCAGTGTAACATATATACCTATATACTAACCCCCTACACCTTTCAGCTATTTTAGGGGGAAAAAACTTTCTGGCATTAATTAATGTCACACCATTTTTCCCAGGATATACAGACAGGCTCTCCTAGGAGGATTTATTTAAATGTGCATGGAGGAAAAAAAAAACGCTTTGGAAAGGGAAGAGTCCTGTTTTTGTGTGTGTATGTGTGTGTATTAAAGATTATATTTAGATATATAGATACACACATACACACAGTGACAAAAATACTTGACAATTTTAAGGAAGAGAGAGAAAGATCTAAATGAGGGAACTCATAAAGAAATCTAACCTAGAGGCTCAGCCACAGTGTTACAGCATCACCCCCAACTGAAATCTATTCTCATTCATATCTACAGCATGATCTATTACTTGGAGAAGGGGTGTGTGCATATATGTTTGTTGGTGGCTGATGAAGGCAAATAAAAGGAAATGTAAATTTCATTGTGTAAGTGTATTTATTGAATATTATACTCTTACACTGAGTGGTGCTGCCTATACACACACATACATATATATACACACACGTACACACCATGGAGAATGTTACAAGAGACAGTTTAATTAAAAGCCCTTTTTTTTAAACCAAGGCATAAAGAGATCGTCATGCCAGGATTCATTAACCCACACAAATATGCTCAATATTTATATTTCACTGAGAACAATTATCATATTTATAGAGTTAGAGATACACTCATTATTTTTCCCCTACCAAAATAAATGGGCAGCAGATTTTGGCTCCCTCTTATTCCAGCTCTGTGCAGTGTTTTCTCTGGGCATTTGATGCCACTGTGTGAGCGGATTTTGTAGAATGTGTTCAAATTCCTTGTGCAAACAAGATCAGTTACATTTGGCAGCCCCTTTTATTTTGTTGTCTAATGATATGGTACTCTCTCTGTTAAATCCTAATCACTATTATATTCTTGAAAATTAAGAAAGGTCTAGGTTGCCAATTGGAAGGATTCTTTTGGGGCTCTATTGATATTTGGAAAGCCACTAAAATCACTGAAAGTACTCAGATTATTAGATCCCATTTATTGAGTATCAGAGTCTGGTTGTATTGATACCTTGCTGATTATTGGTTTTCAGGGGGGCATTCTCAGTGGTGAGAAGATGCATGAAAATCCCTACAGGACAAGAATATGCTGCCAAAATTATCAACACCAAAAAGCTTTCTGCTAGGGGTGGGTATTTTCAATCTTTTTTTTTTGAGTCTCTCTCTCTCTCTCTCTCTCTCTCTCTCTCTCTCTCTCTCTCTCTCTCTCTCTCTCTCTCATTGCTTTAAATGATCAGTCTTGTATGTAAACATGTGCTGTGGTTCCAGTGGAATTAGATTCTCAAGGATTAATATATTTATAAGCATTTCCTCTCCCTAAAGAAGTATTGATTTATTTATTTTTAAAATAATTGGACAAATTAAGCCACTTGTGGTTGACATGTTTAATGCCATAGTGAATTCAGATTCTTGTGGTTGGTGTCATCCCATATTCAATCATGTGAGTAATGGAGCTATTCCAAAGTAAATAAATGTCACTACAAGAATTTTGCCTTTAGCTCTTGTGTAAAATAACTTTGAATACAGCCCTGGGATTAAAAAAAAGTCACATGATTCTCATGGTCTTTTTTGCTTTTGAGGAGAAAAAATAGGCCATAGCTCAGTTGAATCAAGATCTTTCATTGAAATTAGACTTAAACTTAATTCAGCAAGTCATATTTAATACCAGTGACCTTGAGAAGAAAAGACCTGACACATGCTTTGGTCTAAAACAAAATGTTTGGCTCTAATGGGCTAGGCAGGATTTTGAGCTTTTTTATGTTCATTGAAAGACTATAATTTTTCTTAGACAAGAATGCTTTTTATAAAATCTTAGTACATGCTCTCCATGTGGTTTGTATATGAACAGATATTTTATAGACATAATCAGACATAACTGGAAATTGTTTATTATTGAGGGACTAACAGGCCTCATGGCAATCTTGTTTATCTAATAGCATAGGCATGCTAGCATATTTGTACTGAAATGTAAGGCATTGCCAATTATGGTACATGTGTCTACAGTATTTTTGTGGAAACATGCTCTGTTGTTGAGCATGAAAATGAATGAACATTGTCAGGGAGTAAAACCATCTTTGTGGACTTGGCAGTTTTTGAAAAAGGGAATGAAAAACATCTCTTGAAGGCAGAGTTTACTCATTTTGCCTTGAGTTTGAAAATGTTGCTACCACTTAACAGTTAGTTTATATCTTCATGTGACTGGCTATTAGCTCAACTGTGATTGGAGGCATTTTTTTCTCCATTTTGGTGTGGAATTCTGCATTTAAAATTTGCTTAGTACTTAAGAAGTTAGCGCTTGGGATCATTTTAATGGGGTTTCCCCCTTCATCACTCTACCCAGCACTCCTCAGCTAACTGTGATTCTGAGGAACACCCACACTTAGAAGCCCTTGACACATTAGAGATCCATTAGAAGATGCAGCTGGGTGGTGTGAGGCAGCAATAAACAGAAGGTGAAAAATGTTCAGATGTACTTTTTTTTTTCCCAGATAGTTTTAAGACTAATGAAAAATGATTGACAAATCTGTTAGATTTTCAAAAAGTAATAGGAATGATTAATTCTGAAGCCCTTCAGGTTCACTCCTCCTTCCCACCTTTATAAAGGAAATGTTTAAGGCTGCTCTTATCTACCTACTCTTGTCTATCTAGACAGGAACAATATGAAAACAAAATATTTTACCAGGAAATTCTTTAATGACTTCAATTCTCTTTATAAATTAAGTTGGAATTATTGATCATGGGCATAAGGAGCAAATTACCTAGGTCTAGTAATTTCTCCCTGGACCCCATGGTAGCTGACTCCAGAGTTTGGGCACATCATCCCTCATACACACTTTTTCTCTTCCTACTTATAAGCCAGTGATCATATGATTCCCACATGGAATATATTCCTTCTTTGTCAAGTCAAATTCTTCCTCTTAAAGCCCAGTTTCCTCCAGTTTGCTAACCTTATTGAGACCTAGCTATTCTAAGTGCACCAGTTACTCTTAGTAAAGAACAAACAAACACAAAAAGACAAGAAAAAATTAAAACAGGATTCAGAAGCCCTTAATTTTAATCTTCCACTCAGGTTACCAGCTTTATAATCTTGGGCAAATGATTTAACCTCTCCTTAGTTTTCTCATTTATAAAAACTGGTAGAATATCCATTGTTCCTGCTTCACAAGAGAATTACATGAGATTTTACACACAGACACACATGTATGAAAAGTTTTAACTGCTCTAAATTTAAATTATCATGATTATAATTATTGTCATTATCATGGTTATAATTATTGTCATTATCATGGTTATTAGAATCAGAGGACCTTAGAGGTAATCTATTCCAACTTAATTTTACAAATTTGAAGAAATTGAGGCCCAGATAAGAAAACTTGTCCAAATTACTTCTATCTCCTTAAATTAATTTTTATCTTATCTCTGTGCTTACTGCTTCTGGTTATACCATGTTTGTGAATAAATTGGTCAGTATATATATTCAGTTTTTATGTTAAATCGTAAGCTCCACAGTGGGAAGGCTTAGGTTCTTTGTATCCTTCAGAACTCCCCACAGTCTTTAAATGATGTTGACTGTGACCAAATGTGGTTCATTAAGTGGTTCTCTGAAATGACTATTGGACATTCATGAGTGTATAATTTACTTGAAAGAGGGGACTTGAGATAGGTGAGAGAATCACTCTCAGTGAAGACTACGTAAGGTGCTTTTAAACATTTTGTTTGTCTTTGAAAAAGAGTTTCCACCTTCCTGATAGGATACACATAGGTCTAAAGATGTGTTTCTGTTTTAAATTTTGTTTTTGAAATTTATTAATTAGCTAAAGGGAGCAGTAGCATGGTACAGTGCAAAGAACTTTGAATTTGGAGTCAGAGATCATGAGTTCCAATCCTGCCTCACATGTTTGCCTAGGTAATCCTGTTAAATCACTTAAAACTTTTTAAAGCCTTTTTTCTTCACTTATTAAATTAGTAGTGTGAATTGGATAGCCTTTTTAAAATCCCTTTTTGCTCTAAATCAGTGATCTCTGACCCCATGATTTGTGGTCTTAAAACAAAGCAAAAAAAAAAAGTCCTTTTCAAGTAATGTTATTTTTGCCAGTCTTTGGTACTTTGATTGTTTCGTCTTTTTTTCCCCCTACAAGCTTTTGTCTCATGTGTTATTTGAAATATTTTGCTTTTGTGAACCTAAGTCTTAGGTGTCTTTATTTTTAAGATCAGAGAAGGACTACAAAATATACCACTAAAACTGAAAAAGAAAATTCTTTATTGTTAGTAAATCGAACTAATAGGACAGAAAGGGGGAGAGGGGGAGAAAACTGGCGAAGTTCCTGCACACATTTGCAAATGTAGCTGTACTGTCACGCAGGCAGAATTCTCCGCACCTAATTTTTAGTGGGACTGTTCAAAGATTTTTAGCAGGCCTTTACACTTCCTCTCAGCTGTTAGTCACGCACACCATATATGGAGACTGTTAGGGTATCAAAGACATTCTTTTGCTATTGTGTTAAAGTGCAAATTGGTAATACACTGATTATACAGCACAGAGCAGGTAGATAATTGTACTTATGACACTTAAGTTGGCTTTTTTGAAACAGAAAAAAAAAAGTACTTAGGCCTTCCCCACCACAAATATACAGAATATTATAAAATGTAATACATCTGCCTTCAAAAGGCTTTTTTTTAATTTTATATAACTAATGTTTAGTGATTTAGTGATAATAGGATTTTAGTTCATGTAAACAGATATATTAAGCAGAAACCACATCATTTTTATATAGAAATTAACTTAATAATACTAGTTGACGTTTACAAAAGGCTTTGTAAATATCTTTCATAAACGTTAGCTTGTTTGGTCCTTAAAGTAACTTAAAGAGTTAGGTACACTAGGTACTATTATCCCCATTTTACAAATTAAGAAACTATTTCTTAGAGACTTGGTAACTCGCCCGTGGTCACATGTAAATACCACTGGTAGGATTCAAGTTAAATTCTTTCTAAACTCTTATGTCCAGTGCACTTTCTATTATACCACATTCTCTCTTATTTTAGGTATATTGCCAGGATTATCATTATGAGTAATGAATAATATTATTGTCACTTAAGTTATTAAGGTTCCATATAAAACTTTCAGGGACCCTTCAAAATCAAACACACAGTATAAGATTTATGTAACACAAGCTGTTACATTTATATTCATCCTGTGTCCAATACTAGACTTACGAAGTTATCTATTTATGTTTTAAAAAAACGATAAATGGCAAACTTCCTCAGGAGAAAGCTATTAACATTATTTTGTGTTGTAGAAACAGTATAATATTTACTATTACTTCAAACATACCATTAGTTCAAGTTTAACAGTTTTCAAAAATATTCTATAGAGATATTGTAAATATGTTCCTTCTAATTATAGTTGATGTGTGTATATATAGAGAGAGATATAGCCTATGTATTTAAAAGCTCAAAGCTTCTTATTTGTGCTTAATGCTCTTTTCCCAGGTATATTAGTAACCCTTTTAGGTGCAACAAAATTAATCTTGCTGGGATTTCTTGCTAGCTAATTACTCAGAAGCATTGCTATAACTTCCTTACCTCTTAATTTGACTTGTATTTATAATGATAGAATTGGATTTTTATGTAAGTGAATCAAGTGTGTTGCTAGTACATTTTTAAGAATTAGCCAATTTAGATTTTTGTTAAATTTTTGGTTCCAATTTTTTTTAAAACTTTCTAGTTCAGTTGTGCTTTCAGAGAAAATTTGTCAATAGTTTTAATTGATATGTGAGGATTTTCCAGCTCTCCACCTTTTTTTCTCTAGGGTTGCAGGGGGAGGGATAGAATGAGAGTTCTTTTAATGAGGAAATGATACCGTGATAGTTTTGTGCATCTTGCCCATATTTGATCACATGCCAATTATTATAGCCATTCTGATATCGTATGTGATTATCCCTCCCATTTTGATGAATTTTATCACTGTTCGGTTTCTTGATAATAGCATTTATGATGAAAATAAGTTTTGAATAAACGTATTAGTGATATTGAAAATTAGTAAAGAGTTGAGATAATGACAATATTTGATGGTCAGATTATTGCTAAATACATAGAATTTTTATTTCTTACTTATTTTTGAACAAAGTAGAACATAATCTTAAATGGAGAATGTGAATATCAATTACTTCGGTGAGAAATTAGTGACCAGGCACAAGATTGACAATGTCAAAATCTGACATCGTAACAAACCACTTGTCTTTGTATACTTTTTTTCAACTGATATTTTGATTTAGCATTTTTATTTTAAAAGTGTAATTTAATGATGACCATTTAAGAGTCCTTTTAATTTCAATGAGCATAAATTATCACTAAGTACTTATTAGAATTTTTAAACTTTTTTCATTCATTAGGAAATCTTTTTATTTCATTTCAGAATCTTCTTGATATCTACAAAGCTAAATTCTCCCAGCATGTACATTTTCCAATTCAGTTTATATTGTAGGCTCTGGCTGGCTCTGATCTTATATATTGTGCCTCTCTAGGTATATTTGGTATGGCGTATTTCACATAGTGGATGTTATGTGAACATTTGGCCAATTAGCTAAAAAAAATGGGCACCTTGGAGACTACATTAATTCTATCAGGCTCCTTGGGCATCATTTAGAAAGTTGTTCTCCAATGATTAAAAAATTAGTTGTTAGCCCAGATACAATATGGGACTTTTGATTCTGAGGCAAGCTAAAGTAGCTAAATGATGAAATGGATGGAGCCCTGGGCCTGGAATTGGGAAGACCTGAATTCAAATTCAGACTCAGGTACTTAGTAGCTGTGTGACCCTGGTCAAGTCATTTAACCTGTTTGCCTTACTTTGCTCAACTGTAAAATTGGGACAATAGAACCTTTCTCTTCAGGGTTGTTGTGAGGATTAAATGAGATATTTGTAAAGTGCTCAGCCCAGTGCATAGCATCTAGTAGAATCTATATAAATACTTATTCCATTCCCTTTCCTTTCCCAAACTCAAGAACAGTGTTTACAACCACAAAACCAAACAACTTTGAAATGTTTTTAAATTGAAACTCTTTCAGTCTATCCTATAGTTTAAGAGAAAGAATGTGATTGTGCAACAATATGATCTGAACAAAATTTATTCTATGTGTCTAAAAATGTACGACACATTATATCAATAGATCACAGTTTATTTAAACAGAGAAATAATTTCTTCAAAGATTCCTCAACAAGTTTATTGGCTCCAACCTGATACTAAAAACAATAATAATAAGCAAGTGGCCAGAATCTTACACCAGAAGGTCACTACTACTTCATAAACTAAAAGACACCAAAAGACCCTTGAAGATTACCATAAAGACCTCAAATTATAACTACAGAGCCCCTCACCACTAGTGGCCTTTAAAATTCAGCAAACTTGGGGCAGCTAGGTGGCTCAGTGAGTAGAGCACTGGCCCTGGAGTTAGGAGGACCTTAGTTCAAATTTGACCTCAGACATTTGCACACTTATTAGCTGTGTGACCTTGGGCAAGTCACTTAATCCCAATTGCTCTGCCTTCTCCCCTCCCCCCCCAAAAAAAGAAGAATTCAGCAAACTATACTAAAACTGGAACATTATTATCCTAGCCAAAACCGTTACTCACCACGTACGAAAAGATGTCACTTTCCCGAATCTTCATAATCGGCAATCTCCTTGAAACAAATAGCTTTCAAAATATAGAGGCAAAGGAAGAAATCAATCATACTGTCTACTATTGGACCTTTCTCAAAGTTACTCTTGATGAACCCATAGATGACTTTATATCCTAGTACTCTTGTTCAGTTACCAAAAACTAAACAAAAAAAAAGCTACCAAACAATCATTTTGTCCACCTGGGCAATATCTGGTGAACAAAAATTACAAAGAGAACAGTGGTAGAATAGTGACTTGTATCAGAATGATTTCTATTTGAATTCCATCAAATCTAAGATAGAAAAATGGGGACAATAACAATGATAAATAGTGGTGTGGTATTTACTGCTTTATCTCCATAAACTTTCTGAATTTTCAAGTGAGAAGAGGGTCATTGTCAAAGATTTCAAGATACTCTTCTTTTCTTCTATCCCTGCGAGCTCAAGAATTATGGGGAAATCAAAGTTTGGAAGACTCTTGGATTACGTAATTTACGCATCGTATTGCAGCAATAGTTGTCCTTTTGTATTGGTTGATAATGCTCTATGTTGTATTTGAACAAAGAAATACTTAGTTTTAGGTTTTGATCAATATTCCTCTGTTATGTGAACTGAAAATGGATAAACTATTATGAATAAAAGGAAGATATCTGCCTAATTCTCCAAGAATCAGCTAGTTTTACTTGGTGAGTTTTCATTAAGAGAATCACCTAGTGTAGGAAGAATAGGCAGGAAAAACTTAACAAATCACATAATCATTCCATGATCATTCTTCTGCCTCTGTGGCCAGAATTGTTCATTATATTCTTTCTTTTTAAGAGGATTGCCAGGAGGAGCTTTATGGAATTATAGTTTCACCTCTTATGTCTCTTATTTCTACCCACTCACTCACACACCACCCCCTACTCAAACTACAGCATAAGAAATGGAACATGGTAGTGACAGGTACTTGATTTTTCAGAATCTAGCCAGTAATTTACCATTAAAATGACCCAAATTTGAAATGTACAGTATATGCTCCAAAGACTACTATGCTTTAAGCTTCTTAAACTTAAGACTTAGGGGATACTCTCTATATTTTCTGTATTTTTCAAGCCTATCTAGCTTATATACAAATTTAATTTAGCAATGATTTTTACAATAATTCTTCAAGTAATTATAAAAATATCATGCTCATTATAATTAAATTATAAATGTATTTTTATATACTTTAGAGGACTTTCTCCTCTGAAATGATTTAAAATAGTTTAGGTACTGATGACTTAATAAGACAATATTACATTTACCTGCATTTAAAGTGAATATGTTTAGAATATTTTAAACATTGAGGGTTTTTTTTTGCATTTTAAATAAAAGTTTTTGAAAGATGTCAGAAAATTTTATTTAATATGTTTGTGTGAAAATATTACAGGAAGTGATAGATGGCAGATGCTGAACTAATGAAAATAGAGCATTCAGATATTAATTTTTAATTTTATAAAATAGCAATATGAAGTTTAGATATGTATTCATATGGTATGATGGAAAGAATCTTGGCCTTGAAGCTCATGGATTCTGACTATTAGTAGCTCTGTGACCTTGGGCAAGTCATTTAACCTGTCTAAGCCTTAGTTTTCTCATTGTCAAATGGAAATGATAATCCTTATGCTCCCCTCTTCACAGGGCTTTTGTAAGGAAAATATTTTACAACCTTTATAACCAATTTGAATTGTAATAATTACTATTATTATGAATGAAATGAATGTCCAGAGGTATGTCTGGTGTGATAGAAATTAAGGTAAGCTGAGGCACAAAGCTCTGAGCACAATCAATTTATTAGCAGAAAGTGAATTTGCCAAAAAAAAAATTCTGAACCTCTTTAGCTAGCTAAGACCTTGAATGAGAGTTGACAAATTAATTTTATGGACAAAAGGAGGTGCATTCAAAAACTAGAAGGGGGCATCACAGATGGGGAAAACAATATGACTGGTTACAAAGTCATAAGTGTCATATATGTGGGAGACAATAGGATTGGCTGTAAATTTGAAGTGCAGAGCTAGCAACAACCTCTCCTTCCATCTTGTCACTTTGGAAAGCTCATTGACGATGTCTACTTGTGTGGCTAGTTAATGTCACTGTGATGACAGACCAGACTTTCTTGAAGGACAGCCAGTGGTACAGAGATAACAGACTGGATTCCTTGGCATCCGCCTACATCCTTCAAGGATAGCAGATTTCCTTGACACAAGAATAGAACAATGATTAGCAGGAAAGCTGAATTCCTAAACTTAACTCAGAGACAAATGAAATATAACTTAGGTAGTACACAAAATGTTGGTAGTGATACAAAATAGAATAAGTTACAGAATATAATCGACTTGATTTTTTCCATTTTTAAGTCTTAGTTCTGATATTTTTGAGCTCTGTGACCTTGGATAAGTCATTTCATCTTTTCCCATCTGCCTCTCATTATAAAAATGGGAATGATAATGTTTACATGACTTAAAATGTAATTGCCTTGCTTTATGGAGTGCTTCATAACATAAAGTTTTGGATGGGTGGTGGCAACTCACTTTTATGACCTATGTGCCATTCGGCATTACTCCATGTCCACATCATGACTCTTTGATATCACACCCCTGTAGTCTTTAACTGAACACTCTATAGGCACCAGTGAATGCATCTGTTATTTTTCAACTAGGTAACCTCCCTTAGATATTCTAAATAGAAGTGTCAAACTTCCTACCAACAAAACTCCCAACTATAGCAAACCAGGTTAAAATGTAATTTTTAAAATGTTAAAATAAATCCAAGTAGAACACAACATGATGTTAATTTCTATTAATTTTTTTCAGTCATTATGTAGCCAGCAAGGATCTTTTCTATTTGAGTTTGATACCGCTGAAGGAACCATAATTTCATTGGTCGTGACCTACCTTCCTACGTGTAGCTCACAGCCCATCTGTATTTTCAGTTCTTGGTCATGTCCAGGGGATGCTGGAAGCAAGGGCTTCAAGGGCCAATTGTTAAATTTTCAGTATGAGTACTTATACCTTGGAAAGTGGCAAATGCTACAAATCAGGGCTTAGTTTATTATTTTGTTGATCATCTAGACTTAAGAAAATGGTGGAGCAAAATGTCAAACTTTAAATGTGTTTTGTAAATGATCAAAGAGTTTGTTACTAGACATTTACCAGCACATCCCTGCCTATATTCTTCCATAAATTCTCAGTGGAGGAACTACATCATGTATTCACAGCCTTCTTCTAGTTGTTTTTTTTTGTTTTGTTTTGTTTTGTTTTTTTACCTTTGGCATCTTTAGTCTCCATCAAGCCTCAGTTGAAAGACTAATTTCTTCAAGAGATTTTCCCTGATTTCCTCTGGTTGTCAGTCTCATCCTCTGAACAACTTTTTTAAAAAATCTGTGTCTTGTATTTACTTACCTGTGAACACATTGTATCCTTCTAGTAGAATGGTAGAATGTTAACTCCTTACAGGTAAAGTCAGGGATTCTCTCAAATCAGTCCCTGTCTTTGTTTATCTGTCTGTCTCTGTCCCCCCCATATATGTATATACATGCATATATACATTGCATACATCACACATATATGTATACATATATGAACTACATGCAAGTATGAACACATGCGTATGTTTGCTGTGTGCAGTGCACCCCACTCCACATGTATGTGTATATACTTATAATATGTATGTTCATATATATGCAAATAGATTTAAATATACAGATATATAAATATCCTTAGCACCTAGCACAGAGCCTTGCTGGTTGACTGATTTTTGTAATAACACTTGAATTGTTTATATCTTATGTCTACTTCCTACTGAATAGTCCTTCCTACTTCTTTTTCTCATATTACAAGTTTTAGGACAACCCAGATGAGTTGGGCTGATCTTAGATATAGAGCTGAAAGGGTCCTCTGAGTCAAACCGTTTTTTCAGACGTGACAACCTCAGAACCAGGGATGTATAGTTACTTTAAGTTTTGCAAAGTGTTTTATATATCCTCAAAACAACCTTTGGAGGTAAGTGTTGTGAGTATCCCACTGTACAGCCAAGAAACTGAGGCAGCCAAGGTTAATTCACTTAACCCAAGGTTAATTGCCCTGGGTCATTCAGATAGTAAAGATTTGAACCCCATTTCCTGACCGCAGAATAAGTACCCTTTTCTACTGGATTACATAATTGACTGTAGGTAAGTTATGACTTGCCCAAGGTCATACAAGTAGTCAGCATCAGTTCTAAGATCTTTGGTTCAATTTTCATAATAATTTTTGTTCATCTTGAAATGTAGGACATTTAAAAAAAATTAGATTTTGTGTAGTGTATTATATTCTCTTGCATGTATTTACCACGTAGCCTTTATCTGTTTTTATAAAGTGATGTACAAAGTATATTAAATACACAGAGATGCCTGTGGTCTTCTTTCCAAAAATGGGAGCACGAGCAAGTCTGGCAATTTTAACAAATAAAGGTGTGAAAAGCTGCCTGTGGTATTTGCTCATGAGGTCCTTCAAACAGGTATGTGGGACATCTAGTTTATTGGGCTCTTTTTTAAGAGAAGTCATTGTTGTGCTCGATCATTCAGTGTGACATGTTCTAGGAAGAAGAGGGGTTCATTTTGTTTTGTAGAGTTGCTGTGTTAATAATGCTTTATTTTTAGAAACTACATTTAGTTATTTTGATAAAAGCCTCCTAGCCATCCTTCTTAGTGCTAAGTAGAAAGTAAATCCTTGGTAACGGTAGTGGGAAAAATAATGGAAAAGTAGACTTTAAATGAGAGTTTAGGGCAGCTTGTGGAAAATTTAGCTATATTAAATTATATTATTTAAATAAAAGCAATTTTCCTTTCTTTAGAGCACATATGTATGTCTATAGATGCATGTACATATGCACATATTTTCTTTTAATCTTGGGGAGGTCTTAGAGAATTTTATTATTCTCTGCCTTACCGGCAGTTCAGGATATGAAAAAGTTCTAACATTGTGTAGTTTTTCACACATCAAGATAGCTACATATGGTAAAGCACCAACATCATAGCATGTAAGAACCCACTTTTATATGTTACCTTAATATTTGTAAAACTAGGTGGTGTCGTTCATTTGCTCAGTCTTATCTGATTCTTTGTGATATCATGGGCCATAGCATACCAGGCCTTTCTATCCTTCATTATCTCCTGAATTCTATCCATCTCATCCTCCATCATCCCCTTTTCCTTTCGCCTCCAATCTTTCCCAACATCAGGATCTTTTTCAGTGAGTCTTGTCTTCTCGTTATATGGCCAAATTATATTTAAGTTTCAGTATTCATCCTGATGAGTGGTGTTTATTTGTTTTTTAATTGTGTCTGACTCTTTGTGACTCCATTTAGGGTTTTCTGGGCAAAGAAACTGGAGTGATTTGTCATGTCCTTCTCCACCTCATTTTACAGATGAGAAACTGAGGCAAACAGGGTTAAATGACTCATCCAGGGTAAAGCAGCTAGTAAATGCCTGAGGCCAAATTTGAGCTCAGGTCTTCCTATCCCCATGCCTGATACACTATCCACTGTACCACCTAGCTGCCCTTTACAATGAATAGCACAAATTAATTTCTTTAAGTGTTGGCTGATTTGATATCCTCATTATTCAAGGGACTCTCAAAACTCTTTTCCACCACTACAATTTGAATATGTCAATTCTGTGGTCCTCAGCTTTCTCCATAGTCCAACTCTCACAACAATACACTACTACTGGAAAAACCATAGCTTTGACTTTATGGACCTTTGTCAGCAAAGCAATGTCTCTGCTTTTTAGCGTGCTGTCTGGATTTGCCATAGCTTTCCTTCCAAGGAGTAAGTGTCTTTTAATTTCATGGCTACAGATACCATCTGCAGTGGTCTTATATTAATTAATATTAATTAATTATTATTAAATTAATAAAGGGCGAGGCTAGGTAAAGATTTGGGCCTAATGATAATGTAAAGCTTGTGGCCTTAGGGGAAGGCCAGATCTAGTTGGAAAATTCAAGGAAAGTTCAAGGGGGCTCCCAGAGACTATATTCCAGATTCAAGGGGGTTCCCAGAGACTGTGCCCTCATCAGTAGGACCAGTTGCCATGATCTTAGTTTTTTAATGTTAAAATTTAAGCCACCTTTTACACTCTCCTCTTCCACCCTCATCGAGAGGCTCCTTAATTCTTCACTATCTACCTTCAGAGAGGTATCATCTGCATATCTAAGATGATTGGATATTATTCATGGCAACTTTAATTCCAGCTTTTGATTTATCCAGCCTGGCATTTCACAAGATGTGCTCCGCATATAAATTAAATAAGGTGACAGTATGTAGCCTTGTCATGTTCCTTTTCCAAACTTAAGCCAATCGGTTCCATGACGGGTTTGAACCATTGCTTCTTGATCCCCATACAATTTCCTCAGGAGACAAGTAATATGATCTGGTGTCCCCACCTCTTTGAGGACTTGCCACATATTGTTGTGATCACGTAGTCAAAGGTTTTAGTACGGTTGATGAAGCAAAAGTAGATTTTTTTTTTCTGGAACTCCCTTGCTTTCTCCATAATCCAGCAAATGTTGACCTTTTGGTCTGTATTTCCGTTGCCTCTTTGAAAACCCATCGCAAAGAAAGGTGCCAGGACCCTAGGAGCAAGGGTGCTTGAGGCTATATGTAGTAGGGGGAAGGGTTCAGCCACACATGCTGAAACTTTCCTTCCTCCTCCCCTCTAAAGATCCTCCAAGGGGGTAAACTAAACCAATATCCCCTTTCTCCACTGGAGCACCCTTGAAACCTTTTCCTCCTGATACAGAGGAAAGGGAGAGTTTGTTTGTAATGTTTACCTTGGTCTTTATAAACAGAAGTAATACCTAACAACAGCTTGTGGGGTGCTTCTATTATATGTATTTTATTGAAGAGGAAACCAAGGCTCACATGTTAAATGATTTGCTTTAGGCCACATAGGTAAAGAGTATCCAATATATCCAGTATAGGATTAAAACCCAGGTCTATATGACTCTAAGTCCAACACTCTATGAAGTCATGCATATCATATAAAACTATTTCTATGAGTGGAAAAAAAGCCCCCAACTTTTCTTGTTCCTGGAAAGCTGAAAGGTTACAGCCAGTCGCTACTGAAGAGAGCTGGGATTTTGTTGAAAGGGGTAATGTGGTGTAGGTCTGTTTACATGCTCCAAGTCAGAAATGATGCGCTCCTTCTTATCAGTGCTTGTTTGTTTGTTTTCTTTTGTTTTTAATTTTCCTTTGGACAAGATCACTAAGAGCTAAGAAAACCTGAGAGGAGACGAAACTAAGACGAGGTCCCTTCCATCTCTAAATTCATAATCTAAGACAGTTATTGGGTTTTTATTTTGCTTCCTCTTTCCTTTCTCTATGTCCTCAATAAGTCATTCCTTTACTTCTTGTGGCCTGGTGCTTTCTGTTTCCATTTAATTACTAGAAAAGCCCATGTGTACTATTTTCAAAATTGCTCTAACAGTTAAAAAAAAAGCTGCGAGGGTGTAGGTTAACATGAAATTTAAAAACCAGCCAGTAGTTTCCTTTTATGTGCGTGTATATATTCATGTACATAAACACATATTTACATATAGGTATGTATATATACATATGTATATGTATGTGATGTATACATAGATGTGTAATGTATGAATATAAAATATGTGTATATATATACATATAATAAATAACTCTGCCACATAAACATATGATTAATAAACAGAACTTTAGTTCTGAAAAATAATAAAACTTACTACATGGAAACTTTTAAAAATCAACACGAGTTTTGTGATGTAATTAAAAGGCAGTTGGTGGCCTGAATAATACTAGGTTCTCTAGTTTGGTTTCAATAATGGATAAACATTTTATTCACTTTGAAGACAGCTATAGTCTAAATATTTAACCTTCCCAAGCTTAGCCACATTTTTTGCTATCTTTACTAGTTTTTTTTTTTAAGGCATTTTAGCAGCTAGAGAAAATTTACTCTGTAAGAACACTCTATCTTTATTATCATTAAGGGGTAAGTAAATTTTTTGCCTAAAAAAGTGACCTTTACCAAACATAAGCTTGTTTTCATAAATTTTAATTGAACTGTGTGACCAAGCTTGGAGGCAGGGGAAGGTAGGAGAAACATTAAGGAATAGCCTGCAGTCTAATCGTTTGTTTTTCCCATTACAATAATAAAGACTGTTAAGGGTTAGAAAATGTCTACAAAGCTTGTGGTAAATTTGCATAATCATAAAGACATTGTTACTGTCTAAATTTCAGTTTCTTGCTGTTAGGTCCTATCTCAACCACTAAAGTTGTAAAAGACAAAATGGTGTTAAGAACACCTTGCATTACGCTAAACAAGATTCACAGGGCATGGCATTGTAGGTCATTTAAAAACTCTCATGTAAGGGTTCTCAGCAGAGAACAAAAGAAAATTTACCAGGAAGCAAAGAAAAGATGGACAGCTCAGAACGCAATGTGTAGTATTTATTATGTAGGCTTTCTTGAAATGGAAATTTATTGCTATATATTTTGAGTCCTCTCACATTCTACTGCACATGCGGCAATGTTTTTTTTTTCTTTTTGTATGGGACAGAAGTTTTAAATAATAGGAGAGACATCCTTAGGAGGAACAAAGTAAATTTATTTCACAAACCTTGCAAGATTTGGGCACACCTCCGTAATGGAGGAGGCGAGGTAAAAGGGAACCTGTCCTAACTTATACTCTTAATGAAAAAGATTCCCACCCACCTCTAACCCTTCTCACCATTGGCTGGGAGGTGGGCTTACAGTCTAGGCACGAAAGCTACTTGGAGGACCAAGGTTGATCTGGTCCATTCAGGTTTTTCCCTATCAGAACTCAACTGCCTGGATGGCGTCTGAAAGTCTAGGAGAAGAAATGGGGGGGAGGGGAGGAGAGACCTTCCTAGAGCAAAGAACAAATAGCTCACAGGAAATTCATTATATTCTAACATCTGAGAGAGGAGGAAGGGCATGCCTTCCAAAATTACAAGGCCAAATCCCAAAACTTCTCCTTTAGACATACCCTGTGAAGTCTTCACAATTATCCATCCCATTCATTTTCTTGTTTTGTATTTTAGTTTATGTTTCTTTTTCTTTTCTTATTGTGTATTTAAGTGTTAATATTTAAGTTTAAAATAAACTAATAAAAAACTCAGTTATATGATTTGTGACATATATGACAAAATAGCTCTCTAGCATGGCTTTTTGCTATTACTTAATATGTTTCTAGTCAGCCTTTTCATCCATGATTCAGATTTTTTTTTTTTAGTTAGTAGGAAAACTAACTTTAATCTTAGTCTAAAGTCAAACTGTTTCCAAAGCCCTTAGGGAGGACCACTATGACTTTATCCTAGGGCATTGAAATTTTGAGGCAACCGACAACGCATACAGGTCTTCAGCTGAATAGAAACTTCTTAGTGTCCAAGTAAAACAATGATAGTTAACTCAATTCGAAAGCTACCAAATAGCTCCAGCTGAATTTGTCTTTAAAAGCTGATCTATGTGTTTTATATTATTTTGTGACACTTGCCCTTTTATTTTTCTATTATTATGCATTTACTAGTAGTAACCATCAATAGTTGTCTCTAATTTGACTACAACAGCAGAAAAAAACTGGCATTAATTATGCCAGTGGTATATGATATATTATTATCATGATAGTATAATATTATATATTATATATAATTATATATTATACTATACTATACTATATTATATTATTATATATTATCATGATAATGATATATTATCAACAAAAAGTGGCAATGGGGTTTAGATAAGTTGTTGTCTTCTTTAACTTTTGAAGCCCAGGGATTTTGCAAATGAGTCCTTGAGAAGATTCTGTATTCTGTATTTTCCAGGCAGCTATACCGAAATTTAGAAACAGACCAGAAATGTGTAGAGAATACTCTTTTTAAGAAATGTTTTAATAATCTCAAGCCAGGTTTGAGAGGTTTTTTTCTCCTTAGAGTACATGAACTCTACACTCTGTGACAAACTTAAAAAAAATAAATTAAATAAATAAGCTGAATTTTTCTAAAAAAAAAAAATATGTTATATGTATCACTGCATCTATAGCATCCTTCATGTGAGGCTCTGGATACATTCTCCAGTTTAGCTACAAGACATTCCAGTGATTTAGGTAAGGGATATATAGGGATTACTGTGCCCACTGCTAAGGTATTCGTGTACCATCTCTTGAGTGGTGTTTTGCAGTTATTTGTGCAGTACCCATTACATCCCTGCTTGTGGCAGAGAGTCAAGGAGAAGACATTACCTAACTGAACTAACAGAGATTTAGGGAGGTGAGTATAGTTACCTGAGGGAGGATTTAGCCAGGTCTCTGTGTCAGTAGCCCTGAGACAGTTCTGTCTTTCATGAACCCTGTTTTATTCTAGAGATAGAAAACTTATCTTTCTTTTCCATTATGTTGTTGTATAGTAAGGATAACTAAAATTTTAATTTGGAGTATGAACACAGACCAAATGTAGCATCGATGAGGAAAGCAGAATGTAATGCAGCTGAAGGGTATTGGAGCAGAGCCATTTTTTAATTTAACCAGCAAATCCTCATGAGATGTAGAGTGCATTTAAACGATAGTCGATTTAAAAGTTTAATATCAAGAGGTTGGCCTAAGTTTCAGATATAACTGTGTTCTCCTTGAGTAGTGACTTTTTTTTTTTTGCCTTTCATTGTATCCCCATTACTTAGCGTGGTACATCAGTCATTTGTTTTCCAGTTGTGTCAGACCCTTCATGACTCCATTTGGGTTTTATTTATTTATTTATTTATTTATTTATTTATTTATTTATTTATTTATTTATTTATTTTTGGCAAATATACTGGTTTGCCATTTCCTTCTCCAGCCATTTGGTGGATGAGGAAACTGAGGAAAACAGGGTTAAGTGACTTGTCCACTGTCATAGCTAGTAAGAGTCTGAGGCCAGATTCAAACTCGAGAAGATGAGTCTTCCTGACTCCAGGCCCAGCACTCTTTCCACCGTACCATGTAGCTGCCCCTACCTAAAGCATAGGATCTGCTTCTAAGATGCTTGTTGATTGATAGACTACTAGATTCTGTGGCAACTTGTCACCTGAAAATTGCTGAGCCCTGACGTAAAGAGTATATGCGATAAACAAGACCAATGATAAGATGAGTTATGTTTTACTTTCTTGACCTACATGTAGTTGATAGCTTGTATATTGTATAAATGATGCAGTAGGGATAAGGACTGAGTCTATGATTTTATTTGTGTAGGAAGCTCTTGGGTGAGAAAATTATCTCTACCAATGTAGGTCACAACCTCTGTAACTGGTCAGCCTTAATATCAAAACGTTAAGTGTCTTTCCCAGGGTCAAACAGCCAGTGTGGCTCAGAGGCAGCACCTGTACAGAGGTTCTCCTTACTCCAATGCTAGCTCTACGACACCTCTAAGATGAAAAGAAAAGGTGATAAAGTTAGATTCCTGGTTTCTCTCTATTCATATAAACAAGTAATGGAGGTAAGGTACTACAACAGACAAAAGCAAGGCATGACCGCTCACCCTCTCTGGAGATATGAGGAGAGAGAGACCCTTCATCACATAGGAGGCACATCTTTATTTAACCATTTATTTTAAAGTAATTGGGGCCCAGAATGCAACCTGTTTCGTGTCACAGAACCCCATCAATCTAACTTGTCTATTCCTGGATGATAACGTTCCTTATGTGTGGTGTTACTGGAAATGTGGACATTCCTTAATGGCACTGATATTTCTTTTGGCTATATTTGCTGATGGGAGATATGTGTACACATAAAGACTCATATACACATAATTTAAGAGAGGATAATGGTCATGTCTTAGATAGGCTCCTTCCCTTTACTGTAGGGATTTGTACTGTTTTATTTGCTTGGGGAAGCATGGATCGAGTCTCTTTATTACCATGGATTTTATTATGAACTAGGCAAGGTTTGAGGTCTGTTGTAGTACCTTACCTCCATTACTTGTTTATATGAATAGAGAACATTCCTTTGTGGTCCCCTGGGACCTGGCCTCCAGTCTAGGCTCTCTTGTGTGAACCTGAGAAAGTCACATCATTCTTTTGGACTTCAATTCCTTCACTTTCAAAATGAAAGGGAATCTCTAAGGTCCTTTCCAGCTAAAAAATTCTGTGATGAGTTGTTTCTTCCATTTGCATAAAATTAGCTGGACAGTGTAAGAAGTTTTCTACTCATTGCCTTAAATGGAGGATAAATTGAGGTCTTCCCGAAATAATGCTGGATTTTGTGCTGAGCCAAATATGCCATTTCTATGGCTTCCCATGAAATTTCATTAATTCACTTTGGTTCTCTTTGTAATACGTAGTGTAGAATCTTGAACTCTATGACAAGTGTTTGCTTTTGAAACAAAATTAACAATTCTACGGAATTTTCTCTAGCGGATATATGACATGCGATGAACAATTTGGGAATAGAAGACAATGTTTCACATTTTCTCTAAAATATTTTTTAAATCACACTTCATCAATTAAATAATAGTTTTACTTATTTAAAAAAGGGAGTTATTTGCACTACTTATAGATGGAATTTGGGATAGAACTCATACTCTTTTCATTGAGGATAAAAGATTTTTCCTGGTTAGAAATGCACTTCCAAGTTCAGTAGATTTCAAATTAAAATTCCATTAGCACCAACTGCTTACACTATGGAGATGTTGTTTTCATCTTTTTGAAAGTTGACTCCTTTCAAATTTATTTATGTGGCATCTTACAACAATCATGAAAGTTCCCCTTTCCACTTGAGATAATTAGTAGGTCTTCAAGAAATTTGAGCTTTAAGAATATTAGCCTTTCAGCTAAAACAAAATACAGCACTGAGCCTAAAAAGAAAGTGTAGGAATTACACAAAGTACTGATTATCTTTTGCCTGAACCCACTGAATATAACAAAGCATTTAAGAAAAATTTGCCTTCAAACATTGTGCCAGATCCTTTTTTTCTAATTTGTCCACCCTCCCCCTTCTCACATATTCATGTTGATAAGTCAACTGGAAACGTGAAGCAGACAAGCCTTCCCACACATTCCTTCTCTCTTGTGGGTTTTTCTATTGGTATATTTAAAATATTTCCAAACCAGTACTTGTGGCAAGGACGGCTGGGGGAGAGATATTCACAGGCTGTGTTTTATCCTTTGTTGCTCTCATTTAAGGACAGTTGAAATAATTTTATTACAGGACTATCCAAAAACTAAGTGGGATAGGAGTTTGGGAAGTTAATCCTTGGACTTAATTTAATCTTTTTTTCACATTTTAAAAATACTTTGATTCATCAATCATCTTTGCGTCTGTAAATCTAAAATTTAATGATTTATGACTTAGCAGAGAATTAGTGCCTTTCAATGTGACATCAGAAATTGACCACGTGACCTTGGCTAAGATGGTTAACTTCTTGGTATTTTGTTTATTATTTTATAAATGCAGATCATAAATAGAAGTTGGATATCTTATTTTTATGCCAGCTGTTCCATGTAACCATAACAACCTCCTAGAAAGAGAGAATCATGCAAACTGCTGCAGAGTGCTTCTAAACCTATTAATAAACTCACTGTTCTGAATGTGGCCTCTCCCTTTATGTCCATCACCCTCACTGGCTTATCTACTTTCTTTTTTTTTTAAATGCAACTTTAATTTTATTTTACTTTCAAAAATTAATAAGTATTGTTTTTCTCTTTCTCCTGTGCTGTTTCCCTCTATTGGAAATAGAGAAAAAGAAAAAAAAACTGTAATAAATATGCGTAGTTAGGCAAAACAAATTCTAATCCTGATCACATCCAAAAATGTATGTCTCATGTTGTTTGAGTATTGTCTAGATTACAGTTCTTAAGTCTTCATAGTTGTTTGTCTTTACAAAGTTGCTACTGTAGAAGTTGTTTTTCTGGTTCTGTTTCCTCACTTTGCATCACTTTATACAAATTTTCCCAAGTTACTCTGAAATTGGCACTTTCATTGTTTCTTTATGTCACAATAATATTCCATTACACTCACATGTCCTGACTGGTTCCACCATTCTCCAGTTGATGTTATAGAGCCAGGGGTGGGGATTCAGTGGCCTTGAGGCCACATTTGGCCCACTAGTCCTCAAGTCTGGCCCTTTGATTGAATCCAAACTTCACAGAACAAATCTCCTTAATAAAAGGATTTGCTCTGTAAAACTTAGATTCAGTCAAAAGACCACACTCAAGGACCTACACTTAGTTTCCTGTTTTTTGGGCTGCTTTTTGTTTTTTGTTTTTTTTTTGCCACTTGGAAAAGATCTTATAATAGGACTGAATGCTTTGTTTTTCATTTTATTTTCAATTGTAATTATGGTCGTAAAGAAATATATTAAACTTCAGCAATGAAATAAAATGAAAAATTGTTGGAATGTACCAAACGTTGTGTTATTCCTTATTTGGAAATAATAGAAAAAGCTATATCCATTGTTCTCCATTTGCTCACCTCCTCCTCAGCCCTTTGAAATTTTACTTCCAAACTCACTACTAAATTGAAACATCTCTTTCCAGGATTAACAACAATCTCTTAATTGCTAAATTTGATAACAATTTCTCAGAATTTGAAGTTTATGCAAATTTTGATGCTATTGACAACTTCCTCCTCCTCCTGGACAGTCTCTTCTTTGGTTTTCATGACACTGAGGCCTCCTTGTTCTCTTCCTATTTACCATATTTCACCACATAATCATCGCCAATGCATTAACTGTTGCCAACACATGATTGTCGCACCCTGGTGTTTTTCAGTCCAAAAATTGGTCTGTAACCTTTCATTGCATAATAGTTGCATGATATAATTCTGTTTGACATTCCACTTAACAGGTAAACAGAGCAGCAATGTGTTCACCGGTGGCATATGGATACACATTTATCTCTCTCTACTTGCAAGCCATGAGCCTAGAATTCTCAGCACCCACACATTGTCAGTATTAAATTTTAACATATATTCCGGAGTATTCCATGCATCCTAATTTTGCACCAAAGATAGTTCAATAATAAATGATTTTTAAGTAACACCAGCACAACTTTTTAAAAGCTTCACCTAATGGTTGTGCCCCATTTTGTTGAAAAAAAATTGGCATAAAATCTGTTGACAATTATGCCATGAAATGTGTTAACTTTTTGCCCTTCTTGGTTGCTGAATCATCATTCGTGGTGGGCTCTCAATGTGTAGGTGTCACCTCAGCATCTGGCCAGATCCTCTTCTTCTCTCTGTACCTGTGTTTGCTTATCTCATCAGCTCCTGTGGGTTTGTTTACCTTTTCTTCCCAACCAACTACATGTTAAACCTCTTGAAATGGACATTCCATGTGCATTTTCAATTCAGTGCCCAACACAATCTTCAACACAATATCCAAACTCATTGGGTTTTTTTGCCTATAAGCCACCCTCCCTTCTTTCTAACATCTCTAGTTCTGTTGCTATACCTGTCATCTGGATCCATAACCTTTTGTTCGGTCATTTCCAATGTATCCAATGCTTCTTGACTCCATATGGGGTTTTCTTGGCATAGATACTGGAGTGGTTTGCTATTTCCTTCTCCAGCTCATTTTATAAATGAGGAAACTGAGTCAAACAGGGTCACATAGCTAGTAAGTATCTGAGGCCAGATTTGAACTCAAGTCTTCTGATTCTAGGTCCAATGCTTTTTCTACTGTACCACCTAACAGCCCCATAACCTTAGTCATTCTCTATTATTAGCATTACTGGGATAGTACCTACCTTAAACAGTTGCTATGAGATTCAAAGAAGACTATGTATATATATATATATATATATATATGTATATATATATATATATATACACACAAATGTATATTATATAGATATACGTATGTATGCATATGTGTATATATATAAATTATTTGTGTGGGTATATATGTGTGTATATGTGTATACACACACACGGAATTGTACAGATCTTAAAGGACTATAGAAATTCATCATCACCACCACCATCAACTTTTTTTACTTGTAATATTCAATCAGTTGCTGAATATTTTCGGCTTTAGAGTCATTTTAAATCAACAATATCTCTTGTTCTTGCCCCTTCTCCGCCCACATACCTCCCACCATAGTTCAGAAACTTATCACCTGTCATCTGGGCTATTGCCAATGAATCAAAAAGAACAATACCTTTGGAGTCAAAGGCCCCAAGTTCAAACCCTGCCTCTTTCAAATATCTTTGTGATCCTGGCTAAGTCTCATAAACTCCTTGAGCCTCACTTTCCTCATCTGTAATATGGAAGAAGTGAACTGGATGACATCTAAGTCCTTTCCATCTTTAAATCTATGACTATGATCCTTCTAACTGAGTCTAAAGTAATACATCTGAAGCACAGCAGATTTGTGTTCACTTTACTCTCTCAGTTGTTCCTAGGATAAAATAAAATCTCCATTTATAACTGCCATAATTCCTAAATATAGAAATAATATAAAAATGAATATTATATAATATTTATAATCCTTGGCAATTAAACTAAACCTAAATTCTAATTTGCATTTTAACCATGTCAGGAAACAAGTTTATTATTTAAGTATTTAAGAGGAGCCACAGATTCCTTAGTGTTACATAGTAGGTCTCTAATTAAAACTTTCACATTTTTTTTTAGTTTTATAAGGCCAGAAATTACTTTGTATAGTGAAAAGAACATAGGCTTTAGACGTAAAAGACCTGATCTAAAATTACAGCTTTATTTTTTTCCCTAGTCTGCTAAGTGAAATAGTAGGACTACCTGTTCCGAACATCCTCTTCAGCTTTAAATCTTTTGCTCCCGAGATGTTTTTCCTTCTTGATTTGAAAGATGCAACTGTCAATATATTCTAATACTGTCTTCTTTGGAGGTAGTATTGGCATTTGACAATTTTACATTAAGACCTTCTACTTGTGTCTATTTTAAAAATTTTTTTAATTATACTTACATGTTAAGTGAAACATATTATTTTAAATAATTTTTCCAGTACAAGCTATATATGTGTCATCACTGAAAAGTTCTTGGTCAGTGGAATACTGCATTGCAATGAAGCCCATGTACAAAGTAATAACTCTGACTTGCTTTGAGGCACCTCGAGATTTCACTGAACTTTAGCAATTATTAAAGTGAAACCCTAGAGAGTGGCCTTTAGTGTTCGCCTTCTGCCTTTGCTCAAATTGTTTCTTCTGAAATTTCTATGACTAGAAGGTAATAGAAAATCTCAATAAAAAAGGAAAAGGAAGAAAGAAAGGGGAAAGAAAGGAGGGAAGAAGGCAGAAAGGAAAGAGAAGAGAAGGAAAGGAGAAGGAAGGAAGGAAGAAAAGAGAAGGGGAAAAGATGGAAAAGAAAGAAGAAAAAGCACGAAGAAAGGAAGGAATGAGAAAGAAGGAAAGCAAAGGGAGGGAGGAAGAAGGGAAGGAAAGAGAAGAAAGGAAACAAGGGTGGAAAGAGAAGGAAGGAGAGGAGGAAAAAAAGAAGAGAGGAAAGAAAAGGAAGAAAAGAAACTGAAGAAGATTATTTCTGTGAGTGGATATATCCTAAGGGTTTAAAGTCAGGAGAGAAGATTGCTTTTATTTGGAAACAAGATTTTTGTGAAGATAGGATAGTAAAACTGCTATTGTGTTTATGAATTTGCATTTAGAATTTTATGGGACTGTAGGCTTCCCACTAAAGTTGCTACCGATAATCAAAGACACTCTTCTATTTGGCAAATGCAAAGTCATCTTTTTGTTATTCTCATTGTAACACAGAATCTTAGAATTACAGATCAATATCAAAAGATGATGAGGGCACAGTCTCTGGGAACCCCTTGAACCTGGAATACAGTCTCCAGAAATCCCCTTGAACTCTCCCTGAATCTTCCCACTTGATCCCAAATGTCTACCTTGCCTAGCCCTCTGTTGTCCAGCTGTTTCCCACCCTTAGTCCTGATCAAAATATCTATACCCTAGCTCTGTTACCTAGTCCTCTATTGTCTGTCATTTCCATGTAGCCTTCAGCTATTTCCCACCCTGGAGTCTGACCTCATCCCAGACCCTTCAGTCTCCTCCTTAGACTCCTCCTCAAGTCCTTCCCTAAACCCCTCCTCTAGTCACCCCAGACCACCCCTCAATCCCTCCCACAATCTTTGTATATATAATCTCCATCGTGCCTCCATGAAGGTGCTCAGATCCAATCTAGCTCAGATTTATCTGGCCTGCTTGTCACAAAGGGTGGGATTTCTTGGGGCAGACCAATATGGCTAACACTTAATAAACTTTTTCTTTTCCCTTGGCTGAGAAGACTTGAGTCAAATTCTTT
This sequence comes from Phalanger gymnotis, assembly GCA_028646595.1. Classification (NCBI taxonomy): domain Eukaryota; kingdom Metazoa; phylum Chordata; class Mammalia; order Diprotodontia; family Phalangeridae; genus Phalanger; species Phalanger gymnotis. The sequence continues at coordinate 276,384,168 of CM053623.1, forward strand.
CGGCAGGACCCAGTGTGTCGGTACTTTGGGGTGTCAAGCACTCCTCATCCCCAAAACCTCCTCAAAGGGACCTCAGAGGCCATCAGGCCTACTAATCCCTTCTCTTTACAGAAAAGAAAACTGAGCCCTTGGTTAGGTGATTTGCCCAAGGTCATATAGGAAAAAAGTATATGAGCAGGGATTTGAACCTAGTTCTCTTAACTCCAGAGCTACTGTGCCCTGCAATGGTGGATAGGACACTTGAAGTCAGGAGGACCTCAGTTTCCTCATCTACAAAATGTAAGGTGGACATCATGGTGGAATCAATGACCTCTAAGGTTTCTCCCTGCTCTAAATCTCTTTGATCCTATGATCTATTTAATTGTTTGAGATGTTTTTATTCCTACATGTATAAAAGGCAGGGATATATATATGTATGTATGTATATATACGACCACTAAATATGCTAAACCCACAGAATTTCCTTGAACTGAATTTAACAGTATTCTTTAAGACATCCATTAAAGTAGTTTCTTTAGTTCTACTTTTTAAAATTAAGTAAATAGATTAAAAAAATACACCACTTTTTTTTTCTGTCTTAATTCTTACTGTCATCCTATGAGAATAGTTGTTTTTTTTAAGTAATTTCAAATAGTTCACAGGATCTGGGATCTAGGGCTGGGAGGGACTTCAGAGATTATTGGGTCCAACTCCTTCATTTTATAGTTGAGAAAACTGCCTTCTGAACCTCTTATTTCAACCCTAAAAGAAAAAAAAAACTAATATTTTCCCCTCAGATATATTTCTTTACGTATTTTGAATTCTAGGTAAATAATATTACTTTGACTAAAATATACTCATGATTCTATAAACCATTAGAGAGATGTTTAGGAAATATTTGACTTTCAGTTTCCCATTCTTTTTGGCACTGCCTTAGTCTAGAAGAGAACATGACATTCTTATCTATGTGCTATATTATGATAAGACAAGAGATAACTTTTTTTGCATACAGTATGAAAGGAGAGTTAGAATCTTGTAAATGAGTGCCCTTTCAAAACTAACAGGGCAGGTGATATTCAGGTCAAACCTAATTTCTAATCAAATTTGCAAGTAAAAATAAGAGTGCAAGGGGGAAGAAATTTTAAAAGAAGAGAATTTGAGAGGGAAAGAAGAATAAACCTAATTATTCAGTGTTATTTCTCTCAAACTTGGCATATTTTTATAGTTATCTTTATGCAGTTATTAATAATGGGCAAAGTTCAAAGGTGTGCTAAATAAAATGTAAAAACCTCACAGGTTGAATGTTATCCATTTTCTCCTTATTCTAATGGAATAGGATGTGAAACTTGTGGTTCTGTGGCCACATTTTATCTTCTCTCATTCTTATTTGCTTCTATTGAAAAGCATATAGTTCTACTATATTTATAAATTCTTAATCATGTAGTGTAAAACAATGTCCTCTAATCATTAATTGTTTAAATAACTAGTCTGATAGGACATGCTTCCAGCAGATTGGCTGAAGAAGTTGACCCACTTCATTTCCTCAGACATTAAATGATCTCTGTATGTGTACTATAATTTCCTATTACATTTTAAAGTGCATCCATTAGAAGTGTGCATGAAATTGCAAGAGATAAAAATGGACCATGCTACTATCAATTTGTAATTCTTGTTGGAAAAATGGCTTTCAGTCCCCTACTGCCATTGTTACCTCCACAAAGAGTCAAGGGAAAATCACTGGACAAAAATATACTGAAACTTGTAGGGCTATGATTTTTGGATCTCTCAGTAATTCTGTGTTTTAGAAAATAGCTACAGGAAGTAATTTGCATTCTATACAGAGAGCTAAAACAGAATTGAAAATGTGTATATTATTCTCTCAAGTATCTAAATGTTTTAGTCAATCTCTCAATTACCACAAATTCCTTTTGTTTTTCTATGCTTATGTTTCCACAATCTTGCTAGCAGCTTCTGTGGGGGTGCAAGATCCACCCACAGCCAGCACCCAGAAAGCTGCCAGCACCCAGAAAGCCCAGGTTCTTTTGATCTGCCTTAATAAGGAGAGCAAGGTGAAGGAGTTGTCAAGCTTACTTTAATTCAGCACACAAATATCATTCACTTAGTTCAGGGGAAAAAGCCAGCACACTGAACTTCAGAGCAAATTACAAACAAATTACAAACATCAACAGACAGACCCAATACAGATTCATAGTTACCAACATCTAGGTTCAGCCCGGGAGCTCAGAACAAGGGCTGGCCCAGAGTCATGCACCACCATTGCTGCGGCAAAGAGCTCCAAGGAAGAAGAGGCCAACCCTTGGTTTTTATATCTTTGTCAGCAAAAGGGGTGAGTCACACATGCCACTTACCTATGTGACCTAAAATCGTCACAAAGAGGCAGACTTAAACCCACGTGGTCTAAGAGCCTCTGCTGTCCCAGACATGTAAACTAGGCCCTTCCTAAAGTTAGCCCCACTTTGGGCCCCACCTTAGTTGCCAATCCACACCCACATAGGTTTTACACTTAATAGGGGTTTTGGGCCTGGGGCTTAGCACTTATTAAGATTCAATGAAATAGCTGAATTACTCAAAGCAAACAAAAGCCAAACTCTTCAAGGGCACTTGTTGAACTAAGTGCTATGGAGCCCATTTTGCTTACCAACACAGCTTATTATTCATTGAAGCATGTAGATGTTTTTGCCCTCTTGGTACTGCTTCAAGCTAGACCTCATGAGTTATCCATGTGAGCGGAAACTATTTAATATCATATTTAAGACAAAATTCTTTTGTTTCCATGTGATTGTGAAGTTCAGGTGGGAAACTCTTAATAGTCTTAATAGCTTAATAGTCTGTTTTTTAAAGAATAAATACTTGCCCTTTTTGAAAGCAAAATGAAAATTTGTTCTGATTTATATCTGTTTGGCTTACTCTTTGACTTACTCATAACTGAGTCATGAAGATTACTTTGAGACTGTTTTCAAAGGCAGATGTTAAGTAACCACTTAAGGACTCAGTCAACTCTTTTCATTATTTTTAATTCAGGAAGACAAAAGCTTTGTATAATTTCAGCCCTTAAATGGAGGCAAAGATGATTTTTTTTTTTCCAAAAAGAGTTAAGTAGGTAGATTTTAAATTTATGGAGGATAAATTTCATAATTGAATCTCGTTCTTCCATTAACTTCAGAAATGATAGCAAACTTATTGCTGTGTTTGCATTCACATTACTTACTTTCACTCTTACACATTTTATCTTTACTTTCTTCTCCTACATTTGAAATTTTCCCCTTCTCGAAGCTAAAGTGGTCCGAATAGACATAGGAATAGGGCAACTGTTTTACTTAGGTCAAAAGTTAATGCTTCTAAAAGGATTTTTTTTTCAATGAATGCTGAATTTTTCTTCACAAAAAATAGGCTTATGATAGCACTTTGATCTTTCTTTTCTGATACCTTATTTCTGAATGTTGCTGTTATTGTTTAGTCATTTTCAGTCATGTCTAATTCTGTGTAATGCCTTTTGAGTTTTCTTGACAAAGATAATGGAGTGGTTTGGTATTTCTTAATATAGCCACATAGAAATTAAATGGGTCTGTCCATTGGTAGAAATGAACAAAAGGGATAGGAACAAATAAGGACCAGGGATTATTTTACCATGGCACCTTTTTTCTTAAGTGTTGCATGCCAGGAAAGGTCCAGGTTCTTTTGTCCAGGTTTGGGGTTACTCAGCAGATAATGTCAATGAGTAACCAAAGCCTTTCACTCATTACTTGGTTCTTCCCCTCACCCAGATCATCTTCCTTTATCTTCTCAACCCGTCTCCTTTTCTACCTTTAAAACCTAGCACAAATCTTCACCAAGAGGCTGCTTCTGGGTAGCACTCTCCCATTTGTGTTGCTCCTTGGTGTTCTCTCAATGGGCTAGTCTTTAGGGACAGCAATTCTTGGATTCATGTCCTGCCATCGACACATACTGGCTATTTGATCGTGATTAAGTCCCAAGCTTTCAGGGCTCTAGGCTAGTGGTGTCAAGCTCAAAAAAGAAACAGAGGCCACTAACCTTGATGTAAGAATCCTTGCAGGATTCTTGATGACTTAGTTTTAAAATGCAATGTCACCTATATTTTAGTGTATTTTTATTTATTTTGTTACCTATTTCTCAATCACATTTTAACCTGATTCAGGACACACTTTGGAGTATTTCCTGGCATAGACAGTTGGTGTATTTGACACCTCTGCAGCTAAGATGCTTTTAAACTTTTTTTTTGTGCCATGGACAGCTTTGAGAGTCTGGTAAAGCCTATTGATTTCTCTGAAAAAATGTTTTTAAATAATTGAAGGAAATACTAAATTTCACATAGTAGTTAATGAAAATAAAGATGTAATTTCCCCCTCCCCCTCCTCCATCCAAGTACACAGGCCTCTTGGGGGCCATGGATTCTAGATTAAGAAACCCTCCTCTAAGATTAGGAATTGCAGAGATAGATTGGAAGAGGTTTCCTCATACAGAAGTTCCCTATATTAATGCAATCATAAATCTAATCCTTAATTAGTAAATATCCCTATTATGGGATAATAGGGCCCTGAACTGGGTATAAGAGCTCTGAGGTTGGTATTTTGCCTTTGCGGGGCACACTCATTAGAAGAGTATTAGTGATAAGACTCTGGATAGCAAAAGGAGCCGCCCTCCCCCCCTTTAAAAACCCAGATGTTGGTGCTTCTCTGGTAACTATGTATTATGATTTGGTTAGACAGAAATGTTGATCTGTTTATATTGTCTCTGTTTGTAATTTCTGTTTGTATTTCCTCTCCAGTTCAGGGTGCTGGCTTTTCTCCCTGAACTAAGTGAACGGTATATGTAAAGTAAGATTGTTAACCCCTTAAAGTTGCTTTCCTAAGAAAAGCAGAGCGATGAACCCGTGCTAGCAGCCCTTCTGTGCGCTGGTGTTGCTGGTCTTTTGCAGGCACAGTAGTGGCAAGCAGCATTGTCGTCACAAGTGATTTGTCATTTCCTTCTCCAGCTCCTTTTATAGATGAGGAAGCTGGGTAAAATGGGGCAAGTGACTTGACTAGTAGTGTCTGAGGCTGGATTTGAACTCAGGAAGATGAGTCTTCCTGATTCCAAGCTCTATCCATTGCAACACTGACTGCCCAGAGTATCCATATTACCAGGAGGTAAACATCAATTCTTGAAAGTTATGCCAAGAGAATACAAGCCCTGACAGGTTTTTACCAAGCTGAATTCTAACATTGGCTTATGAGAAGTTCATTACTACGAGATGAATTTGACCATCTACTGAGATAAGACGGGAGGATATCAATGCAGAGATAGTGAAAAAAAAAATGATGGTTCCTCAAAGTATTCAGGAATAAATAACAACCTCAAAAAGTCATTGAGGGGAAATCACACTGTAAACAGTTAACACACTATAAAAATTGTGACTTAGTGGTAAATGTAGCTAAGTTCATAAAATAATTAATTTTACTATGGGAAGGAATCAGTTAGCAAGAAAACAGGGAAGACCTAAAAGGAACTGTTTCATTGGTAGCATTGCAATCATTTAGAATAAGTAACATTTATATAGGGCTTTAAAGTTCTCCAAGCTTTGGCCTTCCATGATCTCATTCAAGTCTTAATAACAGCCCGTGAAATAGGAATTCAAGGTTCCTAGTTTACACAAGAAGAAACTGAAACTTGAAAGGTGAAACGGTTTGCTCATAGTAATTGCTAAAAACAAGATTTGAATCTTGTTCTCTTCTGACTTCAAGTCCAACCTTTTGACCATTCTGTCTCCTCTATCTACCCAGCTACTTCACATTCATCTTTGGCACCAACTAAATTTAGGGAAACCCCACTTAAAATTCTTCACTACTACGCTGTGTGGGCTGACTATCCTCATAATGTCTTTCTTGTTGTAACATCGAAAGCATATGTTATTCTTGTCCGTAAGTCACTAAATTAACATGGAAATCTCCCATAAACCCTTTCTGGGTTTATCATCTATAGAATTGCTTTGAATGTGTAACTCCTCTCCGATGAGACACCCCACAGGAGAAATTCATGGGAAAACATGGAAAAGGAGAATGGCTTGCTTCGTAAAGTTCTTTCCCAATATTTAATCTTGTCAGGAAGTCATTGCCACTAATTAGAGGTAGGTGTAGGAGCTGGGAGGAAGCAGGGAGAGCTTCGAAGTGAAGTTTTCATTGTCTTTTGAAGTAAAGATTTCGTGACCTCCACATTCAGCAAACAACTTGACGTTAAAGAAATGACTTGACTTAACAGTACCTAAGTAAGAGTTCCCAGAGTAGGTCATCACCATTCTCAATACGTCATTTACCATGATCTACTATTTAACAGTGGATAACAGTAGCTGTGTGTAGCTAGATAGCACCCTCCATTTTACTAGGCATCTTTTTTTCATGTATTGTGAAACCAGTAGCAGTAACATTTGGAAATTTCATGACTTTCCTTTTCCTTCATGTTCTGTGTTCATGATTCAGAGGAATGCATGGTGTTTAGTGTCTTGTATGTCATCAGATCTCAAGTACTAAATTTAAATTATGAGAAAAAAATTCCTTGTTATACTATATTGTGGAGGCACAGTTAGATAGGTGTAGTTTTAGAGCACTGGACTTGGGATATCAGGAAGATTCATCTTCATAGTTCGAATCCATCCTCATATACTTACAAGTTGTGTAACCCTGGGCAAGTCACTTAACCTTGTTTGCCTCACTTTCTTCATCTGTAAAATGAGGTAGAGAAGGAAACTGCAAACCATTTTATTATTTTTGGCCAAGAAAACTCCAAATCATTATGAAGACTCAAATATGACTGGAATGACTGAGTGACAAATTGCAATGACTGGAAAGAATTTTGGATTTGGAGTTAGGGCCTTGAATCAAAGATTGGCTCTACCATTGATTGCCTGTTTGAGCTTTGGTGAGTTACTTCTTTCTTCATCTATGAAAGTAAGGAAGTAGACATAGGTGGTCTCAAAGGTCCATTCTAGCTCTGATCTGGGATCCTTTGATAGCAGACTCATCTACGACTTAATAATCCTTTAAACATTTTTAGTCTAAAGATAAACTTTTTTTTTCCTAAAGATCTGACAAAAAAAACCAGGGCATAATTGTTTCCAAATCCTTAAGATGATATTTCGCTGAAGTAAATATGTGTCATAGGATTCTAAGCTGGAAAGATAACCCAAGTGCCCAGGGATCTTGTTTGTTTTGGAATTTTGTTTCAGAACTGGAGGTTTTTACCTGCCATACTCCAGAGACAAAGAGGTACTGAGTCTTTTTTTTCCAAGATAATCTCTAGACTGCCAACACAGTGATGTTTCCTCTAAATAGATCAATTAAACAGAGAGGAAAGGCTTATGAGACACATGACTCATTTTTAATGGGATGAAGCTTCTATATCAAAACCCACTTCCCTTCTGTCCATTTTTCTAGGGTTCTTTGTCCCATTTATCGTTAAGCCAGTAGTAGTAACATTGGAAGATATCATGATTCTCTACCTTTTCCTTCACATTCTGTGTTCATTACTTCAAGGAATGTATGGTGTTTAGTGTTTTGCATGGCATCAAATCTCTAGTGATGAAGTTAAATTATGAGAAGTAAATTCCTTATTGTACTTTATTAAAGAACGAGAGTTAGGTGTTGTTTGGTTATTTCAGTTGTGTCCATCTTGTCACGGGCCCATTTTGAGGTTTGCTTGGAAAAGAAGCTAGAGCATCTCCTTCTATAGCTCATTTTACAGATGAGAAAACTGAGTCAAGCAGGGTGAAGTGACTTGTCCAGGGTCACACAGGTAGGAACATGTCTGAGGCTGGATTTAAACTTATGACGCTAATTCTTCCTGATGCTAAGCCCAGCGATTTATCTACTCCACCACCTAGCTGCCCCAGAGTTAGGTAGACCTATGGCTTGCAAAAACAAAGGATTTGTGAGGCCGTAGAAAGCATTCTAGATTTCATATCAATGATTCTGAGTTCAGTTTTGGCTCAGGTACCTTTGTGATCGTGTGACTTTGGACAAGTCACTTCCTTTCTGAATCTCAATTTCCTTGTCTATAAAACAAGAGGGGTGGAAAAATGAGCACGTAAGTCCCTTCCAGCTCTAAACCTATTATCCTATTATATTGTCTGAAGAGAACTAATTTTCATTTTATAGATGTATGATTAGAGAGTGACCTAGTCTGTCTAGGTGAGTTAAATAAAACAATTAGGCAAAGAGGAGAAATAAAGAATAATAATATGAAGTTGTGGTTTTGACTGAGGATTTGGGAACTTGTTGCATACCTTAAAGTATCCCTTATATGTGATCTGGCATGGTTGTATAAAGTATTTATTTGGACAATATGTGTGCTGAGATGAATATTTTGAGTATGATAGTTGAACATGTAATTAGTCTCAGTCTTTCTGTCATTTAATATTGAACTCTTTTTCTTTTTTTTCTTTTCTTTTTTTTTTTTGGTTTTGTTATTGGCAGGACAATGAGGGTTAAGTGACTTGCCCCAGGTCACACAGCTAGTACATGTGTCAAGTGTCTGAGCTGGATTTGAACTCAGGTCCTCCTGACTCCAGGGCTGGTGCTCTACTCCTCTGTGCCACCTAGCTGCCCCATTGAACTCTTTTTCTTAACAGAACATCTTGATCTGTCATTGGTTGCCAGAGTTTACAATGGACAGTTCTGTTCTTTCTTGAAAAACAAAAAAGATAAAATTCCAAAAGAAAGCAGATCCATCCCTTAAACAAAAGCTCTGTTGTGGGTTCACAGCAATCTCAGAGAGAAATTAAAAACAGTTGATGGTTCTACTAAAAAGTCTCACATTCCACTCGAATTTCATGTTTCATGTGCCATTCTTTTGATTGTAATCTATAAACTTTAAACCTAAAATAGTACATCTTCTTACAAGGAAAAGAAACCGGAAATTAAAGCAAATTTGCTATATCATACAATTTTAGAACTAGTGATACATGCATGCATACATACATATACATATACATATACATGTACATGTACAGGTACATATACATACACATACACATGTACATGTACATATACACATAAATGTACATATACGTATACATATACATATACAGTATTATTTTTTTTGGTGGAGAATCAAGAACAGAGTGGAGAGGATCATGTGCTAAGTCCTTAAGAATTGGTTTATAGCTCCATTTTTTTTTTCTTAACATTCAGGATCAAAGGTAATTTTTTCTTTTACATTCTATGATGAAAGACTTCCTGAAGAAATGCTGAAATAGTTCCTTTCACTGTTCCAGTGAGACTAATGTTCATTCAGTAAATATTGGTTTTGTGCATATTATATTCAAAGCATTATGTTAAGACAATGCGAGGAAGAAGAAGTTGTAGAAAACCTGATTTCTTGTCCTCACGAAATTTAGTCAGATACTACCATATCACTCAGGGAACTCTAGTGACCCTCTATTTTTCATATGGTCAAGGTCAGTCTTCTAAGGCATTTAAAGTCTTTTACAACCTGGGATCAGCCTGTCTTTCAAGCCTTATTACTCTTCTTCATGCTTTTGATGGTTCAGCCAAACAGTCTTAATGCTGGACTTTATACACGGCAATCCATGTCCTGTATTCATACCTTTACAAATCAACTTCTGAATTTCTCATTTCTGAAACTATCTTCCTCTTTCATTTCTACTTCTTAAAATCCCTAATTTAGTCAAAGCTCTGCTCAGGCCATCAACTTCGGCCTCTTTTGATCCCCCAGCTACTAGTCCTCCCTGTTCCCCGACTTTGATCTTGAATTTATGTATTTAGGATATGTTTACATATGTATATTTTCCTCCCATGATTGGATTTAAACTTCTTGAGAATATGAATGATTTCAGTTTTGTCTTTATCTCTGATGTTTATATAGTTTCGGGCATATAGGCCCTTAATGAATATTTTTTATCGTTGATTGATTCATCACTGAGGAAATCAGTGTTCTGTGATGGATTATTAAGTGATTAATGCATTGATCTAATTGAATCTGCCGTTAAGTAGATGCTTTGTTGAAAAAAACAAATAGCATAAATAAAGAATGCTCTTTGAATAAAGGCATATGTTGGAATCTGTTGTTAACATTTCAGAATTATAGGACAGTTCTCTGTATTGACCTGAATACATGAAGGAAAAGACAAAAAGCTTTGCAAATTCTATACATTGCTTTTTACCTCTGCATATAAGAGAGACTAAAGAAGCAGCTAATAGGGTGCTGGAGGTGGTGGCAGTCCAAAGTTCACGTTCATTTCTGGTACAAGCTATGTGACTCAGGGAAAGTCATTTAACCTCTGTGTACCTCAGGTAACTCCCTGAGTCATTGATAGGTTGCATATACTTCAGGGGAGTAAGCACAAATCTTTCTCCACTTGCATTTATGAGAGGGGATGATCAAATATCTCTCTAGTATGAAAAAGAAACCTTTTTACTGAATTTCAGGTGGGATGTGAGGAAGAGAAAAGCCAAGTAACAGGGGAGGTGATCTCACCACTCTTTCCGTCTTATTTTTTCTAGAGACCTTACCCTTGCATCAACTACTCCCTTTTGTTAATTATTCCTATTTCCCTCTCTTCTTTCTTTATAAACTTCCTGTACAGCTAGATTGTGCCAGCCTTCAAAATGAACAAACAGCAGAACAAAAACCAAAAACATAGTCTGACTCCACTAACTCATCTAGTCAAGGGCCAGGATATGATAAGCACACTAAGGAGTTCACAAAATTTAGAATTTTTATTAGGCTAAAAAATTCCCCTACTTTGAATTGATAGATAAAAGTATGCATTAAATTCACCATGCATTCACTTATACTATGTATAAGGCAAGAGCTTGCAAGTAGAGTCAGGAATAGTGAGTGGTCCAGAGAAGATAATGATGTAGCAAAAGAGATGGCAAACCATCAATCATAGAGGTAGGAGAATAGGGGCAGAGAAATAATGTGAAAACCCAGGAAGGAGAGAGTATTTAAGAGGGGTAAGGGAATGCTACTCAATGTCAAGTGCTGTAGAGGTCAAGTTCATTGGTAACTCTGTAGAGCAGTTTCAGTGGAAAAGTGGGAGCAGAAGCTAAATTGCAACCAATTAATCAACAAGCATCCATTAAGCACTTTCTGTGTTTCAGGCACTGTGCTTGGTGCTGGGCATCCAAAGAAAGGCATGATAGTCTCTGCTCTCTTGAGGAGCAAACATGGGAATGGGGAAGAAAACACGGATCTAAATAGTTAGATTCAAGATCTCTACATAGGAAATGGAAAGTAACCTTTGAGGCTACCTCAGAGGTTTGGAGATAACCTCAGGTCAGAGCAAGGGAAGTATAGAATTGGGGCTGGGGTTGGAAAGGAGGAGGAATCTCTCAATGGATGGCTTCTATTTTCTTAGAAGCTATAGTTGAAGACGAAGGGGAGATGAATATGGAGGAACAGATATTCTAACCCACGTGGGACTCTTTCCTGCTCAACTCAGAACCATTTCCAAATCAATTAATTTGGCAACAAGCAGAAAAGCAGGAATTGACAATGTAGTTACACTATACATATACATATACGCTATACAGTAACTGCTCATTGTAGAAAGTGAAATGAGAAATAGAACTAACAACAAAAAGTTATTGGTGAATTTGTCAGACTCAACCTACTTCATTTCAGTGAGTGAGGCAGCTGAACTAATCCTCTTGCCTGGGTATAGCTCTGTTCATTCTGTTTATCTCAAGTACGACCAAAGAACCCTCATGTTTCTGAATCCTTCCCTCTTATTATTTTCCCTTTAGCACTGGCTGTTTGGATTTAATTAATATATCTTTTCTGTCCTCATTCTGTCTGTGTTTTATGGTAATTGTACTTCCATTCAATGAGGAAAGAGCTGAAGTTGGATTCTCTACAGGATATTGAGGAATACACATTCAAATGACTCCATTTTTGAATACTCTTCTGTTTCAACTCCCAGAACCTGATCTGGTGTGTTTATTTGCTTGTGGTTTTCTTTTATTTCCCCCTCTATATGTTTTAGTACAATTACCATTTCCCCCGACATTTATTATTTTTAAATCAGAGAGTGAACTTTTATCTATAGATTTGTATTTGCTGCAGAAACAGAAGTTTGAGGAAAGAAATGTTCTGAGTACTTCTCTAATTATTAGAAAACATACTACTGGGGAGAACTACAAGATATATTGATGTAAGAGCTGGTAGTTCTCATATACCCTCTAAGAAGAAAAAAGTATCTTTCCATGCCAACTAGTTTGAATAGAAATTCTATCTTTTTCCTTTGAATTGTTTTTAGTTAGCTAGAGATCAGAGAGTGAAGCATAGTGAATGGTGTTGGAGAAAGGAAGGCTCTGTTTTTGTGAACTTAGGAAAATAAAAATACTTTTTTGGAAAATGAAATCCTTTTAGAGGTAAGTTGAGACATGTATCTACTGGGACCTGAAATAACTTTGTGGTACTCAATTAAAATTATTGGACACAGGGAGGTGAATGTTTATGTAGTTCTCTCTTGGTAAATTCAGCAAAACCAGTTAAAGAGCTGCTTATTAAATGTCTACTGCGTGCAAAACACTGTGCTGGGCAGAGAAGGATGTGCAAAGAAAAATAAGATGTGGGCCTTGCTTCTCGGGAGCCTAAAATCTAGCAGGGAATTTGATATGTTCATCCAGATAATTATAAAGCTAAGTAGAAGTAAGTAAGAGAACTATGGACAGTAGGCTATGAGAGTTTAGAAAATGATGATATTTCTTTTAGCTGGAGAACTCAGAAAAATTTTCGTGGTTCAGGTGACACTTGGAGCTAAAAAGCCTTGAAGGAAACAGTATTTTCAAATACAGATATGGGAGAAGGTAGCATTCCAGGCATAACATAACAAATAGGGATGTTAATTTATTCCCCAGCCCCCCACTAAAAAAATGTGAGTGCTCTTTCCATTCTCATTTTGTATATGTTTACTTATGTATTTGTATCCTTCCAATGAAATATAAACTTCTTAAGGAAAGGGGCAGGTTAGTTTTGTTTTATGTTCCCAGTGACTGACACAGTGTTAAAGAAATATTTGCTGAATTGAACTTAGGTAAAAAAAAAAAATAGTGTCATGTCCAGGGAATGATGAGTAGCTCAACTTGGCTGCACTAAAAAGTAGGGAAGGACAGAAGCACAAGATGATGCTGGGAAGACAGATTGGAGTTAAAGGTCCTTTAGTTTCAGTGAAGGCATTTGGACTTTATTTAATCCAAATGGAGAACTATTGAAAGCTCTTGAACAATGACTTGATGTGAGGGTGGATTTTGTGGTTTGGGATTTTTAAAAAGAAATATTAATCTGGTAGTGCTATGTAGGATGGATCAGAAAAAAAAAGACAAGTTTGGAAGACCATTTATTTTGATAGCTCAAGAAGTGAAGAATTAGAGTGGTAGCAGTGGGAATAGAATGAAGGCAATAAAGATAAGACACTTTGGAGGTAGAATTGATGGAATTTGGTGATGTCAAAGGCAAGGATATCTTTCAGGTTTTAAGCTTGAGTGTGTTAGAAAATGAGGGTACCAAAAAAAAAAAAGAAAATGAGGGTACCATTAATTGAAGTTAGGAAAGCCCAGGGAGGGGGAGTTTTGGAGAATAGAGGACAAGCTCCATTTTGGATCTCTGAATTTGAGGTGCTGGTGTGCCATCAACATCTTCGACTAAGAGACTAAAAGTTCAGGGCTCAAAGAGAGAAAACTAGAATTAAAATAGTCCCCGAGAGAAGGTCCATAAGGAATTGGGTAAAATGAATAAAAAAAAAAACTAAATAAATGCCAGGGAGTAGTAAGACTCTACTTGAGGTTCTTTATATGGCCTTATTGATATGTTCTATTTGGAGAGACAGCTTGAACACATTTAGGTGCCTACCAGATATTTCCAGATTAAATACAAGGGGTATGTGTGTGTGGATATGTGTGGGTGTGTATGGGTGTATGTGCATAAAATAGGGGAGGGAGGCATTAACAATTGGGGGAAATAAAGAGTGACATGGTGCAGGAAATGGCATTTGAATGGAGAGATTTGATGGAAACTAGGGGTGCTGATGGAAGGGGGGGTGATTTTTAGTGCTTCCATACTGTGTTTCTCCACAACCTGGAATACTAAATAAAAAATGCTGGTCCTATTTGATATAGACCAATCAACTAAACAAAACAAATGCTTAACTTCAGTTACAAGGCAGAATTTTAGTATTTTTCTTCTTAGATATATGTTCTATTTTTCATTTGTTATCCGATTGATTGGAACAAAGGAAAGAACTGATTGGAAGCCTTAGGGGTTGTGTGTGGATGGATGAGAAGCAATATCCCAGTCTAGTTTTTTTGTATCATGAAAAAAATAACAAATAGTTCTTCTCCTTATTTTTAGTCAGTTATTTTCACGTTACAAGGATACTTTCCTTAAAAATAAAAGGCATTTTTCCCATTTGCATTTATTGGATGGAAAAATGATCATCTTCACTCAAGATATTTTTTTCCTCAGCTCATATACTTCTCTATAGGACTATTTTCTTTGTTAAATTCATTATTATTAATATTGTATACAGTACATAAGTATAAATACACAATTCCTCACATACTACCAGTGCTATTGTATAGCTATGTCTATCTATCTATCTATCTATCTATCTATCTATCTATCTATCTATCTATCTATCTATATTTGTAAATGTTATTATATGTATGAAGTCAATCACACAAAGAAACTACACATCCAGATAAGAGTTAGGTTGACATTAAATGACAGTATAGCCCATGCTCACTTATTTAATGCTCTAGCCATAAAGACTGTCAATGAATAACACTGAAGGAGCAGGCAGAAAGTGTAGGACTAAGGAGTGTGTCAAGGGATAATCATTCACAGAGTCCTTTAATGATAACAGAGGTGAACTGTATTGTCTGACAGGATTTATATCTAAATATTGGTAAGGGAAAAGGCTTGTGTTCTTTGGTTAAAATTCTATGACTCAAGAGAAACTCAGAGTGAGACATGTTAAAGCGACATCAGGTGATATTTCTTTCCTAGCCCCATTTTACAAAGAATAAATATCTTATTTCAGAAAACACATGCAAAGATCTGTATCCATCCATCCATCTATCCATATCTGATTGACATTTATATCTTTATCCTTATCTATTGCTATCTATCCATATCTGTGTCTATGTCTATCTGTCTATGCCTATCTGAATCTCTAAGACTATGTTTACATCTGTATCTACATCTTTGTCTGTAAATGCTTATCCATATATCTATCTCTGTATATTTGGAAAGTAGAGGGTAGAAGAAGAAAGAGAAGATAGAATTTTTCCAAGGTCACACATATCAATTCCATGGGCATGTATATGTATAGGGACTTGATATACAACCTTGAGAGAGTTAGCAGAATTGTTACTCAATCTAGCAAGTAGGGAATGAAATTGTTTTCCATCCTTTTTCAAAGTACCCTTATGAAGATAAGGGAGATAATGTTTTGGATAATCTCAGGATGAAAGAAGTTATGTTTCACACTTTGGTATAATTATTCAGGAAGAATAATTTTTATTTTTAAATTCCTATGTTTCATATACTCTACCTTTATCTCTCTACCTTTAAAACTAAGTAGAAATGCTCAGCTCTTGTTTTTCTGAGATTTTTGTTGTCATCTTGTGTTTACTTTCTTAGTGTAACAAATAAATAAAGTTTTGGGCACTTGTCATGGGAACAGGAGAATATAACCCATCATTATTACTATCTTTGCAGCTAATTAAAACTATGCCAACATAGAGTTTCTGCTTCCATTCTCCTTGAAAAATGATCCCTGTGAGTTTGCTTTTAAAATGTAGATAGCCTTGCAAACCGTTGTGCTTTTTATTTATTCTAAGAGCTGCTTTCAAGAGTTTTCAATTTCAATAAAGGTTCAAAGACAGGAAATAATATTGATATAAGTTTATCATTATAAATCAAGTGTAGTGTAGTGTAGTGCATAATCCCATTCTTTCCATGTATGGCTAAAGGTCAGCAGTCCAAGTACACCTTAAAGTTTAATTATTTAACTGACTATAAACCTAAGTAGGGAAACTCAAGGACTATTCAGTGTATGTGCATTCCTTTTATCCTGTAATCAAAGACTCCAAGAATGGGACTTTTTTTTTCTCCTAACCTAACACATAGACACACAGAGATACATTTACATTAGTATATTCACATACATTCACATATCATTGAAGATACATTGAAAATGCCTTCCTGCAATGAATCTGCCCTCGCATTTTAACTCTTGACTTGTGACTTCACAGATTCTTTACTCTTGTGTTCTCTGCTATAAAAAAGAATCTCGGTTCTATGCATGATGCCCAAGTTTCACACACAACAGACTCTCTAAATTTGTCTGTCTTTAAATGATCAGCTGCACTATAGTTTCAAAAAGTCCAGTGCCACCGTGTTGCTGTGGCACCTGCATAAACTTGTGTAACACTTGGCTTCATTTCCAACATGCTATTAATTTTGCACAAGTGTGTGTTTTGGTTAGTGAAGGGTGACATATTTTGCTTTGTTGGCAAAATGAAGAGTCTTTTAATGACATTATTATAGAGTATATTTTGAGACATTACAATTATTTCTAATTGATTTCAAAAATGAATAAGAAAGACAGGAGCCTCTGGGAAAAAAAAAAGAACTGATTTGGAATTCAGTGTTCTGAGTTGTCTATTTTTCCAATGTAATTCTTCACATTAATTGCTATCTTGAGAGAGACTGGAAAAACATGTCCCAGTAGTTTATTCAGAGAAACACCAGGAGGTTTGTTTGGATTAGATTACTTTAAAAGCCTGAGAAGGTAAGGCAGATTGGAAAGATTTATTCCCATCTGGAAAACTTAGACTTTTAATTCTATACAGTAGATGGGAGAAATGGAAAATATTCAAGTGAGTTCACTCTTTGCTTTCAGTTGTTTAAGGTAAAATTAGGGTTGTTTTTCTTCTGCTGCAGAATACGTCTTATAATATATATTCCATCTTCAAATCCTATGATGCTATGAAGGTATTCGGTCTTTCGGATCTGTATGCTTAGGCTAAATACCATTGCCATGCTATAGTCATTTTTATTAATAAAGGACAAGGAAAATGTGCCAATTGGCATCAGATGTGAGATCTGATGGGAAAAAAGCTAGTTTGTTCGAGTGCCACCAAAATGACAATAAAAACAATAACGACAAAGATAATTTCAATCACATACAAAGCAACTGTTTCTAGTGGAGTGCAATATTATCACCTATGCCTACACACAATTCATATTTAGTTGAGAAAGGTTCAAGTCTTTCTTCCTGAAAACTTGGTTCAGCTCCCCATAGAAGGGTACTATAGGTGGAACAGTGGGTGGTGTACCAGGCCTGGAGTTAGGAAAACTCATATTCCTGAGTTTAAATCTGGTTCCAGACAAACTTACTAGCTATGTGACCCTGAGCAAGTCACTTAACCCTGTTTGCCTCAGTTTCCTCATCTGCCAAATGAGCTGGAGAAGGACATAGTTAACCACTCTAGTATCTTTGCTAAGAAAACCCCCAAATGGGGTCACAAAGAGTCAGACATGACTGAAATGACAAAACAACAAAATGATCCATAGTTGGGTCCTTAGAAAACTGATTTTAAATATTTGTTTAGCATAAAAAGATAACAATTCAACATCTATATAAAGAGTTATTATGTATGCCCTTTTAAAAGTGTTATCTCCAATGTGACTAACTGACAGAGGCTGATGCTTTGAAGACATCGTTAGTGATGTTCCTTAGTATGTTTATTTGCCATTTGGGCTTCATTATACTCACCTACAAGAGAAATACTATGTTGTTTATCTTCCAGAGAGGGTGTGTGTGTGCGTGTGTGTGTGTGTGTGTGTGTGTGTGTGTGTGTGTGTGTGTGTGTGTGTGTGTGTATTTGGGAGATGGGCACCTTAGTTATTTTTCCATTAGGGAACAAAATACTACCACCAAACTCCATTATGATATTAATCATATCAGACATATTTCTGTTCCAAATTAATTTTTAAAACCTCAGTGTGACAAGAACTGAATGTTTTTGTCACTTTACCTTTATAAGAAAAGGAAAGGTTGCCTGTAGCAAGTCTCCTGTTGTCTTGGAGCCAATTACTTTATCTGCACAGTGAAACGCACTCCCCAGTATGGACTATTAAACCTGTCTATTGTCAAGTTTGAACTGGAAGCTTAGCAGCACATGACTGCAGCCTGTAGATATGTTTAAGTGAGCTATGAGTGGACCATTTAAAAAGTCTTTAAATAGAAGTGGTGCTTACATTGCGTCCAGTCTGTACAGTGTCCTGCCTGGAAAGCAAACTGTCCTTCCTTAGTTTTAGCTCTGCAATTTTTAGATTTAGTGATTTTAGGCAAAACTGCTTTAAATATTACTTTGAAGGAAAGGAGGCAATTAAAATGGTAAATAAAAGAAATACTTTCTCTCTCTCTCTCTCTCTCTCTCTCTCTCTCTCTCTCTCTCTCTCTCTCTCTGCATACTTTCTTATCAGCAGGCTGATGTGTAGGCAAAGTTGCCAAGTGGGTAAAATATGGATTTGATACTCTCAATCTTCCTTCACACTTTTCCCAGCTTAATGGCCCTTTCCCTTCCTCCTCTCCAGAGTCAGTGGCTCATACTATTTTTTTTCCTCTCCTCCAGTTAAAATTCCTCTCAGAAAAAAATTGCTAAAACTTATTTAGCAAAACAAAAGTGCCAAATGCCTCATATGGAGGCATCTGACATTGAGTAAGTCCCATAACTTCTCTAGGCTTCAGTTTCTTCTTGTATAAAATCATTGGGTTAGATTTGATGACTAAGATTTCTTTCCAACTCTCAAATTAGTTCTAAATACCACGATATGATAAAGTGTAAATGACTGAACAGTTAATATATTATATTACCTGTGGGCATTTGCATTTAACTATGACAGAGCCTACACAAGGAAAGCATTTTCTACTTGTGGAATTTCAGGTATCATTGAGCAGGACACAGAAGATATTTCAAAGGGAAAAGGATATCTCTTTTCCATGCCTTCTAAATCACATTATGGAGGCAATTGTCCATCATTCAATCATTGGGGATTTATTAAGAACCAACTATCTTCCAGGCACTGACAAAGGCTGGGGATAAAAATATAAAAGTGAGACATAGTACCTATCCATCAGGGAGTTTAATATTCTATTAGTTTATTCCCATTCTTAATAAAGCTGATTCTACCCCTTAGCTAGAAAGAAGGCAATGAAGATGTGAATGTTAATTTTTTATTTTAAAAAATCTAATTACATATTTGAAGTTCAAATTTGCATATTAAAATTTTAATTGCCAAAGAAAATGTTTTAAAGGCACATATACAATGAAACCAATATTTTAGAAGACAAATACATAAATGTAGGGACAAGATAATGAAAATAGTTGCCAATTGCTTAATTGTCAGACACAATTTGAAGATTTTTTTTAAAAACTTTTAAAAATTTCTTAAAAGAATGACATTTTAAAGTTCATTAATGAATGAACGAATTTAAGCTCCAATAAAAAAATTAACTAAGTTCAAGTCAGTATGTTAATTATGTATGCTCAGCATTAAGGATAGATACATTTCAGACACTTTCTCACATGAATGAATGAATAAATGAGTAAAACTTTTTAAAGTACTTACTATGTGCCAAGCACTGAGGATACAAGCAGAAAGGCAAAACAGTGCCTTTCCATGAGGTGACTTGAACAGTGCTTTGTAAACTTTAAAGAGTTATACAAATGGCAGTTGTTTTTAGCATCACTATTATTATTTTTCTGATCACTTCTATACACGATATCTTTTATGCTATCATATACAAGTCAGTACTGGCTAGATGTTTCCACCTACTTCTGCCCACCATATGCTTTCCTGTTGCTCTATAGTATGGACATTCTGAGATTAGAGTTGTCTCTCATCTACAGTCATGTAGCGTCATTGGAAGAAGGATTCTGTAAAAAAGAATAAGAGGGGGAAGAAAAGGAGCTTGGGATCATTGAATGTATTTGTACAACCTCCCATACTGAACCAGAGGAGATTTCCTCCTATCTAATTCTAGGCTTAGCTCATTGTACCTCTGAAATACCCCTCCACAAATATATGCATAAATGGGTAAATTTAATTGATTATTCATACAACTGCATTTCATTTTTCAGCAATGAGTTCTTCCCCCCTCCCAATCTGAATAACAAAACTTATCTCTTTTGAACAAACATAAATCTCATTGATGATTATCTGGGACACGAAAGCAGACAATATCATCTTTAGAAGATATATTTGGACAATAGGGATAAATTGTCTATTTCAGGGGTTCTTAATCTTTTGGGGGGGGGTTATGTACCCTTTTGGCAATCTGATGAAATCTGAACTTTTCTCAGAATAATGCTTTTCAATGCATAAAAATAAATTTATAGAATCAAGGAGGAAATTAATTGTACTGAAATACAATTAGTAGGGAAAAATGCGAATGTACTCCAGGGTAAGAACTCTTGCTCTATTTGGACTTGGCACAGAATATCTTCTGTGACATTAGTAAACATGCTTTATGCCTCTTGTTGATACTTAAGGGCTCACTAAACAATCATCTACATGGTCCAATTCTTTTCACATACATAGCCTTCCAATTCTAAGATATGGTGATTCTGCATTTCTGATCTTCTGTACTGCTCTAAGTTACAGGTTCTTAACCTTTTTTTGGCATGGACCCCTTTGGCAGTCTGACAAAGACTATGGAATGGACTTCTTTTCTGAATGGTTTTAAATACAGAAAATAAAACACATTAGTTATCAAGGAAACCAATTGAAGTGAATTAGTTTTCAAAATATTTAAAACAAATCTACAGTTCTAGGTTAAGAACCCTTGTTCTAAGTCACTTGTGTGACTGAAAATGTGTTCTGCTATCAAAAAGCGCCCCCAAAATTGTCTATTCCCTTATCATATTGTCATCAAAGATACCCTTGACATATGGATAGACTCTTCTCATAAAGACTTTATAAAGATGAGAAAACTGGCATATGGGTAAGAAGTAGATATCTTCTTGGTTGAGTTTTTGATAATAATCTCTTTTGTTTAAATGGTGTTTGGAATTTATAATATTACTCTCTTTGAGATACTTTAAAAATATATTCTTCAAATGATCATAGTTTAGAGCTGAAAGAGACTTTAGAGGTTGTCCACTTCAGTCCCCCTCATTTGACAGATGAGACAAATCCATGGGGTTGTATCTTGACCAGAGTTATACAACTAACAAGTATTTTAGGCATTATTTGAGCCCAAGTCTTTTGGGCTTGGAGTTCAGCACTCCGTCTAATACCCCATCTCTTTAAAACTATGTTATTCCATACACATATGTATATGCATATATGTGTATAGGTATATGCACATGTGTATATTACATGTATATGTATATGCACACATGCACACGTTATATATGTGTGTGTGTATGTATATATACCTACATATACACAAACATACTTGTTTAGATTCAGCTGCTTCTTAATGACACATCATTTCCATTTCTTCACATAGCCCCTTGCAAACTGAGATGATATAGAATGCATATATTCACTATCATTACCACTGAGAATAGATGACTTTGGAAGCCCCAGGTGATCTGTTACAATTCACATTCATTTGCTGTCCTTTTTCCAATTTCCATTTTCAAATACTCATAGGATTATCTGACTATCTAGATCTCAGGTCATCTCTTTGAAACTCTTCCTCAACTGCTTTTTGCAATTTTGGGAGGCTGTACTGCTCAAAAAAATATCTCTTATCCTGCTCCACAACATTCCAGAAATGAACTTATTCTCCAAACCTTCGTTGTTTTGGGGACAGCTAAACAAATAAATGAAGTGTGTGCAAGCTGGCAAAAGCAGTTTCTGTGCTCTTTTGTCCTCATTATGGTACCTGTGTCACATTAATTAAACTTTCTTTTAAAAAAATGCTGATAGAATCAATGCCTTTATTTTCATTTAATTCATTTTCCAGTTTATAGCTTGTTTAAATAGATCATGTTAGAGCTTTTGTAATTGCCTACAGTGCCTCCCTCTCATTTGATCTTTTCTTTTAATTTGATATTGATTTTTACTCTAGCCTGTCAATAATCTGACTGCCCACAAGCAATTCTGATTATGAAACTTTCATTTAAGTCACTGGGTTCCTCTGTTTGTTAAGATAGTTTCATTTCTGTATGATGTTCAATGCTTTCACTTCTTTGATAATGATAATAGCTAGCATTTATATAGTGCTCTAAGATTTACAAAATGCTGTACATATTTTAGCTCACTGCAACCCTGTGATGCTACTAATATCCTCTCCATTTTACAGAAGAGGAAACTGAGAGTGAAGCAAAGTTAAGTGATTTGTTCAGGGGCCCATAGTTAGTGTGAGGCAATATTTGAATTCATGTTATCCTGACAAGTCTAAGACATTCAACCACTGTGCTACCTAAATACCAATTTAAGCACACTCCCCAATTACTTTAATATGTGTATGCATGTAAGCATATGTACGCATTATATATAATTTCTTTACTGTAGAAGTAATAGAGATATTAATATTATAAAATATAGGTTTCTAGAACTAGAAGAGACCTTTGGGGTCTTTCAGTCAAAATGATGATACTGCAGCCCAGAGGAGTTCTGTGGCAATATCCAAGGTGACGACAGGGAAGTTCCATGGCAATGTCTGAGGTCACAACAAAGGAGTCCTGTGGCAATATCGAAGGTCACAGCAGATTTGTTCCATGGCAGTGCCAAGGTCACACCAGAA
The DNA here is from genome assembly GCA_028646595.1 of Phalanger gymnotis. Taxonomy (NCBI): domain Eukaryota; kingdom Metazoa; phylum Chordata; class Mammalia; order Diprotodontia; family Phalangeridae; genus Phalanger; species Phalanger gymnotis. Next base: position 276,406,957 of record CM053623.1, read on the forward strand.
GAGTTCTGTGGCAATGCCTCAGGTCACAGCTCCATGGCAATGCCCAAGCTCACAAAAAAGGAGTTCCATGGCAATGCCTAAGGTCACACCAGTTATCAGTCATAGAATAAGGATTTGAAGCCAAGCCCTCTGATTCTAGACTTGCTTTTACTCTCCTATACTTCCTCTGTGAAATTTATTCTACTGCCTAAATTAAGATAGAACTGTAGAATTTTATTGTTGAGAGCAGCTTTGGAGATGAGTGATCCCTTTTGAAACTGATGTTTTATAAATGAAAAAACTAAGTCCCAGAGAATTTAAATGACATCAGAAAAATCACACAGGTGGTTAGTAGTAGAATTAGAATTAGAACCCAGGTGCTTTGCCTTCCAATTTTTCTTAAAACAGTTGAGGCAGGAAAGTAGACACCCTTTTCTCAGCCAGGAAATAACAAATAAAAACTCTCTAGAGATTTAAGCAAGGTGTAAAACTCTTTCTTGTGTCTCTTAATTTCACATTTTACACAGGAAGATACCTTGAATTATGATAGCTGTCCTTGTTTCCTTTTAGATAAATGACAGATATTTACTTTGGCTGTGACTGGGCTCTGATTATTGTATGATATGCTTCCTCTCAAGTGTGAGTGGTGAAAGTCCAAACTTGGTGGGACTTCTTATCCAGATTTTGTTTAGAGAATTAGCTTGCAGAACTGGTATGTTAATAGGAGCCCATAAACCCATATCTTTGAGGCTTAAAGCTATATGAGAATTTGACCCATTGGTTTTGTTTTCACTTAAGGCGGGATGGCCAAATAATCTGCTCAAGAAACATCATAAACTTGCAGCTGCTTAACAACATCAAAGCAAACAATAACCGACAACTTTTTTTCTAAGCTCATTTGTATTTAAAATAACCTTGAACTTGTCAAGTAGGAGATGACTAAACATTGTCCAGATAGTTGATGACACTAAAATTAAATTAAACTCAGGCTTGCCCCACATTGGCTCAAGGTGTGAAGGTGAAGGCTTACAAAGCCTGAATTTTCATTGAACAGAAATGAATTTGACTACTTTGGATGCTACGGAATGAGTTTTGTCTTTTGAAGGTTCTATTTCTGGTAACTCAAAAGCCCTTTTCTCCCCACTGACTTCCCCTATGATATTACGATTTCAGAAATATTTTCAAAGAGGCAAAAGTGTATTGTTTTCTTTTGTTAAAGTACATTTAATGTAAAGTAAAACCTACTAAATTACTTTTTGGCAGTATTTCATTGTTGTTTCTGTATCCCTAAAAACTAGCACACACAATACCTAGCACATAGTGGGTACTTAATAGATACTTGTTGGTTGATTGGTTAATTAAAATGTCTCTTAGTCCTTGATGAATTATGTGAAAACATTTAGACTGTCAAATGTAGGAAATCCAGAGACATGGGGCATGGGGTATCTATGCCAACCACTAGTTGTTTGCAAATTTTCCCTTCTTGTGTTTTTTTTCCCCTTTAAAATTTAAGCGATTAAAAATATAAGTACTTCCTGTAAGATTTTTTTTTACCATGATTTCACCAGTATAAGGAAATCCCAGTAAGCAACTCCATCATCAGTTAAGATTGACACCTGCTCTGCAGTGTCTTGAATGTTAAGTGACAGACAGCCACTATTTCTCATCAGAAGTGAAACTTGAACCCAGGTCTTCCGATTTTAGAGGCCAGTTCCCCACTATTACGTGCTGCCTTTCCTAAGATAAATCTCTTATACACAACATAAAAATATAATCTTTTCAATAAAGTCTGAGAATTTTTCCTCATGATAGTTGGAATGCATCCTCAGCTTTTCCTCCTCTTCCCCAGGTCACCAGGCTCCAGAAACCTATATTCCCTTACCTATTCATTCATCCACCCACCCACCCATCCATCCATCCATCCATCCATTCTCTTGTTTTTCATTTATTTAGTTAGTTTTTTGTACTTTATTTTAAAAATAATTTTATTTATTTTATTTTAATTTATGAAATAAAACAAACATTTCCATTACACAGTAGGATTAAAAAATGCTTGCACTGGAAAATTGTGAAAGAATGGCAGAAATTGGGCATAGACCAATTATCTTACAGTGTTTACCAAGATAAGGTCAAAATGCATAAGTGATCTAAATACAAAGAGATATTACAAGAAAATGTGAAGAACATGAAACACATCACCTATCAGACTTACAGATAGATGAACAACTTATGAATGAACAAGAGAGAACAACGGGAGGTGTAATATGGATAGTATCGATTATGTTAAATTAAAAGGGGTTTGTATACACAAAACAAATATAACCAAGATCAGAAGGAAAGCAGAAAATTAGGGAAAATATTTTTATCAACAGTTTCTCAGATAAAGCTCTCATATCTCAAATATATAAAGAATTTTGTTAGATCTGTACAATGCAAGTCATTCCCCAATTGATAAGTAGTCAAAGGATATAAACAGGCAGTTTTCTGATGAAATCAAAGGAATATATATATATATTCATATAGAAATGCTTAATCATTATTGACTAGAGAGATGCAAATTACAGCAACCTTGAGATATCATTTCACACCTATCAGATTGGCTAAAATGATTGAAGGGAGAAACAACAAATGTTGGAGGGGATGGGGAAAAATTAAATGAGCGCTAATTTGCTGTTAGTGTAGCTCTGCACTGATCCAACCATTTTGGAAAGTAATCTGGAATTCTGCCCAAAGAGGTATTAAACTGCTTATACTTTTTGACCCAGCAACACCACTACTAGATCTATTTCCAAAGATGATAAGAGAAAAAGGGAAAAAGAATCTGTGTTCATTTATAAAGGGACCGTCCTGGGTCAGTGGCCAGGGCTTAGGGGGTGTGGAGGTTGCAGTTAGTGGGAAAAAAAAAAATTGGCTCATCTCAGGATCTAAAGTCATGACTTTGACCTCATTAGCATTATTTTTCACTTATTACACACTAATCTTAGGCAGTACCCTTGTGAGTACATGATGTGGAGTGAAAGAGGGGCAATATTGATGATGTGTAAGTTCACTGAAAGCTTATCACCACTGACAAAAATGGAGCTGGAAACATAAATCCTTCTATGGTTGAGGGAGCAGCGCTATATTTTCATATAAAGAAAATTATATTGATTATTGTGAGTATTAACCAAAAAAAGAACAGAATACTAGGACTATAAAATTGTTGAGCGGTATAATGCTTACTGTGGTGGTATTTATGGGTCTAATAAAAGGCATGTTAATGATGATTGACGTGGCAGTTCTGACCAAGGCAAGAAACGGTGCTGGTGAATCAGTCATCTCTTTTCCCTTTTTCTTCCTGTTTTATACTTGTTAAAGTAATTTTTGGTTTTTGGGGGGTTTGGGTTCTTTTATTTATTGTTCTGTCTAAGAGAGAAATCGGTGATTATGTAGTTAAATGGCTTTAGAGAAACTGGTTAACTTTTCTAATACTTAAGAATTTCCCTGATTTCAGTAGTGTGGATGCCTGAGTAGCATAGAGACTGTGAGTAGAGTGCTAGATACAGTCAGGAGATGTGGGTTTTACATCCTGCTTCCTACATTTTCTAGCTGTATGACTGTGGGAAACATGCTGAATCTCTCGGACTTTAGGGTCATTATATAATGGGGATAATAATTCTTGAAATATTTCAGAGTTACTGTAAGGAAAGAGTTTTTGTTTGTTTTTGGTGTGAACCCATGATTTCACCAATGTAAAGAACCTCTGACGATGCAGATTTGCTCCTGCTCTGCGATTCATACTTTCAGAGAGTTGCCTGGACCGAAAGGTGAAAAGTGAAAGAATTTGTCCAGTGTCTCACAACTGTATGTTAGTGACATGACTCAAACCTAGGTCTTCCTGTTTGAGGTTAGCTGTCAACTATCCTGGGTTACTCTGAAAATTTAGTTACGATTGCTTCCTTCAACAACACAGTTTGCAAGTCCTTCATGCTTTATGAGTTTTCATGAGTTTATTGGGATAAAATATTTATCATCTGGTGGTAAAACTTCTGGCAATGAACCTCTGAAAATAGCTATATTGGACTTTTGATGACTGACACATTTTCCTCTTCACAGTTTGAAGCATTTCTAACTTTGTAGGACATCCCAGAGCTAACACTGCTTTAGTGTCTAAGAACAAGAGGCATAGGAATAGGACCTTAATAAAAGATAAAACATTCTAATTTACACAAGTATCAAATTTTAAATTTTGGGAATGGTAAAAAACCCAAAAGGATATTTGGGGAGTACCTCTGATAGTTGAAACCTTGAGTTTTGGGGCTTTTAGAATTACAGAATTTCAGTGACATCAGCCTCCTTGCTGTTCCACAAACATGTCACTCTGTCTCTTGGCTCTGGACATTTTCTCTGGTGGTTCCAATCCCCCATGCCTGGGACACTCTCTTTCCTCATTTCCTGACTCCTTTAAGTCTCAGCTAAAATCTCACCTTCTCCGGGAAGCCTTTCCCAAACCCTTTTAATTCTAGTGCCTTCCCTCCAACATTTATTTCCTTTTTATCCTGAATATAGATTGTTTGTATATATTTATTTATTGTCCATGTCCTCCCCTACCCCCAACCTTAGATGATGAACTCCTTGAGGGCAGAGACTATCTTTGCTCCTTTTTCTATCCCCACTGCTTAGCCCAGGGCCTAGCACACATGGTAAATGCTTAAAAATTATTTATTTACTGAGTTAGAAGGGACCTCAGAGTCAGGGATGGGGAACCTGTGTCCTCAAGGCCTCATGTGGCCCTCTAGGTCCTCAAGTGTAGCCCTTTGACCAAATCCAAGCTTCGCAGAACAAATTCTCAAAGGGGATTTTGGATTGAATTCAGTCAAAGGGCTGCACTTGAGGACCTAGAGTAGGGGTAGGGAACCTGCAGCTTGGAGGCCACGTGTGACCTTCTAGGTCCTTGGGTGTGGCCTTTTGACTGAGTCCAAGTTTTACCAAACAAATCCTTTTATTAAGGGGATTTGTTCTGTGAAGTTTGATTCAGTCAAAAGGCCACACTTGAGGACCTAGAGGGCCACATGTGTCCTCAAGGCCATGGTTCCTCACCTCTGGTTTAGTTCATAACTGAATAAGAATCTCTTCAACAATAAGAGTTTTTGTCGCAGTTTTCTTTTTGGTTATGGACCCCATTGGCAGTCTGGTAAAACCTATGGCCCCTTCCTTCTCCAAGGCCAGCTTTCTATTCAATCTAAATAGTTAATTGGAAATTACTTAGTAGTTACCTAATTGAATTTAAATTCGGTTTAATTATTGACTTTTAAAAAACATTGTAGGTTTAGAAGCAACATCACAAATTATAATTTAGGCAAAATTTATCATAGTTGAATGGCAACTCAACTATAGCAATTAACATTTTGCAAGTCCCAAGCAATGGAGAGTGAATTGGAGTAACCCACAAAAATCCACATTTTATTTTGCTATTAAAAGTAATAAATTAGCATTAATTGAACATTAGTAATCAAGAAAGCTGTAGATGGGATTTGTTTAGCTTAGAGCCTTTCAACAATTTTCATAAATTCACCATTCTAGTGATTTTGTAGAAACATACTCATTTGAAAGTGGATCACATTCTTCCACAGGATTCTACAAGTCGCCTAGGTGATGGACTATGTTGGAATTAGCCTAGAAACATTATTAATTATTTGTGTTTTTAAAGGCTTTGCATTCATAGTAAAACATTTAGTATTCAGTTGAATTTTATTACCTATGAGTAGCGAGCAAAATGAAGTCTTATTGAAAGAGACCACTTCCTCAAAGTTCAACTGTGAAGTCTTCTTCACAATCTTCAGATAAGATACTGACTTAGGATTCATGATAAGTAAAACCTGAATACATTTCTAGGACTTTCATTTTCATACTTCATGTTAAAGTTTCTGTGATGGAATGGAACCTTGGGGAATATTTTTCACTAAATATGCATTTGATTTAAATTTGTTTTACCAATAAACTTGTAACTAAAGTACAATTGCCTCATGTATATTGTTTCTCTTGCATTATTAATATGTAAACTTCTGTATGTGAAAATTCTTCTCAGTATAGCTTTATACACTAGTTTAGGTCAAAAGTCCTGATACTCATTTTTATAAATTTCAGTATCTAGTATGCACCTATGAGTGTTTCAGGTAGAAAACCTTTTTAAGTGATTATTAAATTGCTTTTTACCGTTGAAACTTTTCCCACTAGAAGCATGCTGTTATTGTAGTCATTGATTTAACTTTGAGTAAAACCAGAACCCTTAAATTAGAGTAGAGCCATCTCTTTAAGATCTCCCCCTCCCCACCTTCACCCTTCTTACAAACCAATCTTTGATTTTGTCAGTGTAGTGGTGACCTCCTATCACCAAGAAAGAAAAGCACCTTTTTGCAACTTAACATCTTAGAGTTTAGGGGTGGGGGCAGCGTTTAGAGGTTAAAAGACTTGCTCAGAGTTGCATAGCCATTGAGGAGGAAATTAAATCCAGTCAAGTCAATGATCTTGAGGCCAGCTTTGCTAGCTTTCTATCCACCAAAGGTAGTGTCCACGGTCTTTGGCTATGATACTGATTCAAAATTTTTTGGAAAAAAAAAAGCTACACTGGGAAATTACAATCTTTCTATTAGTAGAAACTGAGAATTCAGAAATGGAAGTGGAAGTATCTGGTTATGTAGTTGATGAGAGCACTAGGTATAGTAGAGTCTGAAAGAGCTGAGTTCAAAGGCAGCCTTAGACACTTACTACCTATATGAGCCTAGGCAAGTCACTTAACCTTTGTTTGCCTTAGTTTCTTCCACTGTTATCTGGAGATAATAATAGTAGCTACTTCTCAAGGCTGTTGTGAAGATCAAAGGAGATAGTATTTGTAAAAAAAAATGCCTAGTACAGTACCTGGAACATAGTAGGCACTATATAAATGTTTATTCTCTTCATATTCTCTTCCCTAGTAAAATGGTTAAATTAAAGTTAAAATCTAAGCCACTGAATATATAAAGTCAAAATGTCATTTAAGTTACATTAAGTATCTTTTCTAAAAGTCTAGGGAGAATTTATAGAAATATTTGACACCATTCCTAAAGAGATAAAAGGCCAAAGAATGAACAGTTTTCAAAAGAAATATCAGCTATCAAAAATCAGATGAAAAATACTCAAAATAACTAATGAGAAAATTCTTATTTAAAACAACTCTGAGCTTTTTATATTTTTTTAATAGTATCATCCAAGATAATGAAAGATAGAAATAGTGTTAGAGGGGCTATGGATATGTAATACACAATTGATGTTGCTGCATATTGGTCCAGTGTGGTATAGTAGAAAAAAAAGATATTAGCTTTTTGACTGCTGTTTTAACGCCTCTGGGCCTCACTTTCATCATCTGTAGAATGAAGGGATTTGACCAGTTAACTTCTAGGGTCTATTTTAGCTGTAAATCTACATTCTTATGAAAATTGAATTATATAGGAAAAGTCATTAAACTTTTTCCCCTGGCCCTTGATCCAATGATTTCATTCATTACTGGGCATAAATACCAATGGAGTAATTGACTGAAATAAAGGTCCCATATGTATCAGAAATATCCGTAGCAACAGTTTTTCTATAATAATTTAGAAGCAAAGTATCTGCTCACTAATTTAGTAATAACTGAATAAATTGCATTACATAAATGTAATGGAATATTATTGTGTTATAAGAAATGATGAATATGATTCAATTCAGTTCAATAAACATTTATTAAGTACCTACTATATGCCAGGCACTGTACAAGCACTGGGAATACAAAAAGAGGCAAAGGGCAGTGCCTGTCCTCAAGGTACTTATGTTCTAACGGGGAGGGAGAATTCAAAGAATCACAGGGAGACTGGTATGAATTCCTGCTGGGAAAAGTAAGCATAACTACAATAATGTAAACGAAGATTGCTTAAAAGACTAATCAAAGTCAGTAACCAGTCTTGGCGCCAGAAGCAAGATCACAAAGATGACTGATGTCAAAAGATGATAGAACATATCTTTCTCTTCTCCCTAGGCTGGTGAAGGTTCCTGACAGTGCAACATTGTATACAATGTCATGTGTAGTTGTCTTGTTGGTTGTCTTTGTTTACATGTTTTTCTTTGTTCCAGAGAAGGTTCCTTTCAGGCGAAGATACTGAGAAATGATTGTGGTATGAGCAAAAAAAAAAAAAGATTTGGATAAAATAAATCTCTTCTACTACTTGCTGCTGTTCAGTCATTCAGTTCTGTCTGACTCGTTGTGACCTCATGGACCATACTGTCCCTGGGGGTTTCTTGGCAAAGATACTAGAATGATATGTTATTTTCTTCTACAGTGGATTAGGGAAGCAGAGGTTAAGTGACTTGCCCAGTGTCACATAGCTAGTAAGTGTCTGAGGCCAGATTTGAATTCATGTCTTCCTGACTCCAGGCCTGACATTCTATTCGCTAGGCTATCTAGCTACCTCCTACCTGTATTCAACAGGATGTATATGGCTCTCACAGTTCTAGCTCTGTATACTATCTAGCTCTGTATACTATACTATCATAGTTCAAGTGTTTTCTAAGTCTTTGATTTCTCACAGTCACCTCACCCTGTCCTGGATTAGCACACTTTGATTCTGTGGCAATGCCTATGCTTGTCTGAAAATGCTGCAGACTTATTCTCTATTTCCGAAGCTGTTTCATCTTCCTAATGGGATTTTTTTCTGTGACCCAGCTGGCACCCAAACAAGATAACAAAGGGAGTGGTATAATGTAAGTGGATCCCAGTTATTCATTAGACTGTACAGTATGTGCAAGTATCATCCTATATGGACAGAGTCTTCTCAGCCCTTTTTTGATTTCTCAGGGTCATGTCTCCTTTACTTATCATTCCTATATTTTGAGTTTTCCTTAAAGAAAAATGAGAAATTTCCTCTGTCCTCAAAATGGCTTCACCACTCTCTTCCCCCCCTTGACTAGTAATTTCAGGTAGGCTTAAGATCAACAAGATGTTGATTGTCCTTTTCAGGGTCACCAATTCCCAGCTACAAATAGCACTGCAAGCTCAGGATGTTTCTATATTTATAGCTTCAGCTCTGTACATTTTTTTTCTTCCCGTCCCACTGAACAGTTTGCATATCTTGACTCTATTCCAGGGACTGAAAGGGAGTCAAAACCTTGGGCAGTCATTTGGGAAGGCACCACATCCTCCAAGGTTCAGAACTCTTCACTTCTTTTTAGCTCCACAAAATCACATTTAAAGATGAGTACTTTAGCCCTACACAGGAGATATAGAAACTTTAACAAACTGTAGCTTCCATGTGCACTATAGGCTATGCTCCATTTTGACCCAGTTTTAAAAGAAAAGAAACAATAGTATGGAAATGTCTGAGCAGCACTACAGACTGTATAAAACTCTCAATATAATATGTTGCACCTTAATGACATCTACCATATATCTCTCCATTGTCCTTTGATTCTAGGGCATTGGAGGATGAAAGTAGAATCTTCTCTGAAATTTTTTAGTTTATATTTTAGGTAGCATGATGCACTCTCTTCCTTTCCTGCTTCTCTCTACAATAACATCATCACAAGACAACAGCAACACCAACAACTATTTTTTTTCTACTTATTTATTTTCCATTATATATTAAATTGTTTATTTTACATATTTATAATTCTATTATTATGTTTGTATTTTATTACTTATATATTTATAACTATATCATATTTTATATATTTATATCATATTTATATATTAATATATTATTTATATTTATGTTATATTGTTTTTTTGTTAACTATTTATGTCCATGGGCTAAACATTAAGCCAGGAGCTAGGGGAGAAAAGAGGGTAGATTTCATGGAATTTAGAGTTAAGGAAAGGAATAAGACCCAAATGCCATAGCTGTCATACTTTATGTTGCAAAACAAGCGTGGTTGAGAGTTACCCAATGAAATGATGGGCGAATTCTGATAACTGGCCAGGATATCAGAGAAGACCTTGAGGGGAGGTGATATTTTTTTGCACATAAAAAAGTAGGCAGGCATTCACCAGTACGATGGCCAAGAAGCAGTTTTCCTTTTGCTTTCATGATTTATTGCTTTCAGTGTTCTGCCACTGTCTGGATAGAATCACGTTGCACATGAGGAAGCATTTCATGAATTCCCAAGTTGTTTTTTTTTTTCCATTTCCTAAATGTCTCTACTTGTTTCCCCTTTTCTATAATGTGCCTTAAGACTTTAAAATAAATAATGTGTGCCTATGTGGGGTATGAGTAGCTAGCTTATTTGTCCCGTTTCTTCAGAACTTCTCTTTTGCTTGCCCTCAAATTGAATCAGTGGGTGATTTACTGTTTACCACAGATGTCTTTTCCTGAGCTCATTTAGGGACCATGTTTTCTGTGATTTCTGAAGAAATAAAGTTGCATGGAAAATAATCAACTTTTTTATATCTCAACAATGGATCCAGTGTTTCTGGTTCTAAGAAAGCTATGTTTTCAGTACTAATTTTTAAAGAAAAAGACTTATATGCTACATATGCCTACATGTCTGTGCAGATTAGATCCACTTGAATGTGTGTTTATTAGATAAATATGACTTTTTTATTTCAGTAGAAATACAAACTAACTTCCTGTTTTGTAGCCAAATGCACTAGCTATCTCTAGTCTTCCCACCCTTCAATTTCACATGAAAACTTTGTTTCCCCTTTTTTATAGTCTTTCAGTTTTAATGGGGACAACTGGCCTCAGTGTGGTATCTATCTTGCAGTTATTTTTCACCATGGGCTTGGGGTCTCATGCAAGTGTTTCTTTTTAAACAAAGAATGGGGGTAAAGAGAAGATGAAAATTTTGTTCTCACAGTTTCTGGGGAAGAACCTTGTCATTTTTTTAACTTCCTAAAGTGAAAATAACTAGGTGTTTTGCATGATGGTATAATTTTACTGTGGTGTGTATGAAGTGGTCAGAGTGCAGTGGAAAGCCTGGTTGCCATGCAACAGATGGCAGGCTAGATGACTTGTGTGGTAACTGACATTGCTAACTCTTCCTTTAGTTGGGGTTTAGCATCGAGGCAGAGCTTTATCATAGTACAGACTGATTTCTGAGAGCTGGTTACAAGAAGCAGATCTATCAGTTGACCCTAAGCATACAGAAAGTCTCCCTTGAGGCTCAGAATATTCCCTTCTAGGTTTTGCTTCTATGAATGCCCCAGGCCTCTCACATTATACCAGTTATGGACTTGCTATACATCAGGAAAAGAAAAGAAAAGTGGCAAATGATAAGGAATCATGTGGAATCCTACCTATTTTCTAAAGGGAGAACAAGGATCGTGAACATCATAGCATTCTCTGATTTTCAAGAATAGGTCTACAAGAATGGGCACTAAAGTTAAATTTCACTTTTTTTACTGTTAGATACAATCAATACATTTGTGCTTTTTTAAAACCAGTACCACCCAATTGTATGTAATGTGAGTGGAGGCTGGAAAATTGTGGAGCATATAGTAGTCTCGTTCCAGAAGAGAGACAGGATGGCATTGTAGAAAGAGAACTGGGTGATGGAATCTAGTCCAAAGGAACACACTTGTAGGAAATGAAGAGATGATTGGCCTAGAAGCCCTCTTTAAATGAAGGCTTTTGAAGGAATTCTTTGATCTTTCCTTCAATCCTAGAATCAGAAGGGCAGAAGGTACTGGGGGTACTGATGATGTATGAGAATTAAAGCTGATGCAATCCCTCTCAGCATGGTGTTGCCTGGTAATGAGGTTTCCTAGGGCCATGATGGAGTCCAGTCCAAAAAAGTGCAACTGGTGGGAAATGTAGGAGTCATTTAAATTATCTGAGCCTCAGTTTCCTCATCTATAAAATGAAAGGGTTGACTTAGCATCAATTTTAAATCCTATACTTCAGCCAAGTTATTTTTGGAGAAATCCAAACTCCTCTTATTACATTTATAAGTCATATCGGTGAACATCTCCAATAATATTTTAACAAAACTGTAAGTTCTTCCATGTATCCTGAGTAATAATAATAATGAGCAAGTAGGTGGCATAGTGGATAGAAAGAATGCTGGGCTTGGAGTCATGAAGACCTGAGTTCAAATATGGCCTCAGACACTTACTAGTTGTGTGGCCCTGAGCAAGTAATTTAGCCCTGTTTGCCTCAGTTTCCTCATCAGCAAAATGAGCTGGAGAAGAAAATGGCAAACGACTCTAGTATCTTTGCCAAGAAAACCACAAATGGCATCACGAAGGTTGGGACACCACTAAAAGGGTGAACAACAACAAAAATAGTAATAATAAAATAGTGATTTGGTGCTTTAAGGTTGCAAAATGTTTTAATGTCATATCATTAGATCTTCACAACACTTTTGAGAGATAGATGCCTTTGTTCCCATTTTTCAGTTGGGGTAACTGAGGCTTATAGAGTTTAACCAACTTTTAAAGAGTCATATAGGTAATAAGTGTCCAAGGTTGGATCCTTACTCCACGTACAGAGTTCTATTACAATACCTAGACAACTACTTAATGAAAAATTAGCTTTTGGGGAAAGCTTGGCGCAGGGGACCTTGGATTTTAGTTGCAAAGTGATCTTCTCATTCAGATCAGCAACTGCTCTACAAAAGAGATTCAGCGACTCATCCAGAGTCACACAGTCAATAGGTTTAAGAGACAGGACTTGAATCTTGGCCTTCATCACTCTCAAGCTGCCTCACTACTCACTATGCCACACCACCTCCTATCACATTGTGTCTTGAGGCCAGTAAGAATGATAACTATTAGACTAGAAAATCTCCAAGGTCCCTTTTCAATCAGAATATTCAGTCTATAATTCAACCTCTGCCACGCCAAGTTTAGTTTCATTTCATTTTGTCTTCTGTCACTTCGGTTTGGTGATATTGTCAAGTAACACAGCTGGATGTAAGCAATCCCATTTATTTAATGAAAGGCAAGTGAATTTGCCAATGAAAGTTTTGTTTTCTACCTTAACTTTAAAAGCAATGGAATAGAATGTTATATTTCTTGTAAAATATAGTCTTAAGTGACTTTAAAAAAAGTCAACTCAGACCATTCCAGTTTGTACTCTTGTACTTAAAATACTTTGATGCTAGAAAAACTGGCTGTGTTTTTTATTATTTGTTATTTCATTCTAGAAAAAGTTTCCATGACCTTCCTCGGTGATTGAAATTCTTTATATCATAATTCATCCCATTTCTAATATTATAGCAGAAATTCCTACTTGTTCAATGACTTATCCTATGCCCAGCAAAAGAATCAGTGACCATTTGCAAAGTTGAAAATGAAACTGACTTAATTTTATACAAAAGCTTGATTTAGGATTTTTAAAACTTGTTTACTGAGTTACAGAGAGTTTCATTATTTCCAGATTCCCCCAAAGTTCCATCACCTCTTAAGCTTTCCTCTTCTTAAATAGTTTGTAGGCCATCGGCTAATTTTTTTTCACAAGGTCTCTATAGATAGCAATAGTATTATACTTTTCCATTTGTGCCTGTGACCTTACAATTTCCTATTCATTTTATTCTGTTTGTTTTTTAGCATATTTCTAATACAAAGTCATTTCAAAGCCTAACTCTAATCCTCCAAGGTGATGAGTATGTCTTCTAGCTTGCTGATTAGTGGAGACTTTAGGAAATGGGTTTCTTATTCCACTCTCTGTCTCTGTTTCTCCCTTTGTCTTTTCTGTTTGCCTCTTCTTTCCATTACTCCTCTCTCTCTCTCTCTCTCTCTCTCTCTCTCTCTCTCTCTCTCTCTCTCTCTCTCTCTCTCTCT
>CM053623.1:276421203-276461602 GCA_028646595.1 Phalanger gymnotis
AACAGGGCAACCAGAGTGTACGCCATCTTGGAGTGGGGGGGTGGAAATGGGGAGAAAGTCTGTAATTCAAACACATGTGAAAATCAATGCTGAAAACTAAACATATTAAAAATAAATTAAAATTAAAAAAAAAAGCTAATTGGACCAAAGACCAGCAAGAATTCCTAGGAGAGTTTAAAGAGATGAGTGGTAGTGAAAAATTGGGGAAAGAAATGAAAGTGATGCAAGAAAATTATGAAAAGAGAAACAACTTGGTAAAAGAGGCACAAAAAATCCTGAAGAAAATTATGCCTTAAAAAAATTAGAATTGGTCTAATGGTAAAAGAGGTACAAAAATTCATTGAAGAAAAGAACTCCTTAAAAAGCAGAAATGACCAAATGGAAAAGGAGGTACAAAGGTCACTAAAGAAAATCCTTCCTTAAAGATTAGAATTGGGCAAGTGAAAGCTAATAACTCCATGAGGTTTCAAGAAACAGAACAAAATTTAAAAAATAAAGTAGAAAATGTGAAATATCTTGTTGGAAAAACAATTGACTTAGAAAATAGATTGTTGAGGAGAGATAATTTAAGAATTATTTAACTGCCTGAAAACCTTGATCAGAAAAAAAGAGCTTAAACATCATGTTTCAAGAAATTTTCAAGGAAAATTGCCTCAATATCTTAGGTATAGAGTGTAAAATAGAAATTGGAAGAATCCACCAATCACCTCTTGAAAGAGATCCCCAAATGAAAACTCTCAGGAATATTATATCCAAATGCCAGAACTCCTAGGTGAAGGAAAAAAAAAATTGAAAACAGCCAGAAAGAAACAATTCAAAAAAGCCACAATCAGGATCACACAAGATCTAGCAGCTTCTACATTAGAGAGCAGAGGGCTTGGAATATAATATTCTGGAGGGCAAAAGAGCTATGGTTACAACCAAGAATGACCCACTTGGCAAAGTTTTAATATAATCCTTCTGTGGGGATGGGGGGAATGGACATTTAAAAAAAAAAGAGGACTATGAGCATTCCAGATGAAAAGACCAGAGCTGAATAGAAAATTTAACATTCAAACAAAGCTCAAGAGAAACACAAAAAGGGAAACATGAAAGAGGGAGTCCATAAAGTTAAACTGTTCATAATCCTATATGGGAAGATGATACAAGTGACTTCTAAGAACATTATCATTATTAGGGAAGTTAAAAGAAGTCTATAGAGACAAAGGGCACAGGTGTGAGACAATTATGTTGGGATGATCTCTAAAAAAAAAATGTAGAGGTGAGAAAGAGGGATGCAATTGGAGAAGGGAGAAGAAGAATGGGGGAAAATTTTTCACATAAAAGATGTATGCCAAAGAAGAGCTTTATAGTGGGGAGGAAAATGGAGGTGGGGTGGTGGGTCATACTTGAACTTCACTCTCATCAGAATTGGTTTAAAGAAGAAAGAAAATCTGTCTCTGTCTCTGTCGCCGTCTCTGTCTCTCTCTGTCTCTGTCTCTCTCTCTCTATCTCTCTCTCTCTCTGTCTCCCTCTTCCTCTTTCTCTCTCTTCTTCTCCCTTTCCTTCTTTCACTCTCTCCTTTTCTCCCTCTTCTCTTACTGTTGGGTATAGAGATCTATCTTACTCAATTGGAAGAGAGGAGGGGAAGAGGATAAGAGATATGGTGGGAGGTATGAAAAAAGGCAGGACAGAGTAAGAGAGGTAGTGGTCAAAAGTCAAAGTTACTTTAGAAGAGGGACAGGATAAAAAGAGAGAGAAGGATAAACAGAAGAAAATAGGATGGAGGGAAATAGTGATAACTATTTGAATTAGGATGAGCTAACCATAAAATGAAAGTGGCTAGCAGAATGGGTTAGAAACCAGAATCCAACAATATGTTATGTACAAGAGATACACTGGAAACAGAAAGATATACCCTGAGTTAAAATAAAGGACTAGAGCACCATCTATATGTTTCAGCTGAAGTAAAAAAAAAGGCAAGGGTAGCAATCATGATACCAGAAAAAGCAAAAGCAAAAATAGACATAATTAAAAGATAACCAAAGAAACTGCACTTTGTTAAAAGTTACAAATGATAATTCAGTAATATATATAAAAATATTTACAGCAAGTTTCTGTGTTAAAGCCCTCATTTCTCAAATATTTAAGGAACTGAGTCAAATTTATAAAAATAAGACCCATCCCCCAGTTGATAAATGGTCAAGGAATTAGGCAATTTTCAGACGAAGAAATCAAATCTAACTATCAGCATATGAAAAAAAAAATATTCTAAATCACTATTGATTAGAGAAATGCAAAATAAAATAACTCTCAGGTGCCATCTCACATTTATCAGAAATGACAAGGGGGAGATGGGAGATAATAGGTACCTTAATGAACTGTTGGTTTTCCAACCATTCTGTAGAGCTACGTCCAAAGGGCTATAAAACTATGCCTCCTTGTGATTCAGCAATATTAGTACTAGGTTTGTACCTCAAAGAGAGCAAAGAAAAAGGAAAAGAACTTATATGAACAAAATATTTATTGTTCTTTGTGTGGTGGCAAAGAAATGCAAATTGAGGGGAAGCTTATCAACTGAGGAATGGCTTAATAAGTTGTGGCATATGATTTTAAACATTTTATTTTTCTATTACATTTTAAGTTCCAAACTTTCTCCCTCCCTCCTCACCCTGGCATAGAGAAGGCTACCATCTGACAGATATGTGTGTATTGTGTATTCATATATATTTATATTTGTCAAACCATACTATGCATACTTCTGTTCATCAGTTATTTCTCTGGAGGTAGACAGCATCTTCCTTCATAGGTAATTTGCCGGTGATTTGAGTATTTATGATAGAATAATGTAGTTGTTCCAAGTTATTTCTTCAAACAATATTGAAGTTGCTGTATACAGTGTTCTCTTTGTTCTGCTCATTTTACTCTTTGTTTTTTTAATGCAAGTTTTACCATGTTTTTTTTTCCCCTAAAATCATCCTGCTCATAATTTCATATAGCACGATAGTATTCTGTCACAGTCACATGCCAAAACTTGTTTAGCCATTTTACACTTTATGGACATCCTCTCAATTTTTGGTTCTTTGCCACCACAGAGAGAGATGCTATAAATATTCTATGACATGTAGGTTCTTCTTTTTCCTTGATCATGTTGGGAAGCAGAACTAATAGTGGGTCAAAAGTGATACACAGTTTTATAAATCTTTAGGAATAATTCCAGATTGCTCTCCAAAATGGTTGGATCAGTAAACAGTTTCACCAAATGTGTGTTAGTGTCCCAGTTTTTCCACATCCCCTCCAACATTTGTCATTTCCCTCTTCTATTATTTTAGTCAATCTGATAAGTGTGAAATATCTCAAAGTTGTTTTACTTTGCATTTCTCTAATAAATAATGATTTAGAACATTTTTATATGATAATATATAGCTTTGATTTCTTCATCCAAAACTGCCTGTTCACATCCTCTGATCATTTATCAATTGGGAAATGACTCATGTTCTTATCTATTTGACAAAATTCTCTATATATTTGAGATATGAGACCTTTACCCAAGAAAATGTTTATAACTCCTCCCCCATCTTTCTGCTTTCCTTCCAATCTTAACTACATTAGTTTTATTCAGACAAAACTTCTTTAATGTAATCAGTGGTGTATGATTGTGATGAAGTTCTAACGTGCTATAAGAAATGATGAGGGGAGTGGTTCCGGAAAAACATAGCAAGACATATATGAACTATTACAGAATGAAGTGAGAAGAATCAGGCAATCATCGTGTATAGTAATAGAAATGTTATAATAATGGTCAATGATGATGGCTATTCTGATCAATACAATGATCTAAGACAATTCCAAAGGACTCAAGATGAAAAAATATTATCTACCACCAGAGAGAGAATTGATGAACTCTCAGTATAAATTGAAGTATAATATTCTCACTTTTTCGTTATTTTGCTTTGTTTTGTGATATGGCTAATATGGAAATATTCACAGGTATAATTAATATCATATTGGAAGGAGAGAATCTGGAACTCAAAATTTTTAAAGAATATTTAAAATAAGTTATTTTTGAGAAAGAAAAAAATATGTTATACTGATCAGAAAAGGGAATGGAACCAAGGAAATAGGTGATTTAAAGTAACTCAGAAAAACCCTCAAAATGTATATCTAATGTTAAGGAAACCATAAGATCCAAAAGACTGTGGTACCAGATCTGCTCCTGCCCTTATTTTTCTGGACCCATATACACTATTTGATCAGATTCAGTAAGGGGGGAGCCCAACCACTAATGAGGAGGTCCAAGCTCCCTTTTTTTCATACTCTTTAATTTATTATTAAGCTTAGGTCGTGGCTTATGTCTGATCTCTAGAAAAGGGGGAAGAGTTAAAAAAAAAAAGGTATTTACTACGATGTAAATCAGTTGTAGGACAGGTATTTATTCCCTAAACACAAAAGGAATGCAGTGTTCATGGACAAAACAACTTAAAATCGTATTCTGTAACAACTTATAAATGCTGATACATTTGAGAATGAAATTTTACTATTATATTCTCTCATTAAGATATTTAACACTCGTCAGACCATAAAGAAATTTTCAGGACTACTGGATGAGCATTTTTCATTTCACCTTGGTTCTGCCCTATTCAAACACTTGTTGGCTTATATTTTGGTAAAATGGACCAGCCTTGGGCCATTGGGTCCTGTTAGAGGCAGCTGGGTAGCCCAGTGGCTAGAGTACTGGACCTGCAGTCGGAAAGACCTGAGTTCAAATGTGACCTCATATACTTGCTATTTGACCCTGGGCAAGTTAACCACTGTCTGCCTAAAATTCCTCATTTATAAAATAGGTGTAATAATACCACCTGCCTCCCAGGTTTGAGCTGATATTCATAAAACACTTTAGAAACTTAAAGTACAATAAAAATGCTAGCTATTTTTGTTGATGACTGCCTCCCTCAAAGCTTCTACGGCATTTGTTGGAGACTCCTTGCCTTGCTGACAGTCAGTTCTGACCAAAAGGTCTCAAGACCTTTGAACCTCTCAAACTCAAAAGGTTACCTCCAAGCCTGGACATGTCCATCTCAGAATAGATACTTGGTCACCTGGGATCAGGAAAGAACAAAGCCACCCAAAAGCAGATCCAAACCCAGGCTCTGACTTGCCAAGGCAGGTCAGAAGTACAGATGTCAAGTGTTCATTAACAGTTGCCATGTGCCCAGGGAAGGGGATAGATGAAGCCACTTCTCCCAGAATCCTCATAGAAAATCGCTCAAAATAGTCCTGAGAGCATCAACAACTGAAAAGGAAGAGTCTTGATGGTAGAGACATTCCCTTTTAAATATCCACTGAGTCATCAGCTCTTCTTGCTCAGTGGCCAATAAGGAGAAATGCCTCCTCATCTCAGAGCTGCCAAGCTCTTTAAAGTTTGAGCCATCACATGGGCAGAAGCAGCCAGGAAGTTTGTCATCCTTAAAGGGCCTGAGTGCTGAGTCATCATGTCTCCAGAAGATTCCATGGCATCTTTGAGCATTTGCTCCCTTGGATGACCTGAATGCCACCCCCAATACACATAACTTTTTAATATGGGTCAGAATTCTTTTCATAAGTGAATACATAAGAGGCTCAGTTCACGGAGGAGACACTAGACAGCATTCTGAACTTACACATTTAGAACTCTTTCTGATATATGGAAGAAGCAGCAGATATGAATGTATTTTTAGCCAACCTGCTTTCCATTTTTCTCCAGCAGCTCTAGTCAAATAGGGAATCCTCCAAGTAGCTTATGCTTTTGGGCTAATCACACATTGGATCGTTGAAATTGATTTTTTAAAAAATTCTTGCTTACCTGGTACATTCTACTCATCTACTTTTTTGTCTTATAAATACCACTTTATGTTTGAGATCGAGAAGTGTTATAAAAAAAATCCCTCCATTTTTTAAGTTGTGATAGAGGAGAGAGTCAAGCATTTATTAAGTAGCAGGCACTGTGCTAAGTGCTTCACAAACTTTATCTCACTTAATTGTATTGTATTGTTTCCCCATTTTGCCTCTGAAGAAATGGAGGTAAAGAGTTGTAAATGACTTGGTCACATAGCTAGTAAGGTCACATAGCTAATTGAGGATGGATTACTTAGATCTTACTGACTTGAAGGGTCTATGCTCTATCTGTTATGCCATCTAGGAAAGTTGGGTATGGTTTAATGATTTGGTGAGAGTAGCTTTTAAAGGAATCAGAAAAAATTTAATTAGGATCTCCTGTGGACTAAAATTTGACAGGCAAGTTTGAGCCATGGGGAAAACAAAGTTTTTGGAACTGACATTCTGAAGACAAAAATGTAACTCCACTGAGGAAGAAAAAGTGGGGACCTGTTCAAAGAAGTTTTTAGAAAAATGGGTTGACAGGGAACTCATCAATGACTTATGGTTAGAATAGAAGATGGAAGCAAGGGCTGGCAAGAGAGCATGGATAGATACGTGTTATAGTCTTTTAGCAGTTGCATTAGAATGAACCCAGAATGAGCTGTGGCTGGTGATATACTCTCTTCTTGTTGAGACCTTTCAGTCACGTCTGACTCTTCATGACCCCATTTGGGGTTTTCTTGGCAGAGATGCTAAAGCCATTTGCCATTTCCTCCTCCAGCTCATTTTACGGCTGAGGAACTGAGGCAAACGGGGTTAAGGCCTATTTTGGTTGTATTGTGGAAAGGACCACTGAGCAGGTGGCTGTGTGAGTGGAGGGGTAGAGAGCGAATAATAATAAATAAAGGGGAAAAGGCAGAACTACTGAAATCATATTTTGCTTTGGTTTTCTCAGACAAGGAAGATTATCTTCGGGCTGTGGCAGACAAAAGGAAATTGGTTAACAGTGAGTTGAAACTATGCTAAGTTAGATCACAAGGGAACTAACTACCTTTAGTGAGTTAAAATCTCCAGGCTCAGAGAAATTCTGTTCCTAGGTACTAATAGAGCTGGTCAATGTGCTTGCTACATGTTCCTCAGTGATTTAGAAAAAAAATAGGCAGAAGAGATTCCTTAGTAATGGAGAGAGCAAATTTGCGTTGTCAAAATTTCCCCCCAAAAGGCAAGAGGGTAAATTCTTCAAATTATAAGTCAATTCTTTTGTCTTTGATTCCCAGCAAAATTCTAGAAACTAGAGCATTTAGTCACAGAAATCATTATTCTTAAGAGACAGTCTGGCTTCATGAAAAACAGGTCATTCTAGATAAATCTCACTTCTTTTTTACAATTCTTTGACTTGTAGATCTGGGAAGAGACTTGTTCTATCTTGCTCCAGATATCAGAAGTAGGCATGATGGGTAAACATTACAGAGAAGCAGATTTTGACCTGATGTAAGTGGGAAAAAAAAAAAATTCCACAATTAGAGCTTAATCTGCTGCCTCAGTAAGAGGTGAGTTCTCTCTCATGAGGGGCCTTTAAACAAAGATATAATATCATGGGGGATTTTTATTCAGTCAATCAACAGGCATTTATTAATGCACCATGATAAGCACTGGGAATGGAAAGAAAGAATGAAAATAATCCCTTACTCAAGTTTGGGTTTGATTAGAAAGTCTCAGAGGTCCATTCCAAATTTGAGATGTTAGGATTTTTTTTGACATGGTATACCTCCGTTTTAGCAAAACAATTAACAAAGTCTTACATTCTTTCCTTGTGGGCAAGATGGACAGATGTGGGCTGGATAATAGCATTAGGTAAATTTAGAACAGGAACGAGGGGCTGAATTTTATAAGATGAAATTTAATAGAGACAAATATCAAGGCCTACACTTGAAATTCAAAAAGATTGACTTCACAAGCAGAGGATGGAGGAGGTTTGCCAGGTAGTATTTCTGGTAAAAAAAAAAGACCCATGGGATTAGTAGGCTGCAAGATTAGTATGAACCAACAGTATAATTTGCCAGTTCAAAAAACTGAAGTGGCCTTAGGTCACATTGAGAGAGATAGAGTAAGGGAAGAGATAGCACCACGGTATTCTGCCCTGGCCACAACAGGTCTATTTTTTTTTTTTGTCTTCAGTTATGGGTGTCATATTCCAGGAAAGACACTGACAAGCCAAAATATATCTAGTTCATGGATTCTTACTCTTTTTTGTGTCATGTATATAGTCTGGTAAAGTCTATGAAGCCCCTTCTCACAATAATTTTAATGCATAAAATAAAATATAGGATAATAATATGAATAAATATATGATTATAAAGGAAACCCACTATAAAGAAAGATGTATTTTTTCCCCATTCAGGTTCACAGATCCTTGAAATCAATCCATAGACCCCAGGTTCACATATCCAATAGTAAGAACCCCTGATCTAGAGGGACATTCCCAGAGTAATGAGGACTGTTAAAAACCATGTCATGTGAGGCTTGGCTGATGATACAGGGGTACATAGCCAGGAGAAGAGAAGATTAGTTGGAAAGTAATTTGTTCTTGTCGTTGTCATTTTTCAGTCGTGTCTGACTGTCCATAATGCAATTTAGGGTTTTCTTGGTAAAGATACTGGAGTAATTTGTCATTTCCTTCTCTAGCTCATTTCACAGATGAGGAAACTGAGGCCAGTAGGGTTAAATGACTTGCCTAGGGTCATACAGCTAGTGTCTGAAACCAGATTTGAACTCAAGATATATCTTCCTGACTCCAAGCCTAGTGCTCTATTTCACTGGTCCCTCTCACTGTCCATAATTGCAGCATAGTGGAATGACCACTGGATTTAGATGATCTGTGACCACATGGGAAAGTCATTAACTCTTTCTGGTTCTCAGTTTCCATATCTGTAAAATGAGTGAATTGGACTAGATTGTTTCTAAAGTCCCTCCCAGATTTAAATCTAAGATCCTAAATGGTAGTAAATGCCAATTTAGCCCTGATACCACACACAAACAACACACAAATATTTAAAAACCACAACACCACCACAGCCTTTCTAAGTGTTGGAAATGTCTCAAGAGTGTAATGAGTTAGCCCTGGAGGGAGGGAGCTCAGATTAGGTGACCTTGGAAGGCTCTTTTACCTCTTACCTTCTGTGATTGTGAAAAACTTTCATTTTACATTGTTTACCTCATAAGGATTACTGGAGTACTGCCCTACAAAATATCATTATGCACTACCTTTAAAATACCTGGCACGAAACATACACACACACATAGATATATATACATATACATGTAAAATATACGCACACACATACAGCTCTAAGTGGCTTCTATTTTAAATAATGCAAATCAGATTATTTACATGTTCAAATCCAAGTCTCTCTCCCTATCTCAGATATAAAAGTTGCCTTTTATACTCTTTGGCTTGCTTTTTGCATTAGTGGCTTATTAGTTTTAGTTTTGTTTCTCTACACATCTAAACAGAGAATAGAAAAGAGACAGAGAGGAAGGCTTTCTTTTTATTTTTTTTCAATTAACTAGTATTTATTTTCTCTTCCTCTTATTCCATTCCACCCTCCTGAGAAAGAAAAAACAAACTTTTGTAACCAATATGCATGATAAAGCAAAATGAATTTCTAGATGGCTTATGTCCAAAAATGTGTATTTCCTTTGACATTTTGAGTTTATCACTTTTCTGTCAGGAAGTAGGTAGCAGGCTTCATCCACAATCTTGGAGTCAAATATGACCTACAGGTTAAAAACTTCCCATGTTGGTATTAATAGTGTTTAGTTGTAGTCAAGCCTAAGTCTGGGTGGACAAATGCAAGGCTGGGTGACATGGTACAGGGTATTTGGTCGAGGCAAGCAGGGTATAAAGCTGCAACCTAATTAACTATACAGCATAGCAAGTATATGGAGAGGGAACTGGCCTCAGTTGGCATAGAATAAGGATGAAATCATCTCTTGGGGAGTCTTCAGCAAGGAGAAGCACCAAGAGTACCAGTAAACTTGGTCCAGCAGAAGGTTTCAGAAAGTTTGCTTGTTATCATATGATATTCAAAGCAAGTTGTCAAGGGAATCCACAAGCTGGCCAGAGGTTATTAACAGTCAGTAGGCATTTATTAAGAACGTGTTGTGTGTCTAACTCTGTGCTAAGCACGAGAGACACAAAGAAAGTCAAAAGACAAGCCCTACTCTCAAGGTATTTACAGTATAATAGTAATAACACAATAGTAAATAATAACACATTAAGCATGTACAAAGAGAGATAAATAGATATAGATATATGTGTACATGTATATATATACACACATGTGTACATATCCATGCACACATATGCAAATATATGTGTGGGTATTACATTGTAGATAACCGACAGAGGAAGGCACTAACATTAAGGAGAATCACGAAAGGCTTCCAGCAGAGGGTGGGATTTTAGATAGGACAGGAAGAAAGGCAGGGAAGCCAGGAGGTAAAGATGAAGAGGGAGAACATTCTAGGCATGGGCCATAGCCTGTGAAAATGCCTGGAGTCAGGAGATAGAGCATCTTGTTTGAAGAATAGGAAGGAGGTGAGTGTCACTAGATTGCAGAGCATGTGATGAGGTTTAAGGTATAAGAGAATTAGAAAGAGGAGGCAGGTTATGAAGGGCTTTGAACAGGAAACAGGCTTTTATATTTGATCCTGGAGGCAGTAGGGAGCCACTGGATTTCATTGAATACGGGAGTAACATGGTCACACTTGTGCTAAAAGGGAGATAAGAAACTAGGGTGGTATTTCAGTGAAAAGATATAAAATGATGAACAAGATTAGACTCAAGAAACAAAATTTGAGTCTTGTACTGGAAGGGTACTTGCAGATATCAAAGAATTCACTAATTTGCTCCTTGGGATTTCCACCCCTTACTGGCTTTTAATCCTGCCTTCCTAATATACCCATCCCCACCCCCCAAACCAAAGAAATAAACAAATTTCTAAGGAAGATTTTGCACATGTCCAGCTGTAGTGTATAAAAAGAAACTTTAGTGACTTTAGTCATTTGATAACTTTTTCTTAAATGGGGCAAATGATTTTTTTGTTGCAGTTTCATTTGTATAAGAATGTAATTCTTTAAGCAGCGGTGAATAGATTTGCAAGTTGAGATTTCTAGCTTTGTTAACCTCATCATTTTGGACTCTTGAATTTGAAATAATTTAGACTTTGAATATGATATTGGAACCTATTTTGAGAGATTGCTCTATCTCTTTGACTTTTGTGTATAATAACAGAAAGGCGCACAGCAGGGCAAATATGTCTATCCCAGTAAAGGAGCAAGTCAGCCTCTTTTTTTACCTTTCCCAAGCTCCTCAGCCTTTGGCAAGTGACTAGCCATCACAATTGGGATGTTTGGGGTGTGCAGGGAGAACTATAACCTCTGGTGTGAGGGCTTGCCGAGCCCTTTGCAGGGCTGCTCAAACACCTTTAGTATCTCCCTGTCACCCAGCTCATTTGTGGTTCCGAGAAGCTGTAGCATGTGCAGTGGCCACACCCCAGAACAAACCATTTTGGCAGAGCAGATAAACCAGGTTGAGGGTAACTGAGAGGCCTCAAACCAGTCAATGAGTTAGGGAGACGTCTATTCAAGCATGTGAAGACTTTCCTTGGTAGAGCTGGTGGTAAAAACAGTTTGTTCCAACAGCCATGTCTTGCCACTGGACTTCAGTGACTAGAAGAGAGAGTGAGGCTGACTTTGTGAAACTCTGCCTCACTTAAATCCAATTCACATGGAAGACAAGACTGTGATGTCACTGGTCCTGTTTGAAATCGAAGGACAAACAACAGCCATCATAGCTGCAGTTTGCTAAGTGAGTTGCTTTCTCCTATGCTTGCTTAAGAGAACCCTTGACTAAGTAGCCCATGGGGAGAAAAGTACTCCATGTTGCTTGTTTGAAGAGGAAGATAGAACCAATCAGTCAACAAACATTTTAAAAGTGCTTCCTATATTCCAGACACCGTACTAAGCAATGAGAATTCAGAGAAAAGGGGTACAAACAGGCTCCTTGCTCTCAAGGAGCACACATTGTAATATCATAGATCTAGAGATGATAGGGCCATCAGAGGCCATCTAGCCCAGGGCTTTATCTAACTGAGAAGCCCCTTGGGGGCTAAATTACTTGTTCCAGAACACAAAGGTAGTAAGCATCAGAGGGGACATTCAAATGTAGGTCCATCAATAAGCATTTATTAAGCACCTACTATGTGCCAGGCACTGTGCTCAGTGCTGGGAGCACAAATACAAAAAAAAAAGAAAAAAATTCAGACCCTGCAGGAACTTTAATTGGGGAACTCATCATCAAAAAGGAAGCTGAAAAGGGGAACGGAAGGGAAAAGTATCTGATTGGGGGGGGTAATCCAAAAGCAGTGCAGCTGGTGGGAAAGAGCAGCCGACTGGCCTGAACCCCTTCTTTAAAGGAAAGTTATGGAGCTCATGGCTCCACCCTCCAGTTAGAGAGTACTGATGAGGTTTGAGTACCAAAGCTGACTGGATCTTATAGATTGATGAGATTTCACAAAGATGATGTCCTCCAACTCCAGAGCCAAGATACCTTTCACTGTATCATTCTGAGTCCTGGCAATAGAGCCTATATTAGCTTTTACCAGTGAGGACTCCCTGTACCACTTGCCAGCATCAGAGGGAATTTGCCCTCTGCCCAGTGACTGCTGTTGCTGCAACTGCTCAGTGTGTGTGTGTGTGTGTATTTGGTGGGCGGAAGGTAGTATGAGTGACTGGCATGCTGGCCTTTTACCGCTGCTGTTATTGACTATTAGGGTGGGAAGTCTTTTGTGGTGCTGGCTGTGGCAAAGGACAGAAAAGCTTAGAAATGTTTGCCAAAACAACTTCCAAAGCTTTCTCCTGGAGGCTGGAAGAGACTAATCCCTCTCTGCTGCTGGTGCCCCAAACACTGACAAGGAAAACAAACAGATTATTTTACAATTTGTACTTATCTCCAATGTGACAAACAAGGTTTACCAGCTCCCTTTATTCCGAGTGGGATTTATGTGAGGCAAATGGCTATGACAAATATAAAGACAGGCCCTATATAAATATGAACTTATTCAAAGTAACCCTTTGATGGCGCAATGAAACAGTTGCCTGTTTCAAATTGGCAGTTTTTCTTAGAGTGACTTTTTGAAAAAAAAAAAAGTAGCCTCAGCCTTGGCTCCCCCTCAGTGAAGTCTGAAGCAAATGCAGTTTCAATTGCCCCTTGAATAGAATCTGCTTATACAGTAACCATTTTGTGGATTTTACATTCTGTGGGCAGTCGATGTAGATATTGTGGTATAAGCAAGGATGCAGAATGTTTGAGCATTTAGTTATTTGAAATGAAAGAAACAAGTAGAAGAACCAACTTCTTGCATGACTCATAATTCAAAAACTATGTTTATATTATAGGGGTGCCCAGTAGTTCTGAAAACAAGACTTTCCGCATCTTTCTTCTAAACCTAGAATTATAGGTTGTAACTTTATCTTGTATTTGTCAAGGACTGAATTCAGACAGCTATGGATTATATTGTATACAGTTTCATATCAGTGAATGTCTTAAATATATGACTTATAGAGTGTATTAGGATACCCTAAGTTTTACCTGGTATGTCTTAATGGTCATTTGGGAAGGAGAGTGGTGAAGATGTGGATGGTATAAATCACTGATGAGTATATGCTTAAGGATAGGAGATGAGACAGTAGTGACTTGGTAATGTATTAGATAAGGCTTCAAGGTTAATGGTGATTGACTTTTTGGGAATTCCAGCAGTCAGTATAAATGTTGTAGATAGCATAATAAAGTTGGGGTGAACCTAACCATTGTGATTTATGTTGAGAATTAATTCTATGAAAGGATATTTTTGTGGCTTTATAGATATAATTGTTTATGTAAGTACTAGAGGAAGAAGATGCCTTATGGCATAACTGAAATTTTACTTTACAGTAAAGAATTCAAATTATACTTTGAAGCCTATTTCTCACTTTTGTTCCCACATTTTGTGCTTTCATCGACAATCTTTATTTTTTAACATTATTCCTATGACTTACAGGAAATAAAATATTCTCTTCATAGTGCTGGACTAATTATATACATATTATACACACACCTATAGATGTAGATATAGAAATAGATATAGATACACACGCATACACACAGATGTCTTAACTAAGTACCACTGAATGAAAACTACAAATGATATTACTGGTCACTGTTTCAAATATAAATGTGTGAGCAAAGTCAAATAAAGGTAAGATGTGTATTAGCTAGCAATAATCTCATTTCTAATTACTTCTCTCATATACCCTCTTTGCCCATAAATTGTACCCAGACTTCTTCGGTGGAAGAGACATGGAAGGACATTTTAGGACTAGGACAAAACAATGATTTGGTTCTTAAAATTTTCTGTGGCGTTAGAGAATCAGACAACTCTCAGTGGTTTTTAGTCCCTGCCCCAACCTCTGCTTTTTGTAAAGGCTTGAATGGTAGCATGGTGTAGTTAGGAAATTTGAGTTCTAGTCCAGTTCTGTCTATGCCACTAAGTAGCCTTGTGATCATGGGAAAATGACTATACCTCTCTGGGCCAAACTTTCTTTATTTGTAAATTGAAGGGGTTAGAGTAAATGATCTCTATGCTTTATAAGTCTTAAAGTTCCATACAAATTTCTACCGTTGTAGTTGTTATCATTATTCCTCAGACTAAATTCTATGAAATGAGATAATGGATATCAAAGTTCTTTGAAGTGATATTGTTAGCACAATTTTATTCTCCAGGTTTTAAATTCTAATATATTGTTAAAATTGATGTGAATTAAGCATATGATTTCATATCTATAAATCAAATTTCTCCTGGGATCCTGATGTCTAGAATTAAATCTATAGCAAAATTGAAAAGAAAAGAATTAAAGCAGGTCAGGTGTGGTAGCACATGCTTATAATCCCTGCTGCTAGGGAGGCTTCTGTAGACCTCTTGAGCTTGGGAACTGTGAGCAGCTGAGGACTAATTTGATCAAAGGTCCACATGAAATCCAGCACCAATATTGTGCCACCTCCATTCCTCAGCAAGGAGTCACCAGACCACCTAAGGAGGGGCAAACTGGCCCAGGTTGGAAACAGAGCAGCTCCCATGACAATCAGCAGTGAGGTCAGGGTTCTGTACTTCCAGGCTACCTGGGAAAGAGAGACACAGTTTCAAAAACAAACAAATAAAAAAAGGATTAAAAGAGTGGATTACTTAAAACAAAACAAAAGATTGTATCATAATGTAGTAGTGGTGTATATGTGTGTATATATAACATACATTATACATGGAGATTTTAGAGATAAAAACATAGAATTTAAGTGATTATGATAAATGTAGTTGATAGTAGGCAAAGGATATTAAACATGGCATGTTACAAATATTTATACAGATCAGAGTCACAGTTTTCATAAGACTAAAAACTGTTTAACTACAAAACAAAATTTTTCCTGTTTATCAAGTCCTGGAAGATTGGCAGGGACTTTCCATCTTGGGTGTGGTCTCAATAACTGGGCATAAGCAGTTTACCCTTTTTGTAGCTCTTCCAGGGCTCATTTCTATTGTGCTCCTAGACAAATAGGATTAAAACTAAAAGTTCGGGTATTTTCTTGATAAATTTCACAATACCAGGAACAAAGTCATTTAAATTTTGTATGTCATATATAGTTGTGGTTTTTTTTTTTTTTTGGTGGTGGGGGGAAGGGGGAAATCCACACAGTTCTTTCTAACTTTTGCAAATATCTAAACATAAGAAGGCTGTCTAGAAATGGAGTTGCAGTATTAATGGGCACAATCCATTAATAAAAGGGTCCACTTACACTTTCCAAATATCTTTTGGATGGTATGAAAAAATACCAGTCTTTATGTCAAATTTTCCCAGCTATACACATTCCAAGCTAGCCACCATGCAATCGTGGTTATAAGGATATGACAAAATTGAATCTTCCTTTTGTTTCTCCTGGGTTTTTATATTGTATATAAGTAGGCTAAGCAGTTAATTATTCCTCTCTCTGGCACCACCACTCCACCAAGAACCCTATCAATTAGCACCATTAGATGTACTTAGTTGAGACATCTAAGTATGGAACACGCTGCACCGAACACATTCTTATTTAAATTTTGCATGTAAGTT
The DNA here is from genome assembly GCA_028646595.1 of Phalanger gymnotis. NCBI lineage: Eukaryota > Metazoa > Chordata > Mammalia > Diprotodontia > Phalangeridae > Phalanger > Phalanger gymnotis. The sequence goes on from CM053623.1 coordinate 276,437,242, forward strand.
GGGAGTTTGTTTTTTACTCTCATCATAAATTTGTTCAATAGTGCCAAATTTAACTGAGATAGGGCTTAATGCTCTTGAAATGTCTAGATGCCACAGGCAGATTTTCTTCAACTGTCTTATCTTGAGACAGTACATCTGTGGAGTTGTGATTTCACTAATGTGGGCACTCCCCCCACTGGGTCAGGCCATCACCCATCCATATCTTTACTCTCTGTATTTCTTGTCGTGATCTTCTATGAATCTGCCCTCTCCTGAATATGCCAGGGACCTTTCCCTCTATCTTTTGATACTTCGTGAATTCTAGTACGATGCTTAGGCTGTCTATTTGTTAACACTCTGTCTGTCACTATGTGATAGTGTTTAGGTATTTCAATAGCTAATTTAGACATTGCTAATAAAGCAAGTGAGATAATATAGGGAAAGTGTTTTGCAAATCTTAAACTGATTACATAAATGTTAGCTGGCATCATCATCATCAGGTTTATTTTCCTTATTAAAAATTGTTTTGTTATGACCATCTTATTTTAAATAATCTTGGAAAAGAGAAGTCAGTTGGGTCAAGAATTTACTTCTACTTTATTTCTGAATTCTGAATTCTCATTATTGACCTCTCTGTAGCATATGACACTGTTAATCACCTTCTCCTTGGATATTTTCTCCTTTCTAGGTTTTCTTGATATTGTTGTCTTCTTGTTCTTCTGTCTATCTTACTATTCCTTCTCTGCCTTCTTTCCTAGTTCTTTATTCATGCCATGCCCTTAAATTGTGGGAACCCCAAGTCTCCTTCAGGCTTTGTCCTGAGGCTTCTTTTCTCTCTGTACTATCTCACTTGGTCCTCTCATCAGCTCTTGTGGGTGCAGCTGTTAGCTAAATCCAAGATCTATAGAGCTACCTGTGTATTCTTTCTGCTGAGCTATAGTACCATATCATTAGTTGCCTTTTGGACATCTTAAACTGGATGTTCCACAGGCATCTCAACCTCACCACATGTAAAATAGAATTCGTTATCTCTCGACTATGCCCAAATCTTACCTTCTTCTAAATTTCTTTATTTTTGTCAAAGATGTCACCATTCATTCTCTCAGCACTCGAAGTTTACAACCTTAATGTTAACCTCAACTCTTTACTCTGACTCATTCCACATAACCAGCCTGTTGCCAAATTTTGTCATTCTACCTTCATTACGTCTCTCACATATATATCCTGTTGGATTTCACAACCACCATTGGTTCAGGACTTCATCACGTCTCATCTGTATTATTTCAGCGTGCAGTAAGTCTCTCTCCATTCCAATCTAACTTCTACTGAACTGCCAAGGCATGTATAGGTAGGCTAAATTTATTTCCAAATTGGCATCTTCACAAAAGTAGAGGTATGACTATGTCAATCAATTACCACCTCAGTGAACTTCAGTAACTTTCTATTACCTCCAAGATCAAATATGAAGTCCTCTGTTTGGCATTTAAACCTTTTATTACCTAGCCCTTAATCTCCTACATATGCTCCAAGACAGCCATATTGGAGCACTGTTTCTCTTGCACAGGATACTACATGTCTTGTATCCGGGCTTTGGCACTAGTTGGTCCCCACACCTGAAATGCTCTCTCTTCTCACTTCTACAGAACTCTTAATTTTCTGCATTTCCTTTAAGACTCAGCTTAAATCTCACCTTCTGTAGGAGCCCCTTCCTGGTCTCCTCAGTTGCTAGTGAATCCCTTTGTGAAATTACCTTTCATCTACTCTCCATATATCTTGTATGTCTTTTATTTTTGTCTCTGCCATCAGAACATACCCTCCCTGAGGACAGAAACTCTTTTTTTTTTTGGCCTTTCTTTGTATCTACATCACTTAGCACAATCACTGGTACATAGTAAGCATTTAATAAATGCTTATTGTCTTAACCAATATCTCAATAATCTGTACCCTCCTTAAGGAGACAGCCTCTCTGTAAAAAGGCTATGGAAGCTGGCATGTGTAAGAAATATCACAAGGAAGTACATGATAAAGTGGTATATAGACCGTTTGGTCTGTGTTCAGAGCAGGGAGAGGTTCTGAACTGGAATGATCTAGGAAGATTTTACTTACAAGGAAATTGAGCTATAGCTTTAAAAAATAGAAGGGTTTGGAGAGAAAGGAGTAAGATATTCTAGCCTAAGAAGGGGATATCCTGTTCTGGAAGGAAATAAGCAACATGATCAAGGCCTTTTTCTTTTTTTTTTTTAAAGGAAGGAACTTTTTTAAATTTAGTGGTGCCCAGTTTGGCTGGACTTTAGGGTTCATGTAGGCTAAATTTATTTTCAAATTGGCATCTTCACAGTAAGCAATTGAGTATCAAGGGGATGTCAGGGTTTCATAACAAAGACATTTCATGCTCTTCCAAAGAAAAGGATTAAAATTTGAGATGAGATATTATGAGCTTCTAAAGAAATGTGATCTACAATAAAGAGAAAATAACTGAAAGTGATATGCCAAGTTCTTTGTCATTTCCTTTGTGGATTTCTCATCATATTTCCACTAATAAATGGTAAACTAAACTATTTATTTTGAGAAAAAAGAGATGAAATGCAGAATCAAAGTTAAGGTGCCTATCAAAAAGAGCACATGTAAACCTTCAGAATCTAACAGATGCCACAAGATAGAATCGTAAAACTATGTGCAACCTTTAGCGGAAAGTGTTTAAATTTCTCTTTTTTTATATGACATGTGTCTTTCAAGATCGGCGTCAATGTGGTGTATTTTGATTTATGCAAATCTATTTCAAATCTATATCTCCAGCCTTGATCTCTCACCTATGCTTCAGTATGACAAGTCATTGTTACCTGAAATTCAGTGTGTGTCAAATTGAACTCTTCATCTCTCCTCTACCAATATTGGTGTCTCTTTATAGTTACCCCATCTCCTCCTTATATCACTCCTCTTGAAAGAAACCTTGGAGTCACTGATTTTTATGTATCCTTATTCTCCTGTATGTAGTATACCAGCACCTAGTGCAGGATGCATAGCAGGCACATTATAAAAGCTTATTAATTGACTTTTCACAATACTGCCACTTTTTCCTTCAGAATGTTTCTCAGATTATTCTTTACGCCTCTTTGTGTCCACTGCCTTAACTTTAGAGAAAGCCCTCATCATTTGCTGTCGGGGATTGCTGCAGTGGTCTCTAAGGTGGTCTTCCTCCCTTTACTTGTTCTTACCAATTATTGCTAATCAGACTAATCTTAAATCACTTTGTTCATTATATCATACCAACAAGGACTCTCTGTTTTCCACTGAATCAAGTCCAAACTCCTTTGTTTGTGTTTCAAAACCTAATCATAATTAGGCACCATGTTACTTATCTAACTTCATTTCTTATATTTCCAAAGGAGCCAGGCTCTCATCCAGTCATTCTGGTCTCCTAATTTTTCCCAACATTATTATAATTATCATTCTTTTCATTGTGCCTATGCTTATAATCTTGTTACCTTTGGAATTCCTCTTCTTTTCCTTTCCATCTGTCCAAATTATACCCATGCTTTAAGGCCCAATTCAATTTTTATATCCCACAGAGTTTCCTCCCTCCCTCATTCTTTTCCTCCTTTCCTCCATCCATCCCTCTCTTCCTCCTTCCATTTTTTCCAAAAGAACAAGGAAATTAATGCTTGGTACATGAATAGTAACCTAACAGTATATTGTTTGATTAGGAAAGCTTGAAAAAAGCTACTATTATAAAAAATGAGATTTTCTGTTATTTCCCATTGAACGTAAGTGATTGAAAAAAATCTAGAGAAACTTGTTTCTTCTCTATAAAATACGGAATGACAAAAAGGGGTCAACTCTGATAAGATGAAAGTTAATAGAGTTTTACACTTGAGTTCACAAATACAAGATGAGGAAGGTGAAACTAGAAAATAGCTTGTCTAGAAAAGATATGCAGGTTTTAGTGGACAGTGTATAAGTCTCCAGTGTAAAATGGTAGCCAAAAAAACCTAATGCATTCTTAGGTGGTAGTCCCAGTTGTCCTGGCCAAACCACATCAAGGATATTGTGCTTAGTTTTGGATGTCACACATTAGGAAGACTGTTAATAAGTTTCAGTGTACAGAGAAAGCAGAGTGGTAGAGGGCTTTCAGATCATGCCATATGCAAGTCAACTTAAGGAACAGGAGATTTTTATCCTGTGTAAGAGAAGAGAAGGTTGGGATGTGGAAGGACAGGGTATGATAGATGATGAAGGCAAAAGATGACCAGTTAATAACCTGAATGTACCATTAGTATTCTTGTGGTTTCAGGAGAATGTGAGAAAGGCTATTTCCCTTGATTAGTCTCCTAGGTAAACAGTTCATTCTAATTATTATTACTATACAGACGACTCTCAGATCTATTTATCCAAGGCTAACCACTCTCCTGATGTCCAGTTTCGCATTATAAGCTACCTATTGGAGATTTAGAATTGGATTTCTCATAGTCAGCTTAAATTCAAGATGTTCAAAATGGAATTCATTATAGTTCATTGCCAAACTCTCTCCATTCCCAACTTGCCTATTACTTGTCAAGAACACTACTACCAAAACGATTTTGAGGATGGACAGGGTGAAAGAAGAGAGAGAGAGCAGGATAAATGAGACAAATAGGATGGAGGGAAATACATAGCAGTCATAGCTGTGAAAAAAATATTATAGCTTATTTCTCCCATAAAGACCTCATTTCTCAAATATGTAGAGAATGGTGTTGAATCTGTAGAAATAAGAGCCATTCCTCAATTGATAAATGGTCAAAGGATATGAGCAGACAGTTTTTAGATGAAGTAATCAAAGCTCTCTATAGTTTTATCTAAATCTATTAATTAGAAAAATTCAAATTAAAAGAACTCTGAGCTACCACTCCACACTTATCAAATTGGCTAACATGATAGAAAAGGAAAATGACAAATTTTGGAGGAGATTTGGGAAAATTGAGAAACTAATGTACTGTTGGTGAAGTTGTATAGTGATTCAACTGTTTTATAGAATTTTTTGAAACTATGCCCAAAGTGCTATAAAGAACTATCAAACCTTTGACTCAGCAACACCACTACTAGGTTTATATTCCAAAGAGATTTAAAAAAAGGAAAAAAGGAAAAGGACCTATATGTACATGATATATTTAGAGCAGCTCTTTTAATAGTGACAAAGAATTGGAAATTGAGGGGATGTCATATTGATTGCCTTCTCAATAGGTGGGGGAAGAGCTAGAGGAAGAGAGAGAATTTAGAACTCAAAATTAAAAAAAAAAAGAATTAAAAAAATAAACTATTCAAAAAATATTTTTACCAGCTAGATTTTAGTAGAAACTAGGGAGTATGAGGAGATTAAAAAAAAGCTTTTTCTTCTTCATTGACTCCTGGACTGGTGAGGGGAGTTCCCTAAAATACAGTCGCTAGTCAAATGTGTATCTTTTTTTTTTTCTGAAAATAAGAGTCCTCACTTTTCTCACTTAATAAATGAATCCCAATACCAAGCATCTTTGATTGGTTTGTTGGCAGCTTATTACCCCTGACTTCCCAGTTTCCCAAATACAACCACCTTGTGTGAATGCATCTTCCTGACCAGTACTCTCAGCATTAGAGAAAGCTTGTACTAATGCTTCATTAATAAATCAACAGTGGAAATCAGATCTTCCTTTTTTTTTTCTTCTGGAGACTTGGAAGTATCTATGTGCCCCATTGGTTCAGCTGTTAGGAAAACTCCTAAAGTTCATATCTGAGGTCAGATGATATCATGTAGCATTTCCATTCTCAAGATTGGCTGTCTCTTATGGTCCTGGTTTTTTCCCCTCTTATAAGCTGGCTTTCTGGCATGGACAATATGTGTATGTTTGTTCATTATTCACTTTAAAAAAAAAGAGAAATATTGAGTGCTAGGACCATGTGACTTTGGGTCCCTTCACTTGTCTGCCCCTGTTTCCTCATCTATAAAATGACAGGGTTAAAAGATAATCTTTTCTAAGGTATTCATTTCTAAAATGTTATGATTCTTCATGTGTATTTAGTGATAGACAATATTATCTCTTATTATTCATGCTATTAGATGCCATTACCTTGGTGTGGCTAATACATAAGACATATATAATACAAAGTGTAATTAGACTTTAAATTCATTAGGCATTTGTTAATACTTTGCATTTCTTTTCTTGGAATAAAATTTTTTTTCATAGCCTTTAATCAATATATATTAGAGAAGAGTTGGACTTGACTGAAAATGACTAAGCAACAACAAAAAAACTGGAAAATGACTCATATGCTTCAGTTAATTTTCTACATATCCTATACATAAAATCTTATCAGAGGTATTTGATACAAAGATTTATTTTTCCCCAGTTGATTGCTTCCTTTCTTCTTCTAGATGTATTAATTTTGTTTGTGAAAAAGCTCTTTGATTTCATAGAGTCAAAATTATCTCTTTTATCTTTTGTAATTGCCTCCCATCTCTTATTTGGTTAACATTGAGAAGACAATTGTCAATGTCAATTTTAGACACTTTGACCTTGATAAAGGTTTAGGTATTTCTACTTCATACTTCTGACTTTTTCTATATCACTGTTATCAATGTTCACTAACATTCAAAAGATTTTCCAAATGATGGAAGAAATGAAACATATTGTTCTGCCCATGTAAAGATCAGATTTTCAAATAACACAGATTTTTCCTTTGCAATATTACTGGATTCTGATCCTATAAGAATTCATCTCCTACCCACAGCTGTTGTTGTAGTTGTTCAGTTGTGTCTGACCCCATTTGGGGTTTTCTTTGCAAAGATGCTAGAGTAGTTTGTCATTTCCTTCTCCAGCTCATGTTATAGATAAGGAAACTGAGGCAAATAGGGTTAAGTGACTTGTTAATGTTCATTATTAAGTGGTTTATGGGCAAATTTGACTTTGGGTCTTACTGACTCCAGAACCCACTGTGCTACCTAAGTGTCCCAAACTCTGATCTTTTATGAATTCATTTCCTATGCATAGTTATTAAAGGCATATAATCTATTTCTTTTCTAATTTTTTTCCTGAAATGATCTAAATTTCCAGGTCATGAATCCATTTTGAGTTTATTATTATTATTATTATTATTATTATTATTATACTATTGGATAAGATGTTGTTTTAAGCCTAACTTCTGACAGACTGCTGTCTAGTTTTCTCAGTACTTCTTCTCAAAGAGGGATTTCTTCCCTAAATAATTTATGCTTTTCAGTTTATTGAATACTGAGTTATTGAGGTCAGTTATTTCTTGTTCTTCCTTGTCTGATCAGTTTAATTGACCTTTTTCTTTTACTGGTATCAAATGGTTTAGATGATTCCTACTTTATAATATAGTTTAAGGTCTGAAGGTACCAGTGCCTCCTCATTTTTACTATTTTTCCCCCATTATTACCCTTACTATTTTAGATCTTTTGCTTTTCCAGTTGAATTTTATTATTTTGTCTAGCTCTGAAAATATCCCTTTAAATGACTTAGTACTAAGTTTGTAAATATCTTTGGTAGTATTTTTATTTTTATTTTGTTGGCCTGGCCCAGCCATGATCATTAAAGTGAGTATTCTTTCAGCTACATTTTATTGTATCTAAACAGGCAACCAGTGTGCTTTAGTAGATTGACTTCTAAATATTATCCATTTCATAGTTATTTTGAATGGCATATACTTTTCTATTATTGCTTATTAAATTTTGTTAATTTTATACAGAAGTGCTATTGGTTTTTGTGGCTCTATTTCGTAGCCTATGACTTTACTGAAGCTATCATCTCTATTAGTTTATTTGGGATTTTCTAAATGAATTGTCATGTCAGTAGCAAATAGGAATAGTTTTGACTTTTCCCTAATTTTTATGGCTTTGATTTCTTTTTCTTGTCCAAATGCTATGCTGGGAATTCTTAGAATTATGTCAAATAATAGCAGGTAAAGGAGACATCCTTATTCTTGCTCTGTATTTACTGAAAAAGTTTCTAGTGTTTTCCCCTTGCCTATAATGGTTGCTTTTTTATTTAGATAGGCTTTTCATCCATCTTTTAAACAATTTCTCCATATATCAATTTTTTAGATAATTTAAATGGCATAAATAAGTGTAGTATTTTGTCAAAGGCTTCTTCTGTGTCTCTAATTATGATGTGTGAAATGGGTTTTTTATATTTTTTTTGTATTTTTAATCATTTTATTTAATATTTTAGTTTTCAACATTGATTTCCACAAGATTTTGAGTTACAAATTTTCTCCTCATTTCTACCCTCCCCCCCATTCCAAGATGGCATATATTCTGATTGCCTTGTTCCCCAGTCAGCCCTCCCTTCTGTCACCCCACTCCCACCCCCTCCCCTTTCCCCTTACTTTCTTGTAAGGATAGATTTCTATGCCCTATCCCTTATATATCTTGTTTCCCAGCTGCATGAAAAAACAACTTTTTTTTGAGCATCTGCTTTTACAACTTTGAGTTCTAAATTCTCTCTCCTCTTCCCTTCCCACCCACCCTCCCTAGGAAGGCAAGCAATTCTACATAGATCACACCAGTATCATTATGTAAAACACTTCCAAAATGCTCATGTTGTGAAAAGCTAACTATATTTCCTTCCATCCTATCCTGACCCTGATTATTCAGTTTTCTCCCTTGACCCTGTCCCTTTTCAAAAGTGCTTGCTTTTGATTACCTCCTCCCCCTATCTGCCCTCCCTTCTATTATTCCCCCTTTTTTGTCCCCTTCCCCTTACTTTCCCATGGAATAAAATACCCATTTGAGTGTGTATGTTATTCCCTCCTCAGGTTGAACCCGATGAGAGTAAAATTCACTCATTCCCCCTCACCTGCCCCCTCTTCCCTTCCAACAGAGCTGCTTTTTCTTGCCACTTTTATGTGAGATAATTTACCCCATTCTATCTCTCCCGTTCTCCCTCTCTCAATATATTCCTCTCTCTCCCCTTAAATTTATTTCATTTTTTTTAGATATCATCCCTTCGTAATCAACTCTCCCTGTGCCCTCTGTCTATATATGTGTATATTCCCTTCAACTACCCTAATACTGAGAAAGGTCTCATGAATTACACAAATTATCTTTCCATGTAGGAATATAAACAAAACAGTTCTTTAGTAAGTCCCTTATGAATTATCTTTCTTATTTACCATTTCTTGCTTCTCTTGATTCTTGTATTTGAAAGTCAAATTTTCTATTCAGCTCTGGTCTTTTCATTGAGAAAGCTTGAAAGTCCTCTATTTTATTGAAGTTCCATATTTTGCCTTGGAGCATTATACTCAGTTTTGCTGGGTAGGTGATTCTTTGTTTTAATCCTAGCTCCTTTGACCTCCAGAATATCATATTTCAGCCCCTTCAATCCCTTAATGTAGAAGCTGCTACATCTTGTGTTATTCTGATTGTGTTTCCACAATATTCAAATTGTTTCTTTCTGTCTGCTTGCAGTATTTTCTTCTTGACCTGGAAACTCTGGAATTTGGTGACAATATTCCTAGGAGTTTTCTTTTTGGTATTTTTTTAAGGAGGAGATTGGTGGATTCTTTCAATCTCTACTTTACCCTCTAGTTCTAGAATATCATTTTCCTTAATAATTTCTTGAAGGATGTTGTCTAGGATCTTTATTTGATCATGGCTTCCAGGTAGTCCAATAATTTTTAAATTATGTCTCCTGGATCTATTCTCCAGGGCAGTGGTTTTTCCAATGAGATATTTCACATTGTCTTCCGTTTTTTCATTCCTTTGGTTCCATTTTATAATATCTTGATTTCTCATAAAGTCACTAGCTTCCACTTGATCCAATCTAATTTTTAAGGTGGCATTTTCTTCAGTGGTCTTTTGGACCTCCTTTTCCATTTGGCTAATTCTGCCTTTTAAGGCATTCTTCTTCTCATTGTCTTTTTGGAGCTCTTTTCTCATTTTGGTTAGTCTATTGTTTAAGGTGTTATTTACTTCATTATTTTTTTGGGTCTCCTTTAGCAAGTCATGGACTTGTTTTTCATGGTTTTCTTGCATTACTCTCATTTCTCTTTCCAATTTTTCCTCTACTTCTCTTACTTGCTTTTCCAAATCCTTTTTGAGCTCTTCTGTGGCCTGAGACTAGTTCATGTTTTTCTTGGAGGCTTTTGATATATGCTCTTTGACTTTGTTGACTTCTTCTGGCTGTATGTTTTGGTCTTCTTTGTCACCAAAAAAGGAATCTAGAGTTTGAGTTTGAGTCTGAATTCATTTTCCCTGCCTGTGCATTTTCCCAGCCAACTATTTGACCCTTGAGCTTTTTGTCATGGTATGACTGCTTGTAGAGTAGAGTACTTTGTCCCAAGCTTTAGGGTCTAAGCACTGCTCTTTTCAGAGCTACTTGTACTCTACCGTCAGCCCAGGCTCTGTCACAGCAGTGCCCCTCCTCCCCCAAGAACTCCCCCAGGACCACAATGCAGATCCAAGCAAGGCACAGCAAGAGAACCTGCCTTTGTGCCCACAAAGCGCTTCTTGCACTCCTGCTCTGATTTGCTGCTAGATTCCTTCCACCGTGTGAGCCAGGGACTTGGGAAGCAGCTGACACTGGAGCTCTGAAAGCAGCCTCAGAAGTATCCTGCTGCTGCCATCACCACCACCGCACCACCCCCACCACCCCCAGGGCTGGTGGCCTGACTGCTCTGAACTGGATCCCTCAATTTCCCCCTAACCTGCTCTTTGGCATTTGTGGGTTGAGAAGTTTGGTAATTGCCATAGTTCAGTGATTCATCTCCCTAAGGCCTGTTCTGGCTGGCTGACTTCAGGTCTGGTCTGTTCTGGAGTAGCTCGTGCTGGGCTGCACTCCGCTCCCAGCACCATGTGATAGACCCTTCCTGGCAACCATCCAGGCTTTCCTGGGCTGGAGACCTGTTTCCCTCTTCTGTTTTGTGGGTTCCACAGCTCTAGAATTTGTTCAGAGCCATTTTTACAAGTGTTTGGAGGGATTTGGGGGACAGCTTAAGCAAGTCCCTGCTTTTCAGCAGCAATCTTGGCTCTGCCCACTATTTTTTTTTAATATGATTAAATGTTAATTGTTTTCCTAATGTAGAATTATCCTTACATTTCTACTGTAAATACAATTTGTTATAATGAATGATTTTGGGGGGAATAAAATGCTTTAGTTTTTTTTTTTTTGGCCAGGATTTTCTTTTAAATAAATAATATATTAACATATTATTAACATAATGCTAATAGGTAGAATGCTACCTGAGTAATATTACTTAGGAACTGTCAGTTATCTTAATGAATATATTCTTTTAGTTATATACAGGCTACAAATTTTGACTTCTCCAATTTAATATCTTTTTTGAGGGAAAGGAAGGAAGAAATGTAACTGAAGAGTTTCCTTAATTTAGAGGAGAGGTTCCTAGAATTCATAAAAGAGAAAGATCTGGGAAACGGGTTTAGGACTTATAGTTTTTCATCTCTGTCTCTGTCTCTGTCTCTCCCTCCCTCCCTCCCTTCCCCCCCCCCCACTCCATCCATCCTTACCTCTCTCTCTCTCTCTCCCTCTCCCTAAATCCTTCAAAAAGGTTCTATTCAACATGGGTCACCTTCCTAGGAAACACGAAATAACTTTTTTTCCCTATTCTATCCACAACAAATGTTGCCTTTTGCCTTTATTTTTTCACTATGTCCTGATAGGCTACTCACTTGTTGACATTGTTCTTAACCTCCCAGGAAGAGGAAGAAAATTTCACTGTTCCCCATCACTTTCTACCAAAGGCCTGAATCCTGCTCAAAGTCACTGCAAAACTGGATTAATTTTCCTCACGACCCTTCTAAACAGTGAAGCAGGTTCATAAATTTAGTTTTCTAGTTGCAAGTCAGGAATATGCACTAATCTGTTGAAATGTTAATGTGGGCAAGCCCATTGAGTTATTGGAGCACAGAAAGGTAGGATTAGCTGGTGGTAGCATACTTATTCCCATCCAATTTTCTAACTAAAGGAGGTGTAATTATCTTTAATCTCTTTGAATACATAGTTCAGTATTTCTAATGTATCAGTGAACCAGGTACTGTACATACTCTTGGAGGCTTTGTGGAGCAGATGTAATTGGGAGTTGAGGTAAAGTTTCAGGCCAGCAGCTGTTAACAGGAAGATTTTCAGTTATGTTTACTGTCATGGGGAATAAATCCATATCCTTTTAATTTCCAGTGAATTTGTTCCTTTCTTTATCAGTAGTTTGTCTTTGGCAATGATACTGATAAATTGCCTTAATTATTTGGGCCTTCCAGGACACAGAACCTTCATTTAAAGAGTCTTCTGTGTTTGTAAATCCCAGTAAAATCAATGTGGAATATAATCACTTCAATATTGCCTGTTAGGTATGGAATAATCTTTAGAGTATTGTGATAATTTTAATCTGTCTGACTTTTTTAGTCTAAAAGGAATTTTTTGAGCTGAATCATTACTTCCCATTCATATATGACACCGCAGATGGCATTTCCAATGTAATGGATAGGGAAATAGGTACAAAGAGCGGAAATGAATTCTCTAAGATTTTGGGAAAACCTAATATCCTATTGGGGCAGCTAGGTAGAGTAGTGGAGGGTAGTAGCATAGTATAGAGTTCCTGGCCTGGAATCAGGAAGACTCATCTTCCTGAGTTCAAATCTGACCTCTGACTCTTACTATCTTTGTGACTCTGTGCAAGTCACTTAACTCTGTTTGCCTCAGTTTCTTTATCTGTAAAATGAACTGAAGAAGGAAATGGCAACCCAGTATCTTTGCCAAGAAAACCCCAAATGGAGTCACAAAGAGTTGGACACAACCAAACAACAAAAATGTCTCATTAGGGCTACAGTCCTTAGATCCTCATCAGGTTGGGCTTCCTATCTTACCTTGTAGTGTATTCAAATTACAAATCATAAAGTTTTTGATCCTAGAAATTACAGTAGCCAATAAATACTTGCTAAGTGGAAAGAGCTGGCTGTCAAAGGCTACATAAGTTCATAGTTCAAGGTCATCTAAAAAATTGCAAATGATAATGATGATGGGAGATTATGAGGAATATTATATTCAGGAACCACAGAAAGGAACTGAGGGAGAAATGAGCCTTCTTCATATAGCTTGACGTGAAAATTACCCAAGCTAGATTATCATAGGAACATTTATGGATAAAACCACGAATGGGATACCAAATAGATGTGAAACGAAATAGATTTTTCAGCCTATCCACAGTGATCCGTGGTCATCATTGGTGAAAGTTCATATACCTCATTTGAACTCCAGGTATCATTATTAAGTATATTATGTGAAGAAGTAGAAATAGTATTTCAAATGACCACCCCACTCCTTTTGTTGAGTTTTATGTGTCATTGATAATGTCTTTTATGTTACTTCTTTAGAGTAATGCAAACTCCTTTTGACCCAAAAATATATTATAGCCAAAACATCTCTATTTAGGCTTCAGTAAGAAATGGATATCTTCCAGAAACAAGGCAATGTCAGTGCCTTTCTATTCTACTCTTGTCAGAAAACATCTCGATCACCTAGTTTAATTTTAGGTACCTCACCATAATAAGAATATTGATAACTAGACAGGGTCCCAAGAAAGAAAACTATGATGTTTAAACACCTGTTGATTACAGTAACGGTCATAGAAATAGTAATAATGATAGATATCATGTTTATAATACTTAAAGTTTCCAAAGCCCTTTACAAATATCACCTCATTTGATCCTCATAAAAACCTTGCACAGTGGTGGTAGTATTATCTTCATCTTACAAGGGAGGCAACTGAGGCCAACAGATGTGACGAGACTTGCCCAGGGTCACACAACTAGTAAGTGTCTGAGGCCAGAATTACATCCGGGTCTTCCTGACCCCAGGACCAGTGCTCTATCAGGTGCTCTACTTAACTAGAAAGAACTGGGATTGTTTAGCTTGGGGAAAACAGAGGGGAAGACATGAGTTGTCATCAAATATTTAAAGTAGGATCATTACCTACAAGACAAATTAGATTTGTTTTGAATTGGCCCAGGACTGAAGAACTGAAAAATCGTAATTTCCTCTCCTAGTTGTCAAAGGTATTGCCCTCTTGAAAGTATTTTGTGTAGCCATCTTACTTACTTGTCTGCATACATGCTGTATGCCCCCAGCAGAATTTGTATCCCCAGCATCTAGCATAATACCTACACACATTATAGATGCTTATTAAATAAACATTTGCTGAACAGTGGTTGGAAGTTTTAGAGACGCTGATGATGTAAAAACAAACAAACCAACCTTAAGAGCTAGAACTACCCTCAAATAGCATGGGCTGCCCAGAGTTTCCCATTAGTAAAGATGTTTGTGCACAGGCTGGAAGACTATTTGACTGTGCTATGAGGTAGATTCTTATTTCGAAGTTGTAGCCACTGAGGCTCCTTCCAATCTAAGATCCTGTGGTTCTCTGAGGGTGTGCTCACATCAACGAAATCACACTCTCCTACCAGTATAAAAATAGGACACCAAATACATGTGAAATGAAACAGATTTTCCAGCATATACACTATGATCTGTGGTCATCATTAATGAACGTTTATGCCAGCAAAAAAAAAAAAACAGAACAACCTCTCTGTTGTCATAGGTGTGTGTAGAGAGTGGGCCAGTTGTGAGCTATGCATGCCTGTATTTGTTATTATTATTATGTGTATGAAGGCATGGAGATGAGTGGTTACAGGATGGGAAGAGGAACCTAAGAAGGGGAAGAATGCCCGCCACTGTGTCTGGCACTAAGCTAAGAGAGTTTTTTTTAATAGATGTGATCTCATTTGATTCTCACAACTATACTGGGAGTTAAACAGAGGTTAATAATGACTTGACAAAGGTGACATAGCTAGGGGATGAGAGGCTGAATTTGAACTCGGATATTCCTGACTCCAAACCCAGAGTTCTATTCACTGCACTACCTAGCTATCTCAAATAACAGTCCAATCTAGTGATAACACAAAATTCATGAAAGGGAGATTGAATTGAATATTTAGTTTGGAGGCCAGATAGTATCGTCTAGAGTCTATGCTTCCTATTTTAGCAAATAGGATGCCACCAAAGATTTTGGGGAAGAGGAATGACAGAAAAGAGTGATTTAAAGGAAAGGCCTGTGTATTATTCTCCTTTAAATCTCTGAGAATGAGTAATGTATGATGAAACTTATTAGACTGTAGCTTTCAAAATCCCACCCATGTGCAAACTTATCATTGTATCCACAAGAACTTTAAATTTCTTGGTCTCTTGTTAGTATGCTTGCTGTCATTGTGATAGATTATCCCACAGAATGTTAGAAGGTGAAGGAAAAACTACCTCTACTTATGCATAATTTAACTAATACATACTTAGATCTTTCTAACTAAAGAATTTATTAGAAAGGATGATCTTAGGTGGAAGTAGATGACCTTTCAGGTCAGAGATTTTACCAACTTCCTTGTTCATTGGATTAATAAAATCAAGTCTCATCTTCATTGAATTATTAGGCTTCACTATAAAGCCTAGTAGTGTCTGAACAAAGTTTAACACAATTATTGGTACATAGTAGGTACTGAATAAATACTCATTAATTTGATTAGATCAGAGGAGGGCCTGAGCAAAAAGGGGTAAAAATTAAAACTCTTCTATTGTGGCTTGTCATTTGAAATAAGTTAGTAGAGTTCATTTTACAGATCATGAAACTGAAACCCAAGTTTATATGTCTAATAAATATGAAGAAAGTAGGCTCTGAACTCAATACTTATTGCACTATGTCATATATTTGTAATTTTTTTAAAAAAAGTTAACTTCTTACATCTCAAAATTTAATGTATTCATTGAGTTAAATTTGATCTATAAGCCCAGGATTTATAGGTAAAGCCTAATTTCCATTCCTTGATTATTTATCCTTGAGTGTTCCTAAGTCTTTGACTATTACAGTACACCTTCCCTTTCTAACTATATTACCTTGTTTGATCCACATGACAACCTTGTGTAGTAGTAAAAACAAATCCTATTTCAGAAACATTTAGAGCTGAGGCCCCCAACCCCTGTGAGAGGGAATTAGAATTCATTTTCCTGCAAGTTTTGACAGAGATGACCTTGAGTAGAAAGGAAAAGAAAACATCACTACCCATTTTATTTCTCTCCCTGGTGGGAAAAATAAAAAACAAATAAACAAACAAAAAATCTTGAAGAGGGGAGGCATGATAGTAACAAGTATTTGTGAACTCAAAAAGAGATTAAATAGATTTGTTTAGTAGTGTTGATAAAGCTTCTGTGAGAGCCATGGACCTTTCTCCAGGCACTAGTGCAGACTATACTTTCACCAGCTTAAAGGATAATAATAGATCTGCCATTGCTAATCCCGATCTCAAGACTCAGTTTTCGGTCATTATATTTAAAAAAAGAAAATTTTCACAATATAATAGGACTGTAGTTGCCTTACTGGGAACACACAATTGTTGCAGATTTTATTTGCTAGTTTGCAATTACTCTGTGAACAGACAGCTTCCAGCTGCAGTCTCCAGGCTTCCTTCCTGAGCTAGAAGGTAAATGTGTTGCAGTTATTATAAAAATAGTCTATTAAGAAGATAATAAGTTCCCACTGAAGTCTTAGTGCCAGTGTCATAGTTGAAAAGAATGGTTCCTCTATGATTATGCAGTTTCATTGTTAGTAAAATGAACTGATCTTTAGTCCCCTTGCTTATTTGGCACAATTTGGGGAATCAGGATAAGATATTGAGGCTGGTACTGGCAAGGTGAACTGGAGGTTAGACAATTTCATTCAGGATAATTTTTATTTTTAAATATAACATGGACCATTAGAATTTTTTCTAACATGCACTCAAATCTCAATTATTTAAGCTGCTTCACACAATTTCCATTTGGCAATTATCCTATATCACCTTCAGATGTGCATATTTATTTGGACTTCAAACTGGAAAATCTTGGTTAATATGGTATGGGTTTTTAGTAGTTTGGCAATGATCTTTTTCTTTCTCAGATTTTTACTTCCCACATTATGTGCCGCCGCAGCCGTGCCGCCCCCCCCCCATGAGGTACTGCTGAAATCAGTGCTAAAAGATCATGCATTTTGGCCTCCAAGACTATTATTTAATCAAAACATCTTTACTTCACTAACCAAAGAAGTTTTAAAGTCACCATTCAACCTGTTTTTATATTATAATTGAATTCTCAATTATTTTATTCTCTCACTCTCCCCCTCTCTCCATCTATATGCATATATATGTACACATATGATGTGTGTATATCATACCATAATGTTATGTATATATAATGTGTATGTTATGTATATGGTATGATATGCCTAAAATTCAGTTATTGATTCATTGGGTTAATAAAATCAAGTCTCATCTTCATTGAAGTTTTAGAGCTAGGCTTCATTATTAAGCCTGTGAGTATCTGAACAAAGTATATATATGGCAAATGCATTGTGTGGTGACTTTTTAATTTGTCAGTCTAGATAAGATCAGATATGTGCATATATGTGTATATATATACATATATGCATTTTATGTACATATATATTCAATTATAGTGTAAGAATTCAATACAATGTAAATGACTTGTCCAGGGCCCAGTATATGACTACATCCACTACATATATGTATACAAATATTTACTCTTGACACAATATGTTTCTTAGTACATTATCCTTGATAATGTACTTGATTTATGCATATTTGTACAGATTAAATGAGGAGGTACTCCAAGGTACCAGCAACAATAGGGATTTGGACTTCCCCTCATGATCTTAGTCTGATCATGGTCTTTTTCCTCAAGACAAAGGTTAAAACTTAATATGAAAGACTGCTGAGATTTGGAGAATCTCAGTCCCTGCAACTGTTTCCTCTTATCAGTACAGCTCCTAGAGACACATGAATGACAGCAAAGGTAGATGTGGGTTTGGGGCGTGTGTCTTCCTTTTCTTTGTGTGTTATTGGAGTAGATCTGTGCTTGACTTCTTGTCTCTGGAGTACAGTCACCGTGTCTCTTTCTGCCAGAGGTTCTGCTCATGGGCTTCTTTGTATTGAGAAAAAGCAGGCGGCTTCCTAAGATGGAAAACCATCAATACACCCCCTGGCATACAGTAAAATGAGGACAGGATCACCACTTTGTAGCTAGTAGAGCAAAACTGACCTCAAGACTCTGATTCGCTCGGTTTATTTTTAGAAGCAATGTCAGCCTAGAGCACTTTGAGGGCTGGATGTTATTTCTAGAATGAGAAATTGCATTATTCATCTGAGAAACAGAATTTAAATCCTTTAGATGGATTTTTTAAGGTTTCTCAGAAGCCTGAATCTTTATCCAGTAAACAAGCCCCTCTGGGATTTTATGCCTCCCCACTGCTTGCTCTTGACCGCACTAATGCCTAAATGAATGCAGTTCGCAAACAAGAATATGCTTGACTAGAGAAGGGAAAAATTGAAGTAGGCATAATATTGCTCACCTGTCCCAGATGTTTAGAAGGAGTGCTCTCATATTGGCCAGTAACCCAGCTCCCACTTTACCAGATTTCTAGGGTACAGGCATAGACAGAATATTTTCTGAGTTCCCTGAGGTGTGTGTGTGTGAGTGTGTGTGTGTGTGTGTGTGTGTGTGTGTGTGTGTGTGTGTGTGTCCAAATGATAACCTAGAACCTGTCCATGCCTGGGTCATTAAAAAGGTCTGGAAATATGTGTGTAATTATCTGTAACTTGGAACATGATCAACTTACCTAGGTTTCCTGGGGATTTAAAAAAATAGCAGTTGCCTGAAATTGTATCTCCTTGTATGAAAGAGATGCCCTATGTCAGTCAATCAGCAAGCATTCATTAAGTACTTACTGTGCTAAGCACTAGGGATACAGGCACCATACTAAGCAGTATAGATACAAATAAAATCAAAAAAAGTCCCTGTCCTCAAGGAGCTCACAGTTTAATGGGAAAGATTAGATACAGACAACTTTTTACTAACTATATATACTTTATATATGTGTGTGTGTACATATATGCACACATATATGTGCACACACAAAAATATATGTGTATGTGTATATGCACAGACATTTATACATATATATGTGTGTTTTGGAGGTAATCTCAAAGGGAAGGCTCCAGTCACTACTGAGGAACCAGGAAAAGCTTCCTGTAAAAAGTGGAATTTTAGCTGAGACTTGAAAGAAACCAAGGAAGCCAGGAAGAAATCCAAAAGTCCTATCCCACTTTATTTCTCTGAATCTGATTTCCACAGAATGACTGGAATTTGGAGAAATTATCCCAGAAAGGAAAGGAAACCCAGACATAGCTGCCAGCCTGCAGAGAAAAAGACAGAGCTGCACTAGTTTCCTTAGGCTAGAGACCAGCTTCTCCTCTTCTACAAAGTCACTTTGAAAGTGTAATGGCTGAGACACATTTCTCTTGCTCCCCCTGTTGCTTCCCTGGAAGTCTGTGCCCCATTTTTAAGGTAGCCAAAAGCACTGAACTTTTGTGAGTATCAGCTCGATACAGGTGTAGGGGAGGCAGAAATAGCTAATACATCATAACTTATATCAGTATTCTGTCTTGCCACCCCCCTCCCCCAAACACACACACATGAGGAAGAGCAGAGGAAGGGCTATTTCCCTTGACCTAAGATTTCCAATTAAATAGTATGAAATCAGACATGATAACTTACTGTTTTTTTCTAATACTCAAAACTATTGGAATTTCACACTTCCAATTCTTTTTATTTCAGTTTTAATATCTAGTTAGAATTGAGCTAATTCATCCAACACCCTATTAGTCACTCTGACTATAATAATAGCTGCATTTATATTTTTGTAAAGTTTGCAAAGAGCTTCATAAATATTACTTTATTTTATCCTCACAACCTTGGAGGCAAGGTTTATTATTATCTCCATTTTACAGATGAAGAAACTGAGTCACATAGAGGGTAAGTTACATGCCCAGAGTCACATAGCTAGTAAGTATCTGAGGACAGATTTGAACTCAGGACTTTCTGACTCCAAGTCCTATGCTCTATACACCATATTGCCTAACTGCTTTGACCATTCACTTGAATATAGATCAGTTTGAGTAAAGTAAGCAGGATATGATTGAACTTGGAGAAACTAAGACTCTTGGTTTCCTTAAGTCAACCAATAGTTCAGTAAGGTTTGCCTCAGTTATAGGGTGTAATATACTTTAATTTTTTTATGTTGCTGATAAGGGCTTATTGTTGTGTGTTTATGCATGTGTGTGCCTCAATTCTACTTTAAATGAAGAATTATGAATTTAAGTTAAAATTCTATGTAGAAGAATAATTTCGAACAATTCCTTGTCTGTCTCAGTAGAACACTACTAAGCTTTAAGCCAAGACGATGGAGTATACATTTTAAGAAAAGACAGCATTATTATAATTAAATGTTTTAAACATAATTTCATCAAAATGGGGCCAGATTCAGCAGAACACCAAATGGCATGGGGAGTCACCAAAATTCTTACTGTTGAACACTGGCTTTCAAACTCCTGTTACTGCTTATTTTTTCTACCATTTTAATTGTGTTGAGAAGTTACTTTTGCTCCCTTAAGTGTAAACTGGCAAATGATTTCTATATTTAGTATCCATCAGAATGCTTCATTGTCGAGCTCTTCTGAGAAGAAAAATCAGCAGAAAAAAAGATTATTGGTAAATCCATTTGCTGGTGACTTGAAAGATTACATACTAAGCCTTTAGTTGTGGCAGAAGGGATATGGTCAGAACTTTTTGAGTTTCAGAATTCCCAAGCTTCCCGAACAGATCCTGGGTGGAGCCTTTGAGGAGGTGTAATGGGAAGGCATGGACCAGAATCCATGGACTATACTGGACAAGCATGAATGGGTAATGATCTGCCCCACTAAAGACATTGCCCACATTAATTAACTCACTGATCTTTGAAACAAAGCTGCCATGAGGACTTATTTTCTCTTTAAAATATGAGCTTTAGCTTTTTAGAGACTTGATAGGTTTTCTTTCATTTTTATATAGCCTTTTTTGTATTAATACTTTCACCCAACACTAATGACCTGTGAGTAATCACTAGTGTACCGAGGTTATTCATTACTGTAATAATACTCCCAAGTAAATAAGCCTGGGAAACATATAATGATTAAAGCAGGAATGTGGTCCAGGACGAAGGCGATGACCTGGAGCTCTTCATTTAGCATTTGTGCTTGCTCAGATTCATTTGGCAAGACTCAGAGATTTTGGGTTGCCTGGAAAAAAACAAACAAACCCAACCCTGTGGTACTTCCAACCCACACAACTATGGAAGGATTTCTTTTGCAGACCATCACTCAACAAAATTGGATTTAAGGATGCAATATCATCCAAAGGGGTTAAGTGAGAGTTCTAATTAATTTTTTAAGCCTAAGTCAAATTGTTGTATGGGGCATCAAACTGCAATTCCAAACACAGTGGGTTCAAAGACAGATTAAAGGTAGCAGGCTCTTATCTACTAAGTTAGTTGACTGTTATGTGTTCCAAAGAGTTTAGTGTCTAGAAACAAAATTTCTCTATCTGGATAGAAGAGCTGCTCACTGCTTAGACTGTGGGGTCTACCAGGTTCTCTTTACAAAGATAATAACAACTAACATTTATATAATGCCTACTATGTTCCAGTCACTGTAATAATCATTCTGTTAACTTTTTTGGTTCTCATCTACAATCCTGAGTGGTAGGTACTATCATTAGCCTCATTTTACAGATGAGGGAATTGAGGCAAACAGAGTTTACATAACTTGCCCAGGGTTACACAGCCAGTGTCTAAGGACTTATTTGAACTCTGCTTTTCCTGACTCCAGGCCATAACTCTATCCATCAGTTGACAAAGAAGAGGTTGTTATGGCTTTTTTCTTGATATTTGGAATGTAAGTAGCTTCTCTCCTTTACTAAATGTACCCAAACTTATCTGGGCTAGATTTCTTAGGGGCCCTACATGCCAGGGAAGAGGGCATCCCAGGTGCTGCATATGTAGTGTTTAACATGTCACTTTTGCATTTTTAATTCAGAAATATTATACATGGTAGTTGGAAGAAAGGAAGGAGAGAAATTGCTTACGGTAGCACAAATGTCAGCAATAAAAATGACTGAATGAGGATTTAAGATGCTCAGGTTCTACTCTACCTGTCACCTTGATTTCCTGAATGATTATAGGCAAATCGCATCTGTCATTTGTGGACTGGAGGGTTTTTATTTCCTATTAACCTTGGTTAATTCTCTTTGGAACCTAATTGCCTCCTAGGGTCATTGTGAAGATTAATTAAGTAATGTCAGTAAAGTGCTCTGAGCTGCTTAGAGCAAAATGTTCTATAAATCAAAAATATCATTAGAAAGGTTTTGTTTGTTTTAAGAGTTTCTGAATGTGAGAATAACATTTTTCATGCTTCTGATGGGACCTATCCCTATTCAGGCCAAGGACAAGTTTGATGGAGTGGAAGGAGTACTGGACTGACAGCTAGGCTCCCTGGGTCCTAGCTCCAATTTGGCACAAAGTCATTTAAATTCTCTGGGTTTCAGTTTTCTTATTTCAAAAATCAGCCATTTGACCTGAAGGATCTTGAAGGTCCCTCACAGCTGTAGAATTGATTTTAAGGTATTTCTCCTAACTTCTGTCTGTCAATCTCTTTTGCTACAGCTTTTCACATGTTATAGAGAATTTTTTGAACTGGTGTCCAATAAAGTAGCAAGGGACTCACACATCTATGTATAAAGGAAGACAATTCTTATTTTTTTTTTTTGGAGGAGGGAAGATGAGGCAATTGGGGTTAAGTGACTTGCCCAAGGTCACACAGCTAGTAAGGTGTGTCAAGTGTCTGAGGCTAGATTTGAACTCAGGTCCTCCTGACTCCAGGTGCTCTACTCACTGTACCACCTAGCTGTCCCAAGGAAGATAATTCTAATGCCACAGTAGAGCGTTTTGGACTATACCTGTGATTCCATGAGTATGGGGAGCTCCTGATGAGGAAATTTCCTCTGCCAATGTATATTGGTGCCTACTTTGTAATTTGTAGCCTTTGTGATGTGACTGGGGTAGAGTGAGGTTAAATGACTTGACCAAGGTGACCTAGCTAATAAGTCTCAGAGGTAGGACTTGAAGCCAAGTCTTCTGGACTCTAAGACCAACTGTTTGGTCACTCTAAATAGATATAACCACAGATAGATTCGCCAGATGATGGAACTTTTTACATTTTGTACATTCTCTTGAAAGAAAAATTAGATTTTTGTACTAAACAAGTTATATTCATTTATAGATATCTACACACATTATATATATGTATGTACATATAAATATATATGTATATATATGTATAAAATGATCCTACTTGTGTAGTACTTAGTTGACTTTCAGAAAAAGTTGCCATCGATATTTGGGTATTCAGTAGGGGTTGTGAAGAACGATGACCGGAAAGGTCAACTGCACTACTGGTGGTATTTTATTAAGACTTTTTTCTCCACACCTCTTGATGTCTGAATAAAATCTTTTCCTTAAGTTATTTCAGTTTCCATTGAATTTTATGGGTCTTTGTGGAGGAGCGTCATGTACCATATATCATTCATCCTTTTCCACATTACTTTAAAGAGATCTACAGCTGGTTTCAAGTGAAAATGTCTTCAGAGAAACTATTTTCAGTTTAATAAAGCAAACCTCCACCCACACTTTTTCCCCTCTTTGCCTCCTAACTGGTTTGAATCCAGGGACTTTTGTCACATTTAACTAAGTTTCTAGCCTGACAGATGCTATGAGATTGCTCACTTTAGACAGAAAGCTCTGTGTGTGTTCTAATACATTAGATTAGATCTTGTAAGGAGAGGCCTGGAGTTACCTTACAGACTCTAATTCCCAGCTGGCATTTGGGCTTTAAGGAAAAAAACAAAACAAAAACATTTCTAGTTTGAACTGAGACTTGTCAAAAGAAATGGAATTGTTTCTTATTTTCTGGAATCAGTTTGTCCCTATGCTTGATTGAGAGGTATGTTTCTGTATTTCATCTTCTTCACTTTCCTTTGTGCCTGCTATCTTTTTTTAGCCTAGAGCAAAAAGCAACTGAATATGCAGAATATAATGTAATCAGTAATAATAAATGTACCTAGATTTTTTTAAAAAATAGTGAAAGCAGAATAATAAAAAAAAAAGACCATTTTCCCTGGGGAAAAAGGAAAGAGAGCAACAGTCATCTACCTAGAAAGAGACCTTGATTTTTCTCGCCCACTGCTAATAATTGTTTTTTCTGTTCTAAAAGAGAAAATCGTCGAGTTGGCTATTTATATTTGCATCAGTTCAGCAAAATTCTCTTCTTTGGCTCATATTATGTAAGTGACTATGGAGTGAATATGGGCAGCTTGTGATTTGCAAGAGACATGTTGGTTTGAAAAAAGCTATGGTCCCACCTCAGTGACCTTGGATA
>CM053623.1:276461702-276523333 GCA_028646595.1 Phalanger gymnotis
GAAGGTAATGAAATACTATTGTGCTATAAGAAATGGGGATGATAAGGACTTCATAACAACCTGGAAGAACCTACAAGACATAATGCTGAGTGAGCGGAGCAGAGCCAGGAGAACATTATACACAACCGCAGATATATGGATTCTGTGATGACTAACCCTGACAGACTTTGCTCTTCTCAGCAATACAATATGCAGAAACAGCTCCAAAGGACTCACGATGGAGAGTGCTATCTACATCCAGAGAAAGAACTATGAAGTATGAATGCAGATCGAGGCACACTTCATGCTCGCCCCCCCCCCTTTTTTTTCTCTCTTTTGTATTTGTTGTTGGGTTGTGTTTTTTTTTTTTTTTTTGGTTCTGTTTCTTCTTTCTCATGCTTCATTCCATTGGTCATAATTCTTCTCCACAACTTGACTAGTATGTAAATTAATTCAATGCCAAGTTATACATGGAAGTTCTATGGGATTCCATGCCGTCTTGGGGAGGGAACGGGGAGGGAGGGAAGAAAATCTGGAACTCAAAATTATGTAGAATGGTGTGTCGCAAACTAAAAATAAAAAAAAATAAAAAAAAGAAAATGTGGACCATGACACAGTAAATAATACAATTAAAACCTATGACAATGTATTAAAAAAAAAAAAGTTCCTTCCCCAAGTGGGAATAACATCAATTCAGGGGCTGTATAAGAAGTGTCAACTTAATTAGACACTTTTTAAAAGACGAGAACATAAAATGGTTAAGCTCACCACTTTTCAAATGAAAAGAACAAAAGACTTAGAAACTTATTCAGTGAATTTAGCAAATGGCAAAAATATGGAAGTTGGATTTTTCCATATTATGGTTAGTTAAAAAGAAAAGAAAGGAAGGAGGATATGGGGAAGAGAGATAGAAGTCCAGGGAGGGAATGAGACATGGAAACATGGATGAGAAGAAAGAAGGAAAAGAAAGAATGCTTGAGGAAGGAAGAGATAGAGACAGAAGGGAAGAGAAATGATTCATTTCTGAGCTGGGTGCATTAATCAGGCTGAACTTATTTTGTCACCTCTTGCTGTTTCCTTGGGCTGTGATCATCAGAGTAAGTTATACCCTATATCTTTCCAAGGATTAAAAATAAGGTAATGGATAAATACAACCCTTGTTCTGGAGGGTTTCTCTCTAGACCTAGAATGTTGACATGATTCACGGAATCATGGAATGTTTGATTATGAAGGGATCTTGGTAATCAGTCAATTCAAGCCCTTTGTTTTAAAGTTAAGGCTATTGAGGTCCACTGATTTGCCAAAGGCTATACTTAATTAATTTCAGTGCTGAGCAAGTCCACAGGTCTCCCAAGACTTAATTCAGTGTTCATTTTAGGCTGCCACATAGCCACCAACTCATCAGGAACAGTACTTTTAAACTAGAGCAGAATTAAGTCATCTGCCTCTTTATACTTTCAAGCAGACTGGCCTATTAACCATCTGTGCCTTTGGAGAAACACTCCCACTTCCTAGTTCTCTCACTTTAAGCACTGATCAGCAGCCTCCTCAAAAAACATTTACTAATTAATACAACTTCTCTTAATTTAAGATTGCAAGAAAACCTTAAATTTCTCACTTAAGCCTACCATAAATAGTGAAAATGAGAGCTCTTCTTCCCTCAGCCTCCCCCCCTACCTCGCCCCCACTCCTCAGTAGCTTTCCCATTAAAAAAAAAGGCAATATGCATAGCTTGAACTTTGACAACTTGGGTAAAATTTTAGCAAGTCAATAGAGTAGAAAGAATGCTGAAATAGGAATCCAAAGAAGCCAGGTTCCGGCCCTGACCCAGTCATCTAGCTGTGCAACCTGGAACAAGTCACTAACTTCTGAACTTCAATTTATTCATTTGTAAAAGAAGGAAATATTTTTAAAATTATTTCATTAAATATTTCCCAATTACGTGTAAAAATTTGTTAATCATTTTTTGAAATTGAGTTCCAAATTCTTTTCTTCCCTCCCACCCTTCCCCCTTCCTTGAGAAGGCAAGCAATTTGATTTTGATTATACATGTGACATCATGCAGAACATCTTTCCATATTCCCATTGTAAAAGAAACAGAAACAAAATAAAACAAAAAGAAAGTAAAAAAAAAAAGTATACTTTGGTCTGCATTCAGAGGTCATCAGTTCTCTCTCCCGGTGTGGATAGTATTTTTCATCATGGAATTGTCTTGGATCATTGTTTTGAGTAGAGTATTTAAGTCTTTCATAGTGGATCATGCTTAAAATATTTCTTTTACTGTGTAAAATGTTTTCCTGGTTCTGCTCACTTCTCTTTGCATGAATTTAGAACAGTCTTCCAGGTTTTTCTGAAATAATTTTGCTTGTCTTTTCTTATCATTTTGTTTTTTACTAAAATTCTTCTTTGCACTTTGTATTGGTTTTAAATAATAGAAAATTATGTTTATCTAAGAAATAAATACAAGGGCATTGAACTGAAATAACTCAGAAGTACAAGATGTGCGAATTTAGAAAATCTACCCAACATGTTCACAAGGACTATTTGTGCCTGACCTGCGGTAGCACATTCCTAGATTTGTGGTTAGAATACCTGGATCTAAGACCTATCCATAATTTAGTAGCTATTTAAGTTAACAGCAAATGATTTGCTGTTGTTGAGTAGTTTTAGTCCTGTCTGTCTCTTCATGACCCCATTTGGGGTTTTCTTGACAAGGATCCCAAAGTACTTTGCCATTTCCTTCTCCAGATCATTTTATAGATGAAGGAACTGAGGCAAAAAGTGTTAAATGAATGGCCCAGGGTCATACAGCTACTAGGCAGGATTTTAACTCAGGTATTCCTGACTTCAGGCCTGGTTCTCTATCCAGTACACCACCTAGATACCCAAGTAAATTTTAATGAATATTTGATCTGTTCCAACACCTGTATAATGCCTTTTGTTTTAAATAGCATTTCCTATAACCAGTTTTAATATAGATGTAAAGTTGTTTCTCTTAAACTTTTTTGATTGTTCCTTTACTTTTATGACTCTCTGGTGGATGGAAATCAATTTAAATACTGTTTAATATTCTTGCTTGTAAATAGTGGGCAGCCATTCGCTTGGGGCTCTTAACGCTTATCCGTTTTGGAGAGGGACCAGTTTTAAAATCCTATAAATTCTAAATTAGGTTTTAAAGTGATGCTGTATTTAGTTGAGACATATCATTCTAGATAAAGGATAGGAATTAATTTTCTTTTTGTAGGAATCTTTTTAGAGCGATGTTGTTGAGAAAGATGAATTTAAAAGGTTGCTACCTCTATAATTTGTGCAAATATTTCACTTTATAGTGTTTTTCTTTTATTTTGTTTTATGGTTTTTATGGTAATTTTTTTTCTTTGCTAATTCAAAATCAAAAGGACTTAAATTATAACATTGTTGCTTGGTGGGGAAAAAAATGCTGGATTTGGAAGCCTGGGTTCACATACCAGCTCTGCCAGTACTGTGTGACTCAGTCTCCTTATATGTAAAATGAGGTGATGGGACTTAATGATTTCTGAGGTCCTTTTAGCTCCATACCCCATGATTCAAAATTAAAATATTCTGAAAAAAGTTACATCAACAAAGTTAAGAACATCTTGAACTTTATTCCTTTGTCATATTCTGCTTCTACCTCCTTGCCCCCAGAGATAATTACTTGTCAAACTCTGAAATTAAACAGTGTTGATTCAGAAAAAGAAAATAATACAATAATGCCTGTATTTAGTAAAACCAAGTTGTAGTGATTTAAGGAAAAACAACTTATGCGTCAGGGAGTCTCAATGTCAGAACGTAAAGCATATTGAAGAATGTTGTAGTTTTTAAAGTATTGGGAATTCTTGGTTTGCAAACTTCCTGTTCTGATATAGATTAGACAAGGGTTTGTCTTTTGTTATTTCATAAAAGTGTTTCCAGATTTCTCTATATTCCTTATAATTAATCTTATAGTATTTAATTACAATAGATGATGATTTATTTAACCATTCTCCTATTACAGGGTATTCACTTTGTTTCTAGTTTGTTTTTTGATTACACATAATGCTGCTATGACAACTGTTGAAAAGATGGGTTTTTATTTTTTATAACATTTTCAGAGTACTATCAGATCATTCTCCAAAAAAAGATTCTCCAAGTTTGCAAGAAGATGGAATCAAACTGAGCCCAAATCTTATTGGCTTGTAACATGTCAAAGCTGGAAGGGGCCTTAGAGACCAGCCTAAACAACCCTCTCCTATTGTACAAGATAAAACAAATGTTAGTGTCAAAGCAGGGAGGAAATATATATATATATGCATTTGCTGTTAAATTTAATCTCCATTATTAACACTTTCTTAAATCTAGACAATTAAAAAAATGATTAGTCAAGCCCTGATTTGTAGAAATTGATGATTTCTGAGGTGTAAATGGGCAACACTGAAAATTTAACAATGAGCTGCTCTTAGAGATGGCTCCAGTACACCCCTAAAAGGCTATAGGGAAGGAAAAGACCTGGGGCCAGGTGAAGCCCAGATGTCCCAGGAAGGCATTGCCTTGGGGTTCTGAGGCTTTCTCCTTTCCTTATCTAGTCCCAATTGAAATGCCTCAATCATCCACCTCCCTTCTCTTTGGACAGCTTGGGGAAACTGAAAGGTTTGACTTCCATGAAGTCAATGTAGAAACTTGGATTTGAATTTAAATTCTGGTTCTATATCCAACATTCTTTCCTTTCTATACCATGGATCTCAATGCTACACAAATGAGTTTGCAATATAACTTTGGAAAACAATTTGCCTAATCATTTCTTTACATTCAATTTTAATTTTATTTTTTCTCAATTACATACATTTTTAACATTTACATTTAAATATTTTTGAATTCCAAATTTTCTTTCTCCACTCCCTTTGAGAAAGCAAGCATTTGATATACATTGTAGCCATGTGAAAGATTTCCATATTTGCCTAATCATTTTGAAGGGGCAACTTTTTAGAATTTTAATTTAAAGGATAAATTGTAGACTTTTAAAATCAACATAATCCATTTTTAGGGTGGAAAAGTTAGTAACAAAAAATTTACCTGCCAAAAGAAAATATAGATTTCTTTCTTCCATTCTTCTAAAATATTTTATCGACCCTTTCTCTAAAAAGGAAATGTATACCTATGAGAAAAAAAAATGCCCATAAATGACCATAAAATATTATGCAGTTTGTTTGAAATGAATTGTATGTACTTAGTTTTTAGAGAAAATTACTTAGGAATAACAAAATCCCTTAAGCAAACTCCATTTCAGGTAACTATGCAACTGTCTATAAAAATAATCTCGCCTAGTGGAAATAATGGTAAACCAGTGACCTCATTCCTCTTCAGGAAACTTGGTTTCCGTTCTGGGCCCTCGGTCTTCAGGGACTTGGTCTCTGGGTACCCAATGTTTGGAAGAGAGTAAAGAGTCCCAGAGTGATGAAACTTCACTACTCCTAATTATAATGTGGCAGAAATTGCAAAGCCAAAACCTGAAACAGCACTCAGTGAAATTAGAACATAAGTAGGGCAGTTCTCGGAATCTAGCAACACAGGAATATGTCCCTTTTTATTTCAGTTCCCTGACCCTAGATAAGGCTGGTGCTCACAGAACAAGTTTTTACATTTAGTTTATTCATAGCTTTAATTTGAGATAACAATGAAAGACAGCTTGATAAAGTAGATAGTGAGCCAATCTCAGAGCTAAGTAAGACCAGGGTTCAAGGTTGGTCATAGGCTGTGTGATTGGAGGCAAATAATTTAACCACTTCTGTTACCCAGGAGGATCTCTAAGAATACAGATTGCTGAATACCTGCTCTGATAATGGGACTTCTCTGCATCAATGAAATCACAAGTCTAGTAAAACAAACAAACAAAACCCAGTAATATTTAGGCAATAGCTAATATTTCTAGATCATTAAAGTTTTTAAGGCACTTTGCAAACATTTAATTTTATCCTCTGAACAACTTGTGTGTGTCTGTACTCCCTTCACTTGGCAGACTGATTAAACCCCTACTGTGTAGATGCCATTGTTCTGGATAGTACGCGTGAATAGACAAGACGGCCACAAAATCTTCGTGTATGTAAAGTACTGAGTATGAACCAACTTTATGTGTATTACCAATGGAAGAATTTGGTCCTGCCAATTACCACTAAATTATATTGCTGGTACGCTTAAGAGTAGATGCTGTACATCATACATTTTTCTGTTCATGACAAATATAACTACACAGCTCTGAACCAGTGCCATAATTATGGCAAAACAGGAGGGAGATTGTTCTTCTGAAAGAGATATGAAAGTGATGCTGTTGAAGACCATTGTTCATCATCTTGGAAGAGTGGGCAGTTGAGGAAAATAATTCCACAGCAACTCCCTCTGAAACAATTATCTCTGGAACATCATAAAACAAGATCAAACAGTTCTTCCTGCTCCGTGAAACTAGTTAATGAATGAATGCAATGTGCTCAGATTTAAAACTGGGAAATTATTTTCATTAAAAGAAACAGTGTTGTGAAACCATTTGATATTCTTTTCTTTGTCCTCCCCCCACCCCCCATTTTTTAACGAAATATGCTTAGGCTGGGCTAAAAAACTGAATTTTTGTAATTTTTTTGTCCATTCGATGCTGTATTATTGTTTTTTGCCTTTTGACCACAAATATTGTTGACACCATTGTGCCCGCTGCCACCCTGAACAAATTCTTCCAGACTGGTTTCAAATACTTATTACTTGGGCAAGTCAGTCAATAAACACTTATTAAGCACCTACTTAAGCCAGACTGTGAGCTAAGCACTGAAGATACAAACAAAAGAGAATGACAGTTCATATTCTCTCATATTTTATTTTATTAGACTGGGGAGATAATCTGAAAACAGTTATATGTACAAGACAAATTGGAGATAATCAATAAAGATGGCACTAGCATTAACAGGATTCAGGAAAGGCTTCTCAGAGAAGGTTGAATGTTATGTTTGTCCTTTGTTTCCAAAGAGTACCATGGCATCAGGGAAATGATGACATGACTTGCAGTTGACTTGCATTTGAGTGAGGGAGGGCTGTGCAAGGTCAGCAGCCTCACTTCTCCTCCAGAGTCATCTGAGCCTAGTGGCCAGATATTCACCAGGATGACTGGAGATGAAGTGAGGTAACACACCCATTCAGTGAATAAGCCTCTTTAAGAAGTGAATCAAGGGATGTCCCCTTTAATTAGAAAAAAAAATTAAAATTAAGTGGGGAGGGAAAGAGTCTCAGGCTTGCTCTTCCAAAGAGAAACAGTTACCATTGACATTCACTCTAAGGCAGGAGGGCCCAAAATTCAGCCATTAAGTAGAGCTTGGGCAGAGACCTATTGTGGTCTAATCTATGAGCTTCAGAGTGGACTGAGCTAGGCCTTGGAAGAAGGCAGGGAGTCCCAGAGGTATAGATGATTAGGGAGAATGTTCCAGGCATGGGGGATAGTCTGGGTTTTGGAGATGGCCAGGAACAGCAAAGAGGCCGTCGCCAGTGGATTACAGACTATGTGTACATGTGTATGTGGGGATGGTTGTCAGAGTAAGATGTAAGAAAACTGGGAAAGGTAGAAGGGACCAGGTTGTGAAAGACTCAGAATGCCAAGGCGAGGATTTTATATTTTATTCTGGGGATACTAGGGCTCTACTGGGGGCAGGAGGGGTGTGTGTATATGTATATGTATGTGTGTGTGTGTGTGTGTCTGTGTCTGTGTCTCTGACATGGTGAGACCTGAACTTTAAGGAAATTAGTTTAACAGTTGAGTGGGGGATGGACCAGAGTGAAGAGAGTCTTGCAGCAGGGAGCCCAGCCAACCAGCAGGCTATTGCCGTAGCACCAGGTGGGAGATGACAAGAGCCTCTAACCAGGGTAGTGGCAATGAAAAAGGAGAAAAGGAGACATATATGAGAAATGTTACAATGATAAAATGTATGGGCCTTGGCAACACATTGGATATGGAGAGTGAAGAGTTTAGGATGACACCTTGGTTGTGAGTCTGGGGTTAGTGGCACCTTCAACAGTAAGAAGAAAGTTCAGAAGGACGGAGGATGTGGGAGGGAAAGATAATGGCTCCATTTTGGCATATTGAGGTGTCTATAGGACATTCAGTTTAAAGTATCTAATATACAGTTAGAGATATAAATCTGGAGGTTAACAGAGTGTAGGGCTGGATGAGTGGAGTTGAGAAATCATTAGCATAGAGATGATAGTTGAATCCAGGAGAGCTGATGAGTTTGCTAAATGAAATAGGATTGAAGCAGAGAGAATTGTGCCCCAGGACAGAGCCCTGGGGGACACTTCACTTTAGCTGGTGTGACCAGGATAAATGAAGATCCGGCAAAATAACTTCTCTTTGCCTCAGTTTCATCATCTGTAAAATAGAGATAATAGTGTTTAGCCCTCAGGGTTGTTATGAGGATAAAGTGAAACAATATTTGTAAAATAAAACTTGGCAAACCATAAAGCACTATACAAATGCTAGCTGTTATTACTCACATTGATTTAAAGTTTTCAGAGCCCTTTCCTCAAGATAGCCTTGGCAAGTAGGTGTTACGAGTATTGTTATTTCCTATTTTGCGGGGACGGGGGCGAGGGGGGAGGAAAAGGAGTGTGAGGTAAAGAGGGACAGGGCCCTCAGGTGATCTCATTAGTATAGGGAACTTCTATTAGGGAACTTACTCTCCTTCCCCACCCCGCCCCCACTGGTTCACGTCAGCAATTCTTCTGTGCATTATATTCTTAGTGACTTGTCTGAGGTCATACAGCCAGTATATGTCAGAGGCAGAACTTGAACCCAGGTCCTCTGGCTGTAAAACCTAGTGCTTTTTGTATTGTGTCACACTAAAAAGAACTATTTTTCTTTATCTGGAAATCAGATCTCTCAAAGAATCAACCAGTTCTATTTGAAAAAAAATTTAAAACGTCTTTAAAACCAAATAATATTATAGACACTGATCTAATGCAATAATCCTAATTAAAAACCATGGGCTTCTCTCTCTTCATCCTGTTTCCATAGGAGAAAAGTGTAATGCTAAGTGAATTTGAGGGTCACTCTCACATGGCTTCACCTCTGAGGTTCATATCCTTTCATAGCAGTGGGAAAAAGCTCTAGGTTGAGAAGGAGGTGGTGGTCCTTTGGCTTTGCCAGACACTGCCAACATAATGTTATGTCCCACTTTAACTAAACAGAATTCATAAAACATTTAGAGGTAATTATTTATACCACAGAAGAGTATTAGCTTCACAGAAAAATTTCACAGTACTCTTCTTTCAGGTAATGAGCTCCCCTACTGGATTCAAAATACAAATTTATCAAAACTGAGTTTATATGCAGCATTTGAGGAACAAATCTATTAATTGAGGTAAGGTTTTAAACTTGAAAACTTGTTTCCTAAAATCATATTGCCTAAAAGAAAAGACATTTCTTGGAAGAAGCCCTTAGTAATGCTTATATCTGGAGTTACTAAGCCTGACACTTATTTTCTAATCATCTCAGATTTTAAATCTAATCATAGTTATAGAGTTGATCTTTAAAGGTCTTCAGGATATGTATACCATTGTGTATGTGAAGAAACAGGCTTAGAGGGGTTAGCAGGGCCAGAATTTGAACTTAAGTCCTTTGGACCTAATTATTGTGCCACTATATTACATATAAATGTTTGTGCTTTTATTCATTTATTGATTTATTTATTTTGGAGGAGGGAAAGCAGGGCAATTGGGGTTAAGTGACTGGCCCAAGGTCACACAGCTAGTAAGTGTGTCAAGTGTCTGCAGCCACATTTGAACTCAGGTCCTCCTGACTCTAGGGCTGGTGCTCTGCTCACTGCGCCACAATCTATATTGCTGAGTGTCCATCCACCCATATAAAATGTGTACATTCATGGTCAATATGTTTTGGCAGCTTTTGGATCCCTGTACTCCTGGCTTCAAGGCCAGCTCCCTATACACTACCCTACACTGTCTCTTTTTGTGTTGTATTTACATGTTATAATACTGAAGGTTATGCCAAAGAGACCCTTTTCCTCTGTACTATGTTATAAATTAGTCCTGTTTTAGACCAACTGTGTCCACCTTAGTTATTCAGAAGTCACAATTATAGATCTCACAGTCTCAAATAAAGCTGAGGACCCAAAGCAAGAGGAAAGGGGCTTCTGTGTAGCCAAAACAGAATCAACAAAGTCCAGAAACTGAAATACATCCCTTTATAATCACAGGAGACTTTCACTTAGGGGCTATTTGTTCTTATTCTGCACACTGTTATCCTGCTTCTCAGTGTATACAACCATCTAGAAGCAGTCAATTAGGGCTGTTCCAGGGCTGTAGGCATGGACAGTGACAAAGACTACTAGTCGACAAATTACAGAGTTGACTGAAAACCTATAGATTCCAACCAGAACTAAAAACGAATAAATGAACAACAAAAAATTGCCTTCTGGAGCCATTTAGTAGAAGAATCAAATACCCTTACACAACTTTATAGCCTTTAAAGGTGTCACAGTTGCCAGAGACATTGTTCAAAATGCTAGAAGAAACCAGAGAGTGGTCCTAGTCCCTCATTTTATGGCAAAAGAAATTGAGGGTTAGTGAGGTGCCATGATTTTTCTAAGGTTTTATCCTAGCTAATAGTAGAATAGAATAATTAAAAGTCATGGCTCTAACGGATCAAGAAAAAATTAATGGTCAGTAGACATGGAGTTGTGCAAAACATTTTAGAAATATTTCCATTAAAAGTGGCAACCAAATAAAAACAACAAAAACACAGTTTTGGTTTTAGTTAGCTATGAAACTCACTTATGAGGAACAACAGCATTCTCTAATCCTGCCATATAAACGAGGTGTCAATTAATGTATGGCAATGTTCCTATTACTGTAATGTGGGATTATGTATTGTGACAGCCCTTCTGTGATAACTGTTATTTTGTGTAAGAATTCAGTGTGGATTACTTCAAGCCATACAGTTGAAGCATGCTGACTTGTGGTAATGTTGCTTTCCAATTTAGAGTTCACATTTCCTGAGTTAATAAGTAAGGTTGGTCACAACATCATAGAATATAAGGCTGGAGGAGTCTTTAGATTCACCTTGGATAAAGTGTTCGTTCTGTGGATGAGGAAATTGAGGCTTGCAAGAGGCCAAGATCATCGAGGTAACAAATAGCTGAATGGTGATTTGATACTCAGTCCTCTGTATGTAAGTCTCATGCAGTTGTCAATAAAACCAGGGGGTGAATTTAAGCCTGTTAGCATTTTCATCTATCCATTCCCAGTACTAAACACAGTGCATAACACATAGTAGGTATTTCAGTGCTTATTGAATTGAATTAAGACTTTATTTTAGAATTATAATTAAATGTTATCGTTTCAGAAATTATAAATATTATATCTTAAAGTGTGATTGTCATAATAGATACATTTTGTATAAACACATACAATAGAAAGCATCATGATATTATAGTACCACCAAGACAGAGAGAAATTGCATATCAAGAGATAGGGATTCCCATCCACATTCTGTCATTTACTAATTAAATTAGGTGACCTTGGGCAAGTGATTCATAATACCAAAGAGCTAGATGATATCTTCACATAAATTCTTTCAGTCTTTGCTTCCTCATGTGTAAACTTGGATACTAATACAAGTATTATTAATACAAAGGTGCTGACTATGTGCCAGGCACTTCACTAAGAATCGGGGATACAAAGAAAGGCAACATAAAACAAAGTCTATCTTCAAGGAGGTCACACCAAACATGTGTACCCTATCTCAGCTACTCACATGTTGCCATCTCTAAAACTACTTCCCCTTCATGTCCTAGAACTCAGAAATTCTTCTCTTGGATCAGTATCTCTCATCTTTCCAGGTGTTTTCATTGTCTCACTCCTTTTCAACCCGATTTTTGCATTCATCATGGCCTCTCTCCTTGTTCCATCACCATTACCCTGGCTTCTGTTTCATAGTCTAGACCTCATAGTCAGTCATTCCAAGAAGACAGAGCCTTCTGCTCTCAGGCTGTCAGTTCCCTGGCTCTTTGGTCCTTTTTCTGCTTCCTTCCTATGGTCCCTGCACTGTGTAGCCCCTTTATCTCTTACTGCCTGGGTCTGTTACAGATTCGAGCTACTTAACCTTGGCTGGACCTTTAGCAAGGAATCACATCGTATCTACTATTCCAGTCCCGCACTACCCTTCTCCTAAATTTACCAACCTTTTTCTCCAACAAGTGATTAGGATTAATTAAATTCCTTTGGATTGAAATGGCTTCACATACTGCTTCCCTGAGAAGATTTAGGGCCATCGATGATGAGCTCTCAACTTGTGTAACTTCTTTAAGCTTCATTTTCTTCATCTGTAAAATAGGGGTCATAATACCTATAGAATCTATAATATCTACAGAGATTCAAATAAGTTGATGTATGCAAAGTGCTTTGCAGAACCTAAAGAACTCTTAGATATTAGTTACGATTTCTCCTGCCACATCTCAAATTATGTTCTCATCCATTCTCTCCTCTTTCCCATCAATCTCAAAAAGGTGGCCCTCTTCCTTCCCAAAGGTAATCTTTATTTGTATCTTTTCTGATCCTTGCTTTCATTTCTTCTCTTCTTCAAGTTCCCTCTGTGTGGGCTTGTTTTTTTCTGCCTGTAAACATATTTTGTTTGCAAACATAAATGAGGTCTCTGCTAGAGCCTCCCTTTGGAGAGGACTAGAATTTTCTATCTACCTCTAAATTTCCCTTCAGCTGATAAGCTTGGTTCCCCCAGGATAAGCTCATCACCTGAAATCTCAATGTCATGGAGTTTGCTTCAGCTTTAATACTCAGCACCTCCTCAGCACCCTTAATTATATTGCCCCTCTGATTGGAGGGCTGAAATGTGGAGCAATAAACTCCTCCCAAAGCCTCCCTTTAGAGAGGGCTTAGACTTTTCCAGCTAACCTCATTTCCCATCAACTGCTCTGCTTATCTGTCTCCATGCATATCTTGTCCCCAAGCTGGGTGCATTCTGGGAGTTCCACTCTTGAACCCCACTTTCAGCTTCCTTTTGTGTATTATCTTTCCCCTTTAGAATGTAAATTCCTTAAGGTCAGGAATTGTCTTGCTTTTTCTTATTTCTATCCCTAATGTTTAACACTGCGCGTAGCACATAGTAGGCACTTAAAAATGTTTACTGACTATACATATGGACTGCAATCCATCTGCACCTTGTAATCCTATATGATTCTGGTATCTTTTTGTAAATCCTCCTACAAGAAGTCTACCCAACATGGTGACCCAGTAGTTTCCTAAGAGATGTCTCTGCCTTTTGTATCATCCTTCTCCAATTTACCCCCAAAATGAACGCTTTAAAACACAGGTATAGTTTAGTCACTTCTTGTGGTTCAGTCATTTCAGTCATAGCTGACTCTCCATGACCGTATTTGGGGTTTTCTTAGCAGAGAGACTGGAGTGGTTTGACATTTTCTTCTGTAGCTCATTTTACAGATGAGGAAACTAAGGCAAACAGGGTTAAGTGACTTGCCCAGGATCACACAGCTGGTAAGTGTCTGAGGCCAGATTTGAACTCAGGTCTTCCTGACTCCAGGCCGGGGTACTACCCACTGACTCAACTAGCAGCCCTTTAAAAGCCTCCGGTGTGTCTCTATTGACTATACAGTAGGATAAAATACAAGCTCTTTAGTCTGACATTCAGAATCTGTCTACATCCTACATTACCAGACTTATTTCATACAGTTCCCCCTCACACATTCTACATTGCATTTCATCTATTAGCCCACTATTCATCAGTCTTTTCTTGTCATGCTTACCATCCTGATGCTTGTGACATACTGTTCATATCTCTCCCTATTGAAATCCTCTTCCCCTCAGTTACACTCAGATCACGTGCAGGGTTTTTTTTTTTTAAAGAAGTTATGAATGTTTATTTAAAAAATACATTTACTATTTAATTTTAACATTCCTTTTTCAAAATATCAGTTTGAATTCTCTTTCCTCCTTTCCCTCCTCCACCCACTTAGAAGACAAGCAACACAACAGCAGTCATACACGTGAAATCGTGCAAAACACATTTCCATATTAGCCATGTTTCTCTAGAGATGGTTAGCACTTTCATCATGAGTCTTAGATTATTGTATTTATCAGAGTAGCTAAGTCTTTCATAGCTTAACGTTGTTTCAGTATTGCTATTACTGTGTACATTGTTCTCCTGGTTCTGCTCACTTCGCTTTGCATCACTTCATATAAGTTTTCTCAGGTTTTTTTTTTTTTCTGAAGCCTTCCTGTTTGTCATTTCTTATAGACAGCAGTATGCCATCACAATCATACCACTTGTTCAGCTATTCCCTAGTTGATGGATATCCCTTCAGTTTCCAATTCTTATGTCTTTTTTCTTTTTGTTTGATCTCTTTGGGACACAGTCCTAGTGGTGCTTTTGCTAGGTCAAAGGGTATGTGCAGTTTTATAGACCTGTGGGCACAGTTCCAAATTATTTTCTGGAAAGGTTGGACCAGTTCACAATTCTACCAACAGTGCATTAGTGTTTCACTTTTGCCACACGTTCCCCAACATTTGTCATTTTCCTTTTCTGCCATGTTAGTCAACCTGATAGTTGTGTCATGATATTTCAGAATTGTTCTAATTTGCATTTCTCCAATCTATAGTGATTTAGAGTATTTTATATGACTATAGATAGCTTAAATTTCTTCTGAAAACTGCCTGTTTATATTCTTTGACCATTTATTAATTGGAGAATGGCTCTTATTTTTATAAATTTGACTCAGTCCATTATATATTTGAGAAATGAGGCTTTCATCAGACAAACTAGCTGTAATTTTCTCCTAGTTTCCTTCTAATCTTGACTACCTTGGTCTTATTTATGCAAAACTTTTAAAATTTAATGTAATCAAAATTATCCATTTTACTTCCCATGATCCTCTCTATTTCTTTTTGGTCATAAATTCTTCCCTTATCTTTATACAGTTTTGTTTTGAAAGATTTTGCCAATCAGCCCAACTGAAGGTCATCTTTCTCTCCTCAAAATTTTATAGAATGTTTTGTGTTGTTCATCTAACCCCATCATAATCTTCTGCCTCTCTGACTGAAACCTAGAGCCATGAATTCCAAAATCTCCATTTAAGGAGAGACCTCAGCTCAGAACTTTTCTTCATTTCTCATTTGACTGTCCTACTCTGGAACATCTCTGCTTTCTCTAGCATGCCATCATGCTGGGTAACTTCCATGACACCAACCCCCACACACAGACGGACAATATTCAGCTTCCTTTTTGTGTGTTGCTTTCCCCCATCTGATTGTAACCTCACTGAAGCCAGGAACTGCCTCATTTTTTCTGTATCTGTATCCCTATCACTTAGTACAGTACCTTGCAAACAGTAGGTGTTTAATAAATGTTTCTTGTCTATTGACTTATCCATATAACAATGTCCACATGTCATACTCACTCAGGTACATATATGCTGTTCTTCCTCTTGGTTTGAAAGCTTTATGACGGCAGGGACTGTGTTTATATTTCATCTCTGTATCCTCAGTACCTAGGGCTGACATAGTCATACTTAGAGATTTTTATTATTTAAAAAAATTGCATACTGCCTTTGCCTTTTGTCGGTTTAGCTCTTTGAATTTGGTGGTTATTATCAAGGTAGACGGACAGACAGACAGATAGATAGATAGACAGGTAGATTAAGATAGATAGATGTAGGTATAGATATAGATATGTATATACACACATATATATGTATATATGCACACATATATGTATACACACATACACATTATATATACATACATATCTATCTGTCTATCTTTTATTGTCATCTGAAATGAAAGCATAGGAGGTTTTAAAGGTAAACCTTATTCAGACATTTAATACAATACTCCAGAAGGGTAAGGACAGTTTCTAATCTCAACTTTGTCTCTCCCTGAATTAGCTGCCTACACAGTTGATACTTAATAAGATGTTTATTGAATGAATGAATGACATGTGTCTGATAATGTTATATACTTAATCACCAAATCCTTACCTACCTACTCCCTTTAAAAGTGCAGTTATGAAGTTTTAGTTTTAATGAGCTTTTAAATTACAGCATTTCATTTGGGATGTCAGAATATATCCCAGTGGGCGAATGCAAAATACCTTCTGATTCATAAGAAGTCAATAAGTTAAGTGATTGTAATTGAAGGAAAAAGTGGAAGGAAGCTGTGTCTCAGTGGAAACACAGTGTATTGTGCTCCTGTTATAAAACCAAGCATATGGGAGTGTAATTCTCTCGTTACGTTCGTCAGTGGTCTCTTTTTAGACATTATTATCTAAAAAGTGTACACTGCTCATGCTCAAACAAATGTTGGGAAGCTGAGGGTGATAAGTGTTCTCAGCTAAGTGAGACCCATTGCTGTTCCCTCCTCTTTTCTTCTCCTGTCCAGAGCCGAATGGAGATTTGAATGACAAGCCTTGGAAAGGTGCCTATAGGACTTCTCTCTTATCCTCAGAATGACCTGAGTGTGAGACACAGCCCTTCTTAAGAGCTCTTCTTCATGAACACATCACCCTTGGTTAAGTTAAAAAGAATCAACAGCAGCCTTACAAGTTTGCTCCAGGGTGTCAGATTAGACCCTATAATCTCTAGCCCTAGGGTGGGGAACCTGCAGCCTCGAGGCCATTTGTGGCCCTCTAGGTCTTCAAGTGTAGCCCTTCAACTGAATCCAAATTTCACAGATTCAGTCAAAGGTCTATAAGGGGGCCACCCGTGGCCTTTAGGCTGCAGGTTCCCCACCATTGCGTTAGCCCTTTAAGCTACAATTCAGGTCTTAGTGGCCTTCTAAAAGTCTTCAAATGTTTGTTTCTCTGTTCCCTGTAGACCATGTTCATTGAGAGCAATTCAAATCCCAGCTCTGCCTCTGTAGGACCCCTGTAACTACAGACAAGTCACTCAACTTGTCTAGGCTTCAGTTTTCTCATCTGTAAATTGATAGCCTTAGCCTAGTTGACCTCCGAGGTTCCTTCTGGCCCCAGATCTGTGGTTCTATGATCTTTCAAATAGGTTTCAAGAATACTATGGCTGCTGCTGTGTAGAGTGATGGCACTTTGTCAGAAACTATTGTATCGGTAAAGACCCAATCATTTTAAGTTAACAATACATCTTTGAGGCACAAAAAATCAGATTCCTATAATACATCTAAAGACCAATGGACCATGTTAGTCTTCAGCTTTCTTTGAAGAAGCTTTGTGAGTACTAAAATCCCAAACAATTGAAGTCATTCTTCTGAAACCTTCCTTGCATATCTCTTTAAGAACAAGCAGGAAGCTATTTTGATGGGTTTGAGATATTGAAAGGCAGTGTTGCCTCATAGTGGAGAGAAAGCTGTCCTTGAAGATTGGATGACTTGAATTCAAACCATATGTCTGACACATACTAGTTGTGTGACCCTGGGAAGGTCATTCAGTGCTCTGTAAGTTGTAAAGAATGTACTAAACTGCATTGGTAGAGGGAGTTCTCTTACATGGGAGTGCCCTTTAATCAATTTAATCAATGGATCATTGATCCAGCACCTATCCTTTGAGACACTAAAAAAAAAAAAGATTCCTATATAATAACATAATATATAATATAGCAGTATATAATATATCCATAATATCAATAATTAATAATATATGATATGATAATAACAAACATTTACTTTAAGGTTTGCAAAGCATTTTATAAATGTTATCTCATTTATTCTTACAACAACCCTGGGAAGTAGGTGCTATTATTACTCCAATTTTACAGAAAAAGAAATTTAAGCAAAGACAGTTTTAAGTTATTTGCCCAGGGTCACATAGCTAGCAAGTGTCAGGCTGGATTTGAACTCAGATCTGCCTGACTTCAGGTTCAGCATTATACCCACTGTGCCTCCTTGTCTTTATCTGGTTCTGTACAACATTGTAAAGTTTACTTCATCTAGAGCATATGATTTCCAGACTCTTCACTTTTCCAGGTTAAGATCAGTAGGACACAGTCTGTTTTTATCAAATTGATAAACATTTAATCAGCTTCCAGAGGGTACAGAATATTCTGCTTTGGGAGACATACAAAGCTCAGAAGAGGTAATAGTTCCTGTCCCCGTGGAGCTTACAGGCTAACAGAAGAATGACATATATAAAATAGCCATATAAACCAGACTTCTGACCTCGTTAGTATTGATAACTCTCAGCAAAAAAAACAAAACTCCCTTATTCAATTGATCAACAAATATCTTTAAAGTGATTATATTGTGCCAGGCATGGTGAATTCATAGGTCCTGGGAACACAAAGACAAAAATATAGAGTTCCTACCCTCAAGGAGATTACATTCTATCAAGAGAAGCATCACACACATATAGAAACATATATATTTATATGTAAGTATGTATATACACATTTATGTCTATATCTATACAAATATACATGTATACCCATTTACAAGATAGACACTGTCTTACTATACTTGTATTAGTCACCATTAAAACATATTTCTTTTGTCTCTTTACAAGTTAGCATCATTTTCTTTGATGGAGTGGACTTAAGGTATAAAGAGTTCGGATCAATCTAAGTTAAAACTCATTTAGTCATCTCTTAACATGGCATTTTCTGTCCCAAGAATCTGGATCGCTCCTTCTTCCTTGTTCGTCTTGCAAATAAACTCTTATTGATCATAGAAATTTGGACAGTTATCTGATTATTCTAAGCTTTAATCATCCTAAGATCATATTTTTTCATGCCACTCGTTTATATTTATCCTTGACGTTGAATCTCTCCTTCTATAAAAGAATCTAAGAATATCAGAGAGTTTCCTATGTAGTCACACTGGATTATTTTGATGCTTCCCTTTTTTCTTCATTATTTGAAATTATTAGAATTTTAGCTTTCGAGTCTCCCCTCCCTCTTATGCTGCAAACAAAAAGAAGATTTACTTCACCCATCCCAGTGGGTTAGCGCCTCTCTCACAGGGCTCTTTTGAGGATCGAATGAAATAATGCATGCAAATGCTTTGCAAACTGTATAGAATTATATATTAACATTTATTATTATCAGTTTTTATTATTTAGAACAGCAGTGAAGAAAGATCGTATCTGCCTCCTTCAGAATGTCTTGAAATCTGCTTTCCTAAAGTCAGCGGTGAGGGGTAGCGATATGATGGCATTCAAGGGGCCGGAATTTGAATTCAAATCCTGCCTCTGGCACAAGGCATTTGACGTCTAAGTAGCTCTCTCAGATTATAGGGTGCAAAGCAAAAAATGCCTCTCTGCATTGGTGCTGCACAGGGAAACCTTTAGTCCAGGAAATGAGCACTAACTGGTCTTCACTGTCTATTACAAAGGTTGATTTTAAAAAAAAAATTCTTCATGCTTTCCTATCACCCTCTGCTTTGTAGATTTCCACTCTCAAACCTCTTTACATTGATTTTGACTCTCTCTTCCTCTTTTTCTCTTTCT
Source organism: Phalanger gymnotis (assembly GCA_028646595.1). Taxonomy (NCBI): domain Eukaryota; kingdom Metazoa; phylum Chordata; class Mammalia; order Diprotodontia; family Phalangeridae; genus Phalanger; species Phalanger gymnotis. Next base: position 276,481,162 of record CM053623.1, read on the forward strand.
TCCTGCATTATTTCTTATACTCTAAGAACACTTAAGCCTAGAACTTAGATATTGTTCCTCATGTCTTTTTACCTTTTCCTTGGCAGGAAAAACAACTCACACTTGTAGAACTGATAATTCTCTCGGGCAGGATTGAGAATATGATCGACTCAAGACCAGTCACCTCGGCGTCTGCACTTCCTAGGTCAAATAGCGAACCCTTGTCTCAGGCGGCTTCCATTCAGCTTACCTCTTTTGTAATACATGTTCTTTTTGGTGGAGATGCCTGGTTGCACAGGGCTTCTTAGGACCATGTTTTAAAAACCGTTTTTGGTTGATCTCCTCCCTCTCATTATTAAGTCAAATGAAGTAAATGAGCATTTATTAAGCAGTCACTATGTGCCAAGCATCGTGTTAAACACTAGAGATACGTAGAAAGGCAAACAACAAAAACAGAAGAAGGAACAAATCCCTGCTCTTACGGAGCTTCATGGTTGAATGGTGCTCCCCAAGGATGCTCGTGTATATTGACCTTCCGTCTCTATATTATCATTAATGTCTTTACAAGTTATACAATATGTAATAGGGATGTTAAAAGAGTTAAAAGGAAAAAAATGTGAATTTAGGAAATTCTAAAAATTTATGAACACTGTACTAAGTGCTTTGGGAAATATCATCTCATTGGATCCTTACATCTCATGTTTTCTGCCCTTTTTTGTATCTTTCATATGTAGTACTGTGCTCTGTGTGTAATAAGTTCTTAATCTCATCCCATCGGTCCCTAAGTGACAGGTCATTTCTAATAGTATTTCTGTTCTAATACATTTCTAAGTAACACGCAGCTAGGCTCCAAGTTTTCCCCTCAGGGTTAGAACATAGCATTGTTTGATAGGTACAGGCCTTCTTTTGGTATGACTGCAATGTTTGGGCATGGCAAGCCCTATAAATGCATACAGGAAGTATGTGGTGACCTAAGTGTTTGGTCTTCTAAACACTAATGACGGTTAATCATTGTCTTAAGGGCCAGGGGAAGAAAGAACTATGTTGTTTCTGTGCTTTCTATTTTTCCTCCTGTACTGTCAAGGCTTGTCATCTGATAATTATAGATGGCACAGTAAATACTTTTCCTTGCTGGGCTTCTTGCAGGGAGTCTTAATTTCAGCTGAATTTCTTTATACCATTGTGTAGGACTAGTGGAATACAAAGAGAATGAATAGATGAGAACGGGAAAGGATATATTTTAGAAATAAGATTGTATAGTATACTGCCTTAGTACCAAATTACAGTAATCATGCTTTTGGAGGAATGAAAGGATAAATAAAGTTGAAAGGCATTATGACACGTACTTTCTTGATTTTTCTGTATGCTTCATTTTCTGTGTGATATATTCAATTTTATTTACTTGCTAAAAGTTGTGAATCTTATCTGTTCTTTTGCAGATCACCAGAAACTGGAAAGGGAAGCTAGAATCTGCCGTCTTTTGAAGCACCCTAATATTGGTGAGAAAATACCTTTACCTATCAAGTTTTCCCTTTTTGATTCTAAATTTGACCACCACTTGCTTTGACACATCATAGAATCTCTTCAAATAATACTAAAACAGGCAGTGGAGAAATGGATTATAGCAAGGCTAAACAACAAGGTTCTTCAGAGCTTTAGGGCTAAGCTTTGAAATTAGCATGAAAATAAAAATTACCAGCATAAAATGGATTGATCTTATGATTGAAAATTAATTAAAATTAAATGTGATTATGTCCTAAATCTCAAAATGAAATGGAGAAATGTAAAGAAACTATTTTGACTAAGCAGCAAAATAAATATTTGCCAATTTTATTCTGTAATAGTCAATGTTATATAAGAAAAAAAAATAATCAGTTACATAAGAAAATTAGATAACATTTATGTAGTGTGCTAAAGGATACTAAAGTGTTTTGCACATATTTTATGTGGTTCTCACGATAACTCTATGAGGTAGGTGTTATCATTATTGTCCTACTTTACAGATGAAGAAACTGAGGTACAGAGAGGTCTAGTGCCTTATGCAGGCTTACAACAACTAACTATGTAATGGATAGGGAGTGACCGGTCTCAGAAGGACCTGGATTCAGGTCCCACTTTTGTTACTTCCTGGTTGTGAGGTGCTGGGCAAATCACTGGCCGCAATCCCAGTGTCCTAGACAACTTTCTAACACTAAATCTCAGAGCAGATGCTGATACGGGAGGGCGGTTTTTTCACTGGTGGTTCTCTATGACGGGCAGCTAGGTGGTACAGTGGATAGAACGCCAGGGCCTGGAGTCAGAAAAACCCAAATTCAAATCCGACTTCAGACACTTGCTAGCTGTGTGACCCTGGGCGAGTCACTTAACAGTGTTTGCCTAAGTTTTTTCCTCTGTCACATGAACTGGAACCACTCCAGTATCTTTGCCACAAAAACTCCAAATGGGCTCATGGAGAGCTGGACACAACTGAAATGACTGAACCACAACAATTAAGTTCTCTATAACAGTGAAATCATAGGTCTGGTTTAAAAACAAAAACCTTAATATTTTGTGGAAAACATATTGTGGACCTTTGTTAATACATTGGGTAATACATTTGGTGAATTATGGATTTAAAGATTGATCATCCACCATGTGTAGGTTGAGATAAACCATCAGGAGATGTGGATTACAGGCAGATCTGACAATTAATGTAAAAGCAATGTTTGCCTAATGCACATCAGGGTCATATCTATTCTATGAGATTAGTTCCTTGCACCAGCTGTCCCAGATGGATCACACTATAGCCACTGGAATTGGCATTGATTAGGATTTCTCTCTCCTCCATCTTCCTCTCAGGTTCATAGAATGTCAGCTTTGGGGATGATCATCTAGTCCTCTTCTTCCTCCATTGGTTGTCCCCAAGAACCATCTATGACCACTTGATACCTCTCCCCCGGTCAGAGGATTCCCACTTCCACCGAACGGGTGAAAGATTCCTGGTGTCCTCAGTTAGAATTCCAAGTACATTTTTCTGTAGGAACAGTTTTCAATACTTTCTCCACAGGTGTAGATCACAAACCTTAGGAGATGGTTTGTGTGAATTGGGTGCAGAAATACTTACCACCCAATCATTAACCTTCTGCTAATGAGTTTCTCTGCACTTTGCTAGGCTAGTACTCAGATAACAGACACACAATCTATTGTTATGCCTATGTGTACCATCCTCTAGGGGGCTGATGGGAGCTACCAAGGTTTGGATAACCTCTGAAAATCCAGGCCCACCTCCACGCCACAAATAATTCACATGAGTAAGACTTTTATGGAATTACATTTATTGATAACTCATTTTGTGGGCTGACCTGGGAACCTAACCACTGTGAATAGCTTTGTTCCTTTGGGAAAATGTAATCCATATTAGAAACAACTGACTTAACAAATGAACTTCTTGAACACAAGCTATTTGCAAATTAGGAGTTGTAAATTAGTCGTATAGACAATTAGATTGAGAATCAGACTTGTTTTCTCATTCTGACCATGCAAGTAATTAGCTTTGTGACATTAGGCAAATTAGTTAACATTCATTTGTAGAGTGGAAAAATCAGTTGAGACAATCTCTCAGGTCCATTTAGGTTTTAATATCTTGTGATTCAGATTATTTTAGCGAGGAGAGTCTCTGAACTGCACAGTTCCAAACATTTCTTAAACAGGTAGATGGACCACGCACTGTGCCAGGTATTTGTGATATAATGACTATAATGAAAGAAATCCTGCAGTCAAGAGGCCTACCTTCTATCAAAATCTTTACATGCAACAGAAATAACATGTAACTGGGGGAAGGTAGTCACATCTGATGGGAACAGGAGAAAGGTTATGGTGTAGGTGGCATTTGAATAGGAAATTTTGATTAGTTAGAAAGAAGGTGTAATTGTTTAGGTGAGTAAAACCTTAGCGGTCGACAGAGTTGTCATGGCTTTGAAGGTAGAAGAGATTCAGAAGGAAAACATTAAGATTCCCTCCAGCAGGTGAAGAGGTTTCTAGATCACTACAGAAAAGCTATATTTTTCATACCATTATCAAAACAAACCATACATTGAGAATGCCCCAGGAAGAAGCTGCCTAGGAGGTGAATATAAATGTTAGATGCAGTTGGGAGTTTGCCCAAGAGCAACTATTCATAGACATAGAGGAAAGATGCACCCTAGTGTCTGTGAACCCAACAGTACATGAAGAGGACAGACCTATTGTACATGAAGAGGACAGACCTATTGATCTTCAGAAAAAAAAATGCAGTAGCTATATTAACATTCTGTTCCTTCTCAGTTCCTTCCTGTTGTTCCACGGCCTGAAAATATACCATGTCCAATGGAGAGCCAGAGCACAAATATTTTCAAATCGCGAGGAATAAACAAATGTGATTCACATGAGGCCAGCTTTACATATGGCAGCTTTACTCAGACCTTTTTTCATGAGTCAACAAATTTAATAAAAGATAATTCAGAATAATGTTCATATTGACATTCACCTAGAGGCCTACTTTCTATAGATAAGAGTCATTGAAGGAGTTAGAAGATAGTGATATTGTATAACTACAGGATGCCTTTGTCATGTTGTAACATTTAGAAAATTTGATATCAAAATTTACTTTTTTTTTTTTTAGATGAAGGCAGTATTTCTGAAAGCGTTATATCTGAGGCCCCTGTTCCTAGGATTATCTAGGGAGATGTAGCACTAATTATCATTCTTAAACTCATGTGCTTCCTCCAATTACCCAAGTCTTTCTGTTGAAGCCACAAATAACTGGCATAATTAAGTTCTCTTATAATCAAGAAAGATTCAGTTTTTAGTTTAAAATACCTCCCTTTATTTGTAGCTGATGCAAAGGGGACAGGAAACAGCTGAACTTAGTTTTATGTAATTATGAAGATTTTATTGGAAAAAAGCAATTCTTACCATTTCTAAGAGGCTAGCACTTAAGTTCTTGCCCAAATGGAGAGCCATTCTGGAGAGAAAATTAATTAGTTTACCTTGAGTTTTGTTGCTGTTTGGATAGAATCCTTTTGTTTTTTCTCTTGTACTTCTTTCATTTAGTTTACAAAACCGAGAAGTTGGTTAACTGTATGTCTTTGGGCCAGTCACTTAACTTTTCTGTACCTATATATGCCAATCTCAGAAGATTGCTGTAAAGATAAAATAAGATTATAGATGTGAAAGTGGTTCTAAAAGCATAAAGCACTATATGATGGCAAGATATCATTGTCATCTTTAATTTGGAGAATGTCAATATGTATCTTTGAGGGTTGACAGTCTGGTGCTAATGAAATATAAAAAGGTATGAATGTTATACAGATGAATCCTTCGGCTAAGTTTCTTTTCCTCATTATTTCAAAGAACAGAATGTTCACAGTTGTAGTCCTGGGCTTCCTGGACCTAGATTTAGAAGTATTACCTGCCTCCTTTTATAAATCTTGGTATTTTGTATAGCATTTTAGAACAATGCTATGATCTGAACTTCAGTTTCCACTGTTGTTTTTAGAGTGAGTGTGTTAAGTGTCAAGGACTATTACAGTGGACTCCTACTTCATCTTCCCGTATCTAGGCTCTCCCCTCTTGACAGATGATATCCTTAAAGTACGCGTCTCTCTGTGTTACTTCTCTGGTAAAAAAAAAAAAAAAAAAGTTTTGGGCCCATAATTCTCTTCTGTTTGACATTTAATGCCCTCTGAATCTAGTTCCAGCCAAATTACTCCCCTTCTTTTATTCTGTGGTCTGGGCAACTATCCTACTTGCTATCACTAACACTCAACATTTCATGTATTGTGTTCACACCCAGAACTCACTTTTCCTCAATCTACCTCTCTTAGAATACCAATCTCTCCTCAAAATTCAGTTCAAGTGATACCTCCTACATGAGATCGTTCATGCTCATCCCATGTGGGAGTGAATGTTCTCATGAAATTGCTTTGTATTTATGTTCCCAGCACTCTGTATTTATTTATATGTGTAAAATAAACTGTAAGGTTCTTGAGCATAAGAACTATTTCATCGTATCTTAATATCCTCAGTCATTAGCCCAGGGTATGGCACATAGTAAGTGGTTAATAACAGTTTGCTGATTTATTGACTGATTTCTGTTTTGTGATAAAAATAATCACCAGTAGAGTGGAAACTCTCTAGACTTGTAATCCAAAGGCCTATTTTCTTATTAATGAAACTATCTGAAAAGATGTTGTCTTTATTAGCTAATGCTAACAGCATTTCATGGAATATATTTATTTATTTGTTCATCTATTCATTCATTCATTTATTTCAAAGAATACTTTGAAGTTACCAAACACAGAAATTTTTATTTAAGTTGAAATTAAGACTGGCTGATGGGTCAGTAAAGTCATCTTCACATAGGATTTCTTTATCAGGCTTTCCTAACTTCTAGCGTGCCATAAGGACAATTTTAGTATTTTAATATTTAAAAACAGTACTTTTTCTTATATATTACTAATGTAAGTGAATCTGTCAGAATAAGAGAATAGTTTGCATAAATAAATTTATATCTACATTAAATTTTGAAGACCATCTATGTTTTCTAGAAAACTAATCCTATTATAAGAATAGATCATTTTATTGGTGAAATTATGTAGCATGTTTCATGGGAATTCTGATTTCAACCCCATCCATTAGTCTTAATACATCTTTCTTAATCTATAAAAAATGAAACTGGAAACTGTATATTAATTTTTTTTAAATCAAGTAGCCCATTTAAACTCACTTAAGAATAAAATTGATTATTTTATGCCTCAGAAGAGAGTTTGAAAGTGAATTTCTAAAACATAAGAATGGTCACTAATGCCTAACAACTGAGTTGTCATCATTTACAAATAATAGATATGTAGGTGGGAAGCTGTTTTCTTTATACATCTGGATCTCCTGTCTTACAAGTTTTATCTAACTTACAGGACTCAAAGAACAAAAAGTATTTTTTAAAAATAGATTTGACACTATGGAAGACATTCCAAATTACAATTTCCCAACTAAGAATCTGTGGGGGAAAATGGCATTTAACTGGAGATGATCTAGAGATGAAAAATTTTTCCATAAATTTTTGCTTTGGGAGAGCATTATTTTGTTAGCAATTTTTCTGAAACAGACAGCTCAGTTGCTAAGACCTTGATAAATTCGATGGGACCCTAAAAGAATTTAGGAACTCGGAATTCATGACACCTCCATTCTGACTCTGCTTTTACCAACTATAATGTAACCTTGGACAAGTCACTTAACTTGATCTCAAATTCCTTATCTGTTAAAGGGAGCTGGGTCCCTCTAGATCTAAGTTTCTTTCAAATTCTGTAAATTTCATGTTAGAGGCACCCTATTACAATACTATGTCATTTTGTTTTGTATTCTATGGTGGTGATCTGGAATTGTGTGTGTATCATGATTTTTATATGTATTGACTTATTGTCTAATGGAGCCAAAGTCATCTATCTATCTATCTATCTATCTATCTATCTATCTATCTATCTATCTATCTATCCATATGTGTGAGAAATATATTCATATATACATGTATACAATGTTAAGTATATATGTCTAGATAAGATAGATGGATACAATATATATGAGTACATGTGTATATGGGCAATGCACATGGATAGATAGATAATAATATATAAGTATATATGTCTATGTTTATACACACACTTATATGTGGTTTTAATGCTAGCAAAATCTTTTTTTCTCTGATAATTTCAGAAATGAGAATAAGGAAGAATTGATTTTCATTTCATCTGAATTACTATGCTATCACCAAGCTGTGTAAAATGACAATGTTGTATTTACTCAAGCAAAGAAAGATGATTAAGATGAAAATAGTAATTGTGATAAACTGCCAAGAAGAGGCACATTCAAAGGATTGTTTTGATAGATATATCAAACCGATTGTGTTAGATCACATTCCTCTAGTGCACTCTATAGTTTGTACTAATAGCACTTTTGAGGATGGTACAGCTGTTCCATAGAGATTATTGTAACTAGTTAACATGGTTTCCAAACACTCAAGTGGAGCCATACTTTCTACAGAGACACTTCTAGCTTAATATACAGAGGCCCAGAGGAAGTGCCATTCTGTGCTGACATCACTCAAATAGACGAGTAGGATCATAGATCATACAATATTGTTTGCCCTCTTTCCTTCCATCGTTCTTTTTAATTGGTCCCTCTATTCAAATAGGTAACATTTCACAAACTGGCTAAGGTATATCATGCTAATGACATGTGTTTCTGTGAAAGTCAAGCACGGCTTAAACTCAGTGGTCTCCCCCCCTGCCTACCACATAATAGATTTCTTCATGACCTTTATTAGACTCAGGAGATTTTCTCCAAAGAATATTTTTTTGTCACTTCAGTCAAAGTTCTGACATCATTAGTTGCTGGGTCCCCCCCCCCCTTTTTTTTTTCCTAACCAGAGGATTATACAGCCTTAAGATATTTTCAGTGTTAGAATACTAAAGACAGAAATAGCTTCAGAACAAAAGTCCTTGAAACATTGGAGTATATTTAAGCCACTGTGTCTCAGTCATTGTTGATGTTACATTAAAATTATTCTTGAGTATAGAGGTAGCTGTATCCATTTGGTGACCACAGGGATGCCTTTGTCATTTGTGTATCAGCTTTGATTATTGGCCTTTCTGATGGAACTGTTCTTTAAAGTATCTCAGAAGTCCAAACATCTGAAAAGACTAGGAGGATGACCAAGCACTGACATAATTTGAGCCACTGAATCTGAAAAAGAAAAGAATCAGTGAAAGGAAGAAAGAATCTATCACTTATTGTGACCTGACTATTGTATATCTCCAGTTGTGAGTGGATCACTCATTTGGTTTACTCACAGGACTTTATCTGTAAGGATGTTGATATATGAGACATCTAGCCTTTTGGTTGGGAAATATACTTTATGTTGCTAGACTTTTGATTGAAGTCCTTTTCCATCTGTCTTTAATAGGAAGGTTTTAGAAAGAATGAGGCAATTTTAGCAACGTGAGGATATGTTTACCTATTCGATGCTAGTGGTACAGAGAGTGAAGAGAGAAAAAAGATAAATCATCAGTGTCTTATCTTTTATAAGTGGCCTAAGTACATAGTGCAATGACAAGCTTCTCCTGGTTGCTCTACAAATTTTTATTGACCAGCTGATTAGTTTCCTTTCTTTTTGTTGCCATATACAGCAACCCTGAGGGTCTTCTCCTCCCAGCTTGATTTTTTTCTTTTTTGAATGACTGAATGGGCATTGATTCACTGTGAGTGAGTACGTGAAAAGGCCTTAGCCTGAAAGGGCCAGGGTCTCCCATTGCATCCTGATCCATCTCCAGTCTGGAGGAGAAAGTGAGGCTGGTGACCTTGCACAGCCCTCCCTCACTCAAATCAAATCCAACTGCAAGTCATGTCAATATCTCCCTGAAGCCATGGTCCTCTTTAAAAACCAAGGGCAAACACAATTTCATTTAGTAGAAGATGAAATAATCAAGAGATGGGGCTAATGCAGAACTGAGAAGGGACTTAGGAGATCTTGCTTGACTCTGGCTCTGTAGACTTTAGCTTGCTTAGGGTCATCTACTCACCCTGGCTCAGTTTCATTCTAATACAGAAAGTCATAGTAAATTAATGCTAAAAGAGCCACCAGAAATCACCTAGGTCAACATCATTTGTTGTAAACATAGGTCTGATAAGCCATGGGGACAGTTACTTTTCAAGGTCATACAATATATTAGCAGAATACCTTAATGGGCCCTGGTCTCAAAAAGCTTTGACAAATTTGGATGGAAGTATTTCTATATCACATAATTAGTCAATTATTGTGTTGATATCTAAGAAGCCTACAATTGCAAAAGCGAAAGAGAATTTAGCAATAATATAGTCCAACCCCCCAATCTCCTCGTTTTAGAGGTCAAGAAGATGAGGTCCGGGAAAATTAAGTGACAAGGTCAGAGATACTGAACTAGAACTCAAGGATTCTGAGCACACAGTCACTGCTTTGAATAATGATCTCAAGGTTCAGGGAAAGGAGACTTTGAAAAAGAAGATTAAAATACTACTTTCCAAATATTAGTCAGACTTAGTATGGAGTCTGAGGTTGATTACAGTTCAAATCAATCAATGTTTCCTCACACAAGAAAAAATTCCAATTTAAAGGTTTTGATGGCAATATAATATAATTAATACCTTCATAAATCAAGTGTGAAGTATCAGAACCAACACCTGCATGATAGGGTTGACTGTCATCTGAATTGTTTTGTATGTAGATGCTATGTTTGGGGATGGAGTTATGATTTAATTTATTAGCTGAATCTCTATCATATCAAGTGTTCTCATGTCCTAAATATTAACATTTTGCAACATACGTCTATCTTGTTATGTTTGCAGGTTAATTTTTTAAATTAACATGAAAGTTGTACAATGAAGTCCTGTGAATATGCAGTAGGATGAAATATACAAACACCTAAGCTTCCTATTTAAAACACGGGCTTTAGGCCTCCATAATTTGTATAATTTCCCTTTACATAGCACTTCTTCAGGCATAATGCATCTTGATTCTTTGCCTCCAAAGTAAGGGGATTTGTTGAAGACAAAGGATTACAAATAAAGGGAAAATAAAGTGAGGGTCAAATTAGTCTTGATTAGTGTTCTGGAATATCATTTTTTATTTCCATTGAGAAGCTTGAATAAGGTCACTTTGGATGCTTTTTGGTGACTTTCAAGGAGGTTTTATGAGGGGAGAAACATGGCTGGCTCTTTTGTGCCAAATGATTGTTTTGTATCTCAAGGGAAAAGTCATCTCACTAAACATTGACAGTCTTTCTGTTATACAAGACCTAGTGAAGTATGTATAAACATGTCTGTATAAGAGGAAGCTGTGCTGAACATACTATTTCAGGTAGTGATGCGGCTCATTCGGCACAAACATATTTCTAAGTGCCCTTTGCTCTATTGGAATGATACTATATCCATTTGAATATATCTCTCATAACACCGTGTTCCCCGTTTACATGCACATATGCATCTTGAGAAGAAAATGAAAAATAGCAACCTTTACTCTAGCCAAAGGCTACTCTAAGAAGGAGCCATTGGCAGGGAAAGCCAAAATTAGATTAAGGGAAGAATTAATTGTTCGGATGGAGTAAAGAGAGCAGAAAGCTGGAGCTAGTCAATTCCCTCTCTTCAACCCCATCCAACTTTGTCTCATCTTTATCAATATCTCTTTTAACTGGAAGCAGAGAACTCTACAGGATTACAGACTGACCTAAGATTTCCATTGGCATAGTAAACTCCTTAGGTGAGGAAGTTGACTACCAATGCTAGTCAGCTGTTTCTCTGCAATTCAGTCTTAGAGAGTTTTCTGCACAGGGGCACTATCAGTCACTAAGCTTTTATTAAGCACCTGCTATGTTCCAAGTTCTATGTATCCCTGGGGATACAAAGAGAAGCAAAAGGCAGTCCTTGTTCTCAAGAAGCTCACAGTCTAATGGAGCTGAATCACTAAGAGATTAAGTTACTTACCCCAGGTCAACCAGCCACTTTGGAGAGGCAGTTAGGTAGTACAGAATGGATAGAATGCTGGACCTGGAGTTAGGAAGACTTGAGTTCAAATTCAACAAGACACTTATCAGGTGGGTGATCCTGGGCAAGTCACTTAACCTCTGTCTACCACTCTTTCTTCAACTGTAAAATGGGGATAATAATTGAACCTACCTTCCAGGGTTGTTTTGAGGATCAAATGAGATAATAATATTTGTAAACTGTTTATCACAGTACCTGACACATAGTCGGTCCTATATAAATCCAAGCTGTTGTTGTTATTATTCAAAGGCTGCCCCGAAATCCTGGCTTTCATGGTTTTGAGGTCAGCTGTCTATCCAATATATGTACAGTTCTCCAAAAGTGGTCCAGGACCCCTGGGGAACCTTGAGATTCCCTCAAAGTTTCTACAAAACCATTTTCACAAAAATTCTAAGACATTTTAATTTCTAGTACAGTAAATATCAGTCAATATAGCTCACATAAATGCTATTGAAGGTGGTCCTTCATACTTTTTAAGAGTGTAAAGGGGTCCTAAGACCAAAAAGTTTGAAAATTGCTGTAATACACTGCCAACAGTCTGTCAGAAAGTTTCATGGTCAAAATAAATAGCATTTATGCTTTAATGATATAGCTCCTGCAGTAGTTTCTTATTCCTTCTCCCCTTAGATTAATATATATAGCCTGGAATAATAACAATCAGTCAACAGGCATTTATGAAACACTTAGTATTTGCCAGGTACTGTGCTAAGCAGAGAGGATTCATTTAAATAAACACTCTAGACCTAAGTATTATGTACTTTTCTTATCCTAATGTCCTCGAGAAACTTGGCAAAATTTTAACAGAATATTTTAAGTGGTTAAATTTGACCTTGAAATAATCAAATTGCTTTCCCCTGCTTAGGAGGTGAGCATGCTTTTATTTACACACACACACACACACACACACACACACACACACACACACACAATATTATATGTATAAGATTTATTTATTTTTAACCTTTTCTTTTTTAATTTTGATTCCAAATTCTCTTCTTCCCTTCCATCCTCTCCCATCTCCTTTGAAAAAGCAAGCAAGAGAATGCGATCATTTTTACATGAGAAATCATGCAAAACATATTTCCATATTAGCCATATCAAAAAGACGTAGAGAAAGTGAGAACATTATACTTCAAATTTGCACTCAGAGTTTATCAGTTCTGTCTCCAGGGGTGGACAGCATTTTTCATCAGGAGTCCTTAGGAATTGTTTTAGATAACTGTATTGATCAGAGTAGTGAAGTCTCTCACAGTTGAGCATTGTTACAACATTGCTGTTAACTGTGTAGTGAGTTCCTCTTCTGTTTGCTTTGCTTTGTATCTGTTTGTATAGATCTTTTCACGTTTTTCCCCCCTGAAACCAACCCCCTTGTCATTTCTAATAACACAATGCATTTCATAACAATTATGTGCCACAACTTGTTCAGCCATTCCTCAGTTGACAGACATCCCCTTGATTTCCAATTCTTTACTGCCATAAATACAGCAGCTATATTTTTGTACCTGTAGAACCTTTTCCTTTTTCTTTGATATCTTTAGGGTACAGACCTAAGTAGTGGTATTTGAGCATGCTTTTTCAACCTCAGAAAAAAAGAAAATTAATGAAACCAAAACAAAAAAAAAAGAGTAACTAGTTGAAATTACAATTTAGAAAGGGTGGCATATTTTAGAAAGAGGCTGTAAATTGTATATCTTATAAGCTGAAATCAGAAACAGATAATTATGATGGTCCTATCCAGGCTTAAACACATTGAAGTCCATGCTTATCTTTGCTTAATGACCACAACCAAATGTAACTTAAATAAATAAATGAGCCCATTGAAAGCAGTTTTTTTTTTAAACGGAAACCTAACTACATTTTTGGTGATATCTTGTAAGGACAATAGTTAGCATTTATATAGCTCTTTAACATTATTCAACAGCTGTCTGCTGATCAACATGTTGCAAAGTCCTACTTTTCCATCCCTAAAGCAAATAAGAGGAGACTCCTTTTAAAACATAACTCTGCTAGACATTTCTGTACATGAATTAGCACCACACATTTCCTTGCTCAATATACCTCCTGCTTCCAAGGGGATTACAATCTTCCTGAGGAGACAGGACTACCAAAGAAATGCATTCTGTGAAATCAGTTTTCAAATTCTTCGACTGGCAGTGTACAAAGTCCTAAACTGAATCCAGTCAGGATGTATGGTAGAAGAATCCAGTTAGGATGTATGGTAGAAGATGTAAATTCCTGTTATCAGTCACTTCTATTTAAATAGACTGTCCTTTCTGATGACTGGCTAATGTCTTCTTAACAATGACAATCAGATTATCGTTGTGTTAGTATAACCCACAGAACATGCCACCTGTTTTGCTTGTGAGGTTAATGACCTATGTGAAAAGAAATAAGATTTAAGGCAGTGTTGGTCAAATTTTGCTTGCTTTACAATATCCTTAGAGAATTGCACCACATCATAGAAAACCTTTCGGCTTATGATAATTTTTATATTGTACTTCGAACACTTATTCAAAGACCATGTTCAGCTTTCAGGATTAAAAAAAAGCTAGAAGAAGTAGAATTTAAGAATACCTTGAAGGACCTGCTGTGTCAATTGACACAGTGCATTTTTTTTTAATCCAGAAAATAAAGAAAACAGGGATAGGATAAAAATTTTTATTTCAAGGTAAAATTATAATATTTTTTGTGTCAATTGACAAATATGGTCCTTCTAGTGTTCATATAATTCTTACATTAGAGACCTGAACAAAAGCACAAGAGGAAAAAAAAGCATTATTTTCTTGGAGACCATACAGTTTATTCCACTATAGAAAGAAGGAATAAAACTAAGTGCAAGATTTTGGAGACCGGAAGAATTATTTTTTTTTCATTTGTTCTATTCAGAAAAAAAAAAGATTAATTTCACTTGCAAATCCTTCTAAAAATTTTTACATCATGTATTTCCTTTCTTTAGATGTTAACAACTTTTCCTCTTCTTCTTCCTCCACTACAATTATTTTTTGCTGCTGATGTTTTGCACGTTCAAACAAGTTGGTATTGAATATTTTAACAAAAGGCAGCGCTTTCATGTATACTTATATATTGCCTCTCTCCATCAAGTTCCGGCTATTTTTCACAAAATGTATATCTCAAGACATTACTACATTTCATCCTGCAACAGAGAAATCATGTGACTTTTGACAAATTAACAGCAGTAGCTCTTACTTTCAATACAAAATGGCAGAATATAAAGGTTACATGTGCACTCATTTAAAAAAAAGAGCTTCAGAAAGGAAGGTTATGCCTTTTAAATTACATTAGTATGTCATCTCAAAAACTAAGGGCTTTCAGGAAATGTGTGGAGTTGGCATGGGAAAAAACGTAATTTTTCTTCATGTTATCTCTTTCCCTGTTCAATCAACTGGATGAATTTTATAAATCCCTACCTGATTTGGAGGATTTATAAAAAATTATTCCTGTGCTCAGAGAAAAGGCAGTGAAATAAAAGGAGTAGGCAGAAGGTAGGGTAATTTAGGTTCTATTTATTCAAATTGTAACAGTAAGCATTACTACAATACCTCAATGGATCTGTGATTTCACTAATATAGGTGCACTTTCCAGTGATGCAGCTCATAAGCCATTCAACTTATCTATGAGAGTCTTGTCCATGACGTCCCATAAATCCTCCACAGGTCTATCTAGTTTACTAGGAGGGAGAAGGAAGATTTTCTATCTTTTTTTCCTTTTTCTTTACAGAAATATAAAATATAACTATGGTGAAATAAAACTAAAAGGTCTCCATTATAAAACATAGAGTAGAAATCACCATACTGATATATGTATATTGTATAATATACCATAGATATCACACAAATAATTATACATAAAATGTTATATAATCTATTATATGCCTTCTACTGCTATATCCTTCTTCATAACCATCTCACATGATGAAGTGGCCTTACTCCTCACCAAGGCTAATACTCAAGTGATTCCATTCCATCCCATCTCCTCTCACAGATTGCCTCTCTGTCATTTCCTCCTCTTTCACTTTTTTTTTTCAATCTTTTCCTGTCTACAGGCTCATTTCCTACTTTCTGGGGGGGAAAAAAAAACCTTCACTTGACCCTTCCATTTCTGCTATCATCTCTGTCCTTTGTGGCTAAAGTCAAAAAGGTGGTCTACAAAGCTGCCTCTACTTTCCCTTCACTGTGTTCTTAACCCCTTACAATCTAGCTTCCAACCTTATCATTCCACTGAAACTGCTATCTCCAAAGTTATTAAAGATGTCTTCATTGCCAAAGCCAGTGGCCTTTTCTCAATTCTCATCTCTGCAGCCTTTGACGTTTTTGATCATTCTTCCTGCTGGATACTGTCTTTTCTCTGGGTTTTGGTAATACCACTCTCTCTTAGTTCTCCTCTGGCCTGTCTCCTTCCTGTTAAGTCTGCTTTGCTGGATCCTTATCCATATCTCTCTTTAATGATAGGCATCCTTCAGGATTCTGACAGGGGCCTTCTCATCTTATAAAGCACTTCACCTGGTGATCTCATCCACTCCCATGCACTTAATTACCATCTCTATGCTGATGATTCTCAAATCTACCTATCCTGCCCCAAACTCTTTGCTGTCCTCCAATCTTGCATCTCCATCTGCCTTTCCAATATCTCAAACAGTCTAATCCAATCCAATAAACATTTATTACATGCCTACCATGTGCCAGGCACTGTGCTAAGTGCTAGGAATACAATTAATAAAAAGACAGTCCTTACCCTCAAGGAGCTTAAAATCTAATAGGGGTAAACAACACACAAAAGGAGATGAAACATTTGTGTGTGTGTGTAGGTGGGCGTGGGGTAAATAATACAGGATGCCTTGTGTGGAGGCATCTTGTTCTGCGGAGGCAGTGCAGCAGACGCAGAGTGAAGTGAACTGAGAATCTAGCTTCTGACCTCTATAAAGGGAGGCATTGGGAGTGCTTTGGTATTCTACACTCTAACCCTCCAATCAAAGAGGAGAGAAGGCTAAGGAAAATGGTATCAATATATACAAAATAAATATTTGGAGTTTAGAGATGGGCAAGGAGTAAGGGAGACTTTGTAACTGCAGGAATCAAGAAAAGTTTCAGGAAGGGAGTCAGGGAAGAAAGAAACAAGCATTAAATACCTACTATATGCCAGGCACAGTGCTAAGTGCCTTTCAGTTATCATCTCTGATTCTTACAACAATTCTGGGAGATGGGTTCTATTATCATCCCTATTTAACAGTGCAGGAAACTGAGGTTAAGTGTCCTGTCCAGGTTCCCACAGCTGGTAAATGTCTTGGGCCCAATTGGAACTCAGGTGTACCTGACTCTAGGCCCACAATTTGAGCTGAATTTTAAAGGAATACATATCTAAAGGCCCTATCACACCTGGACTATGTTAACTAGCCTGTCTCATACCAATCCATCCTCCAGGTAGCCACTAAAATGCTTTTCCTAAATGCAGATTCAAACATGTCACCCCTTTACTCAATAAACTCCAGTGACTCCCTATTGCCTTGATCAAATACAAAATGCTTTGTTTGGCATTCAAAGTCTTTTATAACCTAGTTCCTTCCTACCTTTCCAGTCTTCTTGCACCTTACTATCTGACATGACACTGGCCTCCTGGCTTTCCCACAAACAAGACATTCCCGTCTCTCAGCTCTGGGCATTTTCTCTGATTCTCCTTGCCTGGAATGCTCTTTCTCTTCTGCTTCAACTGCTGATCTCCCTGGCTTCTTTTCAGTCCCAAATAAAATCCTACTTCTACAGGAAACCTACCCCAAACCCTCTTAATTCTAATGCTTTCTCTCTATTAAGTATTTCCCATTATGCTATATATAGCTTGCTTCATGTGTATTTGTTTCCATGTGTATTTGTATCTGTTTGAGAGCAGGAACTGTCTTTTGCCACTTTTTATATCTCTACCACTTGGGACATAGTAGAGACCTAATAAATGTTTATTGATTAATGTTATATATCATGCATAATAATGCTCACATTGCATGTAACAATTAAAATGTTATATATAATAGAATTGAGAAATTATATATGTGTGTATACATATACATTAGGATGCAGGAAGTTATGTCTAATATTTTAAGATGAGAACCTTTTGAGACATATGCGTATCTGTGTATATGTATATATTTATGTATGTTTGTGTACATGTATATATATATATACACACATGTACAGCTAGATAGATATAGATATTTTTTCTTATTTTAAAATTCACCCCCTTATTGAAATATGGCAATGAAAGTTGTAAGCAGGGGTGTAGACCCATGTCGGGATGGGCTTTAGGTATTTTCAGACAGGCTGTGAACCCTGAAATGCCAAGCCAATGTGCTACAGAGAGGGAAATGTGAATTAGGATAGGAGATAAAAGGCTTTGTAGTTGTCTGAAATGCCGTTTCTCCTTATGGGTCACTCAGGCTCTTGCCATCTCTGGCAAGATAATGATTAATAAAATCTTTCCTTAATTAAAAAAAAAATTCACCCCTTTAAAATCCGAAATAGCATTTCCCGTCAAATCCTATTATCTTCCTCTTACACATTTCCTCCTCTAAAAACCTCTTCTCATATTTTTTTTCTTTACATACCTTATCCATATATATCTATATCTATCTATCTATACACACACACACACACACACACATATATTTCTTTTTCTTTGTCAGAAAATTTCATTGGCAATTTTTTTCTCCCTCTTTCTTCATGCTGCCAACACTTGTAGGTCTCTTGGTGTTACATGAATGCAGTGGGAAATGTTTGTCTCTCAGTCTTCTTGCATGACTAGCCAACCTCCTTTAAGGAGATATTACTGTGATTATCTTTTAATCTGTTTTTCCTGTGAGGTTGCTCAGTGATAATTTTCAGCAGACTACTCACTCCCACCATGTCTCTCCACTGTCTTACTTGTGACCTACAACTTTAATTCCTTTGACACTATTGTCTTCCATGTTTCTCAACCATATAGTATTATTTTCAACACAGGTATTTAAAAGGCAGACCTTAGCTTCAGGGAGAAGTTTTAAGTTTTTAAAACAAATGGCAGCTTAGTAAAGTCTATGGACCTCTTCTCAGAATAACATTTTTATATGCATAAAATGCATAAGATTACAAAGAAAATAAATTATCTTTAAATATAGTTATTAAAATACATGTTTTATAGAAAGCAATTTCCCTGATCCCAGGGTAAGAATCCTTGCCTTAAAAGAACTGTAATTTCCCAAAGGCAATACATGTTGTTTTCTTCCTCCTGTTCAATTCTGGGCCCAGTTAATCTTCCATCTGGAGTATTTGTTTAAGATGTAGGTAGCGATATATAGGTGTTATGAGCTGTTTATACAATTACACATAATAGTTAGTGTTAACCATTTCTAAATGTCACCAATTTTGTCATTTATTTATAGAATAAATATACTCATAGAGCTATACCAACTTGATTTGTATGCAGTCATACTTTGTTCACTCTGCCATTTTACTTATGGCCTTTTTGGTAGGCAAGCTACAATTGAGCATACATTGTACAGGTGATACTTCAGTGGATGTTTCTAAAAGAAAAAATTCCCCTAAATCTCCCACCAAAACAAAAATCCAAATAGTACTTAATTCTCTTATTGCAGAAGAGGCCGCAACAATTTTCAGGAATTTTTACGAGAAACCTTTCAGAAGTGTAACATCTGCTTTAATAGCTCCTCCCACAGGGACTATGACTACTGTTAGCACATTTTTAAGAGGGAACAGAATCTTTGGAAGTTATAGTTTAACTGTTATCTGTGAGTAGGGTCTAAGAACACTGAAAACATAAATGTTATTCTTGAGAGAACACAAACTACTATGGCTATAGAAAGATTGAACACAAAGAAAAAGGATTCAGAACTTTTGTTTCTGAGAGTCTGAATTCAACTTGAGAGGCATTGACTACCATCCTCAGAGAGTTGAATGGTGGGACTGTGTTTCCAGAATTGAGCAATCAGAAGTTACAATTAATGGGCAGAGGTGATTCTGGCTGTGAACTTTCTCCCTGTGTTATAATTTTGAAATAATTAAATGTCATTGTATCAGTTGGTACACTGTTACTGAATTGTATATCCAGTAATGATGTCTATGAAAGCTTATGGGGAAAGAGGTTTCTTGAATTTGTTAATAAGTAGTAATAAGAGATCAGAGATAATTGATTAGTGATATAGTGGTATAGTTTTATTAATTTATGAAAAAATATAAAATCATAACCTTGATTGCCTTAGGTTTCAGGATGAGAATTAATTAGGTAATGAGTCAAGTAGTAGGATGAGGAGTGGGCTTTGGAGAGGCTGTCAAGTAGTGAAATGTACCACACAATCCCCCCATTACCAGAGCACATTTTGGAGTGCTTTCTCAAAAGCCTGCAATAGAAGCAAAGAAATACTTGAAATAGTCTTACGCGTGGTCAACTCTGCTCATCAATGCTTCTTCACTTTTTAACACTTTTTAACATTGTTCCCTTTTCAATCTTTGCTACAGCCACATCCACTTCAGTTTTCTCCATAGATGCCTCCTCTCTCCTCTCTTTAGCCTATTGATGTATTGTGTTAAATAAAAAAATCATTCTTATCTATTCATTAGACCTAAATTAGGCATCCCTTGATGAGCCTGCCTTTTGTTACTGTATCAATAAACTAACAATTTATTCAGGACCTTCTGTATGCCAGACATAGGATACAAACAAAAAAAATGATCTCTTTTATCAAGAAACTTACATTCTGTCAGTAAAGGCAGCATGTCCAAATATGTACAAATACATAAATGTATGTGGTTTGGGGTGGGGGAGGAGCAAAGGAGACCTCTAGCTACAGGACTCAAAATTTTGTTCCACGAAGGAAGGGAGAGAGGAGAAACACATACACACATACACACCCACGTGCCCCCCCACGCCCCAAAAAACACTAATTTATTGTTATTGTATAACAGGCATTGTGTGCCAAGTGATTTGTAGATATTGTCTCATTTGACTCACAGCACACCTGAGAGGAAGGTGCTGTTGTTATTCTTATTTTCCAGTTGATGAAATGGAGGTTAAATGACTTGTCCAGGGTTACGCAGCTAGTAAATGTCTTAGACCCCATTTGAACTCTGGTCTACCTTATTCCAGGCCCAGAGTTTGAGCTGAATTTTAAAAGAAATACATCTGAACTAAATAGAGCTCAATTTTTAAAAAATCTTATAATTTAGACTTTTAACAAATTATGAGAAACTTCCCCCTAATTAATCTGAATAAATTAATAAAGTAGCAGTGGAAGACAATGCAGCATAGTGGCATGAAACCTGGACTTGGAGTGAGGAGAGTCCGGGGGTCATGGCTTGTCTCTGACACTTAAGTTAGGTGACCCCAGTCAAATCGTAGCTTCTCTGAGCAGCAGTTTTCTTATTTATAAAATAGATGCAGATAAAAATAGAGTAGTCCTCATGTTACCTGGTTGTGATCCATATAATGGGATACTATATACAATGCACCTTGTCAAAATTAAAGTACTATTTAAATTTCATCTTATTAAGTATGTTAACAGGGTTCAAATGCAATACTATTTGTAGAGTGCTTAGTACAGTACCTGGCATGTAGTAGACACCATATAAATGTTTATCCTCCCCTCCCTGGTTGTCCTGCCTGACATTATCATCATAGAATTGTTTGGTGCTATTATTAGGCACTTAGCTCCTTGAGGAGAGTCACATTTATAAAATACAGCCTAGGCTATATCTGAATTCCTATGTCATCACAGACTCATTCTTCAGGTACTAATGAACAGAACACTCCCCCCGCCCATTCTGGGGCTTATGTATCTGAGCACAATGACAATACATGAAAGTCATTACATGCATGAGGAAGACCCAGGCACAATGTCCAAACCCCTCTGCCCCCCCCCCACCTTCTTATACCTTACTTATCACACTAAAAAGCCACATGAAGGAATGTTCCTTCCTATAACCAGAGAGCTTTAGCTGTGCCCCCTCTCTTCTTTGAAGCCTCTTAGGCTTATCCGAACATGCTCTTCTCTGTAGCAATAAACCAGTGCTTCCCACCAGCAGTGGGTGGGTTGCAGACAACCTTTCAGACTATGGAAAGCAATAACCACCTTTTCTTTTCCTTAAGCATATGTTTATCTAATCCCAGCTCCCCAGAATCTGGATAGACACTAGGAAGAGCAGCTCAGTTACTTCCCTTTTAGACTGATTGGTATTCTGAACTTAACACCAGATAAGTAAGATTTTAAAAGATTTAAACAAATAATTACAAGATCAGTCAAGGGAAGAGTAGTGCCAACTGGGACAATCAAGAAAGGCTTTAAGATGGCAATTTAAGATGAGCCATGAAGTCAGTTGAACCTTAGGCTAATGGGGTTCAGGATCCACCTGTTCTTTGACCCTTGAAATGATTTCTAGATTGTAGACCTGGCTCTATTTTGCTGTCCCAGTATGCATACACTGAAGATTAATCTGTAGTGCTTCGCACCCATGCACAAACTTAGCCTTCACCTGGTCCTGAGGTTATTCCTGAATTCCTAGTCAGTGTGACCTGTCTTATAGTTCATAGTACATAAATCCGGAGCTGGAAGGGACCTTGAGACCATCTAGGTTGCTCCCTCCTCCTGTCTTCTAGGTGAAGAAAACTGAATCACAGAAAATAAGTAACAGAACTGGGAACCCAGGTCTTCTGACCCCAGAAGCAGTGTCCTTTCCGTGCTACCTCTCTGGTTCTGGGGAAGACTTCCTTCCTGTGCATAGTGAGCCTGTAAAAACCCAGAAAATAGCTCTGAGTGCACCTGAATATCAAAACCTGAACCTGCTATTAAAGCTGAATGTGACAAGGCATCAGTTGGTGGTCCTACTTATCATTTGAAAACTGGACTCTGCTTATAATGACTATGATACGTGAGAAGGTATTGTATATGAAAGTATAAATAGGAGCTTACTAAATGATAGCCTTAGGAGAAAAAGTCCCCTCTTGCTATTTGGAGTAGGTAACAGGCTCTAATTTCAGTTGCAAACCTGCCCTGGGTCACTCTAAGTCTTTTGAAGCCCATATCTTCTCTAATTGCTCCCTTAATAGCTGAGGGGTGGGGAACTAGACACACAGCTTCAGAGATGAGTCTATGGACTAAACAAATCACTTTTCATCAGCAGCTGGCAGCCTGGCCACCCCTGGACCTATGATTCCTCCAAATCCCACCACCCGCTTTGAGATAGACAGTGACAAGGAGAGATATGCAAAGGAACTGTGTCCTCAGCAGATTAAAAAAAGACAGGCATGGCTTCCCTGTACCAGAACCCAGAATGCCAACCTATAAGGAAAAGCACAGATTAGGAATAGTCTCTAATAGAAATGAAAGGGGTGACTTTGGACAAACCTTCTAAGACCTGTATGAATTGTTGCATTGTAAAGTAAGCAGTATCAAGAATCTGTTAGTTCAGCAACAAGCATTTATTAAGTACTTACCATGTGTCAGGCACTGTGCTAAGCCCTGGAGATACAAAGAAAGGCAAAAACATGGTCTCTGCCCTCAAGGAGCTCACATTCATTAGAGAGCAATGTACATAATAACGATAGTGTAAAAAAAGATAGCTCTGAAAGACTTAAGACTGGTCACTACAGCACAATGACCAACCATGATTCCAGAGAACCAGGGAGGCAGAATAGTGCTCACTTCTTGACAAAGAGATGGTGGACTCAATGGTGCTCGCTTCTTGACAGAGAAATGATGGACTTGATGTGAGGAATAAAACCTACATTTTTAGACATGACCAATGTGGAAACTTAACCAGGCTTGTTCGTGACACTGATGTGTTACACTAATCTCCCCAGAGTTTGGTCCTTGCTAGCTTACTTGGATCTGTAATACCTAGCTCCTCCACCCCACCTTTGTTGACATTTCTAAAGTTACTCCTGACCTCATTGACTGATAATGGGCCCACCCTTTACAAACCTCACTCCTTCCTATGTAGCTAATCTCATGGTCATTCCTCTTCCTCATTTGCCCTGCCTTCCCTATTGCCACCTAAGTCCCAGAAAGGCAAAAGTAACACTTTTATCTTTGTTTTCATTTTTCTTTTTTAGAAGAGTGGGTAGGTGAGAAGTATAGAAAACAAATGGTTGTTAATCAGAAAAAAAAAAATTAAAGAAAGGAAGCCTGGCTATCAGATGCTTCAGAGGTAGTGTTTCATGTTAAAGTATATCTGAAGATAGATTTATTTAACATTTTCTCCCTCACAGGCATGATTCTGTAGAACAGGCTAGAGAGAGAGCAGGTGTTTAAAATGAGTTCAAAGGCTTTATGACTAAGCATCTTCAATTGGAGATAGGATGATCATTGGCCCAGAAGTTTGCCCTGATTAATACTTAAGGCAGGACTTGTACTAGATAACCCTCAAGGCCCCTTCCAACGCTAAGCTTGTAAACCTATGATTCCAAATACTGGTGAAGATTCTGATACTAGCCAATAATGAAAGAGATGGGCAATGCAGTTAACCAGATATGGGACACATATACTTGCAAATGAAATAAGTGAGCTGTTTCAAAACTTCTGTAGGAACAACTTTACTTTTGACTTCCTCTTTTGCCAGTAAAACCAAAGGACCACAATAGTTGCTGCTTAACACAGTATCTCCTGCACTCAGAGGTCTTTGGTTCTAATACAAGTTTCATTTTAGCTGCCAGAGGCCTTATGGCTTGGTTACTGACCTCCAATAGTTGAGGAGAGTGTCTGCCTAGGTCCCTGACCCTTGTTTCCCAGTCTGAGAGCCAATCTCCCCAGACTTTGGTCCTTGCTGCATCCTACCTCCTTTGCCCTACCTTTGTTGACATTTCTAAAGTGACCTCTGACCTCACTCACTGATAATAGTTCATAGGCCCACCCTTTACAAACCTTACTCCTTTCTATGTAGCTAATCTCACAGTCATGCCTCTTCCTCATTTGCCCTGCCTATTGTCACCTAAGTCCCAGAAGGACAAAGTTAAGTATTTTACATTATTTAACTGTTAAAATGTTAGTATCCATGCTTCAGAGATATTCAAAAAAAAATTGTCTAAGCTATGTAGTTTTCCATTAAATCTGTTTTTTTTCTTTTTAAGTTAGCTTAGTTTATTTTTATTATATTATTTTTGATTCTTGAGTAGTAATTACAGAAGTACTTGCTGCTGTGGTTTTGACTTGAAACTTTTATTTTCACTTACCTTCATAGGGCCTGATTTGTGAGCACTCCTTTGTTTTAATGTCTTGATTTTTAATTTTTTTTCAGTTTTGACATAATTCTACTCCGCATTTCTCATAAAACCCTAAGTTCCTCAAATAAAATAAGATCCACATTAACATAGAATGTCTCACAATAAATTTTAGTGCATTTAAAAGTTTCTCTTCTGTTTGGAATTCAAAACTCATTCTATGGGGTGTCCCTAAAGTCTGGACACATAGGAAAATTGATGGCAAAGTGGAGTTATTGCATAGAATTCACATGAATCTTGCAAAGTGCATCAACCTATGCATTACAAATGATGGAAATCATATTGAAGATGTTATTTGTTAATATTTCAATTAAATGAAATGCTGTTGAAAATTTTATTCATTTCTTGAAAATATACATTTTTGCCTGTGCGTCCAGACTTTAGGAACACACTGTAATCTATTTCCCTGGCGCCCCCCCCCCCCCCGATTCCTCTCCAACCTTTGAATTTTCCTGCAACTTACACCTACCATGTATTTTGTGCCCCATGACACTGGCCCCCTTGCTATTGCTTGCACAAGACTGTGGGCATTGTCCCTGGCTGTTCCCAATGCCTGGAAAGCTCTCCTTCTTCATCCTGGTTTCCCTGTCTTCTTTCAAATCCCAGATAAAATACAGCTTTCTACAGGAATTCATTCTAGTGCTTTCCTCTTATTAATTATTACTTCTACTTTATCTTATAGATATCTTGTTTGTGCATGCATAATCATTTATGAGTTTTCTTCCCCTTTAGACTATGAACAGAGACTCGTCTTTTGCCTTTCTTTGCATCTCCAGTGTTTAGCACAGTGCCTAATATGTGGTAGGTGAGTGATTAATAAATGTTTATTCACTACTGATATGCTGTCTTCCTAAAGGCAGCATGATGGATGGCACACTGGATAGGGAGCTGAATTTGGAGTCAGAAAGACCTAAATTCACATCTGCCTCAGACTTATTGTATGTGTGACCCTAGGCAAGTCAGCTAACCTTGGTCTCTTCATCTATAAAATGTCAATAATCTCGGTAGATATATGTGCTTAAAAGTACATATCTACTTTCATAAGCTTCCTTCATATTAAAGTACAGTATTGTACTCTCATCTCTTAAGAAAAAAATAGACAATATTGTGCTGTAATGCTATTGATGGCCCATATTTGTCAAGATAATTCATTGAAAGTTCTCAGTAGTTGGATCAGTTTTTGACTAGTTAAATATTGTGGATGATGTGACCAGTGAATTGCCACAAAATGTTATATTTCATTTTATCATTGCCTGTACGTTGTGAACATTTTCTTCATGAAGATTAATTATAAGGTGCTTTCCCTCATGCCTGGAATGTTTTACCTATGCATCTATGCTTCTTGCAATCCCTCACTTCATTCAAGACATAGTTGATCTCAAAGCTGCTAGAGTCTTCACCTCAAAGGCCAATTTCCATCTACTTTTTATTTATCTTGTGCATAGCTATGATGATCAAGTCATTATGACTATCTGGGCTTTGCCTTCTTCATTTAAAATATTAGAGAGTTAAACTAGATGACCACTAACTTTCCTCCTACCTTTAAATCTGTGAACTCAGGATCTGGGTGGTAATGAGAAGCAGATAAGAGAACAACAAAAAATTATTTAATTTCATGTTTCCTCCACCATTAGAAAGAAGGCTCCCTGAGGGCAAGGACTGTTTTTTTTTCCTCTTTCTTTGAATTTCTTGCACTTGCCCTAGTTCCTAGAACACAGTAAATGCTTAATCAATGTTTGTTGATTGATTGATGAGCCCTTAAACTTTGAGTGCAATTACTAAGTAAGGTGAATTTAATACCAGCTTGACCTGATATTCATATAATATTCTTAACGGGTTTCACAGTGCTTACCTCTCATGACCCTGCAAGTTACTAACTGCAGCTGTTTTAAACTTTGTTTTGCAAGATGAGGAAGCTGAGGTTAAGAGACTAACTTCCTCAAAGTCACAATGATAGTTCGTGGTGAAGTTCGTTCTAGAACTCATGTTATCTCATTCTTATCCTAGTGTCCCTTCTCTGTACTGCGCTGTCTTGCCTCAATTTAAACATATTTTTTAAATACTTTAAGACATATGAAATACATGTTGCTGACTTTTTTTATAGAAGTTATATATTAAATAATATTTTCAGATATAATAATGATGGATTATAGTGATGTGTACATTCTGGGCATATGATTCCATTAAAAAAAACCCAAATAAACCTGAAACTCAATTATTTGCTTCTTTGTATTTAGCCAACAAAATGACTTTATCTCCAATTGAATTCACTAGTAGCATTCCACTCCTAGCTCTTCAAACCCTGTGTCAATGGGGTAATGCAAATTCCTCAGTAAAGCTAAAAGAAATCTAAAGGAAAATTGGGGCGCATAGTTTTTCCTTACACTGTTATCTGCTTCTTGTTAGCACCTAGATCCTGAGTTCATAGATTAGAAGGTAGAAGGAAAGTTAGTAGAGGTCATCTAGTCTAACTCCCTAATATAATAAACATATAACATATATATGTGTGTATATATGTATATATTATAATATAATATGATATGATGTGATGTGATATAATTATAATATAATAAATATAATCTAATGTAATGTAATATATAACATAATACAGTGAGGCCCAGATATTTATAGTGATTTGATCATAATAGCTAATATTTATATAAAGCTTTAAGGTTTTCAAAGCACTTGCCAAATATTATCTCATTTTATCCTGACAACAGCCATGGGAGGTAGAGGCTATTATTATACCCATTTTACATATGAGGAAACCAAGGCAGACAGAAGTTATGTGGCTTATCTAGTATCATCCAGCTTGTCCATAGCCATACACATAGCAGAGTTGGGAATTTGAATCCAAGTCCTCTCCCTTCAAATCCACTGCTCTTTTCCATTGTAACATCCTGTGTCTCAGTCAGTGCTAATTATCTTGCCTTATGAGAGTAAAATTTAGAGAATTCTATGTTGTAACTGTTCTGTAATTTCCAGGCAATTTACCTGAGTTCAATCTGGGGTAATTTACCCCATTCTTTCTAAGCTTCAGTCTTAATCACCAATTGGCAACTGTGATAGATTTTAAAATTATCTGCTTCAGAATAAGTTCCAGATATATGTTCATAGATTAAGCTTGATTTTTTTTAACCCCCCTCCCATCCAGTTAACAATTAGAAGTGCCAGTATCACCATTAGTCTTATACCTATCACCTTCATTTTGCCAGCGCAAGAGCCAATATCACCATTAACAGCAAAAATAAAATATGGACAATGGGAGTCTTATTCCCTGAGCTTCATGTGTGTAGTTAAAACCCTGCTTGTGGCAGGAGGTGGTCTTGTGAGAGCTTGATTTTCATGTAGACCTATTGGAGCAATGAAAATCAGACCATGAACCTTAGCAGAAAGTTCTATATACTGCTCTTACTACCAATTACATTAGTTTGTAAAATTTGGTTCTTATTTCCAACGTACAAGAGGATCTATGCATGCCTAATTGGATCATTTATGATAGTTTAAGACTTATTAATAAATTAGTGCCGTCAGGTCACTATTAATCAAGGAAGGAGATAGCTGCCAGAGGCTAGGGGATGCATATGCATACAGATTTGGTTATGAGATGCTGTACTGAGAACTTAAAACATGGGCTGTACAACATTAAATATCTGCTATTATAAGTTTTTAAATCTAGGCTATGGCAGAACACAAAGCAAATAAAAAGAATGATTCTGAAGAATTTTCAGTGATTCTGTGTGATTTCTAGACGTCAGTCTTCCAGATGGCAATGCTCTTAACTAGATTATCACTGTTTATAAAGCAGCACCAAAAAGTCCTCTAAAGAAATATCTTCTAAACCACAAAACCTCAAATTGAATGCTGTGTAATAATAATAACCAAATGTGGCCACAAAGAAGAGTGGGGAAACTGGACTCTTCTTTCTTCTTTGCAGAGTTGGAGGATTGTGTATGTGGAACATCATATTCTCTTAAGCTCGGTTGATTTCTTGAATAATTTTGCCAAACTACTTTTCTCTCTCCCTTTTCCCCTTTTAATCTTAGTATAAAAGAACACTTAATGATGAGATTGGGAGCAGAGGAAAAGAGGGATACATTTGGAAATGAAAAAGAGGTAAAAACAAAAGATTTTTTTTTCAAAACTTAATGTTTAAAAAAGAAACACTCTTATTAATACATGTGAAATAAACAGTGCCTTATTTCTCACGTAGCTACAGAAAACTTAGGGATAGTGTTTTAATACATTTTTACAGGGCTCAGAACTCCAAGGAGAGAGGTAGAAAGTACTAAATGTAACATCTCTAGCTGCCATAGTAGTAGATGCTTTTGTTTGCAACAACATAAGAAATAGTTCTTATAATGGCCTAATATTGCCCACCATTAATCCCCAAAGGAACCATCAGTGCCATTTGACTGGGGTTCTAATGCCTGGCTTTTAGGAATTTTAATTAATTAAGACTTTTAATTAATTTCCAAGTTGCACTAATAGGGGTGCCTTGATCCTCGGTGCCTTGTGCAGCAAGTCTATGTTATTCTTAGTTTTCTTTTTCATTTATTAATATTTCTTTTATTGGACTATTTTAAAAATCACATATTTTGAAAAGTGGGTTCCTAAGGGAGCCAAGTGCTTTTGGTAACTGGGATATGGTAGCTTTTGAGTACACATACTGAAGAAAACCAAAGAACAGGGAAGTAGAGAGTCACTGGGTAGTTATTGCAGATAGACTTCTAGGGAAAAATCTATTTTCTCATTTTCTTTCTGTAAATTTATTTTC
This sequence comes from Phalanger gymnotis, assembly GCA_028646595.1. Lineage (NCBI taxonomy): Eukaryota > Metazoa > Chordata > Mammalia > Diprotodontia > Phalangeridae > Phalanger > Phalanger gymnotis. Next base: position 276,510,776 of record CM053623.1, read on the forward strand.
TCCTTTTCTTCCATAAAAGTACCATTTTTTGAGGTACCTAGTCTCCTTCATTATAGTAAAGAGCTTCTTTTGGGCTTTGTTTTTCTTTCTACATTCTATTCCTTAACCTTACCTGCTACTATATACTTAACCATTATATTTATGCAAAAATCTTCCTAATCTATATATTTAGCTCAGTTTCTCTTCTAAATGCAAGTCTTGCATGGTTGACTACCTCCTGGAATATTATGTTGAATATCCTGGGTCTTCTCAAATTCCACACATCCCAAATGAAATTAATACTATTCTCTTGAAAACTGTCCCTACTCCAAATTTCCCTATTTCTTTTGAGACCCCTAGCCTTCTTGCAGTCAGTCTTACATGGCTCTTCTTTCTTCCCCACCTTCCTTATGTAATCACATATCAAGTATGTTCCATTCTACTTCCATAAGATCTTTGTTGCCTCCACTCTTATGGCCAGCACCTTAGTTCAGGCCCAAGTATTCATGCCACTCCCTTGATTAAAAATAGGATAACAAGCGCCAATCCTGGCATTTACATTATCCAAAATCTGTTGCCAATCTACCTTTTGACCTTTAGTCAATGCTACTCCCTTCTCATGGCTTCTGCATTCCAGTATAATATGATAATTCAATCCAATAAATATTTGTTAAAGACCTACTATGTGCCAGGCACTATGCTAAGCACTAGGAATGCAATTAATAAAAAGAAGATTACATTCTAATGGGGAGGGAGGTGGGACATAACACACAAAGTGAGGCAGGAAGGTGGGGGGAGAGGCAACATTGGTACCCGGCATGAGGGCATCTTTTTCCATAGAGATCAAACCACTCAGAGCAGCAGATGTAAAGTGGAGTGAGCTGAGATTCCAATAGCTGCACTCTATTAAGAAAGGCATTGGGAAGAGTTTGGTACTCTACCCTCTAGCCTTCCAGTCAGAGGGCAGAGAAGACTGAGGGAGGTGGTGTCAATCAATGCTTGAGTCAGCAGCATGATAATGACATTAGAAATAATGAACCTAATCTGGAAGGGCACAGACTATTATCAGTTCCCAGCCTTGAACTGATTTCCCTTATTTCTGGCTGGTATATCTTTTAGAAGACATCCTTTTCTTCCTTGTAAGTTCTGCTTGGGTAACACCTTTCAAGGGAAGCTTCCTCTGATCCCCCTCTGTTACTAGGGTGCTTTCCCTCTTCAAATTACCATATATATATTTATCATTCTACCTGCTGCATTCTAAGTATTTGCCCAGCGCCTGGGAAATAGTAGGTGCTTAGTAAAGGTGTAGTGAATGAAATTAAATTATCCGTTTCTACACAGAGGTGGCAGCACTCTCAGTGATGCTAGATGGGCAAGGATCACAAGAAGCCACAGTCTAAGAAATCGTCAGAGGTATACATGACTCTTAAGGGCAATGAAATGATACATGGTAAATATAAGTGTAGGTGCAAGCATTATGCTAATGATGACTCCCATGCATAATGTAGCATAAAAAATATCAAGGTCACACATGAATCAATAATGAATAATAAATAGATGAACAGCCTGCATGATTCATTATCATAATTATTATCTTTAATGCAACAACCAAGGATTCCAGCCCTGTTGGGTAAATCTTCTGTGGGGATTTTGTGAAAAGATTAATACAAAAATTTAACAGGATGAGAAGGTTTAGTTAGATTCTGGTCCTGACCATTAGAAGGAATGCCTACGTCAAGATGATGCTAGATCCGTTGAAGTGTCCAAGGATGGTCACTGGACATGTACATTTTTAATGTAATGTTTGCATCTTTTTACAGAATATAAACTCCTTAAAGACAAAGACGTCTGCCCCTTATTTTTGTCCTTGTTTCTTCAGTCCCTTGTATGTGGTAGGCACTTAATATTTGTTGAAGTTGTTGAGTTGAACATACCACATTTTATATTCACACAGATGTTTCTGTTGTGTTGCTTTTTGTGCTATATTTCTGGCATCATCTATAAAACCATAATTTATTTCAGTTATAGTTTTATAATCCTCCATTTTACAACACAGTTTATTTCTTTGTTTATACCTAGAAGAATCATGTCTCTCTCAGGGCCCTGAGTTCAGGGACAGATGGGAAAGAGAAACTACATTTCCATTCTTTGCAGCCTTGGGAAACAAAAGAGCTATTGAAACCTATAGGTCCAGCTGTGTCTGGGTATGACCTTCAGTTTCTCAAGTCTCTTGTGAGTTGCAGAGGCACATAATAGATGGAACCCCAACTTCCAAGCTGGAATAATGTAGGTTAAAGTTCTGTTTCTGATGTCTCTGGCTGTGTGACACTGAAAAAGTAGCCCTGGCATCTCTCTAAGACTCTTAAGTTGCAGAGAAGGTAGCTACCACTCACTAGTGTTAAAGGCAGCTTTCTTATCAGGAAATTTCCTCTGCCAGTGAAATCACAAATTTTGTCCCTTTCTCTGTCTAACCTGGGAAAATATATGCTACTACACTGTTTGTGGTGCCCTCAGGCACTGATATATCCTCACAAATCTCACTGAGAAAAAGAACCTAGAAATACTGGGTCTCTGCAGGCAAGAACTACATAGTTTCTATTTCTTCTTCAAAACAGACACCACTGTCGTAGCTTTCAACTCAAAATGCAGAATGTCTAAACCAGAGGAGCCATTAATTCTTTATGTTCTAGCCCAATTTGGACACATCTGGAGTACTGTATTTAGTTCTAGGCACCTAGACAAGGCATAGGCAATCTGGAATGTATCCAGGGGAGGCTGAAGGTGAGAGGCCTGGAAAATAGACAAAAAAAGTTGAAATTCTTATCTTGAAGAGAAGACATGAAGGGAGAATAATGTAATAATAATAATGAGGAGGAAGATAGTAATGATAATCATGATGGTAATTATTAATAATAATAACCAGTAATAATAAAGCTAGTATTTACATATAGCTTTAAGACTTGCAAAATACTTTACATGTATTATCTGATTTGATCCTCATAATAAAGCTCAGAAGGAGATACTATTATCAGCCGCATTTTACAAATCTGGAAACTGATAATGAGACAGGTGAGTGGCTTGACCAAAAACATGCAATCAGACTATCAATAAACACTTATTAAATGCCTACTGTATTCTAGGCACTGTGCTAAGCACTAGAGATACAAAAAAAAAAGGCAAAAGAAACTCAATGTCTAATGAGGGAGGAAGCATATAGACAACTATGTATGATCAAAATATCTATAGCATAAATTGGTAATAATCAACAGAGATAAGACTCTAGAATTAAGGAGGGTTGGGAAAGGCTTCCCATACAAGGTAGAGTTTTATCTGAGACTTAAAGGAGGTGAGGAAAGCCAGGAAGTAGAGAGGTGGATAGAGAGCATTCTAGGCATGTAAAAAATGCCTGGAGCTAAGAGAAGGAGTGTCCTGTGGAAGGAATTGCAAGGAAGCCAATGTCATTGGATCCCAACATATGCAAGGAAGTGTAGGATACAAGAAGATTTAAAAAGTGGGGAACGTTCAGGTCATGAAGGGCTTTGGATACCAAACAGGAGGATTTTATATTTGATCATGGACATGTTAGGAAGCCACCAGAGTTTATTTGGGGACAGGACATAGTCAGACATGTATTTAGGAAGATTGCTGTGCTGAGTGAAGATTAGACCGTAAGTGGGATGAGACTTGTGGCAGGGAGATCAGTCCACAGGTTATTGCAAGAGTCCAGGCATAGAAGAGAGCCTATACCAGGGAAATGGCAGTGTTAGAGGAGAGAAGGAGATACATGCATGAGATAGTGAGATGCTAGGAAGATAAAATTAACAGGCTTTGGCAACAGATTGGATATAGGGTTGGGCAGGGGAGGAGAAGAGTGAGAGTATAAGGAATTGAAGGTGATACTGATGGGACACTTAGATTTTTTTGTTGTTTTACCACAGGGAGAAAAACTATATTTCCTTACCATAACAGGGTTCAGTGAACCTTTAAACTTATTTTGCTGATCTCTGTCCTTCTGACATAGTGGGCTGGTAGGAGATAGATACAGGGGTAATTTTAATGGGATAGGTAGAATGGAGTATTAAGTGTTAGAAAAACACTTTGACAAGTCTGTGAATGATGTGTTAAAGGTAACAGAGATTGAAGGAGAAATAACAACTAAGAGGCTATTGTAATAACTTGAACAAGATGTGATAAGAATCTGAACCAAGGTAGATGTTGTGTGGGTAGAGAGAAAGGTGTGGATGAGGCAGGTGCTATGGAGGTCAAAATGACTAGATCTGACAACTGATTGAACATATGGGGTAAATAAAAGTGAAGCGCTGAGAATGGCACTGTGGTTGGGAACCTAGGTGACTGAAGGATAGTTGTGGCCTTCACAGATAAGAGAGAAGTCTGGGAAAGGGATGGGTTCAGAGGGAAAAATAATAAGTTTGGTTTTGACCATGTTAAGATACCTTTGGATATCTCATTTGAAATGATCAATAGCCACATTATGGGATTAGAGTTCTGAGAGAGACTGGGGCTATATCCATCTGTTAGATATCTGAATAGAGATAATAATTGAACCTATGTGAGTGTAGATAGAGATAAAGTTTATTCAGAGAAGAGATAAGTACCTAGTATGGAGCCTTAGATTATGCCCACAGTTGGCGGGCATTCATAGATAAAGATCCAGCAGTGGACATTGAGGAGTGGTCAGAAAAGGAGAACCAAGAGACAAAATCATAAAATCCAAGAGAGTAGAGAATACCAAGTATAAGAGGGGAGTCAACAGTGTAAAGTGCTGCAAAGCTGTCGAGAAGAAAGAAGTTTGAGAAAAGGCCATGTCATGAATGGTTTTAAAAGACAGAAGAGATTAGACATATTCTTAGGCAGCCAAAACGGAACCAGTAGATTAGTAGAGAGTGAGAATTAAAAACAGATTAAAAGGACAATATGTTGGAGAAGGCAGAAAGGGATAGATCAGTAGAAATTAATAGAGCCCAATGAAACCAAAATATAATCATTTCACTGTATATTAAGAGTACCGTTCACATAGTAAGCATAAATAATAATAAATGTTTGTTGCATGTGTTTTAATAAGTAGGATAGATTCAGGTTATAGTCTGGTTTTTGTAGTGTCCAGAATAAGGGAGAAAATATTCTCTCTGCTTTCTGCATTGATCATACCATATTTGTAGTATTTTATTCCATTTTGGCCATCATATCTTAGGAGGGGCATTGTCAAACTGGGAAACATCCAAAGAATTTCTCTTCTCTGAAAATATTTGCCTTTGCTAGAGGAGGAAGACTGTACAGGAAGTAACGTGGTAGGCAATGCTTTCCATAGTTTCATAGAAGCATAGAAAGCTTAGGTTTCTTAAGAGTTTGGAGATGATGTAGTCCATATGCCCATATTTTGTAGATTAAGAGACCAGAATGGAGAGGAGACTCAAAACCTAATAAGGCTTGGCTTATAAGTAAAGGAAAGAAGAAAGTAAAGATATTTAGCTTGGAGGAGGAAAAAAGATTAAGGAAAACAAAATAGCTGTTTACAACTACTTAGAGGGCTGTTACATAGAACAGCCATCCTCATCGATTGCCACCTACAGGTAAGTCAAGCCAGCCTCACTAAAATAGTGAGGCATCTAGGATAGGCATGTCAAACCACCACTTCTCTTCATTCCCCAATGGAAGTACTCTAGGACTGTAAACCCAAGACCCTTGGGAATAGCAGTACCCACAAGAACATTGGCCCTGCTTCCAGCCCAGGTTCTTCAACTACCACTGAGGGGAGCAATCACTATTTAGAATGGACTCACTTTCTTTGCCCCCACCAACACTGCTGATTAACTGCCACCATCTGGAAGCTAAGTCCAAGAACCATAGCAGTGGCAGCATTCTCCTGATCACTTGTCCTATTTCTAGCCCAGACCCTATACTCATAATGCCATGAAACTCTCCCCATGGAGGTGAAATTTGGCAACTTTTTCTATGAGTTCTAGAACCCTTTCTTCGGCAACTGATTCCGCTGTTACTGATAACCCATAAAATCAAATTTCTTGCCACTCTTCCCTTGGCAATATCAAATACCTCCACTTCAGAAATGGCTATTATTATCAACAACAATATCATTACTATCTATATTGGGGTGTAAGGTGTGTCAGGGAAGACTTAGTAGTATCTCTCATTGATGAACCCTTAGGCCTGGGTTCCACCTTTGGTGTCCCCCTGATTCACCAAACTCTCACCTGTGGCTCCAAGAAGCTGTAGCATGTGTAGTGGCCACACACTGGTAAACCATTTCAGCAGTTGGGCTAAGTCAGATTGAGGGTAACCAAGAGGTCTCAAACCCTTCAGTGAGTTAGGGAGATGTCTACACCAAGCATGTGAAGATTTCCCCTGGTGGAATGGGTGGATGAGAACAATTTTTACAAAATTGTTCCAATTTGTTCCAAAGACATGGAGACAGCTGAAGCGGGTGTTGTGGAGTAATTACAGCTTGGTTAGATGTTGAAGACACCAAAGTCCTTCACTGCATACTGAACCATCACCAGTCATCTTGACTTTGTCCTGCCACTGGACTGTGATGACTCTGGAAGAGAGAGTGAGTCCAGTAAGTCCATACAACTCACTTAAATTCAATTTATGTGCAAATCAAAAGACATCACTCATACCACTACACCATTTTTACCTATTTCAGTGTCCTGTGGTAATAGGCAAGGAATGACACAGCAGGTGAGAATACATTGGGAGCTAAAGTCACAACCCAGGACACAGGTGGCCCAGGCCATGAGGTCATCTTCTCAGTAGACTGAAGCAGCAGTGGGATTTGGCAGCCCCCTGGGTGTCTGAGTAGCATTTTTTAAGGACTGCTCTGCTCACTTTCTGGTGGGAGGGTCAAGAAAAAGTCCCCTGAAAATTGTCTGCTTCACCTCTACGCTAGCTTGCTTACTAGGGTTGGCAGGGATCCTACCCTATGGTCAAAACACACACCCACACACACATGCAAAAACTTTTGCAAAGATGATTCCGCTCACCATTGGTACATAGAACTTGTACACATTTACAGACAACACAAAATCCAGTAGACCTGAAAGATAAACAGCTCTTGTTACAAAATAACTCAGCAGGAATTGTATCCAAATAGCAGCACTGAATGCAACAAGGCTGGCAAATGAAGGCTGGCTTACCAAAGTCATAGCTGGATACTTGTTTTTCTGGAGTGGCCACAGTGAAGGGGAGTACCATGAAACTGGTGTAGGTTTTGCAATCAAAACTAACCTAGTCAACAAGCTTATATGCCTACCAAAAGCAGTGAACAACAGGCTCATGACAATGTGATTGCAGGAAAGTGCTATGCCACCATCATCAGTGCCTATGCTCCCACCATGATGAACCCTGTTGAGGTCAAAGAAAAATTTTATAAAGACCTGGAGACCTTTATCATCAATGTGCCGAAAGAAGACAAGCTTATAATTTTGGGTAACTTTAATGTCAGAGTAGGCATAGACTACTAGACATGGCAGGGAGTCCTTGGGAGAGGAATGGAGTCAGAAATAGCAAGAAAAATGGTCACTTATTTCTGAAGATTTTTGCGTCTCATGACTTTCTCATCACCAACACTGTCTTCTTTTTACTTAAATGCAATAAGACTTTGTGGATGCACTCTCACAGCGAACATTGGCACTTAATAGACTATGTCATTGTAAGGAGAAGAGACAGGATGTGAGAGTGACGAAGGCAATGTGACCTGCAACGTGCTGGACTGATCACAGACTTGTCATTTTCAAGCTAAATATTTGCATTCACCAAAAGTGGTAGCTCCAAGGCAAGATAACTCCCACAAGACTTTGTACCAAGAGATTAGAGCACTTCTCTAAGCAGGAATAATTCATTGCTAATTTGGAGGGAAAGCTGAGGAAACACATAGTTGGCAACACTGGAACAGAAAAGGAGTGTGCAGCTATCGGAAGTTTGGTGTATAGCACCACATTTACTCATCTTGGCAAGAACACCCACAAACATCAAGATTGGTTTGATGAAAACGATGGAGAAATTCAGAAGTTACTAAATGAAAAAGAACTCCACAGGGTTTACCAGCTCATATTGGTCTAATGAGCCATAGTCAGACACACTGTACTTTGACTCCAATGTAGTGATGTCATTTTGGTCCTCTTGGAGAATGAAGGACAATGACCAACCAGCCATCTGTATTACTGTTGTGCCCTAAGGACCACATATTCTTTGCATCCCATTTATAGCCAAAACCTCTATATGTTGCCTCCTCTATTAGAATATGAGATCCTTGAGAGCTTTTACATTTATGCCTGTAACACTTAGTCCAATGCTTTGTACATAATAAGTGCTTAATAAATATTTTTATTCATTCATTGATTCATTGAAGAGGAATGGGATTTGTGCTGTATAACCCCTAAAAAAAAGAATTCCAATCAACTGATGGAAGACATTGTGAGCAGTATTTCAGCTCAGCGTAAGACAGAAATTTCTAGCAACTAAAGTTGTTTAAAAAAATGGAATAGGCTGTCTTGTGAAATGGTATGGAGAGAAGGGGATAAATTAGGTAATGAGGTAGATTTATATTTGTAGCTTCTGCTCCAATCTAAAGGTAATGTGGAACTGATTCATCCTGTTGCTAATTAAATTACTGCTCTTAGTCAATATCCTTAATATACACAAAGGGATCTTTTATAGAGTCACACACACACACACACACACACACACACACACACACACACACACACACATTTCCTAAATCTGGTCTGTTCAAGGGAAGCTGGCAACCATAGGAGACAATGGAAGAAGGCGAAGGTGGATGTAATCACTGTTCATTTGATATTCTGCTGTCTCGTAATCCCAATTGATCAGATTAAATTTATTCAAAGTAACTTGGAGTCTGAGAAATTTAAGCAGGCACCAAACTGAACTTTAGTATAATTTTTGGCCAGCAGCAGTACAGAAGGACTGAATTAGAAGAGGCCTGGCAAATAGAATACTGTGAGTCATAGAATTATTGGTCTAGAAGTACACTTTAGAGATTATCTGACCTAATTCTCCTTGTTTTCTAGATGAGAAAATTGAGGCCTAGAGAAGTTGGGCTACTTGCCGAGCATTATGCAACTAATTAATGGCAGAATTAGGACTAGGGTCTAGGTCTGCGGCTGGGACACCATAATGCATTACTGTTTATTTCATTGGTTTCCTTCCTACGTGAGATAAGTATATAAAATGGTATTTCTAATCCTGTATTGTACATGAGAAATTATAATAGACATGAAATTTTATCTACTGGGTTGACATTCACTTCCTCCCTTTAACCAAATATTAACAGTTTCCAGTAGCCAGTGACATTTTCATGATGTGACTACAACCCCAGAGGTCATCCAGAGAATGTTCACCCTAACTTCTGGGCCTTGATGAAAAGTTGGATTAATAGGGTTGGAATAATCCATCTTCATGATTTGCATAGAAGATTCCAGGCACCTAGGACTGTGCCATGAATGCAGTAGATGCTGCATTATATTTATTGAATGAAGTTTTAAAATGATGTGGAAATTCAATATTCAAAGTGCTACTCTTTTATTCCCTTAACACAATGCAGCATGAAGTTATTGAAGGATTTTCTGTTCAGATGTCATTTTGATTGATTCTAGAAGTGTATGGATATTTAGGTTAGTGAAAATTTTCTGCCCACCGTTTCTGACATTGTTACATGAGGCTTCACAGGATTGTTACTGATAACTTGAAGCAGGGAGACCAGATACAGCAGATATCTTTTCAATTTTCAGAATCTTCAGACAGCCCTTCAGCTTAGTTCAAAGATATATCTGTTAGGTAGATATTAAGAAGTGTCACTTTGTCAAAGGGCATGGAGGTAGCATTTTGTTCTTGAAGTATTTTGGGTGCTTATAGGAATCTAACCCTACCAGGAAGAAAACATAGCATTCATATTTCATCCTGTAATAAAGGACACTTCCTCCTCTCCTTAACCTCATTCTTTATCTTTTGAGAATTGTTTTTTCAATGCCAGGGAGCCCCAAATATGTCAGGAAATGGTGATTAATTTAAATTGCTCAGGGGCTTTGTACCAAGAAGGACAAACTTTTGAAGGACTAACAGGTAGTTGGTGGTAGAAATCAACTTCAAAGTTTATTGTTCTTCCACTGCAGTTATCTGGGCAGAAGGTGAACAAAGATGCTAATGTCACCTTAGCTCATTCTTAAGCAAAGTTTTGAGAGAAGATCATATGTTGAGAAATAGATGAGATCTCAGAGGTCATTTAGTCCAACCCCCTCATTTTACAGATGAGGAAACTGAGGGTTCATTGTGATTTTTTTCTACTTCTAAATGCAGGTGATTTTTTTTTTTTTTTACTGCAGCAACATTGTGTGTCTGCCCTACTCTTTGGTTTCCTTTCCTGTTTCCATCTTATTTCCTTTTTATTTTTTGTTATGAAAAAGCACCAAGGTGACACTTCAAGGGGAATAAAAGAAGCTCTTTGGAGTACAATGCTCCCAGAGGAGCCTTACATAATGCAAAATTATAAAATAACATGTAAAGACATGACTTGAAATCATAATAATCTTCCTACTCTGCCAGAACTAGTAAGTGCAACTAATAATATTTTGTAATTATTTAGTGATGAAGTAAAAATGTCCCTATTTAAACTCTATGATAAATTCAAAAAAGAAGTCTATTCAAAGTGTGAAACCAGAGGAAAAAATCCTGTTTCATTTCAACCCTCAATGCCTCCTTTACTCCAGGACTTTGTCTCGGACATCCTCCCCTCTCTTCCCCCAACTGTTGCACAGCCACTTTTCTTAGGCAATTTAAATAATTTAACTAGGAAAAAAAAAAACATTTTTTCTTATTCCTATAAAAAAGTTCTTTAAAAAAATGAGTATTATTTTCTATGGAATCCAGATGAATTTATAGCCTAAATGAGTATCAGTGCCCAGAAAAGACACAGTGGACCCTCAAGTTGAAAGAGAATTTGGAGGTCAAAGAGGCGCCCCTGTAACAAATAGATGAGATCCCTTGACCACACTAATCATGATTTTTGAACCTGTTCTTTTTTTCTTTGAATTTTAAAGTAATCTTCTTTGATAGGTATTTGCCATTGGTCCTCATACTTCCCAAAGGCACATCGAATTATTATTCTTTTATTTTAAATAAGGAGAAGCTATAGTTGAAGATGACAATAATGAGAAGGGTGAAATACTGGTAAATATGTGTGCGTTTGCCTGCAAGTTTGGCAGTGCAAATAACATGTGCATAGCCCTCATGTTTTCAAAACCTGCTGGTCAAGTTTGGCATAATGACTTCTGCATGATTATTGTATGATTTCTTTCTCCTCATCTATTTTCAATGTTTTCTTAGATAAAAATGGTCCAGGGACAGGTTGATATGCCTCCATTATTCTCTTGTGTTTGATTCTCTGTATTTCCTTTCTAAAATACATAAAAATACTACTTTTATAATTGAATAAAAAGTATTGGGATATCAGTTCATCTATAGTGTGTTTACTGAAGGCTTCTTTGGGACAACTTCAGTAGTTGTCAATCAACAGGAACGACATACATCTCATCCCCTTCCCACGTGTTTTTTTTTTTTTTTATTTAGCTCAAGTCACATTTTGAAAGGTTTTTGTTCTGTGTAGATTGGAGATTGCAAATAGTAGGTATGGCAATAGGTATTTTTTTTCTTTTTTCTTTAATATATTTAGTTTTCAGCAAAGATTTTCACAAGAGTTTGAATTACCAATTTTCTCCCCATTTCTACCCTCCACTCCACTCCAAGACGGCATATATTCTGGTTGCCCTGTTCCCCAGTCAGCCCTCCCTCCAGTCACCACACTCCCCTCCCATCCCCTTTTCCCTTCATTTCTTGTAGGTCAAGATAAATTTTTACACCCCATTGCCTGTGTATCTTATTTCCTAGTTGCATGAAAAAACTTTTTTTTTGAACATCTGTTTTTAAAACTTTGAGTTCCTAATTCTCTCCCCTCTTCCCTTCCCACCCACCCTCTCTAAGAAGTCAAGCAATTCAACATGGGCCACATGTGTATCATTATGTATAACCCTTCCACAATACTCATGTTGTGAAAGACTAACTATATTTTGCTTCTTCCTAACCTGTCCCCCTTTATTGAATTTTCTTCCTTAACCCTGTCCCTTTTCGAAAGTGTTTCTTTTTGATTGCCTCCTCCCCCTATCTGCCCTCCCTTCTATCATCCCCCCTTTTTTGTTTAATCTTCTTCTTCCTTCTTTCCTGTGGGGTAAGATACCCAATTGAGTATGTATGGTATTCCCTCCTCAGGTTAAATCTGATGAGAGCAAGATTCACTCATTCCCCCTCACCTGCCTTCTCTTCTCTTCCTACAGAACTGCTTTTTCTTGCCACTTTTATGCGAGATAATTTACCCCATTCTATCTCTCTCTATCTCCCTCTCTCAATATGTTCCTCTCTCATCCCTTAATTTGATTTTGTTTCTTTTAGATATCTTCCCTTCACCTTCAACTCACCCTGTGCCCTCTCTCTCTCTCTCTCTCTCTCTCTCTCTCTCTCTCTCTCTCCATA